>CAOLHI010000147.1:0-600000 GCA_948474755.1 Ctenosaura bakeri
GACGGAGATCGGCTTCGGCGTCGACGGTACCGAGCCTCGTCCCCTCTAGGCGAGCGCGATTCGCGCTGTCGACGAGGTGACCGGGACCTCCGGAAGGTCTCCCAGCAACTCGGGCCACGATGGTACCGATCCCGGTACGATGGCGAATGTGACCGATAAGAGGCCGGGCGCTCTCTCCATTCAGATTCCCTCGCGTACCTGGCCACGTAGGACGCCGAGGTGTATCTGGAGGCAGACGAGCGAGGTTGTTCCTCTCTTGTCTCCCTAGGAGGCGGCGAGGCCACCGGACGCTCGGAAGAGCGGGACCGGGACCGGAAGGAGGTCGAACGCCGCTCCGGAGAAGCAGAGGGCTCTCTCTGCTGCAGGTCGGCCGACCTGCGACGGCTAGGAGGGCGGTGGCGCTCCTCCACCAGGGTTGGAGGGTCTGTCACAGGCGAGTCCGGGTGCTGTTGGGGAACGTCCTCGATCTCATC
Source organism: Ctenosaura bakeri (assembly GCA_948474755.1). Classification (NCBI taxonomy): domain Eukaryota; kingdom Metazoa; phylum Chordata; class Lepidosauria; order Squamata; family Iguanidae; genus Ctenosaura; species Ctenosaura bakeri. The sequence continues at coordinate 474 of CAOLHI010000147.1, forward strand.
ATCCGAGAGATCGACGGACTCGCCTCGCCCTTTGGAAGGCTGCTGAGTAGAAGGAGGAGTAGGAGGTTGAACGTCCCCAGCCGGGGAGCGCTTCTTCTCCTTCTTCTTCTTCTTCTTCTTCTTCTCCTTGCCCTTGCCTCCGTCCGGAGCAGGGCGCTTTTTAGCAGGCGTCTCCGTAAGGGGAGCCTCAGCCTTCCTCGCTGTCGAGGATCCTTTCGCTGACTTGGCAGCCGCCGACAGCTTCGGGATCCTCGGTAACGCCGAGATCGGCGTTTTCGCCGGTACCGAGTCCGATACCGACGAGGTGGACGGAACGGCAGCCGCCGATACCGTCGATGGCGTGGTCGTCTTCTTGTCGGCCATCTTGGAAGTGGAGGTCTCGTCTATCGCCCGCAGAGACTGTTCCCAACAATAAGACTTAAGTCTCGCGGACCGGTTGCGGAGAGTTTGGGGAGTAAAATCCCGGCAAATTGGGCAAGTCCGAATGTTGTGGGACTCACCCAAACAGAAGAGACACTCCTTGTGGCCGTCGCTGAGGGCAACTTTGCGCCCGCAGGACACGCACTTCTTGAAGAGCGCGGACATAAGACGAAGAACGCCAAACTGCGAAAATCCGAAAAGACCAAAAGCCGAAGGGGGAGTCCGAAAGAGAGGTCAGAGACAGTCCAAAATCCGTAAAACCGTGAAAACAGCAAGCCAAGCACAAAAGTGAGAGGAACAAACCAAAGAACCTTCCGTACGCGACGGCGGACGAGAAAGAACTGAGGAGAGACCGTTGCTCGGCGGGAGGAGCATGCGCAGTACCGGCGTGGGGGAGGGGTTCCCGCCAAGCGAACAAGCTCTAGAAGTTTCCGAACGCTACCGCGCAGGCGCTAAAGCTCCTAGTGTATGAAGGCACAGAGACCACGAAGAAGAAATTAAGTTGCTGAAAGATAACATTTTTCAGAAGTGGATTTGGGTATGAAAGGCCTTGTATGCTTGGTTATGGTATTGATCACAAATTCTTGGGCTAAGTGTAAGCAACTTGTTACATAATTCATAGCATCTGTCTGTCTGCCTGAGCCATAATTTTGGAATTGGCTCCAGACAGAAGATCTCAGTGTTCTAGTTTTAAAAATAAAACAAGATATCCCAGAAACTTGACAGCTACTCAGCTTTCCTGAAATATATTTACAATATACGTACCAGATCATCTGGACTATCTGCATTGAGACCACTGATTTGGGCATAATTGCCTTCAATTGCAAAGTTATGGCGAATATGTTCAGGTAAAATGTGCTTGTCAATCTTGTTTGGAAGATGAGATCCAATGAGAAATTCATTGCATAAATCCAGTATTTTGACATTGAGATTTACTGCTCTCCTACGCTGGAAAAGGGAAATTCACAGAATAGTCATTTCTCTGAAATACAGCTTCACTAAAACTTATTTTCTTTTCTTTTTACATTGTCCTAGAACATGCAGCTCTTTCTGGTTTTGTTGCATTGAAAATCCCAGCAGCCCTAGTCAGCATAACCAATGATGAAGAAAGCTTGGAGGTGAATTTCAACAACACCAGGATGGCCATAAGATTTCCCAACCCTTTGCTAGAAGTGTAAGACATAGCCAACAAATTGATACAGCAATAACTGGGAACACTCCATAAAGATGCACATCCCTTATGAGAGAGATTTGCAGGACAGAGTACCTTAATGTGCTTAATGCCACATTACCGTGATCAGGTATGATGTACAATATTGATTATAATCATTAATAAGATGATATTACTTAGATCAAAGTAGAGAAAGGTAAAGTGTGAATCCTGAACCTCACATTTGTGACAACGTATCACCAGCAGTCCCCAAAACCCATTTCTTTAGAAATCTGGGATAATATCTGCATGATTTTTCACCCACAAATGCCCCCAAAGGCAAATACAATGGTTTTGCTTTCTCACCTACAAGATCATTCCCCTCATCATGCCCAACAATGAAAATAAAAAATGACATTCCATTTATTATGGGGCACACACAAAACACATGATAGGTGGCTGGGTGAAAATTGTCCCCCATCCTCCAAACAGTTGGGTTAAAGAAAATAAATATCAGATGCCTCAGTCAATATTTTCCACCTTAAAGTAGAAATAATTACCTTTTCTTCATTCATGTGAATACCACTGATCTCAAAATCAAACATGAAAAGTTCTGCCACACGCCTAAAAGGAATAAACTGTCATTAAGAGAAAACATCTGCAAGACAAGTATTGTTACTGTTTATCCTTTCTAAAGATTTGTTAAATTTTACATATCATTATGTTACAGAGCAAGTATTAATATATCAACTTAAAGACAATTTAAGGAAACTAGCTCTCTCAGTAGCTGCAGGCAATAACAATGATCAGAGAGAAAGTAAATTCTTAGAAAGTTTCCTATCTTTTAATCATACATAGATATTATCATGCTTTTTCATAAACTTTGTACCAAACCATAAATCTTGGTCAGCTATGGCAACTAGGAAGTGAGGCAGGAAACATGAGGAGGCATCATGAAAGAAGAACAGAAGGCAGATTTCAAAGCATGCCCTTAAACAGTAAAAAAATCACGAAGACCAAGATAATTACAGCATTACATACGTCAAGCCTGCCAAAGAAGATTTGGCACAGAACTTTGAAAAAATCCCTTTGGTTTCAGAAAAGGGAGAAGTTCTGAGACTGGGTTGCATAATAATGTAGCTGGAACCATGGAACATCCATCAAAACAGAAATCTGGATACACAAGAGTTCTATTGCAAGGCATATCACAACACTTGAAAGTATAGGCTATCAGGTTATTGTAGTCCATCTTTAAAACTAATCTTCATAAGAAGTCACAGACTTAAAAATATTATGTACTGAATTACAAAAATGGTTTCACAATTTCTGAATGATCTGCCATTGTCATAAAGTATGCTGAGTACCAAACAGCCAACATTCTTAGTTTTAGAAGGAAATATCCACTGCAGATGCAGAATGTGGCTGTTCTGTTCTTGCTGGACTGAAACTCCTAGAATCCCTAGCCGACGATGAAGAATGCTGAGAGTTGCAGTCCAATGACATTAGAAGGACTGCATATTTCCCACCCCATCCTTGTTGTTGCCTTCAGTTGTTTCCAACTTATAGTGACCCTAATGTGACCCAATCATGGGGTCAAGATTTGTTAAGAGGTGATTTGCCTTTTGCCTTCCTCTGATGCTGAGAAAATGTGACTTGTCCAAGGTCACCCAGTGAGATTCCATGGTTGAATAGGTATCTGAACCCTGGTCTTTAGAGTTATAGTTCAACACTCAGGTCCAACACTCAGTCTGATATACCACACTGGCCTGTAACTATGTCCTACGAGAACAAAATTAATCATGTGTACCTTGTTTCTGGATCAAGGGAACCCATAACATCTTTATCAGTCAACAATTTTCTCAGACTTTGGCAAAGATCTACATCAGTATTTAATCTAGAAATATAAAAAAGAAAGGACACATTAGTAGCAATACGATAATTAACTTTTAAGTTAACTATTTCTATATTTTTGACATTTCATAAACTAAGTCAACTTGTTTTCAGAATGTTAATAAAGCCATTACTGGCATGATCACCACAATACTTAGACACTGTTCATGGCTGATACATAGTTCAACAAAAAAATAATACCCTATGGTGTTTCCATGTTAGACATTTACTGCTGAACTACCTACTTCACTTAAATCACTTTTTAGTCATATATACATTAAAGTCATCCTTTCACCATTCTCTTTTGTTTTTGCTGTGGTTCTTTCATCATTTCAGAGATCACAGAAAGCCCAACCTTGTGGAGGGGGGACAGGTAGCATATTCTCGTAAAGGTGCAGACAACCCCACTATCACCTGTTCATAGTTGCAGCCTTTTTACTTGCTCCCATTAAAAAAGAATGCAGTCCTTTTAATGAAACTCAACTGAACTGGGAGACAGTCAGTACAGAAGAAGGAAGTGCACCCCTGAAAATGGCTGGCAGGGGGACACAAACCCACCTTACACCAAGGACTCCAAGTACAAAATGGGTCATACTGAATGGCAGGTCTCTATTACCCAACAGCCCTTTTAAGGCATGCAGCATTCCTGTCATGCATTACAGCAAACTACAGAAGAAGTGAGAGCTATGATTATTGTAATGAAATAAATTCTATATATACTTCTGATCCAAGGCAATGATTAAACTTTAAAAAAAAACCTTCATGGACAATCAGGCAATCACACTTCAAAGAGTATTTTAGGTTTTTTTTAAAGGTGCTCAGGGCGAGAAAAAGCAATGGCTGCTGAGGCGAACTGTACCTTCCCCTTCAGCAGTCATTGAACTCTGCGGATAGAACATGGTGAGATAAACAGACAAGAAAAGCATAGTATCTCTAGTAGTGTGGAAAGCTGATTGCAATTCTGCTTTTAGCTTACAGAAGCAGAACAATGACTGGTGCTATGAGCCACCAGTCTGGAGGCAGCTCCACAGACCACAACTATGCCTACTATACTCAGAAACAGTTTTTACCAGACATCTTAACTTACAAAAGAGAATCTCCTTCCCTCCATGTACTTCAGAACACATGGAAACAAGAACAACTTGCAGTTATTAAATAGATAAGCTCAACACAACAAATAAAACATACTTTTCTACCATAGTACCAATGCTTCTGCAGGATTCCTCGGCAGCCTCTCTGAAAGCAGGATCAGGATGAGCGATTTTTACAAAATCCGCCTGATGCAATTTAAAAAAAAAAGAGGGAAAGATAATAATAACAGGAAAGTTTTGATGGAATTCTCAAAAAAGTTGGAAATTCTAGCTAAGTCCACATGTGAACCTTTTCGCATAAAAGCATACTGGGTCAAACCCAACAAAATGCTTCTGTAAGCAGAACAGGGAGGAAGACAGCCCCCCTTCTCTCCTGCAACCCCCCTCCCCCCACATAGTCTCAAAATCTGGTCCGGGGATTATGGGAGGATTTGTATAGAGTAAGGCCTGCAGGAAGAAGAAGAACAAGAGGAAGGAGGAGAAATGTGCATGCAGTAAACAACATAATAAACATTAGTCAACATATTTCTTTCAAGAACTTTGGTTAAATTGTTGCTTCTCATATAAAACAATTAAGGAAAACACCTTTCTTTATAATCATGTATAAAACTTCCATACTTGTTTGTTTAGCAAATGTCCAAGTTAAGAAACCATGTAGTTTCTCTATTTAGAAAGTACAGTATTAAGAACTGTAATATGAAACAAATTCTAAAGAAAATATTTTTTACACTTAACCCACAAAAATTTCTTACCCACTTCCCCAAAGTGGTCCAGAAGGTGGAAGAGGCCACAAGGGGATCAAATATTCTAGATCTGGTCTTGACCAACAGGGATGACCTTGTGAATGAGGTAGAAGTGGTTGGATCTTTAGGGGGGAGTGACCATGCCCTGTTGGAATTTAGCATTCAGTGGGAAGGAGAAGATAAGGGTAGCCAGACACTCGTCTTAGATTTTAAAAAAGCGGACTTCTGTAAACTTAGGGAGCTGCTGGCTGGAATTCCGTGGTCAGGAATAGTGAAAGGGAAAGGAGTTCAGGAGGCATGGGAGTTCCTTAAAAAGGAGATACTGACGGCACAGTCTAAAACTGTGCCAAATAAGGAGGAAAAATGGAAGGCATCTGAAGAAACCAGAATGGTTGACTAAAGAACTCTCAGCTGAGCTAAGAGTTAAGAGAAACACGTATAGGAAATGGAAGAAGGGGGAAACCACCAAAGAAGAATTTAAGCAAGTAGCCAGGAGATGTAGGGAGGAGGTCAGAAAGGCTAAAGCACAGAACGAACTTAGGCTGGCCAGAGACATTAAAAACAATAAAAAGGGTTTTTTTAAATATGTCCGCAGCAAAAGGAAAAAGAAGGAGACAGTAGGGTCGCTACGCAGAGAAGATGGCGAATTACTCACAGGGGGGAGAGAAAAGGCAGAGCTACTTAACACCTTCTTTGCCTCCGTATTTTCCCAGAAGGATACAAGCACTCAACCTGGCGGTAGGGGAGCAGGGAGGAAGCAGAGGAAATGAGGCACTTAATAAGTAGAGAGGTGGTACAGGAATACCTGGCCGCATTGGATGAATTCAAGTCTCCAGGGCCAGATGAATTGCATCCTAGGATATTAAAAGAGCTGGCAGAGGTCATTTCGGAACCGCTTGCTATAATTTTTGAGAAATCTTGGAGGACAGGAGAAGTTCCAGCAGATTGGAAGAGAGCAAATGTTATCCCCATCTTCAAGAAGGGAAAAAAAGAGGACCCAAATAATTATCGCCCAGTCAGCCTGACATCGGTACCCGGAAAGATCCTGGAGCAGATCATTAAGCGTTCAGTTTCTAATCATTTAGAAAACAACGCAATAATCACGAGAAGTCAACATGGATTTCTCAAAAATAAGTCATGCCAGACTAATCTGATCTCTTTTTATGATAGAGTTACTAGCTTGATAGATGAAGGGAATGCTGTGGATGTAGCATATCTCGATTTCAGTAAGGCCTTTGACAAAGTTCCCCATGACATTCTTGCATCGAAGCTAGTAAAATGTGGGCTAGACAGGGCTACTGTTAATTGGATATGTAATTGGTTGACCGACCGAACCCAACGGGTGATCACGGATGGCTGCTTTTCATCCTGGAGAGAAGTGACTAGTGGGGTGCCACAAGGTTCTGTCCTGGGCCCAGTGCTGTTCAATATTTTTATCAATGACTTAGATGAAGGAATAGAGGGCATGCTCATCAAATTTGCAGATGACACCAAATTGGGAGGGGTTGCTAATATGCCAGAGGACAGGATCAAAATTCAAAATGACCTGGATAGATTGGAGAGCTGGGCCAGGGCGAACAAAATGAAATTCAACAGAGAGAAATGTAAGGTCCTACACTTAGGCAGAAATAATGGAATACAGAAATATAGGATGGGGGACACGTGGCTGGATAGCAGTACGTGTGAAAGGGATCTAGGAGTCTTCATAGACCACAAGCTGAACATGAGTCAGCAGTGTGATGCGGCAGCCAAGAAAGCCAATGCAATTCTCGGCTGCATCAACAGGAGTATGGTGTCTAGATCGAGGGAGGTACTGGTACCACTCTACTCTGCTTTGGTTAGACCCCATCTTGAATACTGTGTCCAGTTCTGGGCACCCCAATTCAAGGATATTGACAAGCTGGAGCAAGTCCAGAGGAGGGTGACCAAAATGGTGAGAGGCCTGGAAAACATGCCCTATGAGGATAGAGCTGGGTATGTTTAGTCTGCAGAAAAGGAGGTTAAGAGGGGACATGATAGCCATGTTTAAATATTTGAAGGGATGCCACGTAGAGGAAGGAGGGGGCTTGTTTTCTGCTGCTCCAGAAACCAGGACAAGGAGCAATGGATTCAAGCTGCAGGAAAGGAGATTCCACCTGAACCTCAGGAAGAACTTCCTGACAGTCAGGGCTGTCCGGCAGTGGAATCTGCTGCCTCGGAGAGTAGTGGAGTCTCCTACCTTGGAGGTTTTTAAGCAGAGGCTTGATGGCCATCTGTCGGGAGTGCTTTGAGGGTGTTCCTGCATGACAGGGAGTTGGACTGGATGGCCCGTGTGGTCTCTTCCAACTCTACATTTCTATGATTCTATGATTCTATGATCCTAAAACCAGGGAATATCCCACTGATTTTAGTATGTAAGTAAATGAATCATAGGTTAAAAAGCAACACATTCTTTACCCCAGTGTTTTTAGCACTGCAACAAATGTCTGAAATTATACTCAGCTCTTCGGATGCACAGATTCTGCATTCGTGGATTCAACTAACCACAGCTTGAAAATATTTGGAAAAATGTCTTCCAAAATCCAATCCTGACTTTGCCATGCACCGAACATTAAGCTGAAGTGCAGGCATACCCTGCTGTAGCCTCTCACCATTTCATGGATCCTCAGGCTCTCTTTGGCATTCAATTGAGTTGATCACTACTCCATTTTACTATGCCACTGTATATAATGGTACCTGAGCATCCATGGATTTTGGTATCCACAGACCACTGTCATGCCAATTACAAAAAATACAACAGATTTGTCTGTTTCAGGGGAAGTACCATATTCGAAGTTGGGTTTGATAAAATTATAAAATGAAAATTAATATACACATCTGGCAATAAGGTTCAACACTTAATATTAAAGTTATAAAAATGTCTTACTAGATCTGCTACTCTACACAAGGCATCTGACAGCTGATCAAAGATCATAACTGTCTCTTTTCCAGGAGGTGTAATACAAGCTTTTTGGACTAGCCGTTCTGTTTCTTGTAGTGATTTTTCCTGAGCTTCTTGAAATCCTTCTGGACAGGTCAGCTCTGCTACACCAAACAAACCCTAAATACAGAAAACAGAAAAGATATAATAAACATGAACACCATACATTTTCTTTTACAGTGACTCTGAAAGTTGTAAAATTTAATTTAACCTCTCATTTTTGAAGGCTGAACCTTTAAGTAGGTCCTGCCAAGCTCAGTAGGTTCTGTACTTCTGAAGAGCAGTGCACAGAATTATACTGTCAATGTCAAATTTACACACATATTACAATAACATAATCCAGTAACAGCTGCAATCAAATGGACTGATTTAGGTACACGCAACTGGCCCAATAAAAACAGGTTTCCCTGTTCCTCACTCGCTATAGCAGCCCCTTCCTAAGCTTGTTACACAAAGGTTTGGGGGCTCCTGCTGAGTGGTATAACCTGTATTACAGGAAATCCCTAAAGTAAACACATAAACAATCAGAGCCTTTCCATTTTCAGAAGACAGGTTCTGGATACAACCCATTATTATTATGCTTGAAACATGCACAAGGACTCAACAGCTGAGCTGAGTTGAGTTGAACCCTTTTTATGCATAAGGACTCAATAGTTTATTTGAATGCCCAAATTAATTTTCAAACATCTAAACCAAAAGAGCCCTAGATTTACAGCTGATGGGCCTCTATTGTCTTCAAGTGAATCCTTCTCCTTTTCAGACAGCCATTGAGAAAACATGTTGTGACTACTGAATGCATTCAGTACACATTGGCCAACCTCCTCTTTAGGACTTTTCCTCCATGCATGTATGTGCGTGTGTGTTCGTATACGTGCGCGTGTGTGTACATGCGCGCGCGCGTGCCATTTGTCAATACAGGTATGCCTCAGTTAACAGAGCAGAATGAAAAAGAAGTGCAGTTCAAGATGTTTGTCAGCAAACTGTTTATCCAGACTTACAATACACACATTTGAAATAAAATAACTAGGCCAGGTAAGGCTTGCATAAGTGAACAAAAACATTTTGAATCTTTTAGAGACCACTTGAAAGCTTCTTCCAAAATGCATCCAGGATCAACCTCCATTTTTCTTATGATTTTCATTCCAGGCTATAGATCTTAGCTTTTTTTATTAACATATTCAGGGTTGCAGTGGGACAGGGTAAGTTGTTTTCTCCTTTTCCTTCTGTTTTAGTTTTTGTTTCTTTGTTTTTTGTTTTGCATTTATGTTAAGAATGGGGAGGCTGCCTTTTTACATGGCAGCTCTTTTGCATTCTTGGCAATTTTAACCTGCTTTTCTGGTAAGCTAAAAGACTGGGAAAGGCTGAAAACACTATTTGGGAAAGTTTTATTGATCCAGTTCTAGATTTCAGATGAAATACATTTCACCCAAAATCAAGCATGGATAAATTTAGTGAATACATATATCAGAAAACTGATAAGAACTGGCAGACATGCTCTTACAGCTGTAAGTACTATACAAGAAACAAATTATCAGCCTGATAAGCCTTCCCTCATATAAAGATGCAGTGATGAAAAACTACTCCTGCTGAGTTTTGCCAGGGAGCTCTGCAATGAGAAAAATATGGTAATCCTTCTCATATACTCTTGCCATAGGAGTATATTCTAATGTCATGCTGGCACATTCTAATGCCATACTGAGATCTCAGTGGAAATTCACTCCACGAAACACATAAACAAACAATCAGTCTGCTACAGTGTCACTTGCTCCAGGCATTTGCTCAGAAGGATGGGCAAAATACTAAAACAATGTGGTATAGCTATCAGAGTACTGCACAAAGACAGGACAGACATAAGAAGAGTGCTGTTGGAGCAGACCAATGTCATCTCTAGTTCACCATTCCATTCTCACAGTTGTCAAGGAAATCCCTATAGGCAGGTCACGAGTGCAATCATATTGTCCCACTCTTTTTCCCATTACCAATAAAGAAAGGAATATGGTTGCACCTGTTATGTGGTATTGACTTCTAGTGACCTTCAACAGACTGTCATTAACAGCCGTGCTCTGGTCTTGCAAACTCAGAGCCACGTCTTCCTAAAGTAAGTCAATCTACCTGTAATGTGGTCTTCCTTTTTTTCCTACTGTGTTCACCTTTACAATATTGTATTTTTCACTGAGTCATAAAATTCACTGGATCACCAGAAAGCACCAGGCAACCTGAAGACAGAAAAACAGACACACGCACACATTGTTTCATAATGTGTCCAAAGCGTGCTAGCCTCATTCTGGCTTCACGTGAAAGTTCTGGTTTGATTTATTTACCTGTGATATCTACAGAACGCCTCACCAGCACCCCTTTCCGCTAACTATCACATCCATACATAGAAATTGGAAATACAATGGTATGGTTGATCCTGACTTGGTATTTATTGATGCATCTTTAAACCTGAACTGCCTCTGGTACATACATGATTAGCAGCCACTGATAAACCTCCATAAATTGCTTATCACTATTATATTTATACCATGCGCTATGTGAAGAAGTACTTCCATCTATCTCCCACAAGTGTGGTATAGGGGTTTGAGTGCTGGATTACAATTCCGGAGACCAAGGTTTGAATCCTTGGCCATGGAAACTTACCAAGTGACCTTAGGCAAGCCACACTCTTTCAGCCTCAGGGGAAGCCAAAGGCAAAACCTCTCTGAACAAATCTTGACGGGAAAACTCTACGATAGGCTTGCTTTAGGGTCACCAAAAAGCAGAAATAACTTGAAGGCAGACAGCAGTTTTGCCCCTTTCAATAGTTAGCCTCAGGTTATACGACTGTGAGAGGCAAACTGGAACTTTGCTAGATAACTGGTGACAGAAAAAGGAAGCCCTTCTTCAAAAGGAACACAATCAAATTCAATGTGCAATCACAAAATGTAACGCTGGCCATCTATTACTTCTGAATAGAGGTGCAGAAGATTTAACTATGGCCATTTCTGCACTAGGCTGTTGCAGTGCTATTATTCCACTTTCAACATCCTAGGGAATCCTGGGGTCTGCAGTTAAGCCCCAGGACTCCATAGGACATTGAAAGTGGAATAACAGCCCTACAAAAGCCTACTGTGGTAATGGCCTATGCGGGTCATACCGTCGTTCAGCTACAAAGCTTACTGAGCATTGACATGCCTAAGTCACATGGGCCGTTTCCGCACTACACTGTTCTAGTGCTATTATTCCACTTTCAACACCCTGTGGAATTCTGGGGTCTGTAGCTGACTGTGGCCAAAGAGCTCTCTGGCTGAGAATTATAAAGGCCCCTCCCTAAGCTGCAAACCCCAGGATTCCACAGGATGTTGAAAGTGGAATAATAGCGCTATAACAGTATAGTGCGGAAACGGCCACGGTCTCTAGACTTATCCTGTTGTACGGCGATGGCGTCCAGGTACCCCACGCTCCTCTAGCCCATCCACTACCATGGATAAAATCACTCTGCCAGCGCTCGGACACCCTCTTTTGCACCAAACGCTCCCGGGCTTTGAAGAGAGGCCTGGGGGCTTAAATGGAAGACTCTTCTCCGAGTCACCAGGGGCGAGAACACACTCGAGGCCTCTCACCGTTTTCCTCCCCATCTCCCGCCTGTGTTGCTGCTGCTGGACATTGAAGGCAGCGCCCACCGGCGACCAGCTGGTGCTGACCCATCGCTTGCCGGGGGCGCCGCCGCCGCCAACCCGGCCCGGCCCGCTTCGCCTCAGGCCGCTCGCGGCACTCCGCACCACACGCCGCCAGCCGGCCAGCATGGCGACGGCGCACCGCCAGCCCGGCCTCCCCCGGCCGAGGTCTGAGGGAGCGTTCGCCTCACTCCCCACACGGAGGCAGACGACCGGCCGGCCGGCCTCCCCTTCCGAGTTCCGGCGACGGCCTCTGACGCGCTCGGAGCACAAGGAGGGGCCTCAGCCGAGCATGTCTTTCTCCGCCCTTTTCTCCTCAGTTTCATATATTTCTCACGCTGCAAAGGGCGGCTGGGTGACCGGCTTTCGTCCTTGATAATAGGGTTTTATTTTCGCTAAATGGGGCTGCTTTTGCTTTGAATTAAATGGGGTTACTCTTTCTTGTCACGTTGGAGACAACGAGAGGCAAGGGGTGTGTGTGTGTGTGTGTACCGTATACATTCACACAAACCTATTTTGCTTTAACCCATTACATGTAAAGGGGTGGACCCAATACATCTGCTATATAGAAGTGGAAGTTTATATGTCTGTTTGTCTGAGGCTGTTTCCGCACGACACTCTTATAGCGCGATGATTCCACTTTCAACCTCCTATGGAATCCTGGGGTTTGCAGTTCCGGGAGGGGCCGGCTGGCCCCTCCCTGAACTGCAAACCCCAGGGTTCCATAGGAGGTTGAAAGTGGAATCATCGCGCTATAAGAGTGTCGTGTGGAAATGTTCTGAGTCAGGGGAAGACCTCATAGGATTGGCTGCCTGTGAAGACTCTGTGGAATCCTGGGGTTTGCAGTTCAGGGAGGGGCCCTTAGGATTCTCCGCCAGAGAGCTCTCCTGCCTTGGACAACTGTGCCTGCCCTGAATAGGCTGGTTGCTATGGGGATGAGGCCTGGCAGCAGGGAGGAGGGCAGTGCATTCCTTCAGGAACCCAACCTTTGTATGTTAATAACTCTGAATACAGATTGGATTGGGGAATATGGGCTGCTTTGAGTCCCCTTGGGGAGAAAAGTGGCATAAACAAAAAGATAATATTAATAATGGGGGAAAGTAATAGGTACTGGACAAGACAGTTTGGAGAATAAGAGACACAGGATCTCAAATCTTTCTAACAAGTATTACCTATGAGAAAATAAAACCCTGAGCAACATCAGGTATATATGCTAGATCTAATTCTAAATTCTTCTACCACCACCAAGGCCTGTTGCTCCATTAAATATTAAATACTCCATTCTTCTTTGTCTCTACCCATTGTTCTTTGTCCATAAAATGTCCTTCTTGGAAATCTATATGGTGCTTTTCCCCTCTCCTTCCACGTTCCTCTTCAAAACCATCTTTCTCATAAATCCTTTGATTTATTATCTTAGGGCCTTTCCGCACTACGCTGTTATAGTGCTACTATTCCACTTTCAACATCCTGTGGAATTCTGAGGCTTGTAGCTTTCTGAGGCTAAAGAACTCTCTGGTTGAGAATTCTAAATGCCCCTTCCTCAACTGCAAGCCCCAGGATTCCACAGAATGTTGAAAGTGGAATAATAGCAGTATAACAGTGTAGTGCGGAAAGGCCCTTAATCTTCATTTCCAGTTGTAACCAAGCTATGTGTATCTGTACACAGGTCCAATCAATCTGTTCTAATGGAAGGCTCCACTATTTTATCCTCATAAAAGAATATATGCAGTAAAGCAGAAAACAGAAAAAAGGCAGTAGAGCTCTGAGTTGAAAATGGAATGAGTGTACCAGTTAAGTAGGAATGATGTGATAAAAAGGATTCTAGAAGATCAGCCGTCCAGACAGGAGGGCACAAGGGTACTCTATGGATAAAAGGTAGGTGTGGCTGGACTGGGACATTACATGCAGAAAAGAAGCTTGCTTCACGTATTAATGATAGCTATCAAGTCACTTCTTCTCCAAGTTAAACACACCCAGCTCTCCTAGTTGTTCCTCATAAGGCTTGGTTCCCAGACCTTAGATCATCCTGATCGTCCTTTTCTATCCACATTCCAGCTTGTCAATGTCCTCCTTGAACTGTAGTTCCCAGAACTGGACAAGGTATTCCAGATGAATTATGATCAAAACAGAATAGCATGGCACTATTACTTTTCCTGATGTGGACACTATACTCCTATTAATATAGCCCAGAAATGCATTGGGGTTGGTTGGTTGGTTTTTTGGCCACTATCACACTATTGACACAGATGATGGACTGGAATCTCTTGGTAGCTCTTGTTAATTTAGACATTTAGTTAATCTGGATTTGTTTTTACTCCTGCTTGTTAACAGTTAGTGATGTGAATGAAACCAAATGTCATTTTTTTAAATTAATTCTGAAGTTTCATTTAAACTCAGTCGAAATTTCAGTAAACTTTTTTTCCACAAAAGGTTTATAAAACCTAAGAGATTATTTCATTCCAAATTTTGGAAAGAAGAACTAATACCACAGTTAATACAATGGGTGGCATACTCATATGCATCTTGATTTTGAAAGCTCTTACATGCACGATTTTGTTGACATAATACACAAATACACAACTATAGTAGCCCCAAGAAGGGATGGTATCTTTGAAAAGCCCCACAGAATGGTACTCTTCTCTTTCCCTATAGCACATAGAAGAAGGAGTAAGTGAGCATCTTAGCAAGAAACCTGACAGGAAGCAACACTTCCCTCTGACAGAGGAGAATAAAAAGAAAAATAGTTCTCTGGGCTGAAACTTGGCAACCCTGCTGAGTGTAGAAGGAAACTTCCTGAGTGATGGAAAAGGGCCTTTTTATGGAAAATTTAAATTGAGAAAGTTGATTAAAAATGTTTTTAACTATGGCTGCAAACTGAATCGGACATTACAAAGTAAGCTCCAGTACCTTTGGGCACGTGCTTTTTTTTTTTTTTAATTACAATCAGGCTGTGAGACATGTTTCAATGTGCTTGTTAGGAAATGCCAAACGTCAAATTAGTTTCAAGATTAATGATACATTCCATCTAGTTACATGATGGAAGACACCTCTAAAATTCTCAAAGAGTTCCTTACTACAGCCACTATAGTTTCAAGAACTGTTTTTATGGTCTAAGAAGGCTTATCTTGAATGTGTTTTTTCCCCACCTCCCTGACAAAGTGAAACTAAAATATTAGCAGCTTTATTGAATAATAGAGGACACTCCATTTTAAAAATTCCTCTGGTCTGCCCACGTAGAAAGTTAAACAGCAAAAGTATTTAACGAGATCACTCTTATGAATGGCTGCCTTCAAGCAAGCCAGTTGTTTGATTAGGGTCCATTCTAAACTTTTATAATGAGTTGTTTCTCCTCATCTTTGTTCTATGGTATTGTAGTAATCTTATTGTCCCGTCTCCCCCATGTATATCAGATTCAAGCAGTGGTGTAGTGGTTCATTCTGGTGTTCCCTATAGCCACACACCCCAACGAGCAAGTAATCATGGAAACAGAGATTTCACTAGAGCTGGGTTTCCCATGCTCTGACCTTCCAGGTGTTTTTAACTTCAGATCTCTGAATCCCTGATCGTTGGCCAAGGAAGCTGAGATTTCTGAGTGTTGAAGTCCAAAACATCTGGAGGACTAAAGTTTGCGAATCAATGCACTAGCATCTCCCCTGCATATGACCACCAGGAGACTCCAGTTCTGTTTTTATCTCGGAACATTAGAAAGTAATACTTCAATCTTAAAGTCAACAGGTGTTTAAATCTACTACAAGCAAGTCTTTTTTGTAAAGTGAATGACATTTATTTGCCAATTCAAGACTGAGGCATTCCAAAATACTTTGCATTTCAGGAGGAATAAATTGTTCTGGGAAAATGCATTTCCTCCTGTTGCTATAATCAGTATGGAAGCATATAGTGGGGGAATTGATTAAACCTGACATGATAGGTGGAGGTACATTTTCTGCTTGATTTACAAATTGACTGTGGTGTGTGGCAATTACAGCTAACCTCAGAGGGAACAAAGATGCATTAAGGGTTGTGAGGGCAGATGATGTCACCATCCCAGCCAAACAAAAACCCAGTCACTTTGACCCTGGCCCACTACACCACATGATCCAAATCTGTGAAGAACCACTTTAGGGGAAAAGCTAGAACTAAAAGCAGCAATCACTACCAAAGCAGGAGAACTTTAACTTTTTTTTTCTTCACACAACAGAAAACCTAAAGTGTTCCAGACTAACTAGGAAAGTTTTCCAGGTATCATTCAACTCCCAAGTCCCTTGCCTTTAGATTCACATTTTGGCTGGAGAATACCATCTGCATAAATTGTTCAGGTTCAGATCTGCCTGAACACAAATTTACAATGGATTCAGTAATACCCACATGTGGACATATTGCAGTGGATTGTGTGATATAATCCAAAACTGAGCCTATTCAGCTAAATTGGGTTGGAGCAAATCAGCCCAGTTGAAAAATAAACAACAACCCACTTATCGCACAGCCTGACCAATTTTCCTGCCTTTGGGATTCTTAAGCTTACGTAAGATGATACAAGCAAGGTTTGGTAGAAATTGTGAGATATGCCAGCTGGCCCACATTTCAGATTTATTCTTGAAAAAGAAGGAGGAAACCCATTGAGGGAACAACCTAAAATAAATGAAAACAGTGTTTTCCATTAAGCAGTATATGGCAGAGGTGGCAAATACACCTTTTTTGAGTTTTGTTTTCATACTAAATCTTGATACAAAAATTGAGCAGAGCCACATGCAGTTGGTATCACTCTTTAAAAAAAAATTCACGTGCTGAGAAGTGGTGTAGGTGCTGGTATCTCTGACGTGCTGAACAGAAGGAAGCCAGAGAAGACTGTGTCGTCATCTGGGTCTGCATATAACCCATTAGAGTTCTCCCCACCATAGGTCTCCAACCAGATCTGATCACCTTCCTTCAGTTCCAAGACAATTCCTCCCGAGGCCTGATCTTCAGCACCTTGGTACTTATCCGAAGTGTGGAGAATCCGATACCCATTTTTAACCAGAGCTACTCTGACATTTTTTACAAGAACAGTGATGTGGTAGGTGAAAAAGTAGACACCAGCGATCTGACAGGTGAATACTCCAGTGACTGTGTTATAATGGTTTAAGCTGTTATACATCACTCTGTCAAATTTGATGGGAATATTTAAAGGGGGAAACTTAGTGTCGAGACCTACGCTGAAGGCACTTCTGGGGAGGATGGGGATACTACCACGATTTCCCTTGTCTCCCCTGTCTCCTTTCCAGCCCTTTTCGCCCTGAATTCCTTTACTGCCCTTTGGTCCTGGGGCTCCAGTTTCCCCTTTTGGACCAACATGGCCCATTGGTCCCATGGGACCCTTTATACCCATTTCACCTTGGACTCCAATTTCACCTTTGGTTCCTTTGGGCCCAATAGGGCCAATGTCACCTTTTAAACCTTTTCGTCCCTGGAGTCCTTGCTCCCCCTTTTGACCCTTGTCTCCTACAGGTCCAGGCATTCCTGGTGGTCCAAATTTCCCTGGCCAGCCCCTCTCCCCTTTGCTTCCTTTGTTTCCTTTCTCTTCAACTCTGCCATCAGTGCCTGGAGAGAGAGGGAGAGAGAGAGAGAGAGAGAGAGGAAAGGAGAGGAATATTTTATTTTCTATCTTTTGCAAGCATGTTGAGTACCTTCAAGTAGTTTCCAATTTATGGCAACTCTAAGGCAAACCTATTACAGGGTTACAGGGTTTTCTGGGGGCTGAGAGTGTGTGATGTGCCCAGTGGGTTTCCATGGCTGACTGGGAATTAAACCCTCATCTCCAGGGTTGTAGTCCAACGCAAGGACTAATCACTAAACCATGTTGGCTCTTGGTTGTAAACATATGTGCAAGATGAAATAAAGAGGTATTTGTCATACATGTATTACCTAGCATGATGGTGGTAGCAGTGCTGAGGAGAGCCTTGGATTTTCAGAGTCCAGTGGGAAGAACAAAGGCAAAAAAGAGACTTTTGAAAATTTCATAACACTTGCAGTTTGAGAAAGTGGAGAGAGAACAGCAGAAGGGGCCCTGTGGTTCCCAAGGCAGATACATAGGAGGAAGCGGAAGAGTCCCAAGTGGCATTTTCATAGAATCAAAGAGTTGGAAGAGACCCCAGGGGCTATTGAGTCCAACCCCCTGCCATGCAGGAACACCCATCAAAACATTTCCAACAAATGGCCAACCAGCCTCTGCATAAAAACCTGCAAAGAAGGAGACTCTACCACACTCGTAGGCACAATATTCCACTGCCGGACAGCTCTGACTATCAGAAAGTTCTTCCTGAGGTTGAGGTGGAATCTCCTTTCCTGCAGCTTGAATCCATTGCTCCTTGTCTTAGTCTCTAGAGCAGCACAAAACAAGCCCGCTCCCTCTTCAACATGGCATCCCTTCAAATATTTAAACACGGCTATCATGTCCCCTCTTAACCTTCTCTTCTGCAGACTAAACATTCCCCAGCTCTCTAAGCCACTCGTCTTAGGGCATGGCTTCCAGACCCTTCACCATTTTGGTCGCCCTTCTCTGGACACGCTCCAGTTTGTTGATATCCTTCTTGGAATGATCATGGCCTGTTCAGTGCAGGAAGGCATTGGACTTCCACCTGTCTGTAATTTATTTGCTCTAGCTGTAAACTAACTTTCCTCCAGGTCCAGCAATCAACCCTTTAGAGAAAAATATGCCAGCTGTTTGGCCGAAGTTCCACTATGCTAGCAGAGTGTTGGATCGGCTGTCAGTCAGAAATACAACCGGTGGAACCACTTCAGGATCATAGTGGCAGAATCATGGTTGCACAGGTGTTATAGGCTGGATACTACATTTTCTGTATAGTTTGCAAAATTTAAGGACTAGAACCTATTGTATTGGAAAAAAGAATGGCAATAAGCATACTCTGTGACCAGTGTCTTCATAGAGTTAATAGCATATCATGAAACCAATTCTGGGCATTCAGCCATCAAGTATCAACAACAGGGTAAATATAAAATAAAATAAAGTAAGGGATAGTCTAGCTAAGAGAGAGAAAAAAAGTTTGCATGATTGGTACTATAGATCTGAGTCATACATGATACAATCACTAAATGGCAGGTAACCAGAATAATGATGATCAACTGAAGTCTTATGTGATTGGATAAGTAGCGGCTTTGTACAAAAGGCCAGCATGATGTTCTGGACTTGTATAGAAAATGTTGTTGCAGTTATTGGATATATTAAAGTAAAGTATAGCTATGTATGCAACGTGTAATGGATGTTATAAGGTAAGAAGCCATCAAGAGGGATGAGAGCATGGGATTTTGGGAGTGAGTGGTGATTGGTGGAATGTCTGAGAGGATTTTGAGAAGGCTCGTGGATGATGGTTGGGGAGTGAGAGTTAGATCTGTCAGTTGGGTTTAGGAGTTTAAGTGGTTAAGAGAGTTAGTCAGGGTCAGAGATAAAGATTAGTTAGAGTTAGGATAAGGGTTAGTTAGGATATGAGTGAGAGATGTGTAGAGTTAGCATCAGCCAGGATTTACATGTATTAAATAAATAACCCGTGATGTTTTCTTCAATTCTGTTTAAGAAATCATTATTCCTGTACTGCGCCTCTGAGAACATGACATGTTAGACAGCTTGGGTTCAGACATGATGTCTATAGTGGCAGCAGTTAATACAGGCTGGTGGTGTCCAGTGGGGAGATAGGATGAAAAAAGTGTCACACAGGAACCACCAGGGAATCTAAAAGGTCCCCACATTTGATGCCATAGTGGTGGCACAGGAGGAGATCCTCACAGTGATGGCAGAAGGGGAGATAAGTGAAAGCTGTCACATTTGGTATCATCATTGGGATTAGTGGAAATCCCCATATTTAGTGGTAGAAGTGGGGTAAGAGGTAGTCCTTGCATTGGTGACAGAGATGAGGATAAGTGGAAGCCCTCACATTTTGGTAGCAGTGGTGGGATTTGTGGAAATCCTCACAGCCAGTAAAATCTCAGTTCCAACTGGATAATGAGTAACTTTGAACAAACAGACTATTATAAGTTTTATCTAATTGGCTAATAACAAAAGATGTATAAAACTTGTCACTAATTCATAAATAACAGAAGATCAGTGAACTGACAGACACAGATGAAGAGACAGGGAGAACCTGAAATAGTATATAAGAAGCAGCTCCAAAAGAGAGAGAGTTTAAGCAGTTTGTAGCTGCTTCTACCATTGTTATATAGAGCTGTATATAAAATAGCTGCCTGCTGGGCTGTTCCAAAGGAATATACTGTACCTGATAATGCTGTTGATAATCAGGCTATTAGATAAATGCTGGCTATAGAAATTTTAACAGATGTCTCTTTTTGAGATACCTGTGGAAATGTGTGTTTTTCTCCATGGCTGCCTGTTAGAGATATACAGAATTCCTTGACAAATGAATGTTAGAATGTTGTGTAAATATTTAATTCCTTTAAAATGTAGCTTTATATGACTGCTTCTTAGTCATGTTTCCTAAGATGAATATGATGTTTCAGTTTGATGTAAGAAGTTTTATTCCAAACATGCAGTATCAAATTTGTGACAAGAATGGTCCTAGATTGAGAAGCAGAGTGTATATTTGTTGCTGAATTGACACTGTTGATAAATAACCTAGAAGGTCACAAAGCTGCATGGCAATTTCTCCATGTCAAATACTGCGAAATTGCAATGTTTAAGATTACTTATGGGGAATGTTGACATTATTCCTTCCTGTTGGGACAATATTGCTGTCCATGAATTTGGAAGTTCTGGTGACGAAATGGAGAAATAGGAATGGGGGAAAAACACCTACTTCAAGGGAAAGAACACACTTAACATTATATTCTACACTCACAGTCAAGTCTCTATCAATGATGAAATTTTGCAGCAGTCTTGGACTTCGTGGAATGAATCTTCCTCCTATCAGAGTCACAGCAAGTAGGTACATGGAATCCATTTCAGTTACCTTTAGGCAGATTACTTTGTTGTTGGAGCAGCTACCTTTTTCTTTTTAAAAACTGCTGATGTATTCAGTACTCACTTGTGCCAACATCCAGCCATCTGTTTCACTACACCAGAGCATGGTATATGGCACAATTCAACATACAACAAAAATGATGTTTAAACATCACGCGTTTTCTATGAAACCACTTGTCATCTCACCTGGCTCTCCTTTATCTCCTCTCACACCATCTGCACCTGGTTTTCCTGGGTATCCAGGCTCACCTAGCAGCAACAAAAGATAGTAAAGATGGTTTTTAATATATTGCTATTTTATAATTTTTAATGTTTGTAAAATACAATTTTAATTTAATCTTATTTTATTATTGCGTCCCAGTCTGAAAGAAAGGCAGGGCATAAATTAATTAAATAAATAAATGCATAAATAAATAGTATCTGTTAATCATTCCAAAGTGCTGAGGGCAACTCAGAAAAGATTCTCATCATTCTGAATGGACTCAGTACTGGGCAAGAGAAAATGGCCTCAAATGCTAATCTTAAGACTTTTTCACATCCCTATTGGTGCACACAGTCCTTCTGTTAACCTGGTCCCAAACTGCTTATAGTTTTAAAAGATTGTGGTGAGAATTCTGTTCTAGTCACAATCCATAATCATAAGAAATTCTTAAAATGATTTGATATATTTTAAACCAGAAGGAAGTTTTTACGAAGACACTCAATATTATTTGGTGGACATAATAACTTTTTCAGCATTTGAACAAGCAGGGGATTGGCAAATCCACACGGATGCCGATTTGGTTGTTAAGGTTGGGTGTTTTTTTTAGTTTATGAGATACATTGCTATATCTCAGTTTATTATCTGTTGACATATTCTTTTAAACTGTGTTTCTTCTCTTCTTGTTTTAATTTCAATATATTTCCTCCCCAAAAAATAAATTTAAAAAGTCTAAATGTATAATCATATTGCATAGCCAATGTCTTGCTTGTGGCATATTATAATTGTTATGACATCACTTAATCCTCTGAGTACAATATGTGGATATGTTTCACCGAAGGGATTAGCCTACCTAGAGGTTGAGGAAGTGAAGTTCCTATTCTCTTGATCCCTGTGGATTATCTACCTCACACAGATTTTGAAAACAAATCTATTTCTTTACCAGTAAAGTACTTTTATTATAAAATTAAAAATTTGGCAGGGCCAGCAGAAGCTAAACGTTAGTCCACACGTGGTCCACATACCCTTCAACTGTGCTGATTTTACAGAGACGTTCCCAATTAATCCTCTGTCATCTCAGTTTTTGAATTGCTTTTGAAATATTTCAGTTTCTCGCTTCTCCTCTCTTTCCCCTTTTGTCCTCAGTTGCTCTGTCTAGACTGAATTCAAAGTGCAAGAGGAGTTCATACTCAGTCAACTCAGCAGAAGGGAGAGGAGAGGAAGGGCAGAATTTTGTCCTTCCCAGTAGACTCAGGCAAAAGCAAACTGCTGTAGCCGTTCCTAGCCTATCTGTTCTTCCTCCATGATAACTCTTACTGTCTTGACCATACTTTGATTTCGCTGACCACATGTGTCCTGTTTTTCATCTGTGAAATATTTGAGGGTATGTGCTCAAATCGCTACTTCAAGAGCTCAACATTCAGTTTTGTA
Source organism: Ctenosaura bakeri (assembly GCA_948474755.1). Taxonomy (NCBI): domain Eukaryota; kingdom Metazoa; phylum Chordata; class Lepidosauria; order Squamata; family Iguanidae; genus Ctenosaura; species Ctenosaura bakeri. The sequence goes on from CAOLHI010000147.1 coordinate 22,978, forward strand.
GGATGTGCAGCTCACAAACACACATACGTAACAGTAACTAAGCAATTTGATACCTGGCTCTCCTTTTTCCCCCTTTGTTCCATCTCTTCCATCCCGGCCCGGTAAGCCATTGTGTCCAGGATTCCCAGGGATTCCAGCATACCTTTCGGCACAACTGCTCTCTCTTTGTATTTCTTCTGCTCTGATGCCAATGACCAGCAGAAGAAACCAGAGTTTCATATTTAATTTCAACTGCAAGAATGAATATTTTTAAAATGGTGGCTAACAAAGTGTGTAAAATAAATAATAAGTCATAACCATGTTTGCAATGGCATCTGAATGTTTTCCTTCAATGTCATCTGAATGCTTTTGAGAGAATAAGGCAATAGTTAGATAAATAAAGATAAAAAGAAAGTATGTACTATTCTTCTATACAGACTCAAATTAGACACTAAAGCTATGCGTATTCCTTACAATTTCCATTTCCCCTCTCCCGCAGTGGTTTCCTCAGAGGTATATGTTTCAGTGATTGGACCTGAAAACTAAGCTTATATTTCTCTTTCTATGGTTGATCGCAAAATGAACCATGCTAAATGCAAAGCATGCAATTCAATATAACCATGTTTCTTTCACCACTTCAGGATCAATTCTTTAATAGCTTGAGCAGGATGAGGCTATTGTGGTCATATTTGGTTTCTGAGCTTCCTGTAGACTAAAAGCACCACAAATAGTCCTGCCACCTCAGATGGGAGGGCACTGTAGGATCTTTTTTGAAAATAATTTGTTTTAAATTTTATGATTGACACTTAGGCCATTTCCGCACTACAGTGTTAAAGTGCTGCTATTCCACTATCAACCTCTTATGGAATTCTGGGGTTCGTAGTTTAGGGAAGAGCACTTCGAATTCTCAGCCAAAGAGCTCTTTGGTCTCAGTAAACAACAAACCCCAGAATTCCGCGGGGCGTTGAAAGTGGAATAGCAGCACTTTAACACTGTAGTGTGGAAATAGCCTTAGTTTGGTTGGTCAAGAGAAAGAAGCACCTGATTATCACATCACCCTCAGAAGATCTACCTACTACATAGCAATAGATCAGATAAAAATTAAGGTCATTAGGACTGAATCAAGACACAAGCTTTACTGTGGTACAAGGGATTTGGGTTTGGGCCAAGCATGATTCATATTATTGCAGATTTTCACTAGTTGAATCTCTGAAAGCTAGAAACCTCATCTAACACTGATTGACATCCTTATAAACTCATTTTCCATTAGAACCTAATACCACTTCTGCTAATTAAAAATTTAGAATCTTACTGTATTGTTTAGATTCCAGAATTGTCTTTGTACTGTACCCCCCCAAAAAAAAATTACGTTTGACACTGTTACACATAAGCTGTGTATCCAACTCCTCTTTTCTAGGGTTATTGTCAGCTAAAAAGATCTTGTTTTGATCTGTTTACTATAAATAAATATAAATGACATATAATAAATAAACTGAATTTGCTCAGTAATTAGACTGAACTTTTTAAGCTCTCTGCATGGGTATGCAAGAGTCTAAAACTGTTTAGTTAGGCACTTTTGTCCTGGATTTGAGTGTCTCTTCCTGATTAACCTCTTAAGAGTAATTACTCTATTTCTGTGCTCGTTTTTTTCATCTTCTCCTAGCTTTCAAACAAAATATCTGCTGTGTCTTTTTAATGTTCATATATTACGAACAGGTTTAGACTGTTACCTTGACATAAATCTCTGAAGTCTGGCCATGGGTGTATGGAATTATTCAATGGCCAGATTGGAAGGTCTAATAAGTAGTCATGATTCAACAGTACAACAAAGGTACCAGATTGTATTACAATCCACCAAAACATACACAACAGCAAAGATGTCTCATGTTCACAACACCATTTTAAAAAATAGTTGCATAAGGAATATTGGTTCATTTTATTCAAATCAACCAGTCATTGTCAAGTTTCATGTAGGATAAGTCTCAGGCTTAGAGGAAGTCTCTACACCTCTCCTCAAAAACGTTGGATTTTTAAAGGGAAAACCTTAAAAGTTTTATATAGATTTATATAGCATTACCATATTTTATATAATAGTACTACTAGACTGCAGAAAATTAATAAATTATCTTATATGATCATTCTTACCATACAAGTGCCTGAAACAATGTTCGTCTACTGTGAGTTTCTCTTCCAAAGCTTCTCCAGAGTACTTGAATCTGGGACAACTAACAACTTTATTTACAGCAGCAGTAATTGACTTACGCATCATGAGATACAGAACTAATGGCTTAATTAGAAACAGATGAATCACATTAGAAAAAGGCCCACAGATCTAACTTTTTCTTGAGTCTATCCAGAACAACTGAAAGTCCAGAAGATACCTTGTTGGCATAATTTCAGAAGTGGATTCTGCCTGGTAAGAGTGTTCCAAAGCTAGAAATCCTAACACTTTAGGTGAGTTGATTAGCTTCATGAAAATAATACGTTAATGGTGTTTCTGTATTTTTCATTCTGATTTTAATTTTGTGTTCCTTAATACCTGATTTTGAGGTTTTACTGGTTTGACCTGGATACATCAGTATGCTTGGACATAGGATTGCATTAGCAACATGATGATATTGTCATGTAGTGAAATCTCTTAATAATCAAAGGCTTCCCATCTTGAATGTTTACAGATTGTTCCACTTGTAGAGACTGCACATAATGAAAATGACCACTGGGGATAAAGGGTCTAATTCTGTTATGGACTGGATCAAAATGATGAACAGGTTGCTTACCTGTAACTGTGGTTCTTCGAGTGGTCATCTGTGCCATCATACACTAGGAGCTTTAGCGCCTGCGCGGTAGCGTTCGGAAACTTCTAGAGCTTGTTCGCTTGGCGGGAACCCCTCCCCCACGCCGGTACTGCGCATGCTCCTCCCGCCGAGCAACGGTCTCTCCTCAGTTCTGTCGTCCGCCGTAGAACCTACAGGGACCTGAGAAAGAGGGGAGGAAGGGCGGGTGTGTATGATGGCACAGATGACCACTCGAAGAACCACAGTTACAGGTAAGCAACCTGTTCTTCTTCTTCGTGGTCTCTGTGCCTTCATACACTAGGAGACTGTGTAGCTTACCGGTCGGACGGCGGGTCAGGTCCTACAGCACGGAAGCCAACACCTCACGTCCAAACCGGGCATCTCTGCGCGACCGGCAGTCGAGCCTGTAGTGGCGCACGAAGGTCGATGGTTGGGACCAGGTCGCCACACGGCAGAGTTCATGCAGGTCAACTCCTCGCAGGAGGGCCGCAGAAGTAGCCACAGCTCTGGTGGAGTGGGCTCGAAGCAGGACTGGCGGAGGCTTCCTCGCGAGCTCATACGCCAGTTGAATAGTCCTTACCACCCACTTGGAGAAGCGCTGGGTGGACACTTTTAGGCCCCTCCGACGTCGCCCATAGCAAACAAAGAGATGCGGCGTCTGTCGGAAGGAAGCAGTCCTGTCCTTGTAGAAAGCCAATGCCCGACGCACGTCCAGGGAGTGGAGGGACCGCTCCAACGGTGTCGTCGGGTTCGGGAAGAAGGCAGGCAGGATGATGTCCTGGTTGAGATGGAAACTGGACACCACCTTTGGCAGGAACGAGATGTCAGGTCTCAGGACCACCTTGTCCCTGTGGAAGACCATGAAGGGCTCATCGGAACGAAGAGCTGTGATCTCACCCGCTCGCCTCGCTGAGGTCACCGCTACCAGGAAGGCGGTTTTCATTGTCAGGAGCCTGTCATCCGAGGTCGCCATCGGCTCGAAGGGCGGCTTCGTCAACTGCGAGAGCACCAGCGAGAGGGACCACGGCGGTAGCGGCGGCGATACCGGCGGGTAGAGATGGTGAAGTCCCTTCAGGAACCGCTTAACGGTATCGTTCCTGAAGAAGGCCGAGGCAGCAGATCGTGGCGGTTGGTATGCCACGATCGCGGAGAGATACACCTTCAGGGATGGAAACGCCAGGCCCTGTTGCCGGAGGTGCAGGAGGAAGTGCAGGACGGTCGAGAGCCCCGCGGGCGATACCGGCTCACTCCTCTCGTTAGCGAAGGTCAGGAAGCGTCGCCACTTGTATTGATAGTTGCGACGGGTGGATTCCTTCCTGGCCGCGACGAGGACGGTACCGAGCACGGGATCGTCTAGTGCGATATCCTCCAGGCATGGAGGGCCAGGCGTGGCAGGTCCGGATGGAGGACTCGGCCGCCGGAGTGGGAGAGCAGGTCCGGTGTCGGTGGCAACCGGAGCAGGTCGTCTCGCACGGCTCGTAGCAGGGGTGCGAACCAATGTTGTCTCGGCCAGTACGGGGCTACCAGGATCGCGTCGGCTCGGTCGGCGAGGATCTTCGATATCGTCCGGCCGAGCAGCGGGAACGGCGGGAACGCGTAGAGGAGTTCCCCGGTCCACGGAAACTGGAAAGCGTCCCCGATGGAGGCACGATCGTGGCCCGCTCTGGAACAGAATCGGCGACACTTCGCGTTTTCCCTGGTCGCGAAGAGGTCGATCGATGGTTCGCCCCAGCGGTCCCGAATCAGTCTGAACGCCTCTCCGGAGAGAGACCATTCGTGATGGGATGAGGTGTCTCTGCTGAGGGCATCTGCCGTGGTGTTCTCCTGCCCGGCCAGGTGAACCGCCACGGGATGCGTGTGCAGGCGAATGCACCATTCCCACAGGCCGAGCGCGATGTCGAGCAGGGTCGTGGAATGAGTCCCACCTTGTCTGTTGATGTAGCAGACGGCGGTGGTGTTGTCCGTCAGAATCAGGACCGTCCGCCCCGCCACGGCATGGCGGAACGCCCGTAGGGCTTTCCAGACGGCGAGCAGCTCCAGCGCGTTGATATGGAGAGCGGTCTCGTCGTCGGTCCATCTGTCGCGGACTCTGAGATCGCCGCAGTGGGCACCCCATCCATACAGGGAGGCGTCGGTCGTTACCGTCACCTTCGGTGTCGGCTGTTGGAAAGGCATGCCTGACATGAGATTGCGTCGCGACTGCCACCATCGGAGGGATGAGCGGACGTCTCCCGGCAGCTGCAGTCGGAGTGTCTGTTCGTCTCGCAGGGGGTCGAATATGCGGACGAACCAGTGTTGAAGAGGTCTTGCTCTCAGCCTGGCGAAGTATGTCACAGCGGTCGTCGCAGCCATATAGCCCAAGAGCTGCTGGACGCTTCTCGCAGATAACGTCGGGGCCGTACGAGCGTGAGCGGCGGCCCGGATCAAGGTTTGTGCTCGAGACTCTGGTAGGTACGCCCTGGCGGAGGTCGAGTCGAGCGTCGCCCCGATGAAGTCCAAGATCCTCGCCGGCTCGAGGTGGGACTTCTTCGGATTCACTCGTAGGCCAAGGCGGGTCAGGAGTGACAACGTCATGTGGACGTCGTGGTAAAGTCTCTGTTTGCAGGACGCCACCAACAGCCAATCGTCGAGGTAGGGGAAGACGGAAGCGCCCTTCGTCCGCAGGTAGGATACCACCGGGGCCATGCACTTGGTGAAGACCCTTGGGGCAGTCGAGAGTCCGAACGGCAGCACCTTGTACTGGTAACAGGTGTCGTCGACTGCGAAGCGGAGGTACCGTCTGTGCTGCGGGCGAATGGCGATATGGAAGTATGCGTCTCGGAGATCGATGGAGGCGAACCAGTCCCCTCGATGTAGGAAGGGTAGGATCGACGGTATCGTGACCATCTTGAACCTTTTGGGGCGGATGTAGTAGTTCACCCCTCTGAGGTCTAGGATCGGCCGGAGGGTACCGTCGGCTTTCGGTACCGTGAAGTACCTGGAGAAGAAGCCGGTGGTCTTGGCCTCTTGCGGGAGCCGCTCGATCGCCCCTTTCTGGAGGAGGGATTGGATCTCTTCCAGGAGGGCCGGACTCGACGGCGTGGAGTAGTACACGCCGCGAGGAGGAATATCGAGAAACTCGATGGCGTAGCCAAGACGGACGATGGAAAGCACCCAAGAGTCCGTAGTGACATACTGCCACTCCGCTAGGTGTCGAGCGAGAGTCGGTCGGTCTCCGAGCGCTGATGGTAGGCTGAAGAGTGGGTATTGGTAGGTCCTGCCAGGCACGTCAAAACCGAGACTTTGTCTCGGAGGAGGACTTCTTCGACGAAGGCGGGCGCCGCCTAATCGTGCGTCTGGCCGATGAGCCGGAGGACGGTCTCGACTGTCCAGACTGGGCCGAACGCTGGAACGACGAGGTGGAGATCGTCGCCAGGATGGTCGGAAGGTGGAGGCCCTGCGGGTCTGCGTGGCCGGCTGTAGCCCAATCTTTTTTGCGGTCAGTCTCGCCTTGACGAGATTGTCCAAAGCTTCGTCTGTGGACGAATTGAATAGGCCTTCACCGTCGAAGGGGAGATCTTCAATCCTCCTTCTGGTGTCCTCTTGGATGTCGGCCGGTCGAAGCCAAGCATGGCGGCGGAGGCCGACGGATCCCGCCATGACCCGGGAGGCGATCTCCACTGCGTGCCGGGAGGAGGCCATCTGGTGCCGAGCGATGGAGATAGCCTCATTGAAGATCACGGAGGAGGCTTGGCGGATGTCCTCCGGTACCGCTTCCATCGCTGGTTGCAGGCGATCGAGCACCTTCTTCAGGTATGCCGCGAGGCAAGCCTGAGTGTTGGACAGCCTGATCTGCAAGGAGGCAGCCGAATAGAACCTCCTTGCGTAGGCGTCCAACTTCCTGCCCTCTTTGTCCGGCGGGGTGGTGTGTTGCCTGCCGGAGCCTTTCGTCTGCGCGGACTCGACGACCACAGAGTTCGGTGCAGGGTGATTAAATAGATAACCGGCGTTATCCTTCTGCACCCTGTAGAGGTGTTCTAACCGCTGCGGTATCGGCTGAGCCGAGGCCGGTCTATCCCAGGCGGCCTTCACCAGTCTGGATACCCGGGGCAGGAGAGGCAGCGGGGCCGTGGAAGGTCGCTTCTCCTCGAAAACGGAGAAGGCTGGATCGTCATCCTCCGGCTCCGCATCGGCGATCTTAAGGCCGAGGGTAGTGGCCATGCGGAGCAGCATCGCAGAGAACTGGTGGACGTCCTCTGGAGCAGAATCTGGGATCGGGTCCCCGAATCCCAACGGAGGAGACTCCTGGGAGGCCGCCTCAGACACCTCAGACTCCGCACTCGAGTCGTACGACTCCGAGCTCGGTGAGTCCTCTCGCCGCTCGCTCTCCGGCTCCTTCGTAGTCGCCGCAGGTGTTGCCTTCCTAGGCTTCTCCGCAGCCGGGGCGGTGGTAGCAGCAGCGTCCCGCTTGGGATGGCTGACCACGGACTTCACCCTCTTGGTGGTGACCGGGGTAGTCTGGCAGGCTGACGTCGTCGTAGCCCGCTCAGTCACCACCGACTCCGTAGGGCGCGTCGCCGTTGCCGTGACCCTAGGAGGTGGCGATATCGCCCGATACCGTGGTGAAGGCTCCCTCGCCCTATGATATCGAGGGAGGGAGAGCGGCTGAAGGAGCGGCGGTCCGACGGAGATCGGCTTCGGCGTCGACGGTACCGAGCCTCGTCCCCTCTAGGCGAGCGCGATTCGCGCTGTCGACGAGGTGACCGGGACCTCCGGAAGGTCTCCCAGCGACTCGGGCCACGATGGTACCGATCCCGGTACGATGGCGAATGGGACCGATAGGAGGCCGGGCGCTCTCTCCACTCAGATTCCCTCGCGTACCTGGCCACGTAGGACGCCGAGGTGTATCTTGAGGCAGACGAGCGAGGTTGTTCCTCTCTTGTCTCCCTCGGAGGCGGCGAGGCCACCGGACGCTCGGAAGAGCGGGACCGGGACCTGAAGGAGGTCGAACGCTGCTCCGGAGAAGCAGAGGGCTCTCTCTGCTGCAGGTCGGCCGACCTGCGACGGCTAAGAGGGCGGTGGCGCTCCTCCACCAGGGTTGGAGGGTCTGCCACAGGCGAGTCCGGGCGCTGTTGGGGAACGTCCTCGATCTCATCCTCCGAGAGGTCGACGGACTCGCCTCGCCCTTTGGAAGGCTGCTGAGTAGGAGGAGGAGTAGGAGGTTAGCGTCCCCAGCCGGGGAGCGCTTCTTTTCCTTCTTCTTCTTCTTCTTCTCCTTCTCCTTGCCCTTGCCTCCGTCCGGAGCAGGGCGCTTTTTTGCAGGCGTCTCCGTAAGGGGAGCCTCAGCCTTCCTCGCCGTCGAGGATCCTTTAGCTGACTTGGCAGCCGCCGACAGCTTCGGGATCCTCGGTAACGCCGAGATCGGCGTTTTCGCCGGTACCGAGCCCGATACCGACGAGGTGGACGGAACGGCAGCCGCCGATACCGTCGATGGCGTGGTCGTCTTCTTGTCGGCCATCTTGGAAGTGGAGGTGTCGTCTATCGCCCGCAGAGACTGCTCCCAACAAAAAGATTTGAGTCTCGCGGAGCGGTTGCGAAGAGTTTGGGGAGTAAAATCCCTACAAATTTGGCAATTCCGGATATTGTGGGACTCGCCCAAACAGAAGAGACACTCCTTATGGCCGTCGTTGAGGGCAACCTTGCGGCCGCAGGACACGCACTTCTTAAAGAGCGCGGACATAAGACGAAGAAACGCCAAACTCCGAAATCCAAAAAGACGAAAGCCGAAGGGGGAGTCCGAAAGAGAGGTCAAAGACAGTCCGAAAGTCCGTAAAACCGTGAAAAACAGCAGCCAAGCACGACGTGAGAGGAACAAACTAAAGAACCTTCCGTACGCGGCGGCGGACGAGAAAGAACTGAGGAGAGACCGTTGCTCGGCGGGAGGAGCATGCGCAGTACCGGCGTGGGGGAGGGGTTCCCGCCAAGCGAACAAGCTCTAGAAGTTTCCGAACGCTACCGCGCAGGCGCTAAAGCTCCTAGTGTATGAAGGCACAGAGACCACGAAGAAGAACAATTCTTACCTTTCATACTAAGGGATCTATTGTGAAGGACATTATACTGGGGTGGGGTATGAAATCCAGCAACATTTTTGATCAGATGCCAATTTTCAGTTCTTTATGCTATATGGAAAAAGCAATGTTATTGTACTCTATTTTCCTGGAAATCTTGTTAGATCCTGAAAAAATTTCAGGCCTGTAACATTTCTTGATCTGACTCCTTTTCCTGGTGTTCCTCTGCAGAAAATCCTTTACCTTTATTTGACAATCACGTACAATCCTGTACAGTTCTATAGTGATATAGTGAATCTAAATCCCGAAGGGCACCAGATCCTGTCTGCTCTTGAAAGCTAAGCAGGGTCAGCCCTGGTTAGTACTTGGATGAGAGACTGCCAGTAAATACCAGGTGCTGTAGGCCATATTTCAGAGGAAGGAGCTGGCAAAACCACCTCTGAGTATTCTGTGCCTAAGAAAACCCTATGAAATTCATGGGGTTGTCATAAGCTGACCAGAGACTTGAAGACCCGTACACATATTAATATCCTGAAATATTGTTAAAAGGCAGTTGTTTTGTTTGGGATTGATTTGATCCTCTCACACTTCCTCCTTTTTGTAATTTATAAAATAAAAATTACCACATTTATAAGACACAACATCCAAGAGGGATAGCTCTATAATCAATCTAATAAATCTAACATGGGGAGCCACCATATTTATCCACTTAGCGAACTCATCAGCCACACAGTTGTGTTATATTGCTGTGTAGATATGAGCTACAAACCTGCCATAATACAATATATATTGCTTGAATGGATTTTGAAGCTGATCTGGATACATGCCATATATGAATTTGCTATATTTGGAAGAATTGGGCTCTGACACCTTTTAGTTGGAAATAAAACTAATAAATGAACCTCAAATATTTTTTAAAGTATGATCTCAAAAAGATATAGTGGAAACCATGTTTTTGAAATCAAGTTTTGTCTTCTAAATGATATCTTACCTCTTATCTAGCAACTAAATATTGAGCAGAAAAGTTCAAAAAGGTGAGTCACGTGACCCCACAGTTTGGAAAGATGCATTACAAATTGTAATTCACTCCATTATAGGACTTTTAGAGCATGAGATTAATACTAAATCCTCCTTGGTGGCTTTTAGGGAGTACAGAAAATACAGCAACTCTGATATATTTTCTTTTTAGAAAATGTCTCTGTTTGCAGTCTTTACTGCCTAAGGTGATTTTTTACCATTTTTATAGTGTTAGAATTATTTGCAGGATTTTCCAATACTGATTTATCATCTAGAATATAATCAATGCATTCCCCTCTTTGTTCTTTTAGTAATCTAGACATTTTTGCCACCACTATCTAGCAGGACATTTGTTGTTGTATGCCCTCAAGTCCTTTCCAACTTATGGTGACCCTGAGGTGATTCTATCACAAGGTTTTCTGGGGCTGAGAGTAGTGATGTGCCCAAGGTCACCCTGTGGTTTCCATGGTTGTGTGGGCAATTGAACTCTGGCCTCCAGGGTCATAGTGCAATTTTCAAACCGCTGCAGCATGCCGGCTCTCAGCAGGATGTCATCTGAGGGGGCAAGTTGTACTTGCACGCAAGGATTGTACATGAAAAGAAAACAAAGGCCATTGTCCATTTAGTTATCGGATGTTCTAAAAACTTTTAGAGTCTACATTCAATGATTAATAAAGCAGTTTGTGCTATTTTGTTGATATGCAAAGTTTATAGCATTTCAATATTTTTGTATGTTTTTCATTCTTTATCCAAAGTGCAGCATTCTTGGGTACACAGCAATGCATCATAATGTGGCCCAGGATGCAGCTACCGGCAGTCTTGAGCTACTCATCTGGGGCTGCAGAACGTACTGCAGAAAGTCGTGATCTGACGCTGTATTTCTTTGGTGGTGTTGGGTAGATTGTTCCCCTTTTGGGTTAAGGTTGTGCATTCTTTTGAGGCAGAGTGTGACTGTTGCCAGATGTGGGTCACCTCTGGGCAACAGGCAGGACTTCAAGTTATCCATTTTGTTGTGGAGTTAGCTCTAGATGAGAGACAAGGTGACGTGCTTACCTGTAGTCAGATAAAGAATCTAATAGCTGCACATTTGTAAAGATTAATGGGTTTAAATCAAGTCAAGTGTTGTAATTTGCAAAGATGCTCAGTTTCCAAACAGGAAAATAGGTTTTGCCTGTATATGTTTGAATCACAATCCTGCAAGGGATCAATGGTGCTGTCGCATAATGTTTAATGACACCAGGATCCATCCCTATGGTTTTGGCCTGGAAATCTCAGCATCTGGGATGATTGTGACCTGGCAACCCTATGTGTAGGGGTTATGCAGTAGTGGAAGATGCTCTGTTAGTACTTTATATCACTGAATAATATTGGGTGCAATATTAAGCAAACCAGACTTGTTTGGACTCAACCCAACCACCAGTATTCATATTCACAAAACAGCCAAGAAAATGTCTCTGAAAGCTTGCTATGTCATTACACCACACCAGAAGAACAGTGTTGCTGGGAGTCACCACTTTGATGCCCCTACCCTTGGCAATCCGATGGATGCCTACATTGGTTCCTTTTCAGTGCCAGATCAAGACTTGAAGACTTTGGGGCCTAATTCACTTTTAAGATATACATGTGCTTTTTTGTGGGGGGAGGGGGGAACATTTTCAGCATATTAAAGCTGTTTTAATTTGATTTAGCAATTTAATATATTTCACACATAATAGAAAATCAGTGCAATGTCTTTTTACGCTACCAAAATCTACTGTAGGACAGTGTCTTAGCACTTTGCAGGAAAGTGAGTGGTTCATATATAAACATTCAAAAATAGCCAGTTAAATTAATACATAATTTAAAAATGCCCATATTTCCATTTATTAGATTGCCATCATGTGGTCATTTTAAATATTACAGAAAACTCATTATAAACAACATTTAAAACTCTCTCTTAGGGGAGTGTTTTTATAAACCAAATCAAGGGTTCTAAAAGAGCCAGCAAAATTTTGAGTATTCCATAACTCCTGACTGGGCAAAATAATAAACAAAGGAAGCAGGGACAGACAGGGGAATGGCTGATGTTGAAGCTATGTTACAACTCTTTGGTGGAATGAAATTTTTCCAGTACTGTGATGGTTTCAGGTTGTACACAGTACTATTGGGATGAAGAATCAAGCAAAGGCTGATTCCTGCATTTTTGAGAATTTAAAATCTGGAGCTTGGAAAAATTATGTTTTTGGACTAATGTTCCCAGAATCTCCCTGGCTATGCTGTGGAGGGAATTTGGGGAGTTATAATTCAGATAACTGTTTTAAGTCTAAGCAAAATGCACAGGAGGAAAACCAAACTAGAAACTAGACCCAGAGCAGGGAAAGTGCAGTCTGTGGGGCAAACATGTCTCCTGTGTTCCAATTCTGCAGCCCCCCAAGTTCTCCAAGAGATCAGCCCAAACCCTAAAATTGCCAACTTTCCATGTGCATACATCTGAAAACTGATTGTTTCCCACCCCTGAGTTTAATTAAATAAGAATTAGATAACTTGTGAATTTTTCTTTTCAGCCATGAAACCTATTGACAGGGTTTGAGGTGTTCAGGGGACATCCAGGGTGGGCATATGAGTCTTCCTGAAATGGTTTTATGTTTTTATACATCTCATTGTCAAGTAAGAGGATATGTTTAACATGTTTTACAAGAGATGCTCCCTCAGGTGGTGAAATATGTCTGCTTATAATTCTTACCCACAGTTTGCACTCCACATGTTGTGTTTTGTGACTGGTCACTCGAAAGTAAACTCAGACTTAATTTACAAGTTTGATTTCTGAGGCACACTGGTTGTTAGAAGAAAAAGGGATTTATTTCAGGGAGCATACATTCCACTTAAACCTGAGGCAGACAAGACTCTTGACAAAAACCAGTGCAATTCTAGGTTGCATCAACAGGCATGCAGTGTTCAGATCAATTGAAATAGTAATCTCACTCTGTTCTGTTTTGATCAGACCTCACCTGGAATATTGCATCCAGTTTTGGGCACCACAACTCAAGAAGGATATTGACAAGCTGGAACATGTCCAGACAAGGGCAGTGGTAGAGCTTGGAGTGTGCGTGGGGGGGAGACGGGGGGGCTATGGCGCAAGGGGCATAGCCACTGTACATGGAGGTGTGGCCAGGGCATGCAGAGGCGTGACTGCAGGCCTGGATGCCCCAGAAACATTGCCACCTGGGGCGAATCCCCCTCTCCCTACCCCCACGTTCCTACATGACTGGACAAGGGCAATCAAGATGATCAAGGGTCTGGAAGCCAAGCCTTATGAGAAACAACTTTGGGAGTTGGGTATGTTTAGCTTGGAGAAGAGAGGTGACATGACAGCCATCTTTAAGTATCTAAAGAGACGTCATATAGATGGAGTAAGCTTGTTTTCTGCTTCTCCAGAGACTAGAACGATAAGCAAAGGATTAAAATTACAAGGAAAAAGACTCCAACTAAATATTAGGAAGAATAGGTGGTGTTCAGTATTGCATTTATAGATTTGTAACCTGTAACTGGTCTGTATTCAGTAAAACTATGTAGTTTTACTGGAAATCTAGGTAAATTCTACCCTGGTCCATTTTAAGAGCCAGCTGCTGGATAGGGTGGAGGTCCATTTGGCTTCTGACTGGGATGCAAGCAGGACAATGTTGCTACCATTTCCCACCAGTGAGTGAGCCTGTGACAAGGCTGATTTTCGCAGGTCACTTGCTGGCAGGAAAGGGGTGGAAATGTTCTCCTTGTACCCTGATCAGATGCTGTACAAACCTTGTTCACAGTGGCTGCCTGTTAAGGTGGATGAGGAAGGGGTCAGGCTAAGAAAGATTTCTTAGCAATGCAGACATAACTAAGTAGCTGATCTAAGATTCTGGTGAACTTTACTGTAAGAACTACTCAACAGTAGAGTGTCTCCGTGGTGGACTCTCCCTCCTTGGAGGTTGGATCGGCATCTTTCATTAGTGTTTTATTTGTGCATGATTGCATGGCAGAGGGTTCAACTAGACAGTCCTTGCAGTCCCTTCCAACTTCCATGATTCTATGACATTTGGGGACTGTATACACTACCCACTGGACCTGGAAGTGCTTTGCTTCCCCTGTGCCCACTTTTTTTTTCAATAGAAAAAGACATGTGACACCCACCAAGTGTTGCAGCAGGTAAGTTTGCCAGGCTTTTAACCCCCTCCCACCAGGTTTTTAAAAGCCAGTGGGACCTCTTTTCAAACCCAGAAGTGATTTTTACAAATTAAATTTGGATGGTGGTGGCATGGGGTTCCCTCCTTAACATCTAATCTTACCAATATGAGTGGGAAATAGAAATGCTTGTATACCTTCTTTGACCATTTCTGCAGTATCAAGGGTTTTTAACTCAGAATTCTCAATATTTCACAGCAGGTATTACTGAAAGGAAAACTGCTCACTCTCTCTCTTTATTTGCAAATCCATTGATATGAAAGTAATTTTTTGGTGTCAGACTGGTACAGATTTTTCAAATAATATTTTCAGTGAAGAAATAAAAGCACATCCTCCTACAGCATAGATCTGGAATACAGATCTCCCAATCTGTTTGAATTTGAAATGGCAGTTCTGTTTAGGCATGGTCTACTTCGTTTCTTCAGCCTCGGATTCATTGCACAAAACTGAGTGAACCAAATAAAGAAAAACACAGTAATTTTGGCCATTAGATAGTGACCTTCAAATATTTAAAGCTCACATCCAGGATTTCATACATTATGAAAAAGTCATAAAAATTAAAACAGTATAATTAAACTGTCAGACACAGCTTAGAAATGTTAACTTATGCACATTAAAACATATCAAGTTAGAGAAAGATAAATGGAATGCATGTTTGTATACACATGTCCTGAAAAACAGATCTTTTAAAATGTAAAGATAAAAATGCATATGAATGCAAACAAATCTGACAACATAGATTATTTAACAGCAAATACATATGAAGGTAAAAGGATCCTATACATTATACTTTAGCTGTCAACAGCTTTCTTTTTCTCTGAAGCCATGATGCCTGGCTTGCAACATATGCAGCGGTATACAGCTCTTAAGATGCATAAACCATACACAGATGAAGCAAAGTAGTATAGAATACTTGTCAAGATAAAATATACAGGCAAGTTAAACAAGCAGCCCTAGTAAGTAACAATAATTTTAAATTACATATTAATTTGGAAGGCGTCTCCCATATGCAGTAATCATACACATTGAGAAGGAAGGCAGCTGACAATATATAGCATTTTATTATGGCTAATGTCCTTTGGCTCAAACTCCAAGCTAAAAGCTAAAGTACAGGTTTTTTTTAAAAAAATGCTTCACACAGCAAAATGTGAAATATTTCAATTATTAAGCTCCTTCACTTTGTAATATTGAAGCCATTATTAAAGCTATCTCATTTATCTACAGGAAAATAAGAATCTAATAGCAAGCTAGAGAGCTCAAGTTTGGCGCTAGCTTAGAACAACAGAGACAAGTAAAAGTGTGCTTTTCTGCTTCTCATGTCTAAAGGCCAATGGTCAGTGCTTTATTGATGTGAGGCACCAATTGTGCTTTATAGCAGTAATGCAGTGAATCCTAACTTTAGGTCCCCTGAAATGGTTGGACTACAGCTCCCACCATCCTCAACCAACATGTCCAATGAGCAGGGATGATGGAAGTTAACTGTGCGTATGCTGTATTTTTATTATTATTACTCTATTTCAGTGGCCTTTTAAAACTATTTGATGATTTTAATAGGATTGTTTAATTGCTTTTCAGTTTTTTGTATTATCCATGGTTTTAATGTTTATGTTGTTTTAACTTCTGTTGTGAGTCACTTCAGGTCCTGCATTGGGAGAATAGCAGGATATAAATTAAATAAATGGGATAAATGAAATAGATTGACAAAATGTTGGGGCTCAAATCAAGAACTATAAAACATGAGAAATAAAGCCAGCCAAGGATTTCTGTGGAGATGAAAGCCGGAATCCCGTTGATGCCTTATGGTGGTATAACATAACCACTTTTTGGAATGGAAAATAGCAGCAGCAGGGCAACGGCAGTGAAAACCAGCTCCATTGCCAGAGAAAGCTGCCCTGCAGCTGCAAGAGATGGCAAGGCAGCATATTTCCTGATGGAGAAAGCTTTTGCTGCCGACTCTCCTGTCAGCATGGTGTTGTTGTTGTGTGTCTTCAAGTCATTTCCAATTTACAGCAACCCTAAGGCAAACCTGTTACAGGGTTTTCTGGGGCTAAGTGTGTGTGACATGTCTAAGGCCACCCAGTGGCTTTCCATGGCCAAGCAGAGAATTGAATCCTGGTCTCAGGTACCTGCTCCAATGCTCAAACTAGTATACCATGCTGGCTCTCCCTTATAGTGCCTGTGGGCATTTAACCCCTGATGCTGCACCTCTACCAGTGGCATAATTACGCCTGCCAACAGGATCACAGCCAATGAGTTTAATTCTGAGTGGGGCACAGCAGCAATACTGATATGTGCATCTCAAGTCAACTGTACTAGTTAAAGTGACATGAAAATGATGAGACATTTTATCATGCCAAGCAGAAGATGAGCTGCATTAGAGTCTTCATAAATGTACAGTTGATTTTCACATATACCTGGGACAGGATGCCAAGAACCCCTCAACTAATTCTGCATGCCCAAAGGGCTGCCCACTATGACGCAACTGGCAAACTTTTTTTTTTAATTTGAGCACATTCGTAAAAGTAACTTGCAACAGTTGTTCTTGTGTGCCTTCCAAGTCATTTCAGACTTGTGGCAACCCTGTCATGGAGTTTTTCTGGGGCTGAGAATGTGTGATGCACCCAAGGTTACTGAGTGGGTTTCCATGGCCAAGCAGGGAATCAAACCCTGGTCTCCAGGTCACACAGTCCAATGCTCAAACCACTAGGCCATGCTTGCAACACACCACAGAAATCCTCGAGGTGGAGGTACAGCTGGGAAAATAATAATAATAATAATAATAATAATAATAATAATAATAATAATAATAATAAAAAAACAAAATTACTGGGCAATCCTAGTTGGAAGTAGCTCTTTGGATCCTGGCTAAAACTACACTGAATTTCCTGGGTAAAGCCACTTTGGTTAAAAGGATTAACATTCACATCTAAACATCCTGTGAGAATATAAATCTGGATGTTTTTTCTGGCCTTCTTGGCTTCCAAAGTCACTTCAAAACCAAATTATTCCAAAACCAAAAACAATTTAAAACAAATACACCAAATACTCCCATTATTAAAGCTGGTGCACATTCTAACATGTAGCAACAACTGCCTTTTTCATACAGAGCAAAATGAGACTGCAGAGGCTTGAAAGGAAGAAGAATGTTTGATAAATCAGTTTGTGCATATATAGTATTATGCAGAACATTGTTCCTGAGTGACCTGGCTTATGATACAAATCTGTTTTTTTATAACGCTTGAGAATTTCCCAAAGAAAGTAACATCAGTGCAGGCACAAGTTTGCTGCTTTACTGTCAGTGCTAAAACAGCAAGATGGCCTGGAAAGAAAAGATACAGACTATGTGAAATGGCCTAGAAATATCTGGAGTATTACCTTGGTTTCTATATTCTCCTGTACTTTTGTAACTGTATACTGCATTGGGGTAGGTGGGTGAGAGCTTTGAAAAGCCTTTTTTGAACAACTCTTAGAAACTGCAACTTTTTAAGTACAGCTCCCAGTGGCTATACTAGCTTGGGGTAAATTGGAGTTGTAATCAAAAAAACTTTTCCAAGCACAGCCAAGGTGGGGAAAAGGTGATGGAAGCATGACCTCCTATTGACACAGACTGCTTGGGTCTGTCAGCAAGCATCCATTTAGCCAAAGAGTACCTCTCCATGCACAACACTGAAAAGGACTAAGCAAAGAGACCCTGGTGAGAGTGGTTCCATATCATGACTTCTCTATAGGCAGGATGAAGAACTGCAATTTTTAGCAACTCAGCAGTCATCTCATTAGATACCTAGGAATTGTATTTTTTGCACAGATTTATTATCACGACATAGACCTCCCCCCCAGCTTCAGGGAGACAAAGCTATACCAAACATTGTTAAATGTTTTGAAATCTTAATGAACACAATTTCTATCACTTCTTCTAATATAGCCCTCACAAGCTGAGGGTCAACAGAAATGGAGAAACAAGAGGGAAGTATCAGTATGACGGGCAAAACAAAAGGGTTCTTTCAGACTACACAGTTATAGCTCTGCGGTGCCACTTTAACTGCCATAACTGCAACCCATGGAATCCTGAGGTTTGTAGTCTGGTGAGGCCCTACAACCCTCTGGCAGAGACTTCTGAATATCTTCCCCTAAAAATGCAGGATTCCAGTAGATGCAACTAGAGCTGTTATAGTGGAATAATAGTGCTATGATTGTGTAGTCTGAAAGAGCTCTGAGAGTTACATAAGTACAATTTTTTCTTAAGCCAACAAATCAAAGGCAGTAACCTCCAATCACATTAAAAAGCCCAGTTAGGATTCAGTACATTCAGTAGACAGAGACTTTCAATTGGAAAAACTGAAAATGAGGGTAGGATTAAAGATCTGTCTAGAAAAAGAGCACAGGGATGAGAATATACACTTTGTTGAAGGTCATCTTTGCTTGAAATAATTTTCAAATGATATTTTTATAATGTGAATGGAGCAAGGTGAGTTGAGACAGTGGTTTTTAAAATCTTTGCTTACTCAACTAGCTGTACACATTCAGGGCTGGTACTCAGGGCATCTGTTTTTGTATCAAACACTGATCTCCATTGCAATAATTATTAAATGATACTTTTAACAACTAAAAACCTGTTGTAAGTAAAATGCCAGTTTATAATTTCATATATTCAGTTCATAGCTATTTCATTTGAAAATGTTAATATTGAAAATCAAGCAGTGAGGATCACAGCATGGTGGATAACTTTGCTGAGTAACAAAATCATTTTAAAGCCACTGCTGACCTATATGTACACAAGGCATGTCTAACTTGCTTGTTTTAAAAAAACATCTTTTCAGTTTAAAAATGCTTTTTAGCAAACGATCATTTTAAAGAGCATGAATAATTGCAAGCAATTATTTTAACTTACATCAATCAACAAATGTACCAGGTTGCTTTCTGTCAACATGTGCATGTTCTCAGAACATAAGCCCTTTTTGTCTATTACAGAAGCTGCCAATCAAGTCAACAATCTTTTTTTCTTATGCATGTATATTGCAGCAAAATCCAACCAAATTCTGAAATTTTTAATTTTCACCGAATTCAATAAAAATATTTAAATTTTCCTATTGAAATAAATTTGACTGAAAAGTGTTGTCTTTGGCTGGATTCTGTAATCTGTATGGAGAGAATAGAGAAAGGAGGTGAATGAACATGTCTGCTCAAAAAGGCAGTACCACTGAATTCAAAGGGATTAAGTTCTTAGCAAATATCACGCTTATAGTCAAAGACTCAGTTTACATTTCACCCTGTAATTAAGAAGCTTGGCTACAGCCCATTGTCTGTCACATAATGCAACTGTTAAACTATATATTTGAACAGATTTTCCCAAGAACACTAACTTGTTTTCACAGTTAGAAAAAAATCCTGAATCATACTTTGTTAGAAAATGTCCCTGATCATCAACCTACTTTGTCAATAGAATTTACTCAAAGAAATCAAACGTGAAATGTCTGTTGTCCCAGTTTACCCTACTGATTATGCATACTGGTATAAGTTTTAATAATATATGACAATAAGGTAAAAGTGGAATGTGCTATAACAGCAGGGAAACAGCGGTGTGTGCCATAAACTTTAATTTATGATAGCAGAATATTCTGTAAAAATTATCTTAATAAACAACTTAAGTTCACAGAACAAACCAAATCAAAACAAGATACCATTTTAATAACTCATAAATAGGCCACACTTGACCTGAGTTTTAATCAAAGTTCATTTCTGATGCCATCAGACGGCCCCTCTTGATATCACTGCAAAGAAATATTGCTGAACAGCCTTCTCTTGTATACAAGAAGAAAAATAAATCAAATACCATTTTGGAAACGTTTGAGGGATCTTTTGTAGGAATCATACAAAACAGAATGCTGTATTTATGGGATATATTTACCAAAAACACCTTCTCTCAACACTCTTCCAAATTTCTATTACTTTATATTACTCTTATTGGTTGTATAGTAGTGCCATTAAAATGCCATTAAAAAGAGGCTTCAGTTTTACATAGTGTAAAAGCAGGCATACTGGAAATCACAGAGGCAAGTTTCACAAGCGAAGTAGCTTCAGATAACAAAATAAAATGACACCAGTTTCTTGAAATGCATACAGTGCGTGCAGCAAAATACCACTTTTGGTAAGAAATAGACCCATAATGCATTGGGTCCCTTCCTTCATTATATCAAATAGCATGTAAAAATGCATGTTTAGCTATTTACGTCACTAAATTAACAGTTTCTCCCATTTTGTGGGAAAAATGCTAAGGCTTTGCAGGAAGTCCTATTCCCACTTTGTTAACTTAACAGAAAGAGACAGCAAACTAAGACAAACAGGAAGGAATGAGGTTCAGCAGTTCTTGCATTAGCAGCAACTTGATCACATGAGATCCACTTGCCTGGTTGGTGCTTGCAGAGAAAATGATACCTCTCTTTGCCAACATGCAGTGCAGGGAAAAGAATTGCTTTCCTTCCTATTTCTAAATTTGGCCATCAATTCATTATTAAGACAGGCAAAATGACCTAGAGATTTTAACCATTCCTTTGGTTCAAATACAGTATAAACACTATCCCACTGTTCTAGGCTTGCAGCAATCTGCTCTTGTGACCAAGTGATGGGTTCCTCATTAGCAATGTTTATTGACACGCTTCAACATTTGCTTCAGATCACACCACAGCCTTCTTCACTGAACCGCCCATACTTCATCCTTCTCAATAAAGATTATGGCGGAAGGTTAAGAAAACCTTAACGCTTTCCTTCCAGAACAGAATTCATGGTTTTCCAGTTGAACCAATGAATTCTTTGCTGGCAAAAGGCTCTTTACCATACAATCTTTTAGTTCAGGGACCTCCAGGCATTCATTTCTTGAATGGGGTCAGTTTGTTGAAAGTGTGCCAGAAAAGCGATGGCTTCCGTTTTGGCTCTGCCAGGGCAAACACCTGTTGCTGTGGAATGCTGGTGGGGACTGTGATGTGACGTTGGTGGATAGGATGTAAACTCTGGTGAGGCGGTGGCACTGGGCACCCACTATAGCTGACACCTACAGAAAGAAGCATCAAGAACAGGTGTAA
The DNA here is from genome assembly GCA_948474755.1 of Ctenosaura bakeri. NCBI lineage: Eukaryota > Metazoa > Chordata > Lepidosauria > Squamata > Iguanidae > Ctenosaura > Ctenosaura bakeri. The sequence continues at coordinate 44,092 of CAOLHI010000147.1, forward strand.
AACTGATGTACGGAAACAAATATCATAATTATGTGAAGGATTTACAGTTTAAGCTCATTTGCACAAGATAGGTTGCTCAAGACAAACTACTCCAAATGTCCATGGTACTGATGTAGATAAATACTGCATGTGAATTATCAACACTTGCAGCCAGGGGCCTTTCCATACTACACTTTTATAGTGCTATTATTCTACTTTCAACATCCTGTGGAATTATGGGGTTTGTAGTTTACTGAAGCCAAAGAACTCTCTGGCCGAGAATTCCAAATGCCCCTCCCTAAACTGCAAACCCCAGGATTCTACAAAGTGTTGAAAGAGGTATCATACCACTATAACAGTGTTGTGCAGAAAGGCCCCTGTAGTATCTGTAATGCTTTGCCATTATAGCTACCAAAAGCATGGATATTGCTATTTCATGGGCCTGCAATTGCCTGGCTCATGTTTTTCCTACTCTGTCCAACAACAGCCAAAAGTACATCTGTGAAATGTAAAGTGTTTTACATGAATGATACTGCAGTTGTGCAGGAGAAAATGATTCTTTAAATGTTCACCTTTCATCTTTCCATGCCTTGACTTCCGTGCATTGTCCATGGCTTGCTTCTTTTGATTTTCTGAGATCTCCATTCCTGCATTTGGGAGTAAATTATTGATATTTAAATACTGTTTCAAATACTGGAGTACAGATTTAAAGCAAAGACCACTTAAAACAGTGCTAGTTAAAATAATGGTCCATGTACCAGTGCTGGTCCATAGGCTTTGGCTGCTACTCCACAGTGAGTTTTTGGGAAATCATGTAAATACAATAATATTATGATACAAATATGAAACTATTCTGTGGTCATATGAAAAAAATTGCTGGTGCTCCCACATCAGACAATAAACTTCATGTGATGATGGCACATTATGGTGTTTGGCGCACTTCAAAGGAGAAGCCACTACTTAATAATAAATCATATACTACATGTCAGTGGTAGAGAATATAGGCTATAGTTCAATGGTAAAGTACGTTGTTATTGTGTGCCTTCAAGTCGTTTCTGATTTATGGTGACCCTACCATTATAGAGTTTTCTTGGCATTTCTTCAAAGGAGGTTTGTCATTGCTGTCCTTTAAGGTTGAGAGACTTTGACTTGCTCAAGATCACCTAGTGGGTTTCGATGGGTTCCTGTACAAGCCTGCACAAAATTTGATATCCTCAGAGACCCCACTGTGTGCCTCAACACCTCATCAAGTTAGGACAGTACCTAGCTAGAACAGGGCTTTCTCTGTACCAGTACCTCAGCAATGGACCTTTCTACCAAAGGAAGTTAGGCTGGCTCCATCTCTTTTAAGCTTCTGACACGTAGCCCAAACAGTGTTATTCTGCATGGCTTTTAATGTTTGAAACTGATCTAATTTAAAGAGTATTTGTATGTGTTTTAAAATATTTTTATTTGTTCACTGTCCCAAGAGCCCTTGGGAGATGAGACACAATCCAGAAATATCTAAATAAGTAAATAAATAAAGCAGTGATTTTGACATGGGCTTCTCAGAGATCTAGTCCAACACTCAAACCACTAAACTAAACTGATTCTCTAAAGTAAAACAGTGCTTTGTTGTTGCTGTGTGTGTTCAAGTCATTTCTGACCTGTGGCCACTCTAAGGTACAAATCCCTGCTTAGGCACAGCAACCTCCTGGGTGCCCTTGGGAAAGGTCACACTCTTTCAGCAAACTACCTCTGAGCAAACCTTGCCAAGAAAACCAAGCAACAGGGTTGCCATAATCTGGAAATGACATGAAGGCACACAGCAACAACATCAACCGCATAGTGTGGCCCAAGACCGTAAAACAATGTAAACGCACATGTATGTATGCATGTGCATACACACGTGTGTGCGCACACGCGCACACACACACACGCACACACACACAGAGGCTGCAATGCAACATCTCCTCAGTGTCACATTTTTGACACTGTGCATGTGGAGATGCACTGCAGAGGCATGACCCAACCCCAACGCAGGACAGCAACGAAGAGCAACACACGTCAATCACTAGGTGCCATGGCAGAAGACACTTTATACCATGTCCAGCCACCAGGCAAAATGCAAAACTGCAACTTGCAATGTGCAGAGATAAGTTACAGAGGAACATGCTGTCTGTTTAACTCCATTTCCATCGCTATCAGCAGACTACATCCATTGTACAATGGTGATGTTTTCGCCCCATATGCATAGTGTGATTTTTGCATGGATATGTTTCTAACTGTATAGCAACCATTTTGTGCACAAAGCCAATACAATGCATGTAAACACACTAAATGCTTTATGCTGCAAGTTAGGTCTTTTTATTATCCTATACTAAAGATAGAGGTGACTGAGATTTAGCGATAACAGCTTGCCTTAAACAATGTAGTGAAATGGCTGCTTTTCATCCTGGAGAGAAGTGACTAGTGGGGTGCCACAGGGTTCTGTCCTAGGCCCAGTGCTGTTCAATATTTTTATCAATGACTTGGATGAAGGAATAGAGGGCATGCTCATCAAATTTGCAGATGACACCAAATTGGGAGGGGTTGCTAATACGCCAGAGGACAGGATCAAAATTCAAAATGACCTGGATAGATTGGAGAGCTGGGCCAGGGCGAACAAAATTAAATTCAACAGAGAGAAATGTAAGGTCCTACACTTAGGCAGAATTAATGGAATACAGAAATATAGGATGGGAGACACGTGGCTGGATAGCAGTACGTGTGAAAGGGATCTAGGAGTCTTCATAGACCACAAGCTGAACATGAGTCAGTAGTGTGATGCGGCAGCCAAGAAAGCCAATGCAATTCTTGGCTGCATCAATAGGAGTATGGTGTCTAGATCGAGGGAGGTACTGGTACCACTCTACTCTGCTTTGGTTAGACCCCATCTTGAATACTGCGTCCAGTTCTGGGCACCCCAATTCAAGAAGGATATTGACAAGCTGGAGCAAGTCCAGAGGAGGGCGACCAAAATGGTGAGAGGCCTAGAAGCCATGCCCTATGAGGATAGACTCAGAGAGCTGGGTATGTTTAGTCTGCAGAAGAGGAGGTTAAGAGGGGACATGATAGCCATGTTTAAATATTTGAAGGGATGCCACATAGAGGAAGGAGGGGACTTGTTTTCTGCTGCTCCAGAGACCAGGACAAGGAGCAATGGATTCAAGCTGCAGGAAAGGAGATTCCACCTGAACCTCAGGAAGAATTTCCTGACAGTCAGGGCTGTCCGGCAGTGGAATCTGTTGCCTCGGAGTGTAGTGGAGTCTCCTTCCTTGGAGGTTTTTAAGCAGAGGCTTGATGGCCATCTGTTGGGATTGATTTGAGGGTGTTCCTGCATGGCAGGGGGTTGGACTGGATGGCCTGTGTGGTCTCTTCCAACTCTGAATTTCTATGATTCTATGATTCTGTGAATTCCTAGCAGAGACAAGAGATTGGAAAGGTTTTCCAATTCTTCACTTCATCTCCAAAGTAATTGTGTCTCTGTTTCATCAAGGGACAGGAAGACCTCCCCACACAAAAAAACATGCCACCAAATCATTCTCTTGAGTATGTCAAAGAAGGCAGGGGGTGAGTCTGAGCACATGATTGATTTTTCTTGTTGCTGTTCTTGTTTCTTATTGTTGCTGACAAACTTCTGCCTGTTTCTTACTGCTTAGTTCTGCCATCAGTTCAAAGCAGTGGTGGGCAAACTGTGGCACCAGGGCTAATTCTGCCCCTGGCCTCATCCCAAAAGCTCCCTGCAAGCCATCAGTTCACACTAGGAATGTAAAGGATATTGACACATCTTCTGATCTGCAACAGGAAGAGTGTTTCAACAGTTAAGGCACCCTATCAAAAAAAAGTCAACTGCCATAAGGCTTTTCAAATTTTGAGGGTTTTTTCCCCCACACACTTTTTTTTTGTTCAAAATCCTAAATTTCTGCTCAAAATTCTAAATTTTCTGGAATAGAAAAGAATGAATGGACCAGATCTAGTTGGTCAGTTTGAAGGATGTGGAAGGAAAAATGTGAATGTTAATTCAGAGCAAAGAAATGGAAAAGTGGCCTTGGAAATAATACCTTTGAAAAAATTTGGAAAGAAGAGGATGAGATAATAAATATTTTGGTCAAGTTAAATTTATGTGGAAGATCTTTGTTGTTAAAAAGTTTTGATTTGGAAGTGCAGTATGGATTATGTTTTATTTCTACACTGTTCAGAAAATTAATTTATTAAGATGGTGTTGTTAGAGGGAGATGAACTATTGATAAGATTATTCTAATATAAATAGAAAAGGGCAAAAAAAAGCACAAATGAATATGAGGTTATGTATAAATATAAGTTAAGATAAAGAAAAATGAACTGTTTGAAGGGAGAAATGATTTTTAAAAAATTGTTAGATGTTATGGATTATTTAATATTAGAGGGGAAGAGAGATAGATTAAAGATAAGATAGATACAAGACAGTAGTTTATTATACAGAGAAAATATTATTTAGTAATAGCTACTAATATAGAGGTTAAAAAATATGACCGTTACTGAGTCTATCATTGGTTGGAGATCTTAGTTGTGACTCGGTGTGCAATGAGTTAATTTGATTATTATGCACCAGGTCAGCTCAAGGCCATTGCACCTATTGAGCAATTGGCTGTACAGCTGTGAAATCTGTGGTGTGTGTAACTATACTGGGACATATTTACACTATACTAAAAATATATAAGATCTTGACCAAGATTTCCAAGATGCTACTTGCCCATTTCTTTGTCTTCTTGCACTCGTTTCCTCTCATTTGCAAAGGCCTCCAGCCACTTTTTCTTATCTCCTGGCTTTTTCCCACAGAATAGATGAACCTCTTCTGTAGCAGTATTTATAACCTTGAAAGCATTTTTTAAATTGATATTGAAGTCCTTGTCTCTGCCGTCCTCAATGCCCTGCACTTCCACCTCATCCATGTCCATTCGGCCCTTGTAATACAACATGTCCCTTCTTAGGAGATCCTTCTTGCAGAACACAAGCTGGTGGTCAAAGAGAAAGAAAGTCCTTTGCTGGCTTTTGCCTTGCTTGGAGATTTTAGTCAGTTCTCCTGAATGGATCAGTTCTGAGCTTCGGCCTAAGATGTCTTGCCCCTAGAACATTTGCAGTAAACAGAGAAAGGAAGACCTGAGATTATTTTCTTCAATGATTACCATTAGCTTTGTTGGCAGTATAAAAGCTTTGTAGTGGAGTCTTGGAAATATGTGCATCTTATCTGACTGGAGCCCTTTGGTTGCAACAAGTATGTTTCCTTTTACAAAAATAGTAGGTTTAAACATTAAGCCATATTCAGTTGTTCTCCCCCATCACTGCACATGGGAGAAAGTAGGATGAGTATGTTGATCCCCCTGCCTCCTATCTATCCCTGCAGCCACTGTGTGTTGGGGGATGAACAGGAAGACTCTTCTACTTGATGAGGTTCCCCATGAAATTCAGACTAGGATTCCAAATTGTTACCCCAAAATGTAGGTGCCACAAGGGCCACGCTGCAATGCCAAATACCTCCTTGAAAAAGTGGGGAATTAATTAGCTCAAAATCAGGAGGTTGCGAGAGGGGGGCAACTTAGCGAGATCTTTTCTACCAGTGTTTACTGGCACATGCAGGAAAAGAACTAGCCAGAGATTCAGAAGTAAGCTAAAAATGTGTTTTATTGAGGGGAATTCACTCATGCATGCACACAAGATGCACACAAGATACACACCATCACACATTCACACAAGAGCTAACTGAAAGACAAAGAGAGGAAAAATTATAGAGAGGCTGAGGGGTTTGGGGGATTTATAATTACCAGTTCAGAAGAATAGTGAAGAGCAGAAATGTATTTTGGCTTAGGTAGGACCTAAGGACAGTTCTCATTTAGGAGCCAGATGGACAGAGTGACGGGTAGACCTTCAAGAGACTGCACGGGGCATCCTGAAATCAGGGGTATTTGTACCCTGAAAATGGCTTGTGGCTGCGAAGGTTCCAGATACAAGACAAAGGGAACCTGTTGTGGACAATGAGTCTTTCGCCTGTTGATGGGCTCAGTGCTTTGATTGACAAAGACATGATGGATAGTGTAATAGCTGTCTATTGTGGGTGCTGTGAGGACAGAGGAAAGAATCCAGGTGTACAAGGGATGAATATCTGCCAATCAGTGTCCTGGTGGGCTCATCACTGTTAGATTCCCTGGAAAATTCCAGCTTCTATTTAAGCCTATTATCCACAGGAATGGTGTGTATTTGCCTGACAACTGACTCAGTCTTACCTGGAGGAAGTTTCGAGTTGACCTGTCCTTCTCACATTTACAGTCAAATTCTTTCCCTCGCTTGGTTTGACCTCTCCGTCACCTCTCAGGCTTGAATTTGATATCAGAGCCAATAAAATGTGTTGCCAATTATATATAATGCCATTAGGTATGGTGCCCATCCAAACCATACTAATATCAGGGACCCCCAAAGCGGGGCCTTACAAGCCTACTAGAATACAAAAGGCTCCTCTGCTACAAAAGTTTAGCTCCCAACACATGGGGCCTGCACAAATGAGAATGAAGGCATGGGGTGAGTGCCCCACCCAAGTTACCCAATGGTAAATGCAGTCAGGGAGGGAGGACAACTAGACAGGACTTAAGTCTTGTTCACTTTTTCTCAGTTTCAAGTATACAATTTGGAGATCATTCTATTGTTGTCTGAAGGAATAACTATAATATGAATCAACACATACATTATGGTGGAGAACTTTTTTCAGTAGCTGCCCCAGTGTTATAGAACTGTGCTTTGTGGAGTGATTTGGTAGTATCACTTGCTTTCTTTTGAAGGAAGGCAGTAATACTGTGGTACCATCTGGCTTTTGACAGCAGAGACTCTGCTGGTCTTAGCTGTGTTTTATATCATAAACCACTTTGTAAATAACTAAACAATTCAAGTGCTGTAAATAAATGACTCCAAATAAATAAATGAGACTGTCATCAAGAAAAGCCTCCTGTAATCACATGGAGTAACAAAACAATGACACACAATAAAAAACAACTATTAAACTTTCTGTGTTTTTAACTATTAAAATTTCTTGGAAATGCATCCTTACCTCCCAGCTGACAATAGACACTTGCCAGCGAGCAATCTTGTCTATGCTTTCTAGCCTTCGTTTCCGTTCATTGATTAGGCAGGCTACATTTTTCATGGCTTCATATGCTGCCTTTATGTCATTGTAGTCACTGCAAAATGAACACAGGCACAAATTATCATTTTAGATGACAATTTTAGCCCTATTCCAAAACCTAGAAATTTTAAATAAGGCAAATGCATAAAAAGAAGAAGTAAGGCAGGCCTGCCCTTCCTATCATAGATTCCACTAGTCCTACTAACATTGACAGTTACTTTCTGAATACCTCCTTTATGTATGAAGACTCTCTGAAGGATTGCAAATTCAACATGCTTGATTACGTAGGGAAACTCTTCAATTAAGGAAGTCACACCCTCCACATGTGAAGGGTGACTAGAAAGGACAACAGAGGAAGAAGAAGTAGCATACTCCCTGTTGTCATGTATTTTCTCTGTTCAAGTTTTGGAATATCTGAAGAAGGCTGTTATCATTCACAAAGTGATGGGGCTGATCATTGCAGGAAACAGAAAGCTAGGACCAATGGACTTTGGTAGCATTCCTAATGGCATTTCTGATGCCTTGATATCAAGAAACTTATTGTATATAGATACCAAATTTAAAAAGCAACACTTTGTATTGCATGTGCCTTCAAGTCACCCATCAAACCTATGGCAGCCTCATGAATTTCATAGGGCTTTTCAGAGGTGGTTTGCCAATTCCTCCCTCTGAAATATAGCCAACAGCACCTGGTATTCATTGGTGGTCTTGCATCTAGGTACTAACCTGGGCTGGCTTTGCTTGGCTTCCAAGATCGGACAGGATCTGGTAACTGTAGGCTGTAGGCCTTTTTCCATTAACAGGTATGCGCTGGAACAATCCTTACCTTTAGTTACACTGCCCAAATTTTGCTCATAATCAGGATGGGAAGCTGCTTTTAAAATCTGATTTAACATTAACCATAGATAAGGTTGGGGTTCCACTAACCTTTAATATGGCATCTTTAAGGGAGTTAGGGAGAAGGAATGCAAAATACTGCAGCTAATCCTAATCTCTTACTCATAGTTCTAAAGAGACTGGGAATATTATATTACCTTAGCAATAAATTTCTCTAAAACTGGAGTATACAACCATGATTCATCCCTGCTCTAAACGTTAATGGGATTTTTAAAAATCTGTTAACCTCTTAAATCAGAACCAACATGGATCCTGATTACACCACAATGTTTTTGAGTTAATAATACAGTTATCACCCTAGATCTAAATTCTGGATGATTTAGTGATAATGGCCATGTAAGAAAATTGCCTGACAATGTTTCAGTTAAACTGGGTGCTTTTACTGAACTATTACCTTGCTTTGTTCACAGAATTTTAATGGGGTTTCGAGATGACTGACTTTCATCTGCAAGCTACCTCTTTTCTGACCACTTCTTCAAACTTTTTCTTAACTCCCTCCCCAATATTCTAAAGGAGGGAAGGATAGAATGGCTTCAATGTGCCTTTTGACTGGTAGTCCTAGGAACTGTGTCCATCTGATTATTGGTTTTATCAGATGAGGTAAGTAAATCTGCAATTAGAGTAGGATAATTACATCTTTGGCTGGGACATGTTCTTCTTCTGTTGTTCTCCCAGTGGGAGACCATTTTACAAAGGAGGTCATTAACAGCTTTTTTGTGTTAATAAAAGAAACACATTTCAAATGGTCTCCCACTGGGAGAAGAACAGAAGAGAAATGATGTTGTGCAGTTAAGTCCCAGCCAAAGACACAATACTCTCCTGCAACTTTGACTTACTTGCCTCGTGTGATAAAGCTCTGAATCTGGTATTTACACAAGTAGAAGGTTATTTATTTCTAAAATTCACAAGGCATTGCAAAACAAAATTATTAAATTCTACACACAGCACTATCTCATAGAAAGTCTTATTGTGTGTGTTTAGGATATCAGATTTAATATTACATTTTCTGCTGACAGCTAAATAAATGCTTCAGGAGACTATATATCAAATACCAAATAAATCTCTTACATTTATCTCATGACAAAGTTAGAAAACAGCAGAATCAACTTTATCACTAGGTAGTACTTAAATATAAAATGGAACGAAACAGAAGATTACAGTACATTTGTGGGTCTATCTTTAAAAACAACAACAATATTGAATCAAGTATCAGTATTCCAAATTTGACTTTCTTGAATAAGATCCAAGGTCTGATAATTGTTTTAATTTACTTTGGGAGAAAAATGCATTCTTATTCTATGTAAGTCTATGTATACACTGCAGAATAGATGTATTTAGTACTGCAATATAAACAGCTTGCCATGTCCTACCTGTTCTCTCCCTCCCCACTTTGACTTTTACTGTTTGTACAACTCAGTGAATACAGCACAGAAACACACACACACACACACACAGAGGATGGGAAAGGGAGTCTATTTCTGCTGCTGCTAATCTGGGATCTTCACACTGAGCAGATACAATTGCTCAAACAGCAGCCTTTTTGTATGAACAAAGAGCAGCACTGAGCAGCTTAAATGAAGGGAAAACTCTGCCCCTTTCTACACAAATCAAAGACAGTTCTTTTCATTGCTGTTTTTTTAAAAGAGCTGAACAAATACTGAAGAAGAAAATTGGAGAGGAAGGAAGTAGACAACAAAGCAGCTCCCACACCCACTGAAGACCTGTTCAGTTGAATCATGAACAGTGCTGGGGGCTGGGAAGGGAAAACAACTATGGGAGGGGATTATTGTACTGGAAAAAAAAATGTGGCATCAACAGTGTAACTTCCTGGATTGGTTGCACATTAACCAAAACTTTAAGGATTCATAACCTTAATTGAGTGTGTGAATGAGTTTACATAAAGAATTGTGCTGGAACTCTTGACCAAAGAAGATTCTACTCATCAAGCTGTAGCTGGAATTTTATTTTGATTCAGACCAGGCTTTCCTGACTATCCCCTTGCAGCATTTGCTCAACACACAAGATCAATTTTTTGTGAGGGGAGGGAAATATAAGGTGTATCATTGAGCTGATTCAAACAAACCAAGCAGGTACAGTCTTCCCATAGGACTTTATCAGATTTAAATACATAGAAAGGATCACTTATTCAAAAGCACTAGAAAAATTTCCTGCTGACATATTAGCATTACATGTGCAGAAAGATTCTGACATACAGCAGCTTTCACAAACACAATCTTACACGTTCCCTGTGGGGTGATAACCACCTCAGTAAATGCATCTTCAATTTATGCTACAATTTGCTACACAACACAAGTGTTCATGGGTAGAACAAACAAAAAATGAACTTCACCATCATTGTCTGTGAATGCAGACAACTGGCTCCAAACAACGCAGAGCTTGCATTTTTCATTCATTCATTTAAGAAGCTACATCATACCATTTGTCCACCTAGTCCAATATTATTTACTCTTAACTGTTATGGATCTCCAGATGTCACGTGGAGAAAGCCTTCCAGTTACAAGTAACAGGTAGCTACTGCTTGGAGATAATAGGAACTGAATTTGGGATCTTTTGCATGCAAAGTATGTGTTCCATCAATGAAAGCATTTCATTTCCCTCTTTTATCTTCATAAAAACCCTATATGGCAGCTAAGGGGCACTGTTTGGCCCAAGGCTATCTAGAACAGGCCCACCAAAGGATTTCATGTGGCCCGTATCACTCGTGAGCCTGAGGGCCAAAAAAGTTGCAGCAATTAGGTTGCTGATGCTTTTGGATGAACCCAGCTGGGCCGTTCGCCCCTCTTTCCCTCCAGGGGGCAGCAGAGAGCCAAGCTGATGCTACCTTTTGCCCTTCTGCAAGATGACAGCAGTTGCTTCTTCTCCTTCTGTTTCCCTTGGATGGGTGATAAGGGCAGAAGTGCCTGGGGAAAAGATCATCTGGGGCTGGAGGGGGCAAGAAAGGAGGTGGTCTCCTCCTTCCTGAGCAAGCCAGCATGGATTGTTACATGGCGAACTGGGACCCTCTGGGGGAAGTAGCTTATTACAGGTCAGTATCCTCATTCACCCCCATCCCTCCTAAACTGTGTTGGAAAAAATTAAATTGCATTTAAAGATTGCATTTTAAAATACAATTTAGGTCTATTCTGGTGTGCACCCTCGTAAATTCCACCCCCCCCGACCTTCCTTATAAATAATACTATATTTCTGCTACTCCAAATTGTTCTCCTCCCTTTTGATCTTTTGCAAATCTTTTGCAAAGTATACACTGCTACATTTCTTAAGACACAGCTCTCTTGTCTTTCCAATAATTTACTGGTTTTGTGTAATCACAACTTGCCACATCTGCATTATCTCAGTTTTCCTAACAACAGGTCAAGAGGGTAAGACAGTGGCCATTTCTGCCCTATACTATTACAGTGCTCTCATTCCACTTTCAACATGCTATGGAATCCTGGGGTTTGCAGTTTAGGGAGGGGCCTTTAGAATTCTCAGCCAGAGAGCTCTTTAGCCTCAGGAAACTACAAACACCAGAATTCCACAGGATGCTGAAAGCAGAATAATAGCGCAATAAAAGTGTAGGACAGAAATGGCCAGTGTTGTCATTCTCCATGTTGTATATTGGTGGTGGTGGTGGGTGAAATTTAAGGAAGCAGGTTTCCCTAAGATTGCCGGGTGAGTTTGTAGCAGAAGCAAGATATGAACTTTTCAGCCATGGAAAGCCACGGATCACACACTCTCAGTCCCAGAAAATCCAGTGATAGGTTTGCCTTAGGGTCGCCATAAGTCGGAAACAACTTGAAGGCACACGACACCAATAATTCACCAGGTCTACTCTGGTGAGATAAAAGCTTACCCAGAGTTCGAAAGCATTGTTTTTTAAGAATGTAACTCCCGGAATTCCCCAATCAGTAATCATGCTACCTGGGGTTTTGGGAGGTTGTAGTTCACCAAAAGGAACTTTTGTGAAGCTCTTATTTGAAAGAATGTCATGTAAAAGATGGTGCAGGCTTGTTTTCTGCTGCTTAAGAGATTAGAGACCTTTCCACACTATGCTGTTATAGTGCTGTTATTCCACTTTCATCATCTTGTGGAATCCTGGGATTTGCAGTTTAGAGAAAGGTATTTAGAACTCTCAGCCAGAGAGCCCTTTGCCCTCAGGAAACTATAATTCCCAGAATTCCACAGGATGCTGAAAGTGGAATAATAGTACTATAACAGTGTAGTGTGGAAAGGCCCTAGGACACGGAGGAGGCTTCAAACTGCAGGAAAAGAAGTTTCACCTAAACATTAGGAAAAACTTCCGTAATTTCCCTTTTTTATAATATGGTTTATTTTATTTGCAAAATAGTTTAATCATTAACTATACTATAATTTATTTTGCAAATAAAAAACATTATTATACCATTATTATAACTTTATTGGAAAGTGAGGCACTAAAAACCTATCTACGGCCTGAAGAAGTTTAGCCTATTTGATTTACCTACTGCCAAGTTATGCAGGTCTGATCTAGAAGCTTTCTGGTTGATTAAGAATGGAGCCTAGGCCTCCCTACTCTTAAGTCAAACATTCTTAGCATTATGCCACATTGTCCAGGAAATAGATTAATAAATCCCAACTTAAAAGATATTAATGCAGCTAATAGTCATGAATGTATATCAGAGAGTCACACTATGATATATATGAACATCTGTCATGTTCTTGAAACACTTTGGAAATTTTTCTTTTCACTTGATTACTCAAATATTTTAAAAGCAATTCATCCATTCCATGGAGAGTTAACAACTGTGCTATACTGTACATACTATATAACTGACACAGTGTGAGCCCTTATATTAAAAAGCGCAAGCTACTTAAAGCAGAGTCCTTGCACTGAAACTAGTTAATTCCACTGACTTAGGCCATTTCCACACTACACTGTTATAGTGCTATTATTCCACTTTCACCATCCTATGGAATCCTGGGGTGTGTAGTTTAGGGAAGGTTATTTTATTTCTCAGCCAGAAAGCTCTTGAGCCTCAGTAAACTACAAACCCCAGAATTCCACAAGTTGAAAGTGGAATAACAGCACTATAACAGTGTAGTGCAGAAATGGCCTTTAGTAGGGCAAAGAGAAATGTACATTGTTTGTGGTGGGTTGCTGCATTTAGCCACCATCAGCCTAAACATCTGTGTTACCCTTCAGACAGTTAAACTGTCTTTCCATCCATGTATCAAGATAGTTTAGAGGCACTATTATACTCTCAGTGACAGTTCATGTGATGGTTCATGTATGTAGGCAAAACACAGAACAAGAAGGCCACAGTTATTGTGGGATCTTGTAGCACCTATGAAGCTGAAAGAAAGAAGTTGGTAGCATAAGCTTTCATAGATTTAAGTCTACTTCATCAGGGGCATGGAGGGAAGTGCCCAAGAACAGGCCTTTATCACTACGAAAGAGCTGGTTGTTATGTGTGAATAGCAATAAAAATGCAAAAACTTATGGTTATGGCGTTGTATGGTATGGTGATGGTAAGATCTTGTAACTGTGTTCTCATCTGTGTTGTGTGTCCTCCTGTAGATAAGTAACTGTTTAAGATTTGGAGGATGCTGAAAGGCAAGTAAAGGCCTGCTCTTGGTGGCAAGTGACCTTGCCGCAAGCTGACGCCAACTCTATCCACATATCTACTTGGCAAATGTCATCACAGGACCTAATCACATCACCCACATTATTAGAGATACTTTCACTTGCTCATCCTCTAATATGATATATGCCATCCTCTGACAAGAATGCCTTCAGTACTCTAGATTGGGCAAACAGGCCAGTCTCTCCACAACAGGATAAATGGATATAAATCAGACATTAAGAATGAGAATACACAAAAACAAGTTGCAAAACACTTCAATCTTCTTGGGCATTCCATCTCAGACTCAAAACAGCAATCTTTGAACAACGACAACAAAAACTACAAAAGAAGATTGGAAAGAGAAACTAGAAGAACTGGAATATATCCACAAACTTCAGTCCATTGACGATGGGTTTAACAGAGACAATGGTTTCGTGACATACTACACATATTATAACACTAGTTAACATCCCAGCCACATGCTGGCTCTCTTGGCCAGTTTACCATGTCTCTGTTTTGGTTCCCAGCTGGCATAAGACTAAATACCAATAACTGCCTCCACCATCCATATGCTTATATCATCTTGGCTTTGGGCAACATCCCTCCTCCTGCTTAGTTTCCCAACGGCCGTAGTTAAAACTGAACATGTCACCTCATCATGTTACCTACAAATTTTGCATTTCTACTGTCAGTCACAGATACAACCAGTTCATTCATAGTTATAAAGGTCTGTTCTCAGGCACTTCAAACCATGCATCTGATGAAGCAGATTTAAGGCTATGAAACCTTATGCTACCAACTTCTTTCTCTCAGTTAGTCTCAAAGGTGCTACGAGATCACTTTGCATACTGATTCAGACAAACACAGCTATGCCTTTAAACAGCTACTGTGGGAGAATCTGGAAATGTCACCATTAAATACACACACAGACACAGACACGTTGCTTGTCTCACCTGTGTTCCTGAGTGGTATACTTAAGTAATTCTGCCAGCTGCAGAGGATATTTGCAGATTTTTTGAACAGGCGTAAGAAGAAAACCATCAATGGCGATATCAATCATTTGCTGTAGCAGGCGACACGCCTCAAAGAAGTGGCGGTACTTGCTCTGTTTCATCAGGTTGGAGAGCTCAATGCAGGCACTGGGATGATTGTTGCAATACTCAGAATATATGGCAAAGCCTTCTTGCTAAAAGAAAAAGAGCAACATTTTTATTAATACAGTGGCCCCTCCACTTTCTGTGGCACAAAACCCTCATGAAAATTGAAAAACTGTGAATAGCTCTCCTCACCTCAGTGAGCAAGCAAGAGAATGCACACGCATGCCTTCTCTCTGTGTGCTCCCCTTCCCGTTTGCTTCGGGAACTCCCTCTCCCATTCCCTTGCCTTTTGCCTAGGCCTTCCTTCTCCATGCCCAGGCAAAAGACAAGGGAATGGGAGGTGGAAGCTCCACGCACAGAGAAGATGAATGCGTGGCTTCCCCCACCATTTTCCCTTTCCCATTCTGTTGCCTTTTGCCTGGGTGGGCATGTCTTCCTTCTCCACACCTTAGCAAAAGGCAAGCAAATGGGAGTAGGAAACCACAGAGAGAGAGAGAGAGAGAGAGGGAAGGCATGTGTGTGCCTTCCCCCATTCTCCCCTCTCATTCCCTTGCCTTTTGTCCTGGCACTTGTGCCTTTTTTCCATGTGCCCAGGCAAAAGGCAAGGGAATGGGAGGGGGACAATGGAGGGGAAAGCATGTGTGCACCTTTCCCCCTCTGTGTACATGGCTTTCTCTCTCATTCCTTTGACTTTTGTCCAGGTGCAGAGAAGGAAGGCATGTGCGCCCGGGCAAAAAGCAAGGGAATGGGGGAAGAATGGGGGAAGGCATTGATGCGCCTTGCGAATAATCAAATGTGGAAGCAAGACTGTACAGCTAAACAGTTCATTTTCTTAAGTATCAAAAATATAAAAAAAATTCATGCTTTCTGATATACGAGAATGATAGAGACACATGTAACTGTACCTCTATCAGATGTATGCTTGCTCACATGTAGGGCTAAAACTGAGGAAAAGAATGTGGGCACACACATAAGCCTTGTACTAGACACCACTACACATTGCAAAAGAAGCCTGACCTTTGTTCACTGACTGAAGAAATCTGTGTAAGACTGTTTGTCATCCCATTCAACTCCATGTGGTTAGAAAATAGTATATAGATCTCTGTGCTCAACATAAGAAGGGCTGGAATGCTTTGACATTTAGCTTACGTGTGTAACATTTGTAGATCATATTAATGTGGTAGAATTGATCAACTCACATGTTGAAGAAAGCAGGTTCCTATTTCACTTAAGTGTGGGTCTTCTTTGTTGTACTGCTTCTCTAGATCTTTTAAGAACTTCCTTTGGAATTTGTAAATGTCTTCAATATTTCCAAATATTGTATTTAGCTGGACTGCAGTGAACATTCCTGTATGTTTACGACATTGCCGAATGTACCCCTAGAAATGATATGAGCAGGGATCTTACTTCTTATTGAAACAGACAAAAGAAATTAAAAATAAGGGTTGCAAAGTTGCAAAGGTTTTTTCTGACAACACCAAATCACTGAGACTTCCTTGCTTTTCCTTATTTGTGAGGACTGATAATGCTTTATATTGTCCAAAAATCAAGTTACATGGTCTAAATGCTAATTCATTATTGAACCAATGAGAAAAGGAGCCCAGAAGGCCAGTTCATATAGAAATTGTACACAGCAGACATAATTTTGCCACTCACTTTGAACAAACAACAGTTGCCCCATACAAACAACTGAACAGCAAACTGAATCTAGATGTAAGACAGTTGCAATACATTTACCAGGTAACATTACCCAATACAGTGCTATGGTACCTGGCACCACAGATTGGTCTTCTATTCAGAGGAATGTAGCTGTATTCTGAGTAGTTCCCTGTGTCTCCCCTTGAACATTCCTCTGAACAGAAGACCAGTCTGTGGTGCCAGGTACCATAGCACTATATTGGGTAATGTTATCTGGTAAATGTATTGCAACTGTCCTACATCTAGATTCAGTTTGCTGTTCAGCTGTTTGTATGGGGCAACTGTTGTTTGTTCAAAGTGAGTTCAAAGACAGGGACAGGCATTTTTTTTTCTATGAAAGGTCAATGACCCACACAAAAAGTCAGTTAGAAGCTAGAATTAACAATTTAAATTTGAAGAGTCAGATAGTAAATAGATCTAGGCCAATTAAGCTAGTGTCAATAAAACTATTTGATGTAGTAACCACAAAAGGACTGTATCATGACATTTTAGGTATGGAAGATCTGTTATTAGTGAAAGGCCATGGGCTAAAGACAACTAGCTGAACATACAGCTAAAACAGTAGTCTTCCCCACTGTCAATATGATCTATCTTTTTGTCCCTTTTGTCTTTTGCAGTTCCTCCGTCACCCCCTTCTCTTGTCTCTATTGGGTTCTTCTTTCACCCCACATTCCTTTCCATTTGATCTCTCTGCCCTTTCCCCCTATTTCCTCCATCCTCTCTCTGATTTCTTATCAGCCTGTTAGTAGCACACAAACTGAACGCGAGTCAGCAGCATGCTGCAGCAGCTAAAAAGCTAATGTGATTCTGGGCTACAATAATAGGAGTACAGCATCTAAGTCAAGGGAAATGATAGTACCACTCTGTTCTGCTTTGGTCAGATTCCATCTGGAATGCAGTGTCCAGTTCAGGAAAGATATTGACAAGGTAGAATGTGTCCAGAGGAAGGTGACCTAAATGGTTGAAGGCCTGGAAACTATGCTCTATGAGCAACACCTTAGGGAGCTGGGGATGTTTAGCCTGGAGAAGAGAAGGTTAAGTGGTGACATGATGGCTATGTTTAAATATTAAAAGGCTCCATATGGAGAATGGAGCAAGTCTGTTTTCTGCTGTACCAGAGATTGGGATATTGAGTAACAGCTTCAAACATGAGGAAAAGAGATTCCATCTAAATGTCAGGAAGAACTTTCTGACAGTAAGAGGAGTTCTACATTAGAATACCTTCTTTGGAGGTTTTTAACAGAAGCTGCTGGACAAATGAACAACAGCCAAAGGCCACAATGAGTGAGGAGCCCATTTGACCACAGACTCCTCATTCCAAGACAAAGCTTAGTTTTTCCTGTAACAATACAGATGTTTTCCTACTCTGGCACTTTATAGCTTACTTCACAGATGTCCTTGAGATGTTTGATGTAGATTCGCTCTGTATTCATTATTTCCTGAATAACGTTTGTTCTCATCTGATCCTTGTTTTCTGCTATTTTTTGACGGTGTTTCCCAGGTTCTGCATTTGGCTCTTCATCTTGGAAGCTACCACAATTTTCTGCAAGCTCTTCCTGGTTGACCCGAAGCTAAAACAATAAGAGATAAAAACAACTTGAGTCGTAGAAGCACAGATGTAGTGCACACAACATAGGAAATACAAAATTAGCTATTACAAAGAAAGATATTTAAATTATTACTTAAAACACACACACGTACACAAGATACTACACATTGTGGTTTCAAGTTCCAGATAGAGGGACCAAAGGTAGAGGTTTCTTAGAATGCAACACCAGGTAAGAAACTCTCAGACAGCAGCTAAGCTCAAAATCTTTTTTTTAGGGGGGAGGGGTCAGTGGGGGGAACTATAGCTCCTGAACTAAACAGGAGATTTAGGAAGCTGCAGTCCAAAAAGAGAGAGCCACAGTCAGTCTGAGGAAGCAATATTGAATTATAAAAATATACACAATAATCTGACTTGGGATAAGATAGTCTGCTAAGTTGTCTATAGTTACTGAAATTGAATCTCTACTAAGTTAATTGGAATGGAAGAAAGTCCACATACTGATGATTTTGCAAGGCATTCTAAGTATGACAGTCTCAAGCCATTAAGATGTGTTCACCAGAACCCTGAATTCACACTGTAAGTATATTGGCAGCTATCCCAGTTCTTTTAAAACTGGTATATGGTTTCTACAGAATGTTCTGGCCAGAAATTCAAATGCTCATTTTGCACTAGCTGCAGCTTCTGAGTTCACTCCAAGTGGTGGCACATTGCAGTAATCTAACTGGGAAGTTACCAGCACATGCTACTGTGGCAAGATCATTCCTGTCCAAGAAAGGCTATAGCCAGTAGGCCACTTGAAACTGGTCCCAGTGACTCAGAGCCAGAGTCCACTAAAGCCTCCAGTGATAGAGGTGGATCCAGAAGTGCTCCCAAGCTATGCTCCTGCTCCCTCGGGGGATTGCAACCCCATCTAGGGTAGATCACTTATCCAATTCCCATCAATCCACAGAATTTTTTCTCTTACTGCAAATACAACTTTGGTTTTTTGGCCTTCATCCAGCTCATTACAGCACCTGGGCACTGGTCCAGCATTGGGACAGCCCCAGTTGGTTTCAACAACAAGGAGAAGTTGAGTTCAATGTTTTGAATATGCTAATGGCACCCAACCTCTGAACTTGTAATGACCTCACCAGTAGCTTTAAACTGAACAGCATGAGGAATAAGATAGAATTCTGTGGCACCCCAAAGTTAATGGCCATGAGGCCAAACAGGATCCAGGAATCCCTTGGCACAATTCTCTGGAACAAGCCCAGTAGATAGTAGCAAAACCACCATACCACAATGTATTGTAACCCATCCCCCAGAATCAGACTTATAGAATACCATCGTCAATGGTATAAAAAACTGTGGGGAGATCCAGGAGGATCAATAGGGAAGTCTTCCCCCTTTCCTTCACTGAAACTAGGGATCCAGATTATCTGTTTCATCAAGTAGGCTCTAAATTGCCCCAAGCTGTTAGTCACATGATTGAACTACCTGTCTCTAAAGGTGGTATTAGTAATGGAACAGCAGTTATCATATTTCTCTTCATCCAGGGAGGTTCTTTTTAGGAGAGGATGCTCCACAGCCTCCTTCAAACAGGTAACTGCATTCCCTGTTACATTTTTCATCCTATCCTTCCTACAATGAGCTCAAGGTAGCACACAAGACTCTCCTCCTCCTCACTTTATCCTTTTAAATCTTTGATCCTTTAAATAATTTTTATAATCTTTTATCTTTAGCAAACCCATCTGTTTGAACTTTGTCCAGTGTGAGAGGTAAAGGAGATTAGAGATTTTAAATAAATCCTATCCAAAAATGAGCATTAAGAGATCATTTTGAAATAGATAAGATCAAAAAAGTGGTCAAAAGAGCAGTTTCCAATTAATATCAACCAACCTTCAATAGAAAAACCTTTTTAATCTTTGCTATAGGCTTTTAAAAATGATTAATTATTTATGTTGTTAAATAAATAAATAAAAAAGCCAAGAATCAGCAACTTGGAATGCTTAGTATCCCTAGGTGTTTGGCTGGCAACAAATATAGTGCCCATTTCAAACTATTTTGGAGAAAGCCAATTGATGATTTCAGTCAGTGTCACACTGAAACCACTGTTAACTTCCACTTAGGTCATTGTAAGAGCAGTGCAATTTACAAAGTGGCCCTCAGGTTGCTTTCATGATTACAAAACACTTTTTGGAATTTTACCATATTTTGTTAATGCACGGATCACTGTTCAGTGTATAAATGATAGCAAAACTGGACAGCTTTAAAAAGAAGCTTAGACATATTTATGTAAGATAGGGATATCAATGGCTACTAGCTGTTTGGATATATCCCCTCTGCCATACCAGGGCATTATATCTCTGTATGTCAGTTGCTGGGCAACATGAGTGTGAGAGTGAAGTTAAACTCAGATCTTGTTCATAAGCTTCACACAGGCAATTGGCTGACTACTTTGTGAACAGAATGCTGGATTAGATAGGGCCTTTTTTCATGATTCAGCAGGGCTTTTCTTATGTTCCTCCCCAGTAAAAATTGGGTAACTGAAGATTTTACAGGACACATTCAGGAAGGGCAGTACCAATGTGAATCCACTGACTCATGGTCCCTTCCCTCTCTCTTACCCTTTTATTCCCCCATTTCTTTCAGAAACAGAAGTAAAAGTTAGCCTCAGACATCTTAAAGGCTGCCACGCAGCTTCATTCTGTGCCTATTTATCAAGCTCTGTGGGATTTCTTCCCAAGAGTGTGCACACAGGACTTAGTATCATTTTTTGAATATTCCACCCAAGATAGAAATGGCAAAATTTAGAGGGAGGACAGAATATTAGCAAAGGCCTCAGAAAGTCTAGTTTAAATGGAACAGTTCTTATCACAAAAAGAATTTTCTCAATTACACTGGATAAGTTAATTAATGGATCTCATTGCTATATAAATGTCGACAAATGCCTTTTTAGTCTGGAAGCTGCTTACAGTAGAATCTGTTTCTTTCTTAGTATTCAGTTGCTACCTTAAATTATCTTCCTGTGAGTTCAGCAATAATAATGCAGTGTGTACAAACACTTAGGAAGGGCAGCCATAAGAAATCCAAAAGTAGGAAATTTGGGCCTTGCTACCAGGTGGCCTCAAGCTCCAACCTACAATTTGCTGCCATCTTGATGCTACAGTGGGAAAGAAAGCTGTGCTGCTAAACATGACCAATGTACTGGCCCATACAAAGATGAGCACAAATTTGTGCAAAAGTCATAGAGATCTTGTTTTACTCACCCTGACAAAACTAGCGGGAAACCAGGCTTCCTTGTCCTCATTTCTTCCCCACCACCAGTCCTTGTTTGAAGCTTCAAGGACCTGGATGACATCCCCAGCTTTGAAGGCTAATTCCTGGTCATCCATGGTCACGTGATCCCAGAGTGCCTCTGCATAGACCATGCTCCCATCGCTTATCAACTGAAACATAAATATTTGGTGAAGAGCAAAGATTCTGCAGCAGATGCAGAAACAGAAATACTGTGCTGATTTTCTTAAGCCTCAATACAGAAGCACTTTCAACATGATGATGAATAAAAATTTGAACAAGAGTTGATTATGAGCACACAGATCTGATAGTTTCTGTGTGAGACTTTAAGTTAGCAGACAAGATTCGCACACAAGTCCTCTTTTTATTACCTCGTTAATGGCTAGCTGCTCCCCTCCAGGCTGCAAATACCTCGGGCTGGCTCGGCAGAGTTCCTCATAGCTGTAATCCTCCTCACTACCATTGTCATCCACTAAGGCAGAAGATTCACTACCACCATCTACAGCACCTGGCATGAAAGTGAAATGTTGAGTCATGAAGATATAGCCAAAGGCAGTGTCATGATTTTTTGAAATAATAAATCGTATTATTAAATAGGGATGGTACTCTGATTTTCCCATTCTTTAATTACTTGCATGAACTATAAAAATCTCACTGAAAGAAAGAAGGCAGAGAGAATCTTGAACCAACACTAAAAGTTGGTGTACATATTATGCTGAACCAATGCAACCTGAAAAATAATACTGCAGTATAGACTGTGTATATCCAGTGTTTCAACCAACCATACCTTCTTCCAGAACACTTCATTCAAACTCCCCCTCCCTATAGTTAATCAGCCTTGTGCACCTACTGAGCTTACTCAGTCTTCACTGTGTTCTTTCAGAGTTTTACCTCCTTTAAAGGTTTTTTTCTTCCTTCAAAAGTGTTTTTCTTGTGCTCTCGCACACTACGAAATTACTGCAAGTCTCTTTCCTCGTGTGCACAGACAGTGACATTTTGGCTATATAACAACCCATAGGCAGAGAATGAGTTCACTATCACTATATCAACTGTAGAATTTTGAACTTTATACAGCACACAGATTGGAGAATATATTTTTGAATGTTTATCCAATGTAAAAAACGTTCAATGTGAAAAGTACAAAAGCTAACAAAGACTATGCTAGACTTCCTCTAATGTGTTTAATACAGTCAGCCCTCGATATTGTAGGGTTTAATTTCCACAAATTTGATTGATTACTTCCAGATTTATTTCCTGCTGCTTCTGCTGCTGCCCTATGAGATTGGTAATAAGGACTGCAAGCTGCAAAAGACTGCGAACACGCAGTGAAGCCTATTAAAAATGGCATTAAGTCAACAGTGGAGGTGGCAGGTAGGAGAGGTAGGTGAGGGCAGGCCAGGCTGGAAGCCAACGGGGCAGCTGAAGCAGCAGCAGTGTGCGGGGCCTCCTCCTGCTCCTCCTCTGGCTGCATGCCACATGCATCTTTGTTTTTCCCAGGCAACACCACCAATGCCAACAGCTGGGGCCTGCAAGGCTGAGGCAGCAGCAATGGCTCCAGGGAGCACGCTGCAGTTTCCCTGCAGGAATCGCAATGGTCCTGGTGGAGCAGCTTCAGGAGGAAACGGTGCAGCCCTGGCCTGCTGCCACTGCTTTCACGGAGACGCTTCTGCCCAGAGCCACCACTTGCGTCCAGGAGGGAGAAGAGGTGGCAACAACAGTTGGTGGAGAGGTACAGCTCTGGGTCAGGGTGTAGCAGCAGTGGCAGCAGCCAGACTCGGGCACATCCCCCCCAAAGAAGAGGTTCCAGTGGAGCAGTGGCCACCTCCTTAGCCCAATTAGCAGGCAAGGGTGGTGAGGGCAGGTGGAAGAAGGCCGGTAAGTGTGGGGCAGGCTAGGCTGGAGGGGCTATTGGGGTGGTAGCAGTGCATGAAACCTACTCTTCCTCTTCCTCCTCCTGCTGTGAGTTGCATTTGTCTCTGTTTTGCATGGGCAATGCTGATGATGCCACTGGCTGGAACGTGTGAGGCTGGGGCGGCAGCTCCAGGGGACATGCTGTTTCCCCTGCAGAAGTGGCCACAGCTCTGGTGGAGTGACAGCAGGACAAGAAGGAGGTGACGGTAAGAGGCCTGGCCCTGAAAACACCTTCATGGAGATGCCTCTGCCTGGAACCACCATTTGTGTGCAAGAAGGAAAAGAAGAAGTGGCAACAGAGAAGGATGGAGGTGCACAGCTTTGGGGCAGGGTGCAGCTATGGGCCAGGATGCAGCGATGGCAGCCAGACTTGGGCGTGTCCCCACAAAGAAGAGGCCCCAGTGTCTTTAGCTGGGTTACCAGGCAAGGGCGGTGGGGATGGATGAGGAAAGGGAGTCAAGGGTGGGAGGGGGAGACGTGTTAACTATGTTTGGGGGGGGGTTTAGGATATTCTTGCTTTTCTTCACTTTAACAAGGATCTTGTGCTCCTAACTCTTGCTAAAGTTGAGGGACCACTCTATTTACAGTGATTGAGCTGTGCATGTTAAACTGGCCTACCCAATACCAAGATATTTGTGTTATCCTCTGTGAACAGCCATTGTTGACTATCACTATCAGTACTTTTTAGCATTCATTTTCTCTTTGGCCTCCTTATAGTCCTAGCCCAAACCATGTGTACTGTATGTATACCTGATGTTCTGGATAAAATTCCATGCATCTGACGAAGTAGGCCACAGTCCACACAAAAGAAGCCTCATATTATAATAAATTTGTTAATCTTTCAGATGCCACAGGACTTTGGCTCTTATATACAGCACATTTATTATATGAAGGATCAAGTCCTCCAGTTCAGAATTCAAAATTCTGCCAGCTAGTAGGCCTACTACAGTCTATCCCAAACTGCTGCCCTCCAAGTGTGTTGAACAGCAACTTCCTGTTCAACTTCTACACATCTAGCCATCCTTAAGTCACCTACGGAGGTCCCCCCGACTGCTTTCCTCAATCTGAAATTTCAGAGGTGGCTGTAAGAAAGTCTTTTCGGTTGTGGTTCCAAAGCTGTGGAATATTCTCCCTTGTCTGGTGCCCACACTGTTGGAGGGTGCCAAAGACGACTTCTTGTTCTTCTTTCTGGAATTTTAAAATCAATGTCCAACATGGCAATTTTAGCTCCTATATTTACTGGATGTTTTTGGCCGCCGTAAATCATACAGCAATTTATTGTGCCACTATTTGTATATCTGAGCGGTTGTTTTTTTCTGTGTTAGATTTTTAAAATTTAATGCTGAACTTTAAAAATATTATTATAGTTCTGTTTTTAACGTATATTCTACTATATCTAAGGAACTTGTTTTATAGTAATCTAACAAACATAATCAATGGATAAAATTGTGTAATCATTAGAAAGACTTCCTATGGGAAAAGATGGTGATTATTCACACTGTAGAAATACAAGAACAAAATAAGAAAGGCCAATGCAGTATACCAGTTTGTGGATTTGGACCTACCAAGTATAGCGATGGAGACAGAGAGAACTGAAGCAAGTGAATTCATTAGACAATTTTTAAAAATATATCCTTGTAAGAGAGGTTTGTTGGTGGGATTCTCCTCTAAGGCCAGGGAAATCAAGGAATAATATCATGTAAAGTACTTCTCAAATGGATTGTTTGGTTGTAGGAATGGGCCAACATTTTTTTGTTCGTGGTCTCTTTCAACTCTAGATTTCTATGATTCTATGAAGTATTTCATGAAAAAAGGGTGTTTCACATTAGTTCTGGGATACCATACAGTTCCAAATGAAGGTAAAATTGTCACACTAAGCTTCCTTAAGGGAAATATTTCACAAAAAATATATAGATGACAGCCTTCACACAAAAATGAGAGCATGAATAATTTCAAGACTGGATAATTCCACTTCAGAGGCTAGAACAAGATGGTAACCTTATGTGACTTGTTCTTCTCACATTGTATGGGATTTGGGTAATCCCGAAGGATCTACCCCCACCTTCTTCTTTCATGCCACTATGAGCAAATACAATCAGGCTTGTTAGGCCATGAGTAGACAACCCATATGACAGGTGCCAGAGGTGATACATGCAATTGAAAGCTCAGGTAAGCTGCCTGGGACAAGGAACAGGAAAGCCTGTGATGCTGGTTGAACCTGTGACCTAGGCCTTCATTTGTGCTCTACTCTTTAGAGTGACACAGTTACTGGCTCTCCAACTGAATAGTAAAGGGGGAAACCCACACAAAAAGCACAGAAAATCCCAGTGCAGTGGCAATATCTTGTACTTTGGACATGCCCAGAAGTTGGCCACTAGGTCCTCATGACAACACACTATGACAAAGAGTGCCACACTCAACCGGTTGTCTCTTTCCTGCTTTTGCTGTTCTAAGTTCTATCCTTTCCAAGATTTTGCATTGCGTGAGACATAGCTTTAAAGATGAAACAAGAAGAACAAGAACACGGCTGAAACAAGATTTCCTTATGGGTATTATTCCTCAAAAGGCCAGATCTGTCCATTCTTAGTCACTCAGACTTAAACTAGGGGCTTAACTCTTTAATTTCAAATTTGATTTAGAAAGCATGATCCCATTAATCTCTAATATAATATTTTACAGCATTAAGAAACATTCCTGGTATGTAGGATTATGAATCAAAATGGAAACTAATGAGCTTATAAAATTACATACTTTTACAATATAGACACACAAGAGTGGAAAGCCACATATATAGATTTACAAATTGCTCCCAGGCTAGCATTGCATTTAGAAGATTCCCTTTGATTTCTTTTATACAACCATGGCAATGTGAATGTTGATTGATGCACAAGTATTTTACAAAAGTGTTCTAAAAGAAGCACAGATACAGCTAGCTTACTACCTCTTGCTCTTTGCAGCCATTTCTCTATCATTTACTGCCAGGAGTAAATATACAGACATGAATAGGCAATTCCTATCTCTTTAATGGAATGTCAAAACTAAAAACAAAACAAAAGCCAACACAGAACTGTTTTTTTTCTCACTTCATTTTATTTTGCTGTGTTGGTCTGCTAGTTTTGCTAGTACAAGCATTATTTTATATCAAGTCAAGCATCACGACTGTAACAGCTTAAAATGCAAACGCCACAGAGAATAAATGGAATTCGTCTCCTACATAAACATACCTATCTGAAGACTCTCCAGACTCCAAAACCGGGCCATTTCCCCTCTGGCTACCATCCTGCCATCCAAAGATAAACCATATACAATGCAGAATTTGGTTTTTAATAGGAAAGGTTTACCCCTTTAAAAAAAAAAATCATCGTGGACCAGGGAGGCTGCAAGCTACTGGAAATGCAGAAATAGCTTATTCATCGCTTTGAGCTTCTGTTTGTGCATTTCAGGCCAGAGTCTACTTCGAAACTGACAGCTCACTCCCTGTTCAGTATAGCTGTGAGTTTAGTGCCTTCAGTGACATCATGGGGTACCCTTAGGGAGGAAGTTACACACACACACACAGTGCTCATCCACATAATGCATGCACACAGACTTCTAATGCCTTAAGTGCTTACAGAACAGATTTATTATTGTTTTTCTGAATTAGACTTTCACTGTCTATGCAGATGTATTCCTGTTTTTCTTTTGTCCAATTGAGAGGAAAAGGTTTGATTGCCAAATAGCTGGTTTCTCCTCCCTATCATGTGCTCAAAAAATGAATGACTTAGTACAGGTTGTGTTGCAACAACATTGTTTCAGACTCTAAATAGCAAATGTAAGTTTTAAATAAGTTTTAAGTATTAAAAATATATGGATACAGATCTCCAATAAGGTGGTTTTTAACTGTGGGTGTTTTGGTGTTAATCATGGTTCAGTAATGATTTGAACCTGGATCTTTCAAGTCCCAGGCCAAAATTCAAACTACTTCATCAACTTGCTCCCCAAAAGTGCTTCACACTACACAATTATATCAGTTTAACTGCACTTTAGCTGCCATGCATCCATCTTACAAATCTGGGATTTGTAGTTTGGGAAGGTACTTAGAATTTTCTGCTAGAGAGTTCTAGTCAACTCCCCTGAAATATGTCTCTAGAATTCTATACCAAAATTCCAAACACCCTGTTGTTGTTGTTGTTGTTGTGTGCCTTCAGATCATTTCCAACTTATAAAAATATATGGTGAACCTATCACGGGTTTTGGGGGGGCTAAGAGCATGTGACATGCCCACGGTCAGGGAATTGAACCCTGGCCTCCAGGGTCATAGTCTAACACTCAAACCACTACACCATGCTGGCTGTCACCATATCAAACTACAAATTCCATGATTTTGCAGGATAGAACCGTGGTAGTTAAAGTGGTATCAAACTGCTATAATTCTATAACGTGGATGCATGCTTGGTCTACCTTTTCTATATTTCAACCCTGCTTGTTTTGGACTATGTATGTTATTTCCTCAGCCCTGTCACAGCTGACAGATGGGGTCTACGGGTCTCAGAATTCAATGAACTAAAACACATACCAGTAAAATTATACACTACTAATGGTGTTGATGAGGGGAAAACACAGTGTTCAATCACACATTTTAACAACTAAGAAAATTAATTTAAAAACACTGGGATTTTGTTGTACAGGCATGAGTAGTACAGTGGGCCCTCCTTGCCTGAAATTTCTGGACCTGCAATTTCAAGCAACTGCGGAGCACTGCCTCCTATACTTAGGATCATAGAATCACAGAAATGTAGAGTTGGAAGAGACCACACAGGCCATCCAGTTCCACCCCCTGCCATGCAGGAACACCCTCAAAGCACTCCTGACAGATGGCCATCTAGCCTCTGTTTAAAAACCTCCAAAGAAGGAGACTCCACTACACTCCGAGGCAGCATATTCCACTGCCGGACAGCCCTGACTTAAAATTGCTGTGTGGTGTGTGCAGATGTACTGAAGGATCAATGTGCATGTCGCCATCATTGGACAATGGGACACGAGCATTTGCAATTTCTGGTGTTTGCAGGGATCTTATGGAGCATTTTAAGAATTTGTATTAATCTTAAAAATGTATATAGTCTGTTCTTCCAGAACATGTAACTATGAGAAAACAAAGGACTGTAATACATATCCCTTTAGGGACCTCTCAACTTTACAGTTCTATCATTCTAGTTCCAGAAAATAGGAGGAATAAGAATTTTAAACTTAAAATTTTAAAAATAACCAAAAAAAAGTGCTTGTACAGAAAATATGGCACTGGGATTACAATGAGATCAAGAGCAGCTTAAAATAATACCAGAAATGTTAAAGCCTGGCAGCTATTGCTGTTATTACTGTTGTTATTATTATTATTCTTTGGCTGGGCATTAAAATATATTAGAAGAGATACTAGGTGAGTTTTCTTTGGGAGAGGCATTCCAATGATAGGGTGCCATAACTGAGAAGACCTTACTCTATGAATCCCCAAGCTTCTTCCAAAAAGCACCTGCCTCAATCAAACTTTTCTAAAAGATTTCATAACCAGTTGTGTAATCTTCTAAGGACTGGATTGGAAAGAGGCAGAGAAAGAGTGTGGCATGGTTCCAGTACCCAGCCATAAACACTGTACTTCCATGTGTGAAATCAGCCTTGGCCATTCTCTTGAAAGGAGGAATGGGTTTTCACAAGTGCAGCTTAAAGTGTGCACAGAACTAGAACCCCTCCTCCCACCCCCACAAGTATGTTTGTACTGGGGACACATGACGTTCTATAAAACCACCACCATCACTTCAAAACTGTTGTATCTGTACACACTACAGGGACTATTTTGGTATCCTGTTTACCTACCTACTTTTATGTGGCATGCAAGGTGGACGAGAAACTAGATGTGGGGAGGGAAATCAGTGACATCCAAGGCTGAATTGTTCCCTTGGCTGAATAAAGCAAATGACTTTGCCAGACTTCATCACATTAAAACCTAAACCATTTCTTTAAAGAACTGGACCTCAACGTGCAACAACTCCTTCCTCAGGAACAGCACTATCAATTCTACACAAGGCCAGGGTGGTATTTTGCAATGCCCACCCAATGTGTAAGTTAATGTCTCTGAATAAGCTTGCCTGAGTATTTTTCTCAATTTGGGTCTCATCTTTTTAAAAGTGGTAAAATAAAAGTTCAGCTCTTCCTGGCAGAAAGTAAATTCAGTACTTGAAAAACTCAGCTGTTTTTTTCAAAGGCGATGCAACTAGTTATGTTGGTCCTTTAATTGGGACATCACCTCTACCCCGCCTTGTACTACTGACTACATCAAAAGACCCTTGAGGCCCCTGCTGCATGCAAACAGTTTCAAAACACCCACAGAAGTCATGTGATTTCCTGGCTGCTGCTGGCTCAGCGGGAGAGTGAGAAACCCGACATTGCATTGCAATCTCTATGCTTCTCAATTACAAAAATCTGTAGTTTACTATTTTATGAAAGTGGCTCGCCCAGCTTTGAAAAAAATCAGAGCTTGAAAATGTTGTTTTTAAAGAATCCCAGAATCCTCTAGCCAGTAGGGCCAATGGCATTAGCAGACAGGAGAGGCAGCCATGATCAGAGTGGGAGTTCAGCCCCTTTCATCTTTCTAGCAGTGGCCAGTTATTGCCTTTATGAAGCAGACTATGAGATGCCATAATCAATGGTATGAAAAGCCACTGAGAGATCTAAGAAGATCAACAGGGGTAGCACACTACTGATGAGAGCACCCTGATGATGGTGAAGCTGATAACAACAGCAGAAGCAGCTTGGGTTACACACAACTGCAGTTTGTTTATCTGGCGTGGACGTGCCATCTCTACAATTAGGCAGAGGGAAGCAACCTGTTAACAGAGCAAATTTTGGGTATTGTGAAAGGGCAGAAAATTGTTAGGTAATTTACTATGATTCTACTTCACCACCATGAATAGAGAGAGATGACTTGTATGATTTTCTGCTTCCTGTGCCAAAACAACCTGGTTGGCTATGGTTATTAAACACTTTAACTAGTGGGGGTGGGTTGGAGGACAATTTGCTGTTTAAACTCAGGCATGTCTTGGTGAACCCTTTGAAGTAAGCTGATAGATTGTTCCGCCTGGCTTTCCTGTTACCTTGTTATGGAATTATATGTAGTCATCAACTCAGAGATATTCCTAAACTCAGTTCGCAATGCCCCATATATTCAAGGTTCCAGGGAGAGTAGGAATACACCTGACTTCCTTTGACTTTTGGTTGGCTGCTTTGGTTCAATACCTGAAAATGTTATGTTTTAAATTTTGGAAATCTGGACGGTGTAGTCTGAAAATGTAACATTTCGAAGCAATTTTCTGGTTGCACTAAAACATGGAACACTTAAATTTGGAAGTGCAAAAGAGGCAAGTTTTAAACATTTAGGGGAGGTAGGATACACCTAACCCTACAGCCTGCTCCCAACCTCTGAATCCTGACTCAGCACTGTGTTACTTCAGTACTAAACACACAATACAGTCCACCCTCCACATTCACTAGGGTTAAGAGCACAGGACCCCCACAAAAGTAGGAAAAAATGCAAATAATTGAAATGTGTGTGTGTGTGTCTGTGGGAAGGAGGCTGAGATATGCAGGGGGGTAGGCACCTAGGGCCCATACTATGTCAGGGAAAGGAGAGGTAAAGAGGGTGGGTCAGCATGATAGCCCTATACTTCCTCTCCCACCTGTCTCCTTCTTTGGGTGTGTGTGGGGGCGCTAGGAGAAGGTTTGTGATGCTGAGAAATTGGGCTGCAATCCATCTACAGCTGGCCAGATAGTGGCTGGTAGAGGAGGAGGACCAGAGGCAGGTTTTTAAACAGCTGTGTGGCCTGATTAGAGCCCCCAAGAGGGAAGGTTAACCCCAGAAAAGAAGTTCTTGAGGTGGGGTGGGCAGAGGTTGTAGAAACTCACAACTAAATCAAATCCATGAAAGGTAAGCCCGCAAATGTGGAGGACCAACTGTATTGTGAATACACGACAGTGACAGAATAAGGGAGATGCCAAAAACGGAGTTTTCGTTTTATCCCAGGGTTATTCTAGCTCTGCCTATGCAAATCAAAGTGATACTTTTTTCCACATATAATACAGCGAGGATGTTCTGAATGAACTGAAAACCCCTGAAGTTAAGAAAAGATTTTGGCTTTCAGGCCAGTATTAATGAAAATTTAGTTCTTGTGCAAGAAATGCTATCAAGTATCTGTGAAAAAAACAGACTGAGAACATCTTCTGCTAAATGATTTATGGATAGTATTGAAGATAATGTGATAAGCAAGTGCCAAGATAAAACTGAGAGAAGAAAAAGCCCATGTATGCAAATGGTAGTGATTAATAAGTAAAAGCTTACATATGTTACCAAAGTACACACAATAGCAAATGAATACAAAAATGCCTTCTAATAAATTTAATTCTGGCAAAAGGCTATGCAACTTAATCCTAGCAAAAAGTGAGCTGTTTTACATATCAGGATGACTTAACGACAGGAAACTAGTAGGTTGGGGAAATCAGAGTACCTTACACTGATTTTGCATGCTAGAAGAAGGCAGTATAAATGTAACACAATCATAAAAGGAAGGACATGTTGGATAGAAATGCTGTGACACTTGCCCCAGTTGAAAATACATTTGATGAGCATGTGGGATACACTTGGGGAATGACTTGGCATGTCATGATGTAATCCCTAGGGGACAGTAAAGCTGAGTCATGGTAATGTGAAATCATGGCAAAGGGTTGCATCAGCCATTGTCCCTAGCTGATGAGCTATCAGCAGGTGTGTATAAAAGAGGTGAGCTCAGACTAGGTCTCTCTCTGACTCTTGCTGACTTTCTGACACCGAACCTCTGTTCAAATGAACCCCTGCCTGATGTGTCTGTGATGCTGAACCTATGACTGAGGATCTGTGTATCCTGATTATACAGATGTGTATATATTGGAACTTCAAGATTAAAAGCCTCCAGGTAATTGGATGACAACTCTGTGTATTAGAGTTACTAACCAGTGGGTAGAGTGGGGTCAGTGCTGATGCTGTATGCTGCTCACGCTTGTTGCTCACATTTGTTGCTGTTTTGAAACGCTGCTGTATGTTTAATGCTTGCCTCTCGGATATGTTTTGTTCAGAGCGCAGTGGTTCCAGGGAGGATTTTGTGCTAGGTTCTGTAAATCAATTTCCCGACAGGACAGCTGCCAAAAGTGTCACTTTGCTCCTAACAATCTTTTCTATCTTGAATATTGTTCCAACTGGCATTACAGCCTATTAAACTGGTCATTAATTAACATCCTATGTGTGTTTTGTTAGTGCAATATGCATACTCATAACACTTCCAAACAACCATAATGACTATATATCTACTTAGCAAGTTCCCAGAACTTTACAAAGCTAATTTTTTATAAAACATGTAATGTTTTGACATCAAATGCCATGTTCATTCACAAGAAAAAGGGGAGCAGGGAGCAATCAATAATCATTTACACCTAGGCTAGTCAGTGAAACTCCTACCATTTAATAACTATCACTGCTTGTTTCTATTCTTCCCTCAAACTGATAGCAGGATTCAGCTGATCAATATTAATCAGCTGACATTCTATAATACTTTTACTTGTGAGTGAAGCTGTCATTTCATGATAAAGTGCTTCAAATTTCATAAAATCTTTCTGTTTATAAAGTTCTTGGAACTGACAGAATGGATGAGTAACGGATGGTTGTCATACATAGATTCCAAACCTAGAAATTTTTCCTCAGAAATAAATTCCAGTGAGTGGGACTCAGGAAGGAGGAAAGGCAGGAAGTAGGCATAACTAATAAACAAACAATAAAAAAAAATAATGTAGGTGGTGGCATGGAGGACTGCAGGAGGAACTGATGAAAATTTCTTCTTCACAAATTCTGCTCACAAAAACCTCCTTTAAATCAGAATCTTCCACTGGATACTGTGTGTACTTCAGTTTCTATCCCACTTTTCTATATTTTCATAAACGCAAAGCAGCTTATAACATGAACTGAAATATTATTAAGACAAATTCATCTCAGTAGTTAATTATGACAACAATAGCAGTAGTAGCAGAAGTATCAAAAGAGTAGCAACAAATTTAAAATGGCCAAAAAAACCATTTTCAAAAGTGTGTTCCTTGCAATTAACTTACACAGCACCCCCACCCATTCCCTACTGGAATTGAAGTTGCACTTACTATCAACTTCCTTTCTGTTCTCCAAAATCCTTGACATTTGTATAATAGTAAATTCCTGAAGACTTGCAGCTGAATCTACTGTTACCTCTCTCCCTGGTGATCTCAGTATTCTCAGAGAAGAAATACTGATCAATCTTCTAAAGCCATCCAGTAACTAGCAGCAAACTGGCCACGTAACTAACACAAGTTTCTTAAATCTCTCGTCTACAATAGTATAGCCTGCTGCACAAGTTCTTGCCCGGTTCCTAATTCTTTCTATTTGCTTGTTTGTTTTTAAACATCTAGGTCTTCTCTGACAGAGCCCCTGAAGAGCAGACTGACATTTTGCTTTACTGAAAACAGAAGTAGAGAAGCAACATAAATTATGAAGACCACAAACATGGTTGAGCCAAACTGTAAGAACTCAGCTGAAACTGAAGTATTTTCTGAACACAAGCATTATTGTTAACCTACAAAAGAACAGGGATGGACAGGACAGGATAGTTTTTCTGTGAGAGGTTGGTACTACAACCAAAGCATGAACGCTATAACAGATTCTGGCAGCTTCTGGATAGCCTGCAAGTTTATTTATTTATTTTGCATTAGCTCATTGTGAGACTCACCATGAGATGCTCTCATTTGTCGCTTGCATCCAACTCTGTCCAGTCCGATGGGTGTGCTTTGTGAAAAGGTGAAGGGACGGAATCTTGCTGAGACAGCTTTGTAAGGAGGAACCTGATGTGCTGGTACTGGAGGGCGTGCAACTGGCTAAAAACAAGATGACAAAAGCAAGCTTGTTATCACAAATCCTACATGGAACCCTAACACCAAGCCATGCAAGAAGTGAAGTTATTTATTTAGACAACAGTGTTTGTTGTAGTGTAGTACAGTAAATCAATATTAAGACTCCACATAATCCACATCATCCTATGTACTATAGGCTTATCACTTATCAGACAGGTTAGGGACCAGAGCACTTCCAGAAAGTGGAAATGATCGAAAAGTGGAACTCATTAACATCAAATTCTCTCAGTTGGCTTGGCACCATTTCCTCCCCCCTCTGAACTCATTTTGCAAGCAGCACATGCATGGTCCCAAGTGAACCTCCATAGGCAAGAACTGATGGAAGCCCAGTTTTGATACTGGAATACAGGCAAGTTCCATTAATTTGACCAGGGGATCTGCTCTTTCTGCAGGTAAGACTTGAGACCATGTGCACATGGGAGCAGTCCCAAGCAAGGCACCCTATGTTGAATTAATGGAATTTGTCCTTAATTTGGAAGCACTGAAAGAGGAGACATCAGAAAATGGGGCATCAAAAGGTAGGGCTTCCTGTACTCATTCTTTGAGAGCAAATCCTTACACAGTTAAACAGCACAGGAAGACAAATGTTTACAGGAGCAGGAAAAGCCAAGATTTATAGAAAAAGTGAGACAGGAAACCTAAGGTAAATGCTCCAAAGGTTTTTTAAAAAAACCCACCCAATCTCTTTCCCCAAAAAAGGATTTTCAGCTGCCATAGAATGCATAGAATTAACCATCTTTCACAAAGAGTTTGACTCATTATCTCTTTATATTTTATAATAAAATGACACTGTAATAAAATATAATAAAATGACATCCTGTGTTTCCTTTATGTTATTTCTAACTGGCATTGCTCACAGTCAGGTTTTTCATTAATAACGTAACACATAAAACTCTTAAAACTTTACCACCCTGACCTTCAGGTAGTCACTGCTTTTCAAGCACTTTTTATTTATTTTTTAAAAAGACTTTAGCATTTATTAAAACTGAAATGATTCCTTTCGTGAAACTGACTCTTTAGTACAACACAAGTGTCTGACATTACAGAGTTTTCTCTGCATTAAATTGTAAAGCAAATAAAAGAAGTGTTAGTATTTGACTAGGTTTTTGGACTTAGAAAATAAAAAACAAACCCCAGCAACAATCAGTCTTTACAAACTCTTATAAAACTAAAAAAAAAATACTGCCCAGGTATCAGTGTATTTTCTGTAGTCCCCATATCCCACCAATCACCACTTCTCTGTAAAGAAAACGTAGACTTTATGAATGTATTCTTCCTGAATTGTTCTATGCTTATTCTTGAAAAATCTGCTACACACTGACTTTTAGAATACTGGTCTCTCAAATCCCAGGATCTAAAGTGAAGACTGAAGGTAAAGTTCAGTTCTAAAAACATCTAATAATCTCGGTTTTCAGTAGATCTTCTTGGCACACAAAAGCAGGTCTGCCTTGTCAATTGTGCATTCATTTAGACCTCACTTTACCACAAGATTTTCAGTTCACTTCCTTTCAAAGTAATTAATAAGTTAATAAGCTGCTGAATGAAATCCAACTCTTGGGAATTTATTCCCACCCAGCTACACATCCCCCACCATTTTTTAAAGCAATAATAGCAGGAGCAGCAAGAATGTACCTACCTTCAGAACAGTTTGGTATATTTTAATATGTCTCTAGATTTCAAGCAAAGCATACTTACATTCAATAAGGACAGAATTTTAAAATTGCCAATACAAACAGCAGACTTAGGAGATGCTAACTTATGACTACAGAGAATGAAGAAGGAGGATCAAATGTGCAGGATATCCCTCCCTTTTTTAATATTGTGCATTGCAGAAAATCTGGATTCAGGAGAAAAGACAACTGCACATCTTGCTGGAGAGATCAAAGTCATAAAATAACAAAATAACATTGATGGAATGAGTCTAGAGATCTCTCCATTTCGGGCTCATTTTTAAGTATAAACTGATGATAATTGGAATCTAAAAGCCTAATAAACCAAAAGAGTTGATACTAAAGTGTAAATTTCAGGATCTCATGCAGCACTCTTGCCAAAGCAAAATCTCTGCTGATTTTTGTGAAGTAAACACCAAGCCTTTTTATTTGAGAACAGTTTTTTAAAAAGCATGCACATATTAAAAAGATTCCTGCTAGAATTATGAGCAGAACAATTCCACAGAGAATTAAAAAAAAAAAGACAAGAGGCACACCAAGATAATCATTCATACAGTGGTAGCCGTGCTCAAAACAAGCTTAGAATCATTCAGCATGAACTTCAGAGCCAATTTTGATGTTTACTAAGTCTGACCAGGTTCAGTCTTGTATCATCAGCTAATTAACAGTCTCTTTTCAAATCTATTGTCCACTATTATAAGTTTTTTGTGTAAATGCTAAAAAAGGTGCCTCCTGTTAAGTATTTCAGCGCTATGAAAAACTTTTCAAAGGTCTA
This sequence comes from Ctenosaura bakeri, assembly GCA_948474755.1. Classification (NCBI taxonomy): domain Eukaryota; kingdom Metazoa; phylum Chordata; class Lepidosauria; order Squamata; family Iguanidae; genus Ctenosaura; species Ctenosaura bakeri. The sequence continues at coordinate 80,704 of CAOLHI010000147.1, forward strand.
AGAAACATTTTTGTTGTATTAATACTGCTAACTATATCAACAATAGTTTGTATCTTTTATTAGACTGGCAAATCAAAAGCATACAGATACAACATTAGAACAGTTTAAATTTCAAAATATTAACACCCAGGGAAAGATAAAGTTAGTGTACAGTACAAAGGAGGAATCATACATAGACTAGTATTAGTTAATCTCATTTCATGCTTTTAGAAGAATACTATTTGATGATGATTTGGGAGAAGCAGAAGGAAGGAAAAGGAGCATCCACTATTTTCTAACTTGAAGGTTACAGGCAAGGAAGGAGGATGATCTTTTGATTTGAGTTTCACAGAGAGTGCATTTTATGTCTTACTTGTGTAAGGAGATCTGTTATTTCTTCTGTTTGGTTGTTCCCATAGAAACTGACCCCACCAATGACGGAGATGGGTCTTCTTTTATGCCCTCTTTGGTTGGCTACTATACAGGTCACTGGTTGATCGGGAGGTGATCTGCACTCACTGTCATCATCCACACAATCCATCTGCTGAGAGTCCATAGCAACAGAATCTTCTGGTATTGAGAAACTCCTAATTGACAACTGGCCATAATCCGACAGGGGCCGAGGCCGCGATCTCTTTCCAGAACCCCATCTTCTAGTTGTGACCTTCTGAGCATCTGTTCTTTCTTCATCTTGTAACTGGGGCTTCTTCCAGTGATCATCAGTAACAACCTTTTTTTAAATGTGAACAAGTCAAATAAGCCAATAGCACTTTAAAAAGTTAAAACTACCTCCTTCACATTTTGTTTTCCTGCATGAACAGAAGGAGTTAAATATCTATCAAACACTCAAAAATTAAATTGTTATCCATATAAAACTAACCACAGCAAGATAAATAAAGCAAGGAGGAGTTTAGGAGCAAATTAAAACCACAGCTAAGAGGAATGTCATGGTTCATGATGAGTCATTGTAAGTGAGAGAAACCTGGATGCTACGATCAACAGATGCTTTTTATTGCTAATTGATGTTAACAAAGTAAGCAAAATATTTTTTAAAGGGGGAGGGAATCTTAATTTAATTCATTCAGTTTATTTGCTGTGTTGTTTGATAACAACTACAACAGCAGTAGTAATAGTAGGTATTTTAAAAACCACTGCACCATCAGGTGATCAACACATAAAACAATCTTCAAAATAATCACATCCTAGCCATGTTTCAAAATTCTGGTCTTTACTGGATAGGCAGGCAGTGTAACTTACTATAGAATACAGAGGATTGATCATGCAAGATGTTTTGACATGTTAAAAAGAAAGGGGATTCAGCTCTTGATAATTTTAATTCTCTTAATCTCTTACAAGCAAAATGTATCAGTATCACTGGGTAGGTGAAGGGAGAAATAACAGTAATGATCCAATAGCACTATACATTTACACAACCAGATTAAAATACAATAACAAGACCCTCAAATATACTGCTCCCTGAGTATCACTATTATTTATTTCTCATATATAAATAACTTCAAATTACAAATAATTTCTAATGTAATACTTAGAATACTATTACTTGTGACGTATTGATTTCTATAGGGCTTACAATATGCTGAAGAGCTGAGAATCTGAGGCATACACAAAGTCAATTTGTTAACATTTTTTACAGTGGGTGATAAATACCATTTTGTTCCACTCACAACAACTGACCTTTGCTCTACTACCTTCATCAAGATAAACATTCAAATACGGACAGCATGTCCATGTGCTAAACTGGCATTATACTGAATAGCAGGGAAGTTATGGTGAATTGCATCATTTTGTGCAGATGGTCATTGCTACATACTTCTTTTTTGAAACTGCTCTGGAAGAAAGCCAAGATACATACACAGTTAGAATTATAGGTTGAGTATCTCTTATCCAAAATGCTTGGGACCAGGAGTATTTCGAAATTTGGATTTTTTATTTTATTTTGGAATACCTGTATTTGCATCTACATAAAATACAGTACTGTAAAGGAGATCTTTGGGGAGCCCAAAAATGAATGAGCAAGAGAGTCATAGCCACCACCTTGAAGGTAGAAATGGGCAGCTAGCAAGCTCCTAGGAGATCAGTAGTGTATTTGTTCTTTTCAAATACAGGTATCAGGTCCCTTATATTCTCATTTTCTCAGATTCTCAGTATCTCTCCAGCCCTGCACCTCATACACAACATAAATGGAGAACGAATGAGACGTGAGACTGGAGAGAGACACGAGAATCTGTGAAATGTAGAAGGCACGGATTCGTGCCAAGCACTCTGTCTGAATGCCTGCCATTTTTCACAGATCCTTGCTTCTCTCTCTAGTCTTGCGTCTCATTTGTTTGCTACCTGTGTTGTATATGAGATGTGAAGCTGGAGAGAAACTGAAGATGTAAGAGATGAACAAACAGGAGCATTACAGCTGCTCCCTCAAAGGCAGAAGCAGGTGGCTGGTGGCAAAAAGTTTTGAGTTTTGGAGGTTTTCAGCTTTCCAGGTAAGGGATGCTCAACTGTAATGTTAAAAACAAACCTATTGTCCTAGTAGGCTCACTGAATCTTAGGCTCCAATACCCAATACAAGTACTAGCAAGTAAGTTCCCCTAAACACAGTGGAACTTACTTCTAAGCTGACAGGCATAGGATTGTAACTGCTAAACCATTTTCTTGTCTTTCTTTAACAAGAATTTGCTGAAAATGATGTTTCAGTCAAGAAACCCGTGTTTTCTTATACTGTCTGATAGCTTTTGCAGCCCTACCCAACAGGGAAACAGAAATAGTACAATGGAGAGGTGAATAGCAACAAGAGGGGTTCTCAAAAGCATGAGAACAAGGCTGCCATGCTGTCTACTTATCCGTAACTAGAACAGGCTTTCTTGACATAGGATTTTCTTCAGAAAGAGAGAGAACCCTCATGGCTCCATTGTTTGTTTTCACAAGGATATATATATAAAAAATCCCCTCCACAAATGAATGTGGAAGCATTTCTGGCATCAAGGCATAAGCCAGTTCATGACAAACAGAAAGGGTGTGTACAGACTGTCTTAGGGCCAGTCTTCTAGTAATTTGACAGAAAGGAAAAAAAGTTAAAGTAGGGAAGCATTCCAGCACTTGAGGTAACTACTGTTTAAAAATTTATTGTTTCATATTGCTATTATTACAGTGAAACAAGACAGGAAAACAACAAACTCTCACTCCTTGTACCATTCATGTTCTTCTCCTTCCCATGTTAAATGTTAAAACCTTGTCCAGGCCCTCACTCAAAAATTCTTCTGTAATCCAGCAGGACTATTCCAATGAGCCTGTTGTTTCTACGTGACCCATATCAGATTGTGAACTTAAGCCACAGGTACCAGATTTCAAATGAAAAAGAGTCCTCTCTTTATCAGAGATTGGAACACTAGTTTTTAGAAGGAATAGTAGTTTGAGCGTTGTCCTAGGACTCTAGAGTTCAAATCTGCACTTGGCCATGGAAATCTACTGGGTGACTTTCGGTAAGTCATGCTCCTTCAGCCTCAGAAGACCAATGCAAATCTCCTCTGAACAAAGCTTGCCAAGAAAACCTCATGAAAGGTTCACCTCAGGTTTGCCATAAAGTTGGAAACAAGTTGAAGGTACACAACAACAACAATGTTAATCATTATACTGATCACCCAACTTCTTATCGCAGTCCAAAAAATAACTCACTAGATTACTTGTTACTAACATGGTTACCGTTATTATTACTATTTCGCTACTGAAAAAGGGAAAAGAAAAGAAAAATTCTCTGATTCTGCTTATCTCTGATCCTGAGTGGACAATCCTGACTAGACTCATCACCACCATCATCCACTTGCACAGGTACAGTATAGCAGAGCATGTGGCTGCCATATTCATTTCACACAGAAGCAGTCCCTCACTCAATCCCTCTTCTTTCCCTATCTCTTTTCTCCCAAAACAACAGCTAATGTCTTAGCAGGCCACAGGCATACACAGAAACATCTCCTCCTCCTCTAAATGCATTCTTATAGCTCACACCAACCCAATCAGTACAGGCTTACAATCAGTACACCTTTGCTGTTGTATGCAATACTCAGCCTGCAAGACAGCCCTACCCTATTCCTCTCCCAACAAACAAAAAACCTCCCCATGCACTCCCACTAACCTCTCTCTATGTGGAAATGGCAGCAGCCTCTTTATTTCTGACAAAAGGGAAGAAGGCAAAAAGGGAAGGCTTATCTTTTATTTATTCGTTGAAAAATTCCAACTAATCCAAGTCTTCAGTGCAGCTCCTGCTTTCAGTGTGACTCCTCCTCCATTCTCTCTCCTCTTCCCCACCCTCCCTCCTCATTGGCTTCTTTGCTCCTCATTAACAGCACCACATCGCACACCACATGCCAGAATAAGATAGCCAGCCATGTGAGCCTTCCTTCTCCTTTTCGCTTTACTCAGATTAATTCTGAACACACCCAGTAATAAGAAACAGGCAAACCTTCTATTTTGTTACCATGAAAAGTAGTGAATTACAGACTTTGCCGTTACACAGAGAAATGTAAAGTCCTACACTTGGGCAGAAAAAATGGAATGCACAAATATAGGATGGGGGACACATGGCTGGATAACAGTACATGTGAAAGGATCTAGGACTCTTGGTAGATCACAAGCTGAACATGAGTCAGCAGTGTGATCAGGCAGCCAAGAAAGCCAACGCGATTCTTGGTTGCATCAATAGGATTATGGTGTCTAGATCGAGGGAGGTAATGGTACCACTCTATTCTGCTTTGGTTAGGCCTCATCTGGAATATTGTGTCCAGTTCTAGGCACCTCAATTCAAGAAGGATATTGACAAGCTGGAATGTGTCCAGAGGAGGGCAAGCAAAATGGTGAAGGGTCTGGAAGCCATGCCCTATGAGGAACGGCTTAGGGAGCTGGATACGTTTAGTCTGCAGAAGAGAAGGTTAAGAGGGGACGTGATAGCTATGTTTAAATATTTGAAGGGATGTCATGTCGAGGAGGGAGTGGGCTTGTTTTCTGCTGTTCCAGAGACTAGGACAAGGAGGGATTCAAGCTATAGGAAAAGAGATTCCACCTGAACCTCAGGAAGAACTTCCTGATGGTCAGAGCTGTCCGGCAGTGGAACATGCTGCCTAAGAGTGTGGTAGAGTCTCCTTTTTTGGAGGTTTTGGATGGCCACCTGTTAGAATGCTTTGATGGGTGTTCCTGCATAGCAGGGGGTTGGACTTGATGGCCCCTGGGGTCTCTTCCAACTCTATGATTCTATGCTTCTATGAAAAAGTGGTTCCACTGCAGCTTGTTCCACAAAAGTTAGCTAGCTGCTTATTACAAGTAACTCATTATTTCCAAGCTCTGAACTTTATGTTACCCCATGGGTGTAAGCAAACAATAATGAAAACAAAATTATAATTATTTATGATAGGAGGCAGTTGCCTCAGACTGAGTCCGATCAGTTCTACGCTGATTGTCCACAATTCTTCAGGCTTTCTGACAGAAGTCTTTCCCAGCCAAACCATAAGATGCCAGCAACTGAACCAGGGATATTCTACATGCAAGGATATGGACTATCGCTGATCTCTATAATATCTGCCATCACGCAGTCATTTGTGAATGCACTGCAATGACACAAGCATAAGTATAGAGTTGCCAGGTGAAATAAAGGGTAGAACTCATGTCTCTTGAATTGTGTAGAAGAAGGAATTTCAACAACCAACATCTGCTGAAATTCCCTCTAAAACACAGCCATTAAAAGGACAGGAGTCATGTCCCTCATATTACCTTGCAACTCTGATAAGAATAGCGAGAAAAACAGAAAGGACACATATCCCTCAAATGCACATGTTTGTGTTAGTGTATGAAGCATAAGTGATGACTTGCTGTGTGGGAATGAACCACCTCCAAATGAAAACCTATTAACAGAACTTTGATAACACTTGAGAGATTATATTAGCCAATGGGGAATGGGTCAAACCTTCAGTGCAATATAAGGAACTAATGAGATAAGGAAGTATGAAGGTGTTCACATGCAAACAAGCCCATAAGGAGAAACCATGAAATATAAATTGGGATTGAGAAACTTCTCAGATGCCTACGAGAATTACAAATTATTTGTTCATTTATTTATTGGGTTTCTTTAGCTTGTGCACACCTTCATGAACTTTTCACATACAAATCTGAATGTGAAAAATCAATGAAAAATGTGCAAAAATTATTTTAAGCCAGCCCAGTGGGCAGAACACTTTTAACAATTTTCTTTCTTAAGTGCATGAACAAAATGAGTAGTAGTTTGCAACTCTATTCCTAAAGTCATATACTTCATTATTAGAAAAAAAAGACTAGAAGAAATTTGTACAATCTACATATTTAATATAAGAAGAAAAGGAAAACGGAAACAAAATCTAAATCAAAAACAGTGTCCACCAACGCTGCAACACTAAGTACACTTACAATGAGGTACATCCTACTGAATACAGTTAGACTTAATCCTCCTCATGCCTGAACCGGTTTGTACTATAAACTTACTGAGCCTCCAGCAAGACAAAATGCATAGCTATACCTTCATGTTATAAATGCACAGAGATGTTCGTATTCAGTTGATCTGTCCAAAGGGACTAACCTCCTGGTAAATATATGTAAGATTGCAAGTATTTTTACTCAAAAGCAAGTCCCATTATATCCAATGCACTGCTTTCTCTTTTGCATTATGCTAAGTCACGCAACTTTTCAGTACACATGGAGCTCCCCTGCCCACTCAATGAAAAGTTGAATACAATCATTCTTGTACTGTTCCTATTTTATTCTATGAAAGAGTCACACATGCCTTGCATTTCTGATCTGTAGCACAGAAACATTAATAATTTCCTTCCTATAAACCTACACTAGTATGCAAACAGTAAAAAGAGAGAGAGAGATTGTTGCTTCTCACTGGCTAAGAACTGGCCCTTAAAATCATATACGTGAGCAAGCAACATATAAACTAAACAATCAGTTCAAAGAAACTTACCTTATCATCATACACAGACCTAGAAGCCCTGCACAAACACTGAGACATCAAAGAACTGACTAAAGCCATTCTTCTGTCATTTTAATTTTAATTTTACAAACGAGTCGGAAGAACAAGCATGACTCTCAATGCTGCTAGCCAGGCAAAGTGCTCACTCCCATGACCTTGTACCCTTAAACTAAGGAAAGGACACGTCACATGTCCTTTTCTCATGTCCTATTCACTGTTGCCCTATCTTAAGCAATAAAACCTGGTGAACAATCGAAAAGATTATAATACGCTGCTACCCAAATTACAGTAGCAGAGCTAAAGTACTCTGTCCCAGGTTTGCTGGATAAATATGTATATTCATTTGATTTTTATTTGTTAATTTGAAGTGTTTGACCATGAGTTACTGAAAAAGAAATTAACAAGCTAAAAATTAAGAACCCCCAGTTCAATCTCGACTTGGCCATGAATTTACTAGGTGGGCTTAGGCAAGCCAGACGACATTGTTTTACATCTGTAGCCCTCTGTGATTTTCCATTGCTTCCTCCATATTTTTCCTGACCATCACAAAGTCTGTTATGCAGAAAAAGACAAGAATAATATAATATCTTTTGGTTGCTAGTGCTGCTAGAGTTACTTTCTTGAGGCCCCTGTCTGGCCAGCTTCTATTGAGACATGCCTGCCAACTTTCAACAAGGCTGCTGTGTCAAGGCATGTTTTCATGACTAAGCAGCCATATCAAGTTGGCCCTCCACATTCACAGGTTTAACTTTCATGGATTTGATTATTTACAAATTTCTCCAATCCTGCCCCCAGCCACCTCAAGCACTTCTTTTCTGGGGGAACCTTCACTCTCGGTGGCTCCAATCAGACCATGCAGCCCTTTAAAAACTCACCTCTGGTCCTCCTCCTCCTTTACCAGCCACTGCTCACACCCCAATTTCTCAGCACTATGAACCCTCTCCCAATACCCCCCATACCAAAGTAAGGATCCTGGGTGCCTGCTCTTCCCACATGCCTTGGCTCCCTTCCCACAGACACACACACACACACACACTTTGATATTTGAAGTTTCTTCCACTTTGGTGGGGGTCCTGTGCCCCAACCCCAGCAAATATGGAGGGCCCACTGTAAATTGTAGGGATGGGTCAACCAAATCCTCAAATCCTTGGCAATAATTCGAGATTAGTGAATATGAATCCCTGTGCCAAAATAGGAAAACTGAATATTTCGAATCCGCCACCTAAATAGTTTGTTGGAGATCGGGATGCCTGAAAACCTGGGAGACTAGACACACAAGTGGAGATGGCAAGTAGATGAATTCTTCTCTTGGAGTAATAATGGCCTTTGCTAACAATCTCAGAAATTACATCTGGGCTCGTACTCTAAGATATTTAAATTGAGCATTTAATATTTAAATTGAGCATTTAATATTTCCAGCACTTGACTGGAAGCTACAGGCCTGAGATTTCAACGACAGCTGAAACATTCCTTTGCATAGCTCACTTGCAAAGCTCTTTCAGACACAATTCTGGGGTTTGTAGTTTTACAAGGTGTCACAGCCTTCTCTGCCAAAGTGTTCTGGTGCATCATCAAACTACAAACCCCAGGATGCCATAATGTTCTTGCACTTACAGTAAGAGCTCATCAGCAGCTGAGCTATGATTTCCACAGAACTTTTGATTTCTCTGAAATGCAGGATTTACTCCACAGTTCTCTCTAGATATCTCCAATATAGGCTTCATGCAAGCACTGATATCAAATAAATTTATGCTGAATAAAAAGGATTATCATCTGTTGTTGTTAGAAGCCTTCAAATCAACAGCAGTTTATGATGGCCTTATTGTACTACGATTTTTCCACATCTTATCAGAATGTATGAACAGCATAAACTAACTCACAAACCAATGAATTTTTTATGGGTACTGTTTTTGACCATTATACAATTCTTCTACAAACCAACAGTAGCTTGGTAACCTGAGTTTTGACTGATAAAAGTCAATTAATTTCTCACACAGCCCATCACAAAAGAAATCATGCCTTTGAGTTCTCTAACCCATAGCCTCATTTCCTTCAAATGTCCATCTCACTCCATTGATGCTAACACTGTAATCCTCTTGTCCCTCAGATCCACAGGATATTTTTCTCCAGTTTCAGTGGTTTGCCATATATTTATTGCTGATGTCCCGGTTTCGAGCTACTTGTTCCCTCTTTCTCATGAAACAAGGTGTGTATTTGTGTGCGCACATGCAGACATTATTTGTGGTAAATGCACATATACTGTTTGTGGTAAACAGAGAGAGAAAGTAGTCTAATCCACTCAGAACTGTCTACTGTCTAAGCCTTTACTTCTGCTAAGGCTACCCTGTGATAAACCCTGGTATTTTCAGAATCCTGCAACGTGTAAGTTGAAATTGCCTCTGAGCATGTGAAGTATGGATATCAATAATTTGGAAGATGCCTTGAGTCCCTATTTTGCAAAGAAGGTGTATATAATGGATTAAATCTACTATATAAAAGTCAAAGTTTGTGAGTGAGCTTGTCTGTTTCAGGCAGGTGCAGACCTCATATGATTGGCTGGCTGTGAAGATTCTATGGAATCCTGGGGTTGGCAGTTTAGAGAGAGGCCTTTAGAATTCTCAGCCAGGGAGCTCAGACCAGTCGCTATGGAGACGAGGCTGAGCAGCAAGGAGGCAGCCAGTGTCCTCAGGAACCCAACCTCTGTATGTTAATAATTCTGAATATAGATTGGATTAGGGAATATGGGGAAAGTTACATGTACCAGACAAGACAGATTGGGGAATCAGAGACATAGGATCTCAAATCTGTGTATTTCAACTGCATCTAATTCCTAAGGTAAGGTAAGGTAATTCCTAAGCTATTTCTAACAGGTGTTACCAATGAGAAAATAAAATCCCGGGCAATACTGGGTAAATACGGTAGTAAATATATAAATATGTATTTTTGTTCCTATTGAACATCTATAGCTTATCCATCTCCAGGCCTTCCGCCAACCCCCAGCATCCACAATCATGATTAGGGGTATGAACCAAGAGGGCAAATGACAATACTCTTGCAGAGGTCTGAACTTCCTGTCTGTCTTTACAGAAACTGAACACCCTCCACACCTTCTTTGTCAACAGAAGGTACAATCATATAACCTATTTCATGTCCACAAAAATACATTTCACATTCCCCTTCCACATTCCATTTGAAGTTGTTGTTTCTGTTATTGTATGCCTTGAAGTTGTTTTCAACTTATGGCCACCTTAAGGCAAATCTGTCACAGGGTTTTCTTGGCAACATTTGTTCAGACTGGTTTGTCTTTGCCCTCCTCTGAGACAGAGAGTATGACTAACCCAAAGTTATCCAGTGGTTTTCCATGACTGGGCAGGGATTTGATTCCTAGTCTCCAGAGTCACAGTCCAATGTTCACACTGGCTCTTTCAAGCAGCTCCTCATCAAAGGCATTCCCCAAATTTATCCATCACCACCACCAGAATCAAGTTCATAAATTCTGGTCTCCATCCACAGCCAAGTCTATCAATTGTAACATAATACAAGGGCTACCTATTTAGAAAGAATCCAGCTTTCTTCTCCAAGTGTGTCATAAGGATGCTTATGTACCGTTTACTGGTAAACAAATTATTATCAATAGTTTTTAATTGATCTGTTATTATGTATTTCTAATTAAACTGTTTTGATTATTTTCCTTTAACAGAAGTATATTGTTGTTATTATTCTGTTTGGTTTGTTGCAAAACCACTTTAAGCATTTTGTTCCTGGAAAAGTGGTATACAAATAAAGTTATTGAGTGAATGCAGATCTGGGTCTAATGGGATTTCTAGTAGAGGAGCAAGCATGTTTGCCTGCCAGCTACTTAATGACAATAGCAACAGACTAAGTCCCCTATTTCCCTAAACTGTGTTACCACAGAAACATAGCAAAAGAGTGGAATTTGTGACCAGAAGTTGCTTTTTTGTTTTGCCTAGAGGATATGTTCAGCTCTGTTTATTTCTGTTACTGGAATTCCTAAATTGAGTCGTCAAAATCTAATTCCTAGTCCCAACTAGAGGGGACTCTTGGATCAATGGAACATACATGTGTTGATTTATTAAGTCCCCACTGATTCAGTAGATCTACTCAGGTCAAGACCAACAGCTGAATTAAGGCTCCAGTTGATGGATTCTGGGATTTTGGAAGTAATCAAAACAGATCCTGCAATCCTGAACTCCATGCTTTACAGCAAGCAGGTTCTTCCTCATCTTTCAAAACAATTTCAACATAACTGTCACTGCTTCACACTCTATCCTTGGTGAAGTTTCATCATTCCAAGCACATTACAACATAGGTTACAAAGCTGACTTATACTGAGTTAGGCCATTAGTTCATGTGATCGCAAAAACGAGTGGAGGCCTTCCATACACTGCCCATAGCCAACCCTTGCTTTATCGCACTAGAAAGGAAGTAGTCTTAGGCAAAAAGTCTTTCCCCATTCTGACAATGGAGATCCCTTTATCTAGAGACGCCATGATTTGAACCTGAAATATGAGGCATGATATTAGTCACTGTCGAATGCTGAAATAGGCATGTGGCAATCAGCCTCAGTTGTTAAGTATGCAGGTCGTGTGTGTGTGTGTGAGAGAGAGACCTAGTTCTCTGTACTCCTGAAAATAAGTATTTGAAAATCTTCTTTTTTTCCTAAAGAAAACTGAAGGATACTTGACCTCAGTCGAGGGGATTCAGATCCTAAATTAAGTCTGTCTATGTCTACTTCTATAATCTGTTTGAACTTGTATCATGCTGTCATCTAAAATTGGGTAGGAACCTCTGAATGTCATTTCCTTTTGATTTCTACCTAAAATAGTGAAAGAAATAATCAGAATATACATGCAGAGTTCTAATGTTTCCCATTCACAGATGTACAATAGTTGAATGGGAAATGAAATACTTCCTTCATTGCTGGACTGTATAACCTTTTCAAAATATTCCCTCCTTTGTGCATGAAGCATCAGAAATGTACCCAGTGCTTTGTATTAATAAAAGAAAATCCCTGCTGAAAGCTTTTAAAACTAGAGAAAAAGAACAGCAAGAAGTCAAGTAGATGGAAAAGATTTTTTTAAACAATTAATCTTGAATATCTATGTAATTACCTATTAGCCTTAAAATAAAAGCATAGAATTACAGCCTATGATCAGATCAGATTAACACCTAGCTACCTTTCCAGTGCCAGGCTTAGATGTTTTCATATTTGAAGTGAAAGGACAGATCTCCCCGCCCCCCGTTCTTTCCATATACAACAGTTACTCTAGTCCAGAGCTTTCCAAATTTTTCATGTTGGTGACACACTTTTTAGACATGCATCATTTCGAAACACAGTAATTCAGTTTTACTAGCAAACCAGAGGTTGAACTAACCCCTTGGAAGAGACACAGACACATACATAAACTGTAATAATGACATGTATGGGGACAGAACATATCTCATGAAAATCTTTCACATATTTTTAAAAATATATTATTTATAAATAATAACATACGTTTCCAAGATCATTGTCATTTATGAGTAAAAATATGTAAGTATGTGCAAGAATTTTAAAAAACGAATAAAACCAATAATTATCATTTTAATTATTATTTAATTATTAATTATATATGAGGCTGATAGGACAGCTTTTCAATATTTGGTGGAATATTAGATGAAGACCCTCATGTTTTGTCATCAAGAATTTTTAAGCTTCCATGTTTCAGCGAGGAAAGACTCCAATGAGAGTGGCAGCGGCAGGAAAGGGAGCCCCCTCACTGGATCCTGGCCCACTGCCATCACCCTCACTGAGGAAAGACCCTGGTGAGAGCAGCAGCAGGCCACATTGGGTGAAGGGGTCTTTTTCAGCGTGGGGAGGTGACACACCAACACACCTCAGGTGACACCCTAACATGTCACGACACACCATTTGGACCCTGCTTTAGTCTAAAGCAAAGATTCTCAATCTTCAATCTTCCATTTTTTTATATTTTATTTTATTTTTATTAATTAATTACTTAATTAAATTTGGCTTTCATTGCCTAGAAACCCCAGCCCACACGGCCAATGCTCAGGGATTCTGGGAGATTGAAAGATGCAGAGGCCCAAATGCTGAGAATGACTGCTCCACAGCAGATACACACAGCAAAGAATACGGCACCCATCTGAAGTCTGCTATGGTCCAACTTCTTTATATTTTATGAGAAAAGTATGGAGTTTGTGGTCCTCCAGATGTTAATGAGCTATTACTCCCGTTGCTCCTCCCCACTTCCTAGGTGGCTAGAACTGATAAGATCCAACTAGAGGTGACCGTGATCCCTGAAATTCTATTTGTCACAGTAACTAGTAACAATAACAACCCAAATAAATCAGCATTTGCATAACTACAGTTACACAAGACCTGTTATAAGTAGAACTCCACTGTAAATACTGTGTCTGTTATTGGTCAAGACAATTTTTGCAGACATAGGCCAATATCCTGTTGGTACGCCATGAAGGTTTAACTACACCAGTGTTAGACAGGCACGGAGGCTATAAAAGAAAAAAGGCAATGGAGAAATGTGCTGCTTTGAGCTGACATATGTTTTCTGCCTTCTCCCTGCACACCTGCACAACTCCTGAAAAAGCACCAACAGATTTCTGGCCATAGATTGCTCTGCCAGACAAACAGAAATCAACAGCACACAAAACCATAGTTTCTGTATTAAGCTTAGAGCCCCAACACCTCATTGCATACTATAAATCATAGCTTAGCTGCATAAGAGGATATCTCAGTCAATATCTTGTGTCCATTACCTTGACAAGGTTTTGCAGTCAAATCCATTCAGATGCAATTTCAGGGATAGATCTGGTGGTTCCTGATTCTGCTAGTGTAAGAGCATCAAGTCAAGCTGAATTAAAAGTATTTCAAGGTTATCCAACAGAAGCTAACCAGTGTTGCCTTCTCTAAGAGGCTGTGCCCAGATGTTCTTCAGATCTTGTGCAGCATCAGGATCTTTTATGCAATCCTTTTTAAAGTCACAAACACATCCACCAGGGTTTTTCATGGTATACCATGCCTATGTTCTCTGCATTCTTTTAGACAAAGATATTCTCAGGCTAAATCTCACCACAGATTTTCCCCTACTTGGCCTCTCTGAGCACTTCAAGAACAGGGCTTCCCAAATAATCATCAGTGATCATCCTACAAAGCCTGTTTCTCTGGGTTTCACTGCTCAAGCCAGCCCTTCCTCTGCCAATTTTAATTTCACTTTATACTCATTCTGATTCCCATGTACATTTCATTGTCCTTTCTTGGTTGAAGACTGTGCCAAGGAATGCAACGGTCTTAACATCCAAGCTGGTTACCACAGAGTGCAGGAAAAGAACAATGCTATCATTAACAGTGCATGGCATTTTGTTTTTTGTTTTTTTCTTTTGCTTTGGCTACTTCTCTAGTCTCCTGCAACTGGAACACCACCATTAAATTAATTTCTTTAAAGTTTCATTTTAGTTCGAAGAGAACAAAGAATCAACAGAAAGATTTGTAACCAAAGTTGCAGCAGTGGCCTTCCTTCCCACGCTTAAAATGGCTTAAAGCAGTTTTAATGAGAATAGTTGCTTAATATCTGTTCTTAGAAAAATACTTTTAAGAAGCCAGCAAATAATTTGATGTTAGCTGTGTAAATTTTATTCCATTTTTGCTAAAATAATCAAGGCTTATTTTTCCCCTATGCACTGTGGGAAGTATGGGAATGAAGTCTTAAGGACATTTACTTTAGAATATCATAGTCTATATTGTAATGGATGTGACTCATTTCTATACAGATGTCGGGTTTTCTATTTTTTGATTTGATTTTTGACATCTGTATAATGTTAATTTTTACATCTGTATAGATCCTTGACATCTGTATAACACAGGGCTACAGTATTAAGGATAATTACTTGGGTATATGATACCATATATTGAAACAAATGGGACTCACGTCTATACAGGCATGATTTTTAAAAAACTTTTCAATCTGATTCTTGGCATCTGTATAACTTACAATTGATTGTAAATATGGATTAGAATGTCACTAATTGCTTAAGGAATTTTGACAACTATATACTGTTCTAAGTCTATAAATCACAAGAGAGATCTAAAAGAGAGACTAATAGTGATTTTAATATTATCATACTTAAAAGAGTTAATGAAAATCACACTTAATGAGAGGAAGGAAGATGTTATCAATCTCCTTGTTACAGAGGAGCAGCCTCCTAGAAGACATACTGATGGGACTTCCTAATGTTTCCGAAAACACAAGATAAATCATGGGTGAACTTAGCCAAGTCATACTCTCTCAGCCTCTGAGGAAGGCAAAGGCAAACTTGCCAAGAAAATCCCATGATTTTCTGCTTAGGTTTGTCATCAGTCAGAAACACCTTGAAGGCACACAGCAACAATGTAAATTGCTTAGTAGACAGCTTAGGACCAGTCTACTTGAAGCTATCTTTCTTTCCATATATTTCTTCCTAATTGTTAATGTTATCTGTGAAAAGTCTTCAATTGGTGTTGCCATCTAACCTGGTGTGACAGATGACTATCAGTGAAAAAGCATTTTCTGTAGTGACCTCTTCAGTCCAATGAAAGCCTCTAAGAACGGTCTACCTGGATATCAGGCTTAGACCTTCTTTTGGCAGGCATTTAGTTCTATATTTTGTTTTGGTTTCTTTTCCCTGACTTTTTCTCTTCTTTTTTTCTGGTTTGCTTGTTTGTTTAAGCTGGTTCTTAACATTCTAATATTTTAATATTTTAACATTTTGACACTGTTTTTGGTTGATTGACTTTTTATTGAAAAATTTGTGATTTTCTGGATTTTTTTTAGTTCTGTATTTGTAAAGTGCTCTAAGAGCATTGCCATTTGGGCAGTATATAAGAATTTTAGATAAATAAGTAAAGCCTACAATTCCTGAAATGAAATTGAAGATTCTTGTATGGAAGAATTCTATTTTCCTTTGAGGGTGTAAAAGGTTTCAGGGAAGCTATTCATAAGTAGCAGGTGTATCTTCCCTTCCCTCACTAGTATATCTAATCACTTGACACAAGGCTGTTGCATGCACAGTCCTGCTTCCTTTAGGATAGACACGTGGAGTGTATGGCTCATCCAGTCTTGGACTGCAGCTCTTAATATCCCTCACCACTGGTTATGTGGATTAAGTCTGACGGGAGTTGCAGTTCAGTGCCACCTGAAGGGTAACACACGCCTTGCTCTTACTTTGGGTACCCAACAGTTTCTTCATGCCCAGATCTAGACGTCCTGCTAGGAAGAGATATGTACCAGCGATCTTAATTCTGACAGTTGGGTCTGATGAGATACAGTGCACTTGGCTGAACCTAAGTGCACTGAACCATATGCCACATGAGAAATTACATCAGAAATTACTCCAAACCCTACACCACTTCTAGCAGGTGAGGCACTGCAGTTATCAACATACTATATTAGATACCACAGATGGAGCATAGTCAGAGACGATCTAAGTAGTGATACGCACGTTTACCATCCACATTTCTAAAAAAATTGTCCAGATAATGCAGCTCCACCCTGTGAACTGGTAACTGGTAACTAGTCACTCTGACTAATGCTATGAATATTAAAATGCAGAGATACAACAAAAATTTACATACCTGGCCTGCTATGAGCCATACCTTTATTTTTTAAAAATGTGCTTGCTGGATGTGCAATTTAATTGATAAAAGAATAAAAGGATTAGTCAAATATCTAATCACATATCTAATATCTAATCACACCTCCTGAGTCAAACTTGTCTACACATGATTATTTTTCTCTATAGTTTAATGTTAGTGAAACAGATATAATGTATTACTTAAACATAAAGCGGAAAGAGCTCAACTGAATTCTTGTGCCGATTATGAGCTCAGTCAGTGATTTGAAGTAAGTCACCAAGACAGCTGTGGTAATGAATGTAAAGAGTATGAGTAGAAAGTTTATATAAAACACTGAATGCTTGAAAACCTTGGATAAAAGTTTAGGTGTTATTTATTTTATATATTTCATGGTAATCTTCATTCATATTAAGCAGAACACAAAGACGCTAAAGCACTACAGTGTGCCTGTCATATATGCAGGGGTTCTATTCCAGGAACCCCCACATAAAACAAAAAACCAAAAGTGGCACATCCCATTGTAGTCAGTGGATGCAACATGTGCACACCTGCCCCAGTGTGGGCCTGTCACATCCACTAACTATAATGGGATGCAATGTTTCACACGACCTCACATTCATGCCAGAAGAGGGTACACTATGTATGTATTTATGTATGAATGTGTGTATGTATATGTTATGTGTGTGTATAAATATAAATACATATATGCATGTATATATATGTACACATACGAACATGCACAGATACACAAAGGTGTGTACACTATGATTATCATGATTATCTTTATCACCATAATTCATGAAATGAAATTAAGATAATCCTTCCCAAGCTGACATAATCATTTAGTATCATTGGTATACCCACTTATAACACAGTCAGCAATCCCTAACAAAATCACCTGCCATACAGCTGAGATAACAATGGAAGAGCTTGCATATTTAGTGTAGGGTGTCCCAAATCCCACAGAGAAATAGAACACCAATACAGCTGAGGTGTGAACAAATCAAAAATGTGTAAGTTTTACAAAAGAACGGTCAAATACTTCATCCTGCTCAAATAGCAATAGTGACAACACTAATACTTTCTCCAAACTAAATTTATTATCTTCACCTCATAAGACTACATTTACCAGGATTATACAACTAATGTGGTGCAGCTGGTGGGACTTCAGAGATGATGACAACAATGACATCAACATCATCATAATCTCTTCCAGATATGGCATTTCAAACTGATCTAGAAACCTATGAGAGTTTCACAGTTCTCTATTAGATTTTTTAAAAGGCCAGCAATCTTAACAAGCACAATGGTGCTACTTAGACATATCTAAGCCAGTTTTCTAAATTGTTAGTAGTTTTTTTTTTAAAGGACATTGCTCCATCAACTTCTTTTTCCAACACTGGTGGGCTTGGCAGCCAATTTGCTGCCACTGGGACCCTCTGGGCCCACCAAAATGGCCAAAGCTTCAAAGAAAGAAAGAAAGAATATATGCCAACAAACACACTTCTGGTTTCGAAAAAGCTTTTGTAAAAACTTAAACAATGCAGGAGAGCCCTGGTACAAATTTAAAATGTAAATCACTGCTCCTGGAGGCTTCCAGCAGAGTCAGTTCATCCTTTCTGCCAGAAAAATGTTGGTCTGGAAAAGTGAGAAAGCTGGGAATTGCATGAGGCCATAAGAGTACACTTTGCTCACCTCTGCAAATTTGGCTCTAGGTTTATCATTTTCTCACCAGTAGATGGCAGCTTGGGAACACAAATTACTGCCCGTCAGTTAATTTCCAAACTATTCTATGTAAGAAAATAAATCCAGTAGTGCTTTAATTTTCTATATTCTTCAAAGCATGAATTCACATCTTTATCAATTATGAGAACAGTTTCAAAGCCAGCAGTTTAAATATTCTGTATTTCCCATTGTCTCCATAGACCATTATTTGCAACTTGCTTCCAGAATGAGAATAGAGAATTTCCTAGCTTAAATTAAGTGTTTCTAGTTCATTGTTTACTGCAGAAAATTCAATCCAGATTTATGGCTTCTCCACCAAATCCCATAGCAGTGAGTATCAGTGAAAAAAACAAAGAGTGTAAACCAGAAAATACTGTAAACTGTAAACAAAAGGTTCTGGATTACAGCAAAGGTTCTGGATTACAGCAAAATACAGGCCATGATCCTAGATCAAAACATGCAGAGTCTAATGTTGTGCACACACATCTCTATGCTCTCCTAAGACAGCTGTAAGGGCTTGGAGCTGCTCCCTCAACTGTTTACTGGTTGGGAGAAGGTGGAGGAGAGACGACCAGGTAGAACTCATCCCAACTGTGATTGTGAACCAGGGGATGCAGTCTCAGATCCAAGATAGCAACCTCATTTTTTCCTCCCAAGCTGCAGAACTATCTTTCCCCAAGCTAAGGAACAGCCAAGGCAGCACCCCAGGAGTCCAACAGCTGCGTTCAAAGGTATGTTTTTAAGTGCTGCACAACCATCCAAAGCAGGCAAACACATGTACACCTCTGAAGTTATGCACACATACAGAGGATTCAAGCCATAAATTTTTGAGACATGAAGATGTGTTATTAATGAGTCAGACTATTCATAATGTATAGGCATACCTCAGTTAACAAAGCCTCTGACAAAGAAACTCTTTTTTACAATGTGTTTTTATGCTCATGGATTCCTTTATATTCTTCTTTATCCTCTGCCCTAGCTGGCAGTTTTTCAGCAGCACTGGCACTGAAAGGATGGTGACTGAAGCCTGGACAAACACAGTGTCAGATTGCCACAGTATGTCTGCAGTAAACAATGCAATAATCCTTGAACTGGGAAAGAACGGGATTTTGCTCTATCTGATCCTACTGTAGTCATGTGTGTTTACAACAGGTAAGGTAAACAATAGCTGTCTCCAGAATCTCTTGTGAGCATATGCGAACAAGAAAACAAAGAGAAAAAGGGAGACAAATAAGACGGTCTCACTGGCTCCCCAAGCATGTTTAAAAAAACCTACAGATGTGTAAGTCTGGACCACTATAATGGAAATTTTAAGAAAAGTGGAGGCAGGTAAAAGAAAAAGTTATTCAGGATCCATTTTGGAAGAAGCCTTCGAATCATACCCAGAAGGTTCAAAATGTTCTTATTTATATATGCAAGGTTTACCTATCCTGGTTGTTTGTTTCCTGTGTGCGTATTGTTATTATTAACATGTTGTTAACTTTGAATTAAAAATTTTGATAAAGCATGTTAAACTGTTAATCTTTTTTGAGGTGTAGGAATGTATCCCTATTGTTTCCCTGTTATTCCTGTCCCTGATCCCAAATTTTCTGTTAAAGAAGTAAGTAGTCTACTTTGCTAACTGAGGTATATTTGTATATTACTATTTTAATACTCAGTCTCAGGCAGATTTCTTTCTTATCCTTTGCATTTCATGCTGGGATAATTTTCAGAGTGACCAGGAATGGAAATTCCACTTAACTGCTGCAATAAATTTGCTAGGCACTTCAAGAAGAAAGTTGCCCATATTCAGTCAAAACTTGATGCCAAAGTTATTGCATATTGGAACTGGATATATTGGAAACATCCAATATTCCACCTTCTTAGGTTCCTTGGGATGAGTTTTTGATACTACAGCCAGATGTGAAGGACCAGATGCCTGAATCTGCCCATCCCAAAGTATGAAAGAGTGACACATGTGCATCACATGTGCATCTAGGCTAACAAGATCCAGTAGAGATGGACTGGTCAGGTAGGTCCAAGCAGTGGTAAATGCCTCAATGATCAGCAAAAGTAAACTCTCTCTCAAGGTGCCCCTCAAGACCCAAAGGTGAATGAGAACTACCAATCTATCACTAAAATCCCTTCGGGGACAAGATGCTCAGTGTGTAGTAGCTGGGTTGCTTTGGACAGTATTGGAGGAAACAGATCATCTGGATCCACTTCAGTTTGGTTTCAGCCTAAGGTTTAGTACTAAAACTGCCTTATAGTGCCAAGCTAAAATATGTCTCAAGGATCTTACCTTGAAACTTAAAGCAGATGGTTATACACTGCTTTACACTGTTCTTATATGTACACTCACTTGCTATCTTATGATATAGTGTGCTAGATAATATTTTAATTAATTAATAAATATCCTGTCAACTGAAAATATCAGAAACTGAACCTAAGATTTTATGAATAAAAGCTCATAAAAGCTTGTGCTCAAACAAGTGTTAAAATTTAAAGTACCACAGGTCCTCTGTGTTCTATCACTGTGTAATGCTTAAGGGACTATAAGTATTATATATAAAGGTGTATTTATAAATATTTGTGCACATCTGAATGATTTGCACATTTTATTCAAATAATTTGTGTGGGATTCACGAAGAGAAAAAAAAGGTGCAAGCTGAAACCAAATTATTCTGCAATCCTAACATTCATTCATCCATTCATATGGTGAAACATCTTTTAAGTGTTTCCATTCCTTTCTACCTGTCATGAGGTGATTCAGCTATGGTATATGATGCAGATTTTTCCCTTTACAATATCTGCATTATAAACTATTTTAAATTTAACACATTCAATAGCACAAAATGTCTACTCAGTTACAGCTAATTATTACAACATATACCAGACTTTAGTGATATGTCTAAACAATAAAACGTTATGGCCATTTCCATACTGCACTGTTATAGTGCTATTATTCCACTTTCAACATCCTGAGGAATTCTGGGGTTTTCTAGTTTATTGCGGCCAAAGAGCTCTCTGGCTGACAATTCTAAATGCCCCTCTCTAAACTGCAAGTCCCAGGATTCCAAAGGATGTTGAAAGTGGAATAATATCACTATAAAAGTGTAGTGCAGAAATGGCCTATGTCCCAACTGGAGCAAAATCATTAAAGCAATGATTGAATGGTAAGTCAACACTTACATAAATCCCACTGATTCAATGCAATAGGTCTACTCTAGTTGGGACTAGCAGTTGGATTCAGGCCTGTGAAACAGGCTGCAAAATTGTTGAAAAAATGTGATTTGTGCAATTCAGTTTGAGTGTTGGACTCTGACTCTGGAGACCAGGGTTCAAATCCCCACTCAGCCATGAAAACCCACTGGGTGACCTTGGGCAAGTCATACTGGCAAAGACAAATTCCCTCTGAACAAATCTTGCCAAAAAAACTCCATGATGGGTTCACCTTAGATTCACCATATGTGGGAAACAACCTGAAGGCACACATCAACAACAGACACTATCAAAACAAATCCTAACAAAACAACTTACAAACAGAAGAAGCACGAGAGGGATTATACGCTTTCCTGGTTTTTGTTAATCAGTGCTTTCATAATGCATTAAAGCTCTGAATCTTGTTCAGCCACAGCATTCCTGCAACATTTTATACACCACCACCAAACACTCATACCACATTGGATCCAGACCACACTTCAAAGAAGCCTCAGATAAGCAGCAAACAGAATTTCAAAACATTTACAGGTATATCAAGATCACATCTGTAGGAAAGGAAAGTTGAAGTCGTAGGGGCAAGAAAAAAACCTTAATTCATATAGATTTTTTTACAAAGTCCTTGCAGTAATGCAATCATACAACTGTTAGTACATGTCGCAAATTAAGAAAGAGGAAACGAAAGAAAGAAGAGAGTGTAACATGGGTTTGAAAACCACAGAAATGGGTAATACTGTTTCCTCTTCCTGCTCTTAAACAAGTGTCCTGTGTTACTTTTTGCTAAGGATATGGCACTTCTGGAGGCCTGAATACCCTAAAGGCAGCAGATCCTGTCTGATATCGGAAACTAAACAGAGTCAGCCGTTGTTAGTACATGGATGGGAGACCACCAAGGAATGCCATGTGCTCTAGGCTGTATTTCAGAGCAAGGTACTAGCACAATCACTGCTGAGTACTCCTTGCCTAAGAAAACCCCATGGAATTCATGGAGTTGCCATACGTCAACAGGTGACCTCAAGACACATACACACACATTGTACTTCATTCCAAAGGGTCTAAATACTGCTCTTGGAGTAAGCTATGAGAATTAAACACATGTCACTGCAGTTACTTAATGCAGTTATTCTCTCAAGATTCAGGTTTTTCTAAAGTACCTCCAGGCTTCCTAGGAATGGTATGTAGTGTCAAAGGGCAGAAAGAAACCAGAGTGTAAAAGGAGTATGTAGACCTTGGGTGACAAAGTTAAAGTGGAACAAATTGCTGTTGCAGGACACTTAAATTCTCTCTCAATAAAGTCCAGACCAATCTTGGTTTTGAACTTTCACTATACAAACTTTCAAGCCAACCAACAGTGCTATCAAAATGAAATGTGTAAAGCTAGATATGAATGTCCATATCTATATGAGGAAACACCCAAAGTGAAGTGGCTATATAGCAGAATCCATGATTCTGCAATATTTTAAGGAGAATCTTAATCCAAAATTTTCAGGTACTATACACTAAGGCTGTTGAGAGAATGTATAAGGAATGCATTTGAAACAGTTAAGAAAAAGAATCAAACCATGGGAAAAGTATTATTAATGGAATTGAATTTAATCTCCATAGAATATAACAAAACATGTATTCCTTTTGAACCTAACTCTTTGCAGTTTTAAATAATTGCCAACACACAATGCCATTCAAACATAATCAAATTGCAACAGTTTGTGACAATTTGTTCATCTGACATTGCGCAGACTTTTCTTAGCATCTGGAGGAATTACTTCAAGGTCACTTACCAGTTCATTAGCACAATGCAGCTTGCACTACATGATCCTTGTCAGAACTCCAGCCACAAATTCTCCTAGCTGGATCCTGCTCTTTTGTTGCTCTTTCACAAGGTGGTAAGTTTATAAAGTGCCACAAGACTGTCCTTGAAAATGTACACAAACAATTGCTATTCCAGTGCTTGCTTTATTAATTAATAAGAACAGGAATGCAAAATAGTTTGGTATTCCCTTCACAACAGAATTAAGACTGAAATTTGATGCACACTTACTGGGGATGAGCCCCATCAAATTCAGGGGGAGCATCTTCTCAGCAAATGCACCTAGCCCTGCAAGCAGAGCACCACACACAGACATTGAGCCACCTGACATTATATTTCAGCAGCAGATAATGCTACTCTACCAGGAAGCAAGGCTCTGATGCTTGCCTTAAACATAGAATTTGCTTTCCTGCTTACCTCTTCCTTCTTTTCATCAGCACTTGGAGCTAAATTGAGACTCAGCTGAGAGTGGCTGCTGATGCCACTGTCTTCATTTGTATCATCATAGTACACAGCTTGCACAGTGTCCTGGAAATAAACAGGACTCTTCCCCATCTTTGCAGAAGGCCCCTCCCCCTTTCCTCACTTTCCATTGAGCTGAGTGACAAGGTGCTGTGCCGGTCGGGACAATGGAAATCCATATTGCACTTGACATTTTCAGTAGTAGGGCTCTGAGGCTTGGGGACAGCAGGTCTAGCAGGGACAACAGGATGCTCAATGCTGCATGTAAAATGGCTGGAACTTTTGGACCTTTCAGAATCTTCATAAAACACTTCATTAGGAATTTGTCCAGTGTCGTTAAGAGGAGGTGATAAACAAACAGAATCTGAGAGTTTACCGGATGACATCCTATTGGTGCTGGCATCAAAGTTTAAAACTGTTGTCCCAGCATTCTCAGAACTCTGAAACCTTGATCTGCAAACAGCTGAGTCTTGATTACATCGGGAAGGAAGACATCTCCGCCTGTCACTCTCAGTGCTGCTAGAAACCCGACGTGAATAATCATCATGTAACCTACTATTTGGTCTTGTTCTCTGGTTCTGTTCACTGGAGGATGGAATTTCACTCTTAGGACTGTCTTTCTTCAATGCAACATCAGTAACATTGCTGACAAGTTTCAAAACTCTGTCAAAATCCTTTGCTCTAATTGGGCTTTTCCAGCGTTTTGATCTTCGCTCTGAGTTCCTGTTGGTTTTGTCTGAGTCGGCTGAAGAAGTGCTTGTTGTCCTCTGTGGAGTTGGCGTTTCATTTACAACTCTGAGGTCAGTGAGGTTTGAGGTCGACTTCCTTTTGAATGAGCTTTTTTTAGAAAGTTCAGGTTATCTGTGCTCTTGCTCTTCCTGTAGATGACTTTGTTGCTTTCAGAATCTTTCACCACAATTTCGCAAATCTGGGGTTCCTGGATGATAGGGGATACTGTCCTTGTACTGTCCTGATGATCCTGAATTTTATCAGTGTCTAATAAATTTATACGACCAATCCCATAGGCACGCCTGATGCTGCGTGACCGATGAGTATTCCTTAGGAAGGAATCATCAATTTCCTCTCCATCTGAATTATCAGAAACTAAAGGATTATCTGCTGTACTCTGCAAATCATGTAGGGGTCCTGAATAAGAATACCTGTTAGTTTGAACTCTAATGATTGCACTGTTTGGGACATGCTTTTTCATATCATTGTCAGGCATGCTGTCATTTAAGTTATCTGAATCTTCTTTTCCTGGAATTCCTTGGAGGACTGAAGATTTTAATTTCTTGAAAGATCCCATTTTTCTGATGGAAGACAATGCATTCCATGTTGAGGAGTTCCCCATAACTATCAGGGAGTGAGGCCTTTCCACGTTGGAACCAGACCTTTTTCGAGGAGTGGAAAAAAAGCGCATAATTTTGGAAGGGCTAGTTTTATCATCCTGGCTTTCATTTTCATAGCTGCTGCTCATGTCACATCTCCCATTATGACATAATGAGGTAGAATTATTCCTAGATTCTTTATTATCCATCACTATACAGGCAACAGAGGTGCCGTTTCCACAGCCATTCTGATACATGGTCATGTTGTCAGTGCACACATGAGGACAGAGGGAGCTATAGCTCACATCCAAAGCCTTATCTTCTTCATCCTCTCCAAAGTGAAGCTTTTCTTCATTTGTGCATTTTTGGGGGTTGTTGTGTTCACATCTGTTGTGCGAATTTAACTCTCCAGTAGTCTGTACTGCCTGCACCAAGAAAACAAAGCAGGCATTTAGCATTTTTCTCTACAGAAAAGAAGGATTCTTTGTACAAAATACAAGGAAATATTAAACAAGGCTCCTCCATAAAACTGAAGAAAAACTTTGAGAATGACACTAACATTAACAGTAAAGGAATGATATGACATAGAATCATAGAATCATAGAAATGCCATCCAGTCCAACCCCCTGCCATGCAGGAACACCCTCAAAGCACTCCCGACAGATGGCCATCAAGCCTCTGCTTAAAAACCTCCAAGGAAGGAGACTCCACTACACTCCGAGGCAGCACATTCCACTGCCGGACAGCCCTGACTGTCAGGAAGTTCTGCCTGAGGTTCAGGTGGAATCTCCTTTCCTGCAGCTTGAATCCATTGCTCCTTGTCCTGGTCTCTGGAGCAGCAGAAAAAAAGCCCTCTCCCTCCTCTACATGGCATCCCTTCAAATATTTAAACATGGCTATCATTTTTTCATTTCCTAACTACGCCTGACTTCTAACTACTACTATTACTATTAACTACTATGTTCATTCTGCTGGCTACTGGTACTAGATAGATTTCAAAGACCAAAGATAGACCAAAAATGCATTTTTTTCATTGATCTGAGCACTTATCAATTCCCCCCCCCATGCTTAAATCGTCATAATGATGGATTCTGCGCTCAACTTAATTTTTACCCCTAACCAGCACAAGGAGTACATTCCATTCTTTAATTCTGTAGGGAAGAAAAAAAGATACATTGATCAACCTGAAACAACTATTAGATTTCCTTTACCATAGGATGGTACTGTGCCAAAGTTTTGCCACTATCTTCTCAAAAAATCTGTATGTGTGGGTTCCTTTTGGCTTTTGGAACTCCTTGCTACATTTTTCTGAAAGGATCTTTACGTCTGCTGAAGTACGTAACTTTGGCAACATCAATCATACTTAAGGGGCCAAGAGGGAGAAAACAGAGACTGGACCTAGAATTACCCACTGGAGCATCTGATGTATTCATGATGGCACGGTATGATCTGTGGTCCTGACCCAGCAAACAACCACTGAATGCATAATGCAGAGTGAATGCAGGAGATTTTGAATCAAACACTTTGATCATCCTGGTTGGCTCTGCTGCTCCTTATTGGAAGGCACCCCTATCATGTGAACTTTCTGAGCTAATTTATAAACAGGAAGTAAATCCCCCTTAGCAACCACAGAAGCTGAGACTAGGCAGCCTAAAGAAAACAAAAGGACAGAAAGCTACCCTATTCACAGCTTTTAATCTCCTCTAAACCACCCTGCAAACTTGCTGAAAGGGGAATATAAAATCCTAAAATCAAAATAACGAATAAATTTGGCTAACACATTCGGCACATGGCATGGCTTTTTTTTAATGTTTGTAGAATCTAAAATTTAATAAATACTAAAGAGAAAAGATGGAGGAAAGAGGAGACTAACAAACTAAAATTAAGCATCCCTCAGCTTATACAGACAAGCAGCAAATTAACTTTATCCGGGGGGTTACTAGAAATACAAACACTCATTGCATTTTTCAATCCTATTTTAATTTTTAGCTTAGGCCATTTCCACACGAGTCTGTTGTAGCGCGATGATTCCACTTTCAACCTCCTCTGGAATCCTGGGGTTTGCAGTTTCGGGAGGGGCCGGCTGGCCCCTCCCGAAACTGCAAACCCCAGGATTCCAGAGGGGGTTGAAAGTGGAATCATCGCGCTACAACAGACTCGTGTGGAAATGGCCTTAGAAGAAAAATACAAGTGCTAGTGCACACTTTATAAAGGTATCTGAAAACTCCAGATATGCCCTCTCAATTGATCTCAGCTTTCAAGAGTCAATTCCCCCTTTAGAGATTGTCATGTGAAGGGTGTCTTACCTGGGGCTTTAGCATCTTTTAACATCCCTCTTGTAATTTCATCTCCCTCTGCTACCTTCTTTAAATGATCACAGCCCAATCCACAACATAATCAAACAGAGGCAATTACTCCGCCGACACCAAAGAATATGCTCCAACTTAAAACACTCACAAAGAGCTACTTGAAATGAGTCTGGCATGGTGTTTCAGGTAACATTCAGCAGCTTCACATTCAAATACTCATCAGAACTCCTTTACTTCTAAAATGTACTCACTGCATCTTACAAGTTTTTTTTAAATATAGGGGTGGGGAGTGGAAAAGGTGGGTTGGATTCATTTAGTGGTTTTAATGAGAAAATATGAGAACCACTTTTATAGCCAGAATCCTTAACACACTTTCAAGAAAGGGAGTCCCACTGAACACAGTGAGACTTCCTTCTGAGTAAACATATACTTAATTACTTAAGTTGTGGGTGAGTTACCAAGTAGGATATTGGATTATAATGGTTGTAATTGGCACTGTTTGGTACCTACACCTCAATCTAGGGTCATTTCCGCACTACAGTCTTATAGCGGGATGATTCCACTTTCAATCTCCTAGGGAATCCTGGGAATCCGTTGCCCCCCCCCGGAACTGCAAACCCCAGGATTCCCTAGGAGATTGAAAGTGGAATCATCCCGCTATAAGACTGTAGTGCGGAAATGGCCTACAAAAACATACAACTACGGGGTGTGTGTGTGTGTGTGTGGAAATATAGCACGGTTTTGGCGAATGGACAAAACAATAGGTACAGAAGTTTTATTTGTTTAAAAATTGCTTTCAAATAAGGCGCTTTCTCACTGGCCGGCAAAGGATGACGCATCCCTCCCTTTCTTCCCTTTTGGCTTTCAAACTTTCTCTCCGCTTTAACTTCCTGCGACACCGGCACCTGCTAGTTTCCAAGGTCTCTCCTTTCTAATTCTAGAAAATAATCATAAAAAAGCTCACGTGCTTCGTTTGGCTCAGAAATTGGGGGAGTCATGCACTTGCCCGCCCTGTCCCCTCCAGTGCCACCTACGGCAGTTACCTCGAAAACAGCTCGGGGGGTGTCTGTGAGCGTCTGCACGAAAAACAGAAGCGCGTCCGAATCGGTAGAGGAGAAGCAAGACCCAAGTCCACCTCAACTCCCCTCACGCGGCTGCAGCAGAAGGAAGCGAGGCAGCAGAAATCCACCCATTTACACACCAGCAGCAGCAGCGGCGGCGGCGGCTCTTGGTGTCGCTTCGGGAGCCGCTGCCAAGCTTGCCCTCCCTCTCTCCCTCCCCGGGCACGGGAGGCGAATCGGCTCCCTCGCATCACTATGGCAGCAGCTGGAGCCGAGGGGAGGGGAAGCCCCGGAGGCGTAACGCGGCACAGGAGCCGGGAGAGGAGGCTGAGGCGGGGCGGGAAAGACGGTGGAGTTCAAAGGCGCCTTGGCAGAGCCGAGAAGAACCGCCTCAGCCGCAGAAGGCAGCGGGGACTGCTAATAAAAGAAAAAAACTGGCGGGCTGGGGTGCCTAGTAGCTCATTTTGGGAGCCTTCCCACCCCGTTGATCCACTCTTCCTCATCTCTCCTTGGCCATTTCCGCACTAGACTGTTGTAGGCCGTTTCCGCACTGGCCTGTTATAGCGCGATGATTCCACTTGCAACATCCTCTGGAATCCTGGGGTTTGCAGTTTCGGGAGGGGCCTTCCGGCCCCTCCCGAAACTGCAAACCCCAGGATTCCAGAGGATGTTGCAAGTGGAATCATCGCGCTATAACAGGCCAGTGCGGAAACGGCCGTAGTGTTATTGACCATTTCCACACCACACTGTTATAGTGCATTATTCCACTTTCAACATTCTGTGGAATTCTGGGGTTTGTAGTTTACTGAAGCCAAAGAGCTCTCTGGCTGAGAATTCTAAATACCCTTCCCTAAACTACAAACCCCAGAATTCCATAGGATGTTGAAAGTGGAATAATGCACTATAACAGTGTGGTGTGGAAATGGCCATTATTCCACTTTCAACCTCCTATGGAATCCTGGCCCCTTCCTAAACTGTCCTCCTGTTTATTAATGTAGTTAATGTGTTTTGGGGGGTTGGTTTTAGATGGGTTGATGGGCGGGGAGGATTGGTTATATTTTAATGCTTTTAATGTATTTAATATATTGTAGTAGTACCGGCTCAATCCATGGG
Organism: Ctenosaura bakeri; assembly: GCA_948474755.1. Taxonomy (NCBI): domain Eukaryota; kingdom Metazoa; phylum Chordata; class Lepidosauria; order Squamata; family Iguanidae; genus Ctenosaura; species Ctenosaura bakeri. The sequence goes on from CAOLHI010000147.1 coordinate 110,344, forward strand.
CAGAGGCGGGATATAAATAAATATTATTATTATTATTATTATTATTATTATTATTATTATTATTATTATTAATAAGTGGAATAACAGAACTACAACACTCTAGTGCGGAAAAGGCCCTCCTCTCCTCTCCTTCTCCTGAGGGAAATCCTTATTCCCTCAGAGGAGGTGAGAGGGGGGAAATACAACACTACAGATGGCCCCACTCTGGCCTCTTCACCCTAGAGACACACAGCCTATGTCCCCTTTATCCAGAAAACACAGCATATGTTGACCCACAACATCGGGGGCGCAGATAAAAAAAATCTCCCCCATACAGAATTATTTATTTACATTTGGGCAAGCAGCCATGAAGGCGTCGACTCCCTCTCCCCCCTGGAGTTTTTCCCACCTTCCTTCCGACACCACCAGAAACAACAGGAGGCCATTGGGAGACTCCTGATTTCATTATCATTTAAACAGGCCATACAATAGGAGCAGCAGCTCCGCCGGTAGAGAAAATAAAGTAGGTCGGTTGCTTTTGCTTGTTGTGACTGGAGAACGTGCTTTTTAAAACCATCAGTGCCCTAACACATTCATGGGATTAGAAATATAGCAATATGAGAGCGTTAAGTTAAAATAAATCTCAATGACTAAATTACATGAAGAGTATTTTTCTCTTACTCCAGTGCTGAGTGATCCACATTATCACAATTTTCCCCAGAAAAAAAACTACTGGGACTAAAAAGCTGAGGTTGCAATCTCATACCAGGTTACAGTGCTTAGAAATAAACCTCACTTAACTGAACAGAGAGAAGTGTAAGGTCCTACACTTGGGTAGAAAAAATGGAAAGGGATCTAGGAGTCTTCATAGACCACAAGCTGAACATGAGTCAGCAGTGTGATGCGGCAGCCAAGAAAGCCAATGCAATTCTCGGCTCCATCAATAGGAGTATGGTGTCTAGATGGAGGGAGGTACTGGTACCACTCTACTCTGCTTTGGTTAGACCCCATCTTGAATACTGCGTCCAGTTCTGGACACCCCAATTCAAGAGGGATATTGACAAGCTGGAGCAAGTCCAGAGGAGGGTGACCAAAATGGTGAGAGGCCTGGAAACCATGCCCTATGAGGATAGACTTAGAGAGCTGGGTATGTTTAGTCTGCAGAAGAGAAGGTTAAGAGGGGACATGAGAGCCATGTTTAAATATTTGAAGGGATGCCACGTAGAGGAAGGAGAGGGCTTGTTTTCTGCTGCTCCAGAGACCAGGACAAGGAGCAATGGATTCAAGTTGCAGGAAAGAAGACTCTACCTGAACCTCAGGAAGAACTTCCTGACAGTCAGGGCTGTCCGGCAGTGGAATCTGCTGCCTCGGAGTGTAGCAGAGTCTCCTTCCTTGGAGGTTTTTAAGCAGAGGCTTGATGGTCATCTGTCGGGAGTGCTTTGAGGGTGTTCCTGCATGGCGGGGGGTTGGACTGGATGGCCCCTGGGGTCTCTTCCAACTCTACATTTCTATGATTCTATGATTACCCTGTAAAATCTCGAATATAGTCATTTCAAATTCCTTATTCTTTAAGGCCATTTCCTTACTACATTAATTTCCGCACTACACTCTTATAGCGCGATTATTCCACTTTCAACATCCTATGGAATCCTGGGGTTTGCAGTTTCGGGAGGGGCCCCTCGGCCCCTCCAGAAACTGCAAACCCCAGGATTCCATAGGATGTTGAAAGTGGAATAATCGCGCTATAAGAGTGTAGGGCAGAAATGGCCATGGCTATAGTGCTTATTATCCCACTTTCAACATCCTGTGGAATTCTGGAGTTTGTAGTTTACTGAGGCCCAAGAGCTCTCTGGCTGAGAATTCTAAATGCCCCTCCCTCAACCGGATGTCAAAAAGTGGGATAATAGTACTATAACAGTATAGTGCAGACAGGCCCTAAGAAACAGAAACCTGGAGTAAGAAGAGGAAACCTCAGGTCTTCCAATTTCATATTACTTACTGTTAAGTTAATGTATGGTTCACTGTATGTTTCAGAACTTTTCAGTCTGATTTGCAGAGATATTTATTTAAAGCTTGAAAGTTAAGTGATCTATCTTTCCCCTCTTTTTATGAGGAACATTACCTAGTCTCCAATTTTAATGTATTCTTCTAGAACAGAGCTTTCCAAACTTTTCATGTTGGTGACACACTTTTTAGACATGCATCATTTTGCAACACAGTAATTCTGTAAGTGGAGGGAGCCCCTCCACCTGAACTTGGCCTGCCGCCACCCTTGCCAAAGTCTTCCTCAGCCTGGGGCAGAGGCAGCCCCTTCACCCAGGCCTGGCCCACTGCGGCGGCAGGAGAGGCAGTCCCTCCACTTGGGCTTGGCCTGCTGCCACTCTCACTGGGGTCTTCGTTGGCCCAGGGCGGTAGCAGTGGGAGAGGCAGCCCTTTCATCTGGGACTGGCCTGCTGCAGTGGCAAGAGAGGCAAGCCCCTCCACCACTTATGTTCGCACAACACACCTACACACTGCAGGTGACACACTAACGTGTCGCGACACACAGTCTGGAAAGATCTGTTCTAGGATACAGGCTCTCAAACTAGATTTGCAAGCTCCATTCCAATTGCCTCTAGAAAAGTTTCTTTATTGTTCAAAGTCACGAAAATCTTGACTGCACTCGATGCATATTTGTGAGAGTAACAGAGATGATTACTGTGGCCATTTTCAATATATGAGACAAAGAGACAACAAACTTGCTTTTTAACCAATAAAATGACACCACAGTGTTCTTATAGTTCAATCTTTTTTCTGTCTCGGTCACTTAAAACATTAGCTATGTATGTGTTTTGATCTATAAAAGAAGGTTATTAAGTGGCCTGCTGAGACCATCAGCAATTTTCAAGTGGTCCTTGGGAGTGGAACCCTTTGAGATTGCTAGCACTGGTTAACCAGACAACCTCCATGTTTTCTGGGATACATGCTTTGATATTGCATGCACACATACACCACCTCGAAGACTAGATCCCTTTCACATTCTACAACTATAGCATTATCATTCCTCTGTAATTACCATGGTTCCATCCTATGGAATCTTGGATTTGTAGTTTAGAGAGGGAAGAGGCACTAGGGATCATATTGCAAACATATGTTGGATGACAGAGCACACCAATGAATTTCAAAAGAAAATTAGGCTGTGTTCATAGATTATAGCAAAGTCTTCAATTGTGTAGATCATGAGAAACTATGGAGAAAGATGGATTTTGGGCTGAATTTTTTAAACTTGGACCATTTCCACCCTACACTGTTATAGTGTCATTATTCCACTTTCAACATCTTGTGGAATTCTGGGGTTTGCAGTTTACTGAGGCCCAAGAGCTCTCTGGCTGAGAATTCTAAATGCCCTGACCTAGGCCATTTCCACTCTACACTGTTATAGCGCTATTATTCCACTTTCAACATCCTGTGGAATCCTAGGGTTTGCAGTTTAGGGAGGGGCATTTAGAATTCTCAGCCAGAGAGCTCTTGGGCCTCAGTAAACTGAAAAGCTGAGAATTCCACAGGATGTTAAAAGTGGAATAATACCACTATAACAGTGTAGTGCGGAAGTGGCCCTAAACTGCAAACCCCAGAATTCCACAAATGTTGAAAGTGGAATAATAGCACTGTAACAGTGTAGGGCGGAAATGGCCTTGTATTAAAACATGTTATTTTGAACAGGAGACAAGAATTTTGATTAATGACAGTTTTAAATCATGTCATATTCAAAGAAGGACAAGACAAGGCTGTCCCTTATCAACTTTGCTTTTCATTGTAGTTTTAGAAGTTTTAAGTAGATGTGTAAAACAAGAAAAAAAATTAAAGCCATAACTATTAAAAAACAGACTATAAACTGAAAGCTTTTGCTGATGACTTAGTTATTTTCTTAGAGGACTCTTTTTAGAGTCTGCAGAAATTTTAATCAGAACCTTGTCTGAGTATGGAAATTTGACAGGTTTTAGAGTCAACAAAGAAAAAACAGTAACACTATCTAAGACCATTATAAAGAAAGACCAGAAGACACTGGTGGAAGAAACAGGTTTCAAAATTGTAAATAAGATGTTTGGGTGTAAATTTTGAAAAACAAAATGCAAAGCTATTTAAGAACAACTATGTAAAAGTACAGAATGAAATACAACAAGATTTACAAAGATGATCAAAACTAAAGCTTTCACTTGTGGGTAGAATTTCTACTATAAAGATGAATGTGTTACCTAAGATGTTATTTTCCTTTCAGACAATTCCAGTTATGAGAAATGATAAGCCATTCAAGAAATGGCATTAAAACATTTCAAAATTTATTTGGCAAGGGGGAAAAAAACTAGAATGAGATTTGCAAAACAGACTAGAATGCAAAACAGACAGGTGATTTATGTCTCCCAGATCTGAAATTGTATTATTGCACCTCATGTTTGACTTGGTTTAAAGACTGGATTTCATTAAAAAGACCAAAAATAAATAAATAAATCTCCAGTTGGAGGGTTTTGACTTGAGATTTGGCTGGCACACCTATCTTTGGCACAATAAGATGAAGACAAGTGTAGATTTTAATAATCATTATATGAGAAGATCCATATTCAGAATTTGGAGTAAATATAAAACAAGGTTTTGTTTGAAAATGACTTTGTGGGTTTCTCCTCATGAAGCCCTTTTCAGTAGAGAAATAGTGAGTAAAGATAAATGGATTACATATAAAGACCCGTTGGTTTTTCAAAATGATCAGTGGTGTATGATGTCTAGTGATGCTTCATTTCAAGAAGGTTTGAACATCAGATGGTTTATTTACAGACAATTGACTTACTTTGGTCAAATTAGGTCAGAATTTGAAAAGCAGTTATATTTAGATGATGAAAGTTTGATTGCTAAAATGTATAATTTTTGTTAGTAACTGAAATAGAGGATGAGCAAGCAAAAGGTGACTAGTAAAAGTAAAAAATGATTAAATGGGCTCAGATATAGCTGTGTTTGTCTCAATAAACGTATTTTTTAAAAAAGAAACTATGGATTGCTCTTAAAGAAATGGGTGTGTCACAACATTTGATTGTCCTGATGTGCAGGACAAGAGGCTACTGTTAGGACAGAATATGGAGAAATTGAGTGGTTTCCAATTGGCAAGAGGGTCACACAAGCCTACATTTTATCACTCTATCTACTTGTATGCTGAACTTATCATATGTAAAGCAGGACTAGACTCTGCCATCTATTGGGAATGCTTTGACCGTGTGTTCCTGCATGGCAGGGGGCTAGACTGGATGGCCTTCGTGGTCTCTTCCAGCTCTATGATTCTATGTCAAACAAGAGCCTTGGTTTCAGGACTGGAGGAAGTGTGATTATTTACTTTTCAGGGTGGGAGTTTATGACTGGAGCAGCACAATATTTATCGTTATTTTCATTGGCCTTTCTGAAAGTTTGTGAACTTCCTTCTTGAGGTTTCAATGATAAAGTAAACCATTTACATTTAGAAACAGGTAAAACAGGCAGCAAAAGGGATCCTTTACATTTAAGGGCACAATCCAAGTTACTTCACCGTTATATGTCTGGCTCACCAGGAAGTAGTCACCCACCTAGATTTCCTTCCTCCAAATTCAGATCAGCTGAAGTGTTTGAAAAGTGATCTAACTGCCTAGAACCACACTGGAAATCTGTTCTTTGAAAATGCTGACTTTGTCCAAGCTTTGTTTCATTACAACCCTTTCCTTTCACTTGTGAGTCACTATACAGGCAATGGAGTGGCTAAAGAGATTATGCTGTCCCATTTATTTGGGGAAGAATTAAGGTGCAAGAAGAGTCCATCAACGTAACTTTTCTTGGCTTTGGGGATATGGCTCCAATCACAGACTTTTCTTTTAAACTGAAGTGGGTTTTTTTTTTCTATTTGGGAAATTACTCTCTTTTATGGAATAGAGGAAGACATAAGAGAAAAACCATAATTACAGAGTGGCTAAAGCTATAACAATAGACAAAGCAAACAGTCTGCAGGAATGTAACAGCTTAAAAGTCATTGTTCAAAGCTGACCAATTTATCCTGACCCATTTCTAGTTGAATGCCGAAAGAAACCATACTCACTGTAAAGAAAAAGACGTTGCTATTGCCATGTAAAGAGAATCAACATGGTGTGGTGGTTAGACTACACTTGGGCGGAAAAAATGAAATGAGCAGATATAGTATAGGTGATGCCTAGCTTGACCACACTACATATGAAAGGGATCTAGGAGTCTCACTAGACCACAAGCTGAACATGAGTCAACAGTATGATGCAGCAGCTTAAGAAGCCAATACAATTCTAGGCTGCATCAATAGGAGTACACTATCTAGGTTTAGGGAAGTAATAGTGCCACTCTATTCTGCTTTGGTCAGACTTCACCTGGAACACTGTTTCCACTTCTGAGCACCACAGTTCAAGAAGAATACTGATAAGCTGAAACATGGAGGGTGATCAAAATGGTAAAAGGCCTGGAAACCATACACAGTTGACCCCACTGACACATTTTGGTGCACCTGAAGTGACACAATGTAACCTCCAGCCACCATTTTGGCCAATTTAGGAGCAATTTCCACCCTTTTTAATATTTTGGGGAGATCTGTAGGGTTTTGGAGTATTAGGAGAACAAAACCACTCCATTCCTAGGTGATTTTTGTCTGGTTTGGGGACAGAAAACAACCTGAAAATTGATCAGGAAAAAAATAGGGTTTTAGGGCTTTGGGGGAGCTTCTGAGTGGTTTTGTGGGCTGCACTTAAGGTCTGCACTTTGTGGGCTGCACTTAAGGTCCCATTTTGTCCACTCCTGCATCAGAGAAACTATCTAAGGTGCTGATGTCTAACACCAAAATAGTTTCAGCACCTTGGATAGTTCCTTTACAGTTTTACTAAAACCTGGAACTCATTGATCACTCCTCTGACAGAAGCCACCAGCTGCCACCGCATCAGCCATTCCCATCTAGTGGCTAGAGCCACCGTATACACTTTTTTTTTGAGAGAGATAACACAGAAAATTGTCCTTAAAACTAGCACATACAAATAGTTTGTACATACATACTAGTACATACAAATATGAAGACTTTACACACAAGTAGGAATCCTGTGAAGACAGCCAGTGAAGCTTGGGTGTTAGACTAGGACTCTGGAAACTAGAGTTGAAATCCTCACTCAAACATGGAAATCCACCAGGTGACCTTGGGCAAGTCATACTCTCTCAGCCTCAGAGAAAGGTATGGACACAGCTCCTCTGAAGAAACTTCGCCAAGAAAACCCCATGATGGATCATCTTAGGGTCACTGTAAGCCAACAATGACTTCAAGGTACACCACAACAAAGAAATCCTGTGAGAAGTACGGACCAAAGCTCAGTGTCCAGTAACACTTAGTAGACCCCTGTGCTTCTTCATTCTCCTTCTCTACCAATGCAACTCTCTAGCTTCCCTCTCTTTCTGGGTTGGTATGATATAGCCTTACACACAGGCAGGCAGAACCCAGTCCTTTTAATTAGTCCCTCTTCCCACTAACAGATTTATTCTCCATTATACTATCATTGTAACTCCAAAAAAAGGATGTCACCCCTTTTGCAGTATTGCTGTGACCTTTCATTACTTTTATAGTTATGTTTGTGGTCTCCCTAGACCAGGGGCAGGGGAAATATAGGCTGAAGGCCCCATGTAGCCCCAAACCTTCCTTTTGCAGCACTACTTCTCCTGAACTGGATAAAGCCCTCAGATTTCCCATTCTTAATTTTTTGGGGGGTGAACAATTGCCATAAATGCCCCCAAAATATTACCTGGAGTTGTGTTTGCACTCTTGAAACCCCACCTGTATCCCAGCCAAAATTCAGCTGAAAATTGGCTGAAAATCTTGGAAGTAGGAACCAAAAATAGATTTCTGATCATTTCTGGTCACATTTTTGGCCAAATTTCAGTCAAAATACACAGCAGTAAAGCCCACTATGGGAGTTGTGTCGCTAAAACTGGCCCCCTACGTGGGACCACGTGTAGCCTGCAGGTGTCACCTCTACAGTAAATGAAGGTTCAAGCCCAGCTTGTGTTGCGTCTAGTTTTGCTGTCTTGTGTTCTCATTTGGGTGATGAGCAGCTATGTTTTGTGCCACCAGCCAGCAGCTTGTAGCATCTGTGTTTTTAAAAAGTAATGAAAAGGTAGCTAGTTACTGCTAAGAAATAAGAAAGTAAAAAAAAAAAGACTTTTTAAAACTATAGCTACGGTATGTGGAATACAACAAAAGGAACAAATTCATTTATTGAGAATGTTAAGAGAAAATCCACCACATTTACTAGCACATTTGTACAAAGAAATTTTACAACAAGAATGTGAGAAAGTTGCAGTGATACAATGGGCACAAAATGTTGGACACTCAATACAGTTAGAATGGTGGGAACAGAGCTGGCAACGCACACAGAAATTTACCGCTGCCCAAAATTTAAAAGAAAACTATTACAAACTATTTCATAGATGGTACATGACATCAGAAAAATTAAAGACAATTTATAAGACAGGCACAGGTCAATGCTAGAAATGTCAAGAGAATTGTGGCACATTATTTCATATGTGGTGGCCATGTCGTAAAGCACAAAAATACTGGAAAGAAATACATAAGAAAATAAGTTCAATTTTGATGATTAAATTTGGGATGACACCTGAATTTTACTTGTTAAACATGACACATACATTAGATGCAACACCAGCTAAGAGACACTGGAGAATGATATTGTATATGGTGACGACGACCCGTATCGAATATGCACGATTTTGGAAAAATGAAACTACACCTACAACGGAACAGTGGTGGACAGCTTTTATGGAAAACAGAAATGCGGACATACTTACACAAAGATTGAAAGGGAAATCAGATGAGGACATAAACAAAGAGTGGAAGATTGTTACAGATTTGGATTGGGGGTAGACGGAGGGTATTACATTTTTCATGATAATTATTATACAGTTAACAGTTAATGAAATATCATGAAGTGAGTAAAGTAGAGATATATAGCAGGAACTAACAAATTATAGATTATTAACATTTTATTGCAATATGTGATATAATAAATAGAGGGAATATCAATAATTGTAATCCAGAAAGGAAAGGAAGAAGGAATAACATTACATGTAACATTGTAAAAATTATTGTTTGTTTTATTTGCTGAAATTTGAATAAAATTATTTTTTTTAAAAAACTATAGTTTTGAAAGTATCTAACTAGCTTGGAATCATTGCATCTACAACTGTGACTAATCACTGTTTAAAGTAACTGACCAAGCTCTGCTATAGTCACACTTGCCACTTAAGCAAAGTTGGCTTTGAAACCAAAGATTGAAATAAAGATTAGAAGCTTATTTCTATCTCTAAATAAAAGGCCAACATTGGTCAGAGACAATGCTGGTGGAGCATAACACAGTAAATGTTAAAAGAGGAAGAAAGGGTAAGGCAGACAAGAGAAGGAGAGCCTACAAGTAACCAAGGTGGGGTTTTGGTTTTTTGGTTTGATTTGTTTCTTGCTTAACTGGAATTTAAAGCAAGGTTCAGTTCTCAATTATGGGAACTCTAATCAAAACTACAGTTAATATTGCTGCTCTGACTATTATTTATGTCTAATATTGGTTGTACATAGATAGGTTACTCCCTATCAGCTATCAGCGCATAAGCTTTACCATGTTTAAGTAATGTCAAGAAAGTTATGTTAGTACGGAGCCTAAGCAGCAGAAATACAACAAATTGAACAAGGTCTCCTAGAGATAGTTTGAAAGAGAAACATTACATTCTGGTGGGTTTTTTTGTTTTGTTTTTGCAAGCTATTAATTTGCCCCCAGATAAATAATAAAATCTGTAACTCAATCACTGGTTCTAATAACATTATATAGCATGGGAGAATCAAGTGTAGATATGAATGTAAAAGGGCTTGGCGAAATTCCAGACTTGTGGGGGACAAAAGAGCTATTAGTAATTCATGGTGAGGGTCTCAGGTATTTATAGAAGCAAAGGAAAAGTACGTTTTAGAATTTTAAATCTCTTATTTAAAGGAGGTTTAATATGCATGTGACAAGGAATGAAGAGGATTACAAACAGAAGCAGTGTGTGAAAAGACTGCACAAATGTTACAGGAAACAAGTTAAACTGAAGGTGTATAGAAGGGTTGTCTCAGGAAGAAGCCAATTAAGAAAAGAAAGCAGTAAGTTCTCCTAGTCAGTAGATATCGGTAGTTTACATAAATTACAAATACTTTATAAATGACTTAGATAATGGGATAGAAAGCATGCTTATCAAATTTGCAGATGACACCAAATTGGTGGGGGAATAGTGAATACTCTATCACACAAGATCAGAATTCAAAATTATCTTGCCAGTTTGGAGATTTGAGCCAAAACTTAACAAAATACATGTCAGCAGAGATAAATGTAAGATGCTAATCTAGGCAAGAAAAATAAAATGCACAAAGATTGGATTGGTGACACTAGCATGAAAGCAGTACATGCAAAATAGATCTGGGGATCTTAGTAGACCACAAGCTAAGCGCAAGTCAACAGTGTGATGCGGTGGCCAAAAAAGCCAGTGTAATTCTAGGCTACATCAACAGGAGCAATGTGTTCAAGAGTGTATGAAGTAGTAGTCAGATACCACCTCGAATAATGTATGTAGTTCCGAGCACCACAATTTAAGAAGGGTTTTGACAAACTGGAACATGTCCATAGAAGAGCGACCGAGATGTTCAGTGGTCTGAAAACCAAGCCTTGTGAGGAAAGACTTAGGGAGCTGGAGATGTTTAGCTTGAAGACAAGAAGTTATCTTTCATTGTTTGAAGGGATATCATGGAGCAAGCTTGTTTTGTGCTGCTCCACAGACTACAACATGAACCAATGGATTAAATTACAGGAAAAGAGGTTCCACCAAAACGTTAGGAATGATTTATTTTAAGAACTGTTCAACAGTGGAATAGATTGCCTCAGAGCACAATGGACTCTCTTTCTTTGAAGGCCTTTAAACAGAGGTTGGATGGGCATCTTTCAGGAATGCTTTAGTTGTGTCTTCTGCATGGCAGGGGTTTGGCCTAGAAGGCCTTTGTGGCTCCTTCCGTGATTGTATGATTTATCATTTATTTAGCACTTCTAATTTGCAGGGCGCTTTCTGATCTTTATCTGTTTGCATTTGTATAAAACTCCATGCAATAAAACATTTTATTCTCATTTTACAGATGAAGGTAAGGACAAGAGATAGTTAACTTACCAAAAGACTACAATATCTTTGGCAAAATGGAGCTATGCTTTAGTTTTCCTAATACCAGCACTAAAATCCCAGATTTGCACATTCTGCACCACGTAGAATTTTACATTTTGGACCGCTTTTGTCCTACTTCCACTACATTTGGTTCTGCTCTGGACAAATTAACTGTGGTTCCTTAAGCAAAATCCAGAACCAGTCACAGAATCACAAGATCGTAGCACTGGAAGAATTTGCAAGAGGCATCTAGTCCAACTCCCTGCCATGAAGGAATATAAATGTAAAGCACTCTGTTCTTCGGGATCTGTATAGGTTAGTTGGAAGGTAGGGTCCCACTTTATGTCATAATAACAAACTAATGATCAGATGAATTAGTACCTCTAGTTAAAATAAGTGCTTTACAGTCTTCTGTGCTCCTCAAGGCCCAGAAGTTTAAAGAAAGACAAGCCTAAGAGAGAAAATCCTCATGCAAAAAAATTCCAACATAACTCAAGATTTGCCATCTGCACATGGTTTTAGACCAATGCTTAAGAATGCCCAGGCTCATTGACCAGCATTCTTGAACCAAAAAAAGAAAAAAAGGAGAAAGGAAGAGAAAAAAAGATAATAGAACAACTACATTTTTATGATTCAAAGGTAAATGAAATAAAAACAGTCTCAGCTGGACCAACTCTTTTGAAGTTGATCTGCAACTAAGTAGATTTATTCCCTCCTCACTAGTGAATTTACTTGCAAGGAAAACACCGAGTCTGCTGTGAGGATCAGCATGCTGCTGCCTTGGTTGCTGTTATATCCCTTCAAGTCATTTCTGACTTATGGCAACCCTAAGGCAAAGCTATAATGTTTTTTTCTGGGGCTGAGAGTGTGTGACACACCCAAGGTCATCCAGTAGGAATTGAATCCTGGTCTCCAGGGCTGTAGTCGGATGCGCAAACCACTATACACTGGCTTTTCCAACCCAAAGATTTAATTGAGGGGCTCAAGAGAAGGAGAATGGAGAGTGCAGCACAGACAGAACAGCCAGTATAACAAAGTAGGCAAAACACACAGTGGGAAATCCAACTGTGGATGTGGTGAAATAGATAAAAGTAGGTGAAACTGGAATGAAAGGACAGCAGACAGAAAACTTCAGGAGGAAAAGGAGGCACAAAGAAGAAATGGTTTGGTGAAGGGTGAAAAAGAGAGGAGTGTCTTTGAGAAATTAGGTGAAATTGGGAGACAGAGAAAGGAAAAGACATGAGAGTAACCCAGAAGATTAGGAGTGTGGGAGCAAGGAGATAAAAGAAGCTAACTGTGTTTATTTTGCACAGACGCACAAAGCACTGTTTATTGTTTTCTGTCTTTTGTGTTATGAAAAAAGTTACAAAAAGAAAAATGAAACAAATCCAATTGCACATTCTAGAGTGTGAAACTAAACATAGTGAACCTCTTAGCACTGAAGCTCCTAACAACAGTTCCCTATTTCTGTGTACATTTCCCAGTTCTCCTGCTCCTAGTAAAAACCACAGGACAACTTATAGGAAATGTAATATATATTTTGAACATCTCTTCAATTTGATCTTGGTTGTGAGTCATGTTTGCCTGACCAGGGATAAAACAATTGTACATTATAAAACAATCTCTTGACAATATTACTGATAATAGAGGAGTCTGGACATAGCAATAAACTATTGTTTCATCATTGTAGGTGCAGCCAGAGTTGGCCATTCTATTTAGTACAGCAAATCCCCTGCCTCTGGGAGAGCAGAAGAGACAGTGATTCCCCCACCCACAGAGGGTTGTCCATTGCCACCTCTTCATCAGTCAGTTGGCAATACAGCGGATCCTGTAGAGAGCCATACTGTCCACTCTACCATTATGGCAGTTTCCATGAGTCACCCCTCTCCTTCTGTTTTCTTCTGAGGACTCCCTCAGAATGAGACAGATGTGCTTTCCAGAACATCAGCTTATTCTGTGGTCTTCCTTCTGAGGCAATCTTCAGAGAAAAATAAAGGAAGTCAACTTTTAGAATGCTCAGTGGAGCTCTTAAGAGAGCCAGATAGGCTCGAATGTCTCACTGAGCAAGTTGTGGAAGTTCTCCCACTTCAGGCAGTAACAGAACCTGTGGTAGCACTGTGCATAAGGCATGAGCTCATGAGCCTCCACCTTCTCTTCTCATGCATCTGTAGGGAGTTTGGCTGCTTTATCCTTCCATTGTCTGCTAATTACACTTTCATGCTATATTTAACCTCTACATTGCAGTTAATCTTTATTATGGCTTATTAAAAATAGAAGGCTTTGTAAACCTTGGTTTGAAGTTGTCTTGTTTTCATAAACTATGATAAAGATTAACCCTAATTTGTCCATATTCAGCCAGATACGGAAGTGGTTTTAAGCGGTTGTTTAAGACAGAACTCAAAGGTTCTAGGCCATTTCCACACGACAACACTCTCTCACGTCGTCCCATTGCAATCTCAGCAGTGCCTCTGCTGGAATGGGAGCATGTCCCCAACGCTCCCCTCTGTACCGGACAGCTGCCTGCGGAAGGGAACACGAGGGACATGCTCCTTCCTTCCACAGTGCAGCTGGCCTTCCCATGCTGCAGGGGAGAAGGAAGTGCGTGATCACACTTCCACCCCTTTTGCATGGCCAGCTGCAATGGATGCTTCATGCACCTGGGAGCTATTGATGGAGTTTTCCTGTCAATGATACACCCCATGATCGCACCTGCTGGGGATGCAAGAAGAGCAGGACTGTGACAACATCATGTGAAAGCACTGTCGCAGTCCCACTCTTCTTGCATCCCCATGCTGGGAGGGTGCCATCCTGTGGAAATGGCCCTAATCTCTTGTTGGCCACAGCAGAGTAGGAGACGTGGCAACATGCATGCCTGAGGTTTGCTTAGGCTCATTTACATGGTAAAGGAAAGACTCTGGGGGAGGAATTCATGCATTGTTACTCAAATAAGAATTCTGTCCCAACATGAAATTTTATTTCAGTTCCCAAACTTCTAATACTGCAGAGAATAGGACACTGAATATCATTCACACCTATAACTCTTACTTTTGTTGTGCTTGTATACCTGGGGAATTTTGCCTGCCCTTTTTCTTTGAATATTTAAACTGTATTTGTAAGTTTTAAGTTACTGCAATGCTAGAAAGCTGGTGACTTGAAGGAAATCTCATTTGGAGAACAGAATTCTTATTGAGAGAACAATGTCCTCATTTTGCCTGCCCCGAGCCCCTCCTGTGATAAAGCATAGTTAACTTACACAGAGACAGTGTGGTGTAATGGGGTTTGATTCCCCACTCAGCCATGGAAACCCACTGGGTGACCTTGGGCGCAACACCTACTCTTAGCCTCAGAAAAGCCTGTGATAGCTTCACCTTAGGGTTACCATGCGTTGGAAATGACTTGAAGGCACACAAGAATAACAATTTAGTACCAGGAGGTTAGGTTTGCAACATTTCGTTAAATGGTTGTATTTAAATGGTTGCAAAACCTAACCTAATATTTGGAAATTAAGACATATAGTTTGTTTTACTATATTTAATATCACATTACATTATAGTATATTTTTATAGCATATTACTTCCACGTTGCCCTGAGATCCCATGACATAGGGTGCATTATAAATACTTTAATACATAAATAAGTTTCAAATCTGTAGCAGTTTATAGTTCAACTTAATTAAACCAAATCATCCTAACCTATTACATAGACTTATTTACTACTCATTCATTTCTAGAGTTCAGTAAATGAGAAAAATGAGTTAGTAAGATAAGTGAAATATGTATGATTTGGGTGTTTTTTTATTTGAAAGAAGAAAAAAGAAATAATTCATTCAACAACTTTGCTAATTTTTCTTCAGACATCCTCTTAATTAACAGCATCCATCAAATCAAGTGGAAAAGAATTTGTACCAAAAACTGTGGCTAAAATGTAACCGAAACTGAATACAGACCTCAATTTTATTAACTACTCTACTTCAAATTTGCTAAGAGCTTATTACACTTCACTCTGCTTGGCACAGAATGTAATCTAGGCTGGGGAACAAAAGCTTTGTGGAATGACGTAATCTGAGAAACAGAACCTCTGTGTACCAGGTTACCATTATACTCCATTAGAGCTCCTTTTATACCCACCCACCTACACCACTGCAGCTGCGTGCAACCTAATGATGGATTCAGCCTTTCAGTCTGGAAGGAAACTATTTATATCCTCATTGAGCCTGCCTGTGACGCTATTCAGAGACCATGACATGAAGAGATGCTTCATACTACAGAAGAGCAGTTCCCAATCAATGAGTCATTGTACCAAAACATAATGAAAACTTCCTGTTTCCAATTAGGAAATCTAAAACTCTATCATCCTCCTATCTTATGATTTACAGAGCCATCCCATCCACACATAGAAGAAAGTTTCACTGAGTTCAGTGGGCCTTAGTTTTGCTTCAGTAGAAACAGGCTAGCATTTATATTTTTGTTATTAACAGGGAAGATAAAACTACACACATACAAAAGAAAAAGAAGCAAAGATGGATGAAAGTGGTCAAGTTTCTTCCCATTATAATTTCACCAAATGCTTTTTCTTTAAGCAAAGCTTTAAAGAAATTACTTATGGCTACAAGGATGAAATTTGGTTAAATGACAAACCGTGTCCAGATTATGGGGGATCATTTCGGATGGAAACAAAGTAGATGCAAAGAACAACGTGAATCTCTTCTGAATTAGATGGAGTTTTGGTATACTTCTAAGCATGTGGAAGACACAGCAAATATGGACATAGATTCTCTGGTATGGTAAGACCCAAAGTGAACTTCTGGGCCTTGTCACAAAAAGCTTTGTGAGGCACAAAGCCAAAAGTATTCGCTGTCCTGAGGACACCATGAAGGATGGTGGTGGCAACATATGTTGTGGGGGTGCATTTCCTCAGCAGGGGCTGGGAAACTGATTGGTACTGGGAACAATATGGATGGAGCCAGATATGGACAAAAATTCTAGAGGAAAATGTGTTTTCATCTGCAAGGTGCCTGGGATAGAAGTCTCAGCTTCCAGCAGGTAAATGACTCTAAACCCACAGTTAAAGTAACACTGGGGTGTTTTAAAAACAAGATCCTGAATGTCTTGTTTGCCAAAACAAAAACACCTCAAAACCAAAACACACCAATTTCAGTTCCAGGTTGTTAACACAACAAAATATGGAAAAGTCAAGTGTGTATGTGAATACAGTGAGCTCCCTACTTTTGCAGGGATTAGGTGTGCAAGACCTTCACAAAAGTGGAAAAAATATGATTTAATAAAAAACAAAAATCACAAATGCTATTTTTTTTTTAACCTGAGAAAACTTTTCTAAGACTCCCTAGGTCCTCCAACACAAATCTATGGTCAATTTCCAGTGGAAGTGGGCCATAGAATCACCCTGGAGAACACAGCAATGCTTAGAGAAGTGTTCTCTCTAGGAATTTCTAGGTTCTTCAGTGCATCTGTATGGTCCAGCAGAAGTGGATCACAGAATCACACTGGAGGACTTAGAAATTCTTAAAGAGAATATATTTTTTCCATGACAGCGGCAAATACGGTATGAATTTTTTAAAAAATGAAAAAAATAATAACCCCTGATATCTGAAGTCCTAAATGGTTTGGGACCTTGATACTTGAAGAAGTGCCTCTTCCAAATTATACTTACCTAGGGACCAAGGTTTCCTGGAAGGCACCTCTTCTCCATCCTACCAGTGGGAGCATTTCCCTCCTGAAAGGTATGGGAGAGGGCCTTCTCTTCTGTTTCATCCCCACTTGTAAAATGCTTTCCCCTTAGATGCCATGCTAAAACCTTTTTTATTATTATTAAAGCCTAATTAATTTCATCCAACTCTCTACACATACATACTTTCAAGTTGTTTTAGCATGTTTTAACTTGTTAAATTCTTTAACATG
Organism: Ctenosaura bakeri; assembly: GCA_948474755.1. Lineage (NCBI taxonomy): Eukaryota > Metazoa > Chordata > Lepidosauria > Squamata > Iguanidae > Ctenosaura > Ctenosaura bakeri. Next base: position 127,476 of record CAOLHI010000147.1, read on the forward strand.
TTTTTATTACTGCTCAAGTCAGCTCTGACTTACAGTGATGCTAAAGCTTTGCTCTGTGTAAATTGCCTTTCACTGTTTCATATTTTAAATTGCTTTAGAATTCATTTGGATGTCGTAATATCTGGCCTTGGTACCTTCTATCCTATGGCCTCATATTACTGTCTGCACCTAATATACACAAAGATTGCTGTCTGTCTGCTGTCAAGTGAAAATTTTTCTATTCCAGCAGGTACTTGGAAACCAATTGTTTTATATAGTGAACCCTCTGTCTTAGGCCATTTCCGCACGACCGGCCGGCCCCTCCCTAAACTGCAAACCCCAGGATTCCATAGGATATTGAAAGTGGAATAATCACGCTATAAGAGTGTCGTGCGGAAATGTTGTACTAGTTTTAATCTATGCTGTGAAATTAATTGTTTGTATGGTTTTAATATTATAGACTGGTTAACATTTTATTAATCTTAATTTTTTTCTATTTTTAGCTTTGTGCCTTTTTACTTTTATCTTTTTATTCTTTAAGCTGCCACAAGCCTCACTTTGTAGGGGAAAAGCTGGATATACATAAAGTGATGGATTGACTGAAACGCTAAAAAGGATTCATGTTCTGTTGCAGTATCAAAAATTCTATGCAGACAATTTTCATAACACACACACAAACATGGACACAGGTATGTACTGGTGCCTGTACTGAGGAAACAAGTATTTTGCAAGGAAAAAGGAATGTGAGCCACTTGGACAAGGAAAAGTATACAGTACTCAAACTGACAAATTTCTTCAGCCCAGGAGGGCCAGGAGCTCCCATTGTGAATTCTTTCTAATAAAGGCATCTGCTAGTCTTTAGCAGAACAGAGACACATCTGACACAGGCAACATTTTTATTCAACACTTTCAAAGCTGATGAACATCACAGTAACATCACAACACCACAGCAAAATGAGGTTGCCACTGGTTTATTCTCACAGGACTCCTGTGCATTTCTGGGTGACATAATGCCGCTTCTCTCAATTTCACTGCATCCTCATATTGGGTACTATTGCATTCCTGTTAGCCATGATCAGGGAGGAATGAGATAGCAACCCCACACAGGTTTTCCCACTAACTGTTGCTTCCATAGGTGATGCCTATTTGCCACTGCAGACCTTGTCTATATGTATTCTGCATTGGTGGTGGTAAGGAACATCCTTTCCCCTGTGAGTGTTCAGTGGCTACCTGGTTGCCTGTGGAAAGACAAGACAACATGGGGGTAGTAATGAATAACAAGTAGCAATTGCAACAGACAGGTCTTGTAAATGGATGCTTATTTGTGACTGGCAGATTGATACATGCTCATAAAAGACTGTTAACATCTATACATTCTTCTGTGTTTCAAGCCTCAATCCTGTTTTTCTATATAGTCCTAATTTCTGTATTCCAATATTAATAATGGAAGGAAGGAAGGAAGGAAGGAAGGAAGGAAGGAAGGAAGGAAGGAAGGAAGGAAGGAAGGAGGGAAGGAGGGAAGGAAAGGAAGGAAATGCCAGTTGACCTGGTATCAGCATTTGGCAATTCACCTGTCAGGAGAGATAACATAATTACTAAGGCAATACTCACCCTTCCAACATTTTCAGTTTCCAGTGAATGGTGTTTATTTTTCCTTTCAAATGTTTGGCTCTGATCCTGCAAGAAAGAATGAGTCACAAGTGGTTGAGCGCTAGTTTTGGTAAAGAGAACAGAATGCTCAATGTTTAACAACAAAAGTGGTTGTGTTCCTCAGTCTTCTCTAATAAATGGTGGATTTGTTCTTGGGTTGTACCTCATAGCCCCAGTATCCTGAGTCCATATGTAAAAAGAGACTCCTGTATGAACCTGATTGATAAGTAGAATCCTACATGGTTTCCACGTGGCTGAAGTGATAGGTAAGAGACAGAGGAGGAGACCCCCTCACTTACCTGTATGAGTGTATCCAGTTGAACTTGAACAGAGTTCTTCTCACTTATTTGTGTCTGAAGTCCTTCAGGAGTGTATCTGTAAGATTTCTCGTAAGTCAATTATTAAACATCCATCCTTCTCATGTTGTTGTAAACTGTTAATTGTATTGAGTTCACTTCTTTGCAGAAGACTCCACTGTAGTTCCCCATCACTAAAAGTCTCATTAGCACATTTTCACGTGTAATGGTTTTTTGAATAATGAAGAGAAATTACTCCATAAGGTACATACTTGTTATTTTTCTGGTACATTTTGGCTCATTATTTTGATATTTTTCTGCCCTTATATCCCAGATGTAAGAAATAATTTAAAGTTTGAAAAAGTCTTGCAGTGAGCTGAGATTTTGTTTGAAGCCTGTTTATGTGTGCATGCATGTGCACGTGTGCACAAAAACAAGAGCAGTGGTGTGCAGGCTGACAAGTGTTGCATGGAACAGAACCCCTGGTTTGCAGATTGGAAAGGTTCTATATGGAATGAGAGCTGTGTGGTGCAGATTACCTATGAGTTCTTCTATAAATGATGATTAATGGTAACAATACAATGAATTAGTTTTGCCTATTAATGTAAACTAAACAGAGGTTTTTACCTCAAAGAACTAACAAAAACAATTAAGTTTTCAAAATAAAAAAATAGGATCCCAACTTTTTATGGTTTTGCAAACACATGGGCTCAAGTAGTTAGGCCCATGCCATATATCTTCTGTATTTCACTTTGGCCAGTGCATAATTGACACCTGAGTTAGTTAAATCCTGTGCTCCTTTGAGCATGGGACAGAAATTGACAGAGGGATAGTTGTCTGAAGTTCTCCATCAACCATGTTTTTCCTTAGCTGATGACTTTTGCTAGTGGAATGTTATACTATCATAAGGAAGATAGAACGGTATATCAAATACTAAAGTCAGAATCATTTAGGCCATAATATCTCTGAGTTGATGTACAGATGTGAGAATTGGTCAGAGAAGAAAGCTGACAGGAAGAACATCAGCTCACTTGAAATGTGGTGCTGGAAGAAAGATCTATGCATACCATACCCTGACAAAAAGACAGATCAATGGATCTTAGAGCAAATTAAGCATGAACTCTCCCCAGAAGCCAAAATGATGAATTAGAGGCTAATGTCTTTTGGACATATAATGAAACAACATGACTCACTGGACTTATTGGAAAAAGACACTAATGACTGATAAAGGGAAGGCAGTGGGAACAGAAGAAAACTACATTTCAGATGGACTGATTCAATAAAGAAAGCCACAGCCCTGAGTTTGCAAGAACAGAGTTGGAGGGGTCTTGCTTAAGATCACCATAACTCGAAGGTGACTTGATGACAAATAACAGCAATGAACAACATGGGGAACAGGAATAATTCTTCAGCAAGCACCTTCATCCTTCTTGATTCTTGATCTATCCCAGTTTTTCTCCTTTCACTGGCAGTACCCTACCAGCATAAGAACTGTCAAACAGACTTGCAATGAATACAATGTTCCTTATAACAAAGAAACATGAGGAGTATAATCCAAGGTTCATGTGCCTTTATGTATCTATGTGGCAGCAATAGGAAATGAATCTTGGGCTTGAGTGCATGTGCTTGTATATATGTGTGTGCGCACACACCTCTTCTATTCTATATAGAGATCTCAATCCAGTTCTAAATAAGCACTAGAAAAGACTCACTGAATCAATGACATCTTGGTAAGTCAACAATTATATCAGTTCCGTTGATTCCATGGGTCTGGTGCAGATTTAGACCATAATCTGTAATTAAGATCCATTTGTGTTGTTGTGGCTTGGATTAATTACAGATTATATGTGTATAAATGCTTCAGGATCCTCCTCAGGCCTTGTTTCACTTGTAATAGGAGAACATGATTGCAGCCTGTATACATCAGGTAAACTGCAATATATTGCAATACTATAACTTATATTTATAATATTTAACTAAATAATTAAGGTAAATTAATTAATAATTTAATTTTATTAAAATGAAATCAATTAATCTGCAGGAGATAGAATATGGCTGATCCATCTGCTATGTAAAACAAATTGCTCCTATTTTTAAAAAAAGAACTTCAAATTAATGAACTAGCTATTGTGGTTGCTATAATTCCAATGTCAGATTAGACTTAGGCACAGAATTGCTTTGCCTATCCATCTGGTGGCATAAGAGCCAGCGCAGTGGGAGAGCCAGTGTGGTGTAGTGGTTTCAATGTTCAACTATGACCCTGGAGATCATGGTTTGATTCCCCACTTGGCCATGGAAACTCACTGGGTGACCTTCAGTACCTTACAGACACTCAGTCCCAGAAAACCTGTAATAGGTTCACCTTAAGGTTGCCGTAAGTCCAACACAACTTAAAGACACACAACAAGAAGAATATCTGTATGTTATGTATGTGCATGCACGCAGGCATGCAGTAAGTATGAAAAGAATACTTGGTTTTATTTGATTCCTTGCAAAAGAAAGGGCTTCCGAACACTCAGAAAACTCTGTTGGAACGAATAATGCAGCAGTGAGACTTCTGCAGTTTTTTCCTGGCATTAAGGCATTATGACGTTCTCTGCACAAAAAAACACTTTCTTTGCAAAAATAATAGCCAAAAACACATTTTCTGTACATGGAGTTTTTTTATCTGTAAAATATTGTTTCCTGTGCCTAAAATGCAGAGGGATTTATCCAAACACATGTATTTCTGTGCAGGCTAATTCCTTTGTAAACTGTGAATAAAGAGGAAAAAGTTCACAAAAATCTTTGCTTTCTCTTGCAGTAGGGAGAAAACTACAGATATTATCTGTCCTTGAATGTAAGTACAAGACAAGTGAGGATTTATATCCCTCACAGACATTGTTATTGTCTGCCTTCAAGTCACTTCTGACTTACGGTAACAGTAAAGCAAATCTATCACAGGGTTTTCTCTGCAGAATTTGTTCAGAAGGGGTTTGCATTGCCGTCCTCTAAGGCTGAGAGTGTGGATTGCCCAAGGTCACTCAGTGGGTTTCCATGGCCAAGTTGGAATTTGAACCCTGGTCTCCTACTGTCCTACTCCAACACTCAGCTACTAAACACATACTCAAAGTTATATACTTCTTTACATCTTCAGTGAAAGTCCATAATGATAACTTTACAAAAAGAACCAATATCCTATGTGTCAATGGCAATTGCTTGCAAAATTTATTTTTAGACAGAAAGGAATATCTGATCCTATCTTTTCAGCTCTGGCTCTTGAGGAAGTAGCTTACATATTCTGAATCCTATGCATGATCCAAAGAAATAGATGAGAGCTTGTTCAGAAACAATGTTTGGCAGATTGTCTCTCTTGTCAGCAACTGGTAACTTGTTTTTCACAGCACAGATGAGGCTTGCAAAAAAAAAAGTATGTCATTGTAACACAGTGGAAAGACCCCTATGAGTTGGAAAATGATCTTTTCACAGAATGTTCTGGAAACATCAGTGCTGTTCCCACAAAAAGGGAAAAAATACAGCAAACAGGAGAGTGAAAAATGGACCATTGTGACACGCAGTCCTAAATAATTAAGACATTATTGCTTTCACCCCCCACCCCTAAGTACCAACCAAGAAAATATGCTTAATGTGTTCAAAAGCCCTTTGGAATTCAGAGGATTAGCGATTCCAAATTAATAGGCAGTCTGAGTTGTCAAATCAACATTTCCAGTCACTTCTACTGCAGCTTGACAACTACATTTAATAGTTGCCATAGCACTCTGTCTTTTATTATTCCAAATACCAACAAGAAACATTTTTTAAAAAATACATTCTAAAAAAAAATCTGTTTCACATTTCAACATACAGTTCATGTTTTTCAAAGGTTTGCTGCTTAACTATAGAAATAAACAGACTTTGGAAAGGCTTTGCATTGTCTTGAGGAACACCCCCCTAAACACAAAAAAGGCATATTTTGGGGGTGGCCAGGATGCAATGCAGGGAACTGACATCTTGTTTTCAAAATTTTCAATTACAGAAGAACAAGCAGTTGCAGATTTTTTTAAAAAATTCTCTTACATATTAACTCTCTGAGTTACAACCTGGCAGTCCTAAAAACCATAAAAAAAACATGTTGTTAGCCCCACCTATAATGTGTCACCGGAATGAAGAAGACTTGCTGATCAATACCTATCTTAATACCTGTTGATTCCATGGGTTGACTGTAGTTGGGACTAACAATGGCATTCTGCCTGTAAGTCCTTCCATAAAATGTTTCCCGTACTGCAGCCTGGCAACCAAGCTTGTTCTACACCAAGTAAACAAGGGATAAACCGAACCATAGTAGCTGTGCCACATTTGTTGATTTATTTATTTTATATCCTGATTTTCCTCTCATAAGAGACCCAAAGCAATTCACACCCTACATTAAAACAGTATAGTTAAAAACATTCTGAAATCCAAAAATGAATTAAATCAATCAATAAATAACCACTTTAAAACACATTAATTTAAACTAAGTAAAAGCATATTAAAACTGACCCATTGCATTATGCCAATTAGTTAAAAACTGAAGGCCTGTTTAAATAGGTCTTGGACTGCCTGCTCCCTCGGCAGAGAGTCCTCTTAGACAGTGCATGTGGGCTTTCCTTACACAAGGTTGAGTAGCAGGGCACATGCAACGCTTTAATGCAGTGCATGCACCCTGCTAATTCAACTTCACACAATATGCATTTTCTACAACTCGTGCTCAAGACTGATAGCTTTTCTTTCTCCTTGGCAGGGCTCCTCTACTTTATCAACAGGAGTGGTCACAGGACAGCCTTGGAGCCTCATGTGACCTATCAAATGTAGCTTTGGGGACCCCAACCCAACCAAACTCCCCCTTTTTCTGGCATAACAGGGTGAACTGCTTCTCCAAGAAGCTTCTCTGAGTGGCTGTTACCTTTTATAAAGATCATAGGTCTACCTTGCACTCTTTAACATCAACAAATGCCCATCTTTCAACAACAGAAATAAATGTCTAGTTATGTCTGGGTTTGCTTCATTCTTCTAGGAGCCATTTTTAGCAGTTCATGTGGCCCTCAGAGGTTCCCTGGGCAGAAACCCATCAAGTTGCCCACACCTGCTCTCATAGCTGTCACAGTGGAAAGAATTGAACAGGTGAGCTCTTTCCTCCTCCTACACATCCATGTGGGGAAAAACTGCCTCCTCTGCATTGTTAAAATATGCATAATACACAGAAAGCTATCAGCAACTATACAATGGCATAAAAAATTACATTTTGCATACCCTTCAATTGTACCAATGCTCTCTCCCCCTCTCACTTTCTCCCTTTGTCCTCAGCTGAGTTCAACTGCTGCAAACTGAGTTCAAGGGCAAATGTAGTTTGCACTCAATTAACTCAAAGGGAGGACAGAAGATAGGGGGTAGAGTTTTGCCCTTTCTGTAGGCTCAGGCAAAAGCAAACTGCTGTAGCTTCTCCTAACTAGTCCATTCTTCCTCAGTCATAGGACCACACTCTGATACTGCTTGAACAAAGGTGTCTCAGTTTTCACCTATGAAATGTTGGAGGGTATGTTTTTTTAGGTCCAGCCTGAAGAGCAAACAAGTTGGGTATCTGTCATGGAGTACTGAGCTATCCTTGAGATCTCAGTATATTTCAGAATTTGGAAAAGTTACTTTTAGAGCTACGACGTCCAAAATCCCCAAGCCAGCATGGCCAGTAGCTAAGGGCTTCTATAGGCTGTTTGGATAGTAATAGCAAAAATGAATTTCTACTGACTAACCTCCAAAGTATGTTTCTTTTTCAGTGTCCGGTGTTTGATGTCTTTTGTTCTAGATTAAACACAGCTTTACTTTCTCAGGTTTTGCAATGTTACAAAACTGATACTGCAAAACTGAGACAGGTACACCTCAGGCATTCCAGGTACTATTTATCCTCAGGCATTCCAGGTACTATTTATCCTTGGGCCTGCCTTGCATGTTTTAACCACTCAGACGTTGAAATCAGATAGCATGGTACTGACAAAACAGACTGAGCACATAACTGGGGGAAAGAATAGTCAAGACAAAAGATTGGATCCATGTTTAGTCATACCTAGAGCAGGTCTACTAGAATAAATTGTGCAAGTTAGTTATGACTGATTTGAATTCAGTTTATCTAAATGGGATGTACTCTAACAACTAAACTCAGTTTTAGCCCTGAGTAAAGTAGATTTACTGAAATTAATGAGACTTATGTAAGCAGTGATTTGAAAGTCCCACTCATTTCAATCAATCTCTTCTAGCTGAGACTAACATTGGATTTAATCCTAAGAATGATTACATCTGTGTTTAAGCAAATTTATTATTCAAGTTCTGTTTTTCCCAAGGCTTTCAAATAAAGATTCCAAGTGCATTTCTTTGTTTTTTTTTTAATCCACAAAATTAGCATTTAACAACAAACTCATTCATTTTAAGTACCGATAGCCCAAAGGTAAATTGGCTCATTGGTAAAAATGTTTCCTGCTTGCTTCAGTATGAATACCAGTTGTTACTCTAATCTTACAGCAAAAGTTTTTCTCTGGCCATTTCCTTACTAGCCTGTTTTAGTGCTTTTGTTCCACTTTCAACATCCTATCAAATCCTGAGGATTGCAGTTTAGGGAGGGGCCTTTGAGGGCAACCAAAATGGTGAAGGGTTTGGAAGCCATGCCCTATGAGGAATGGCTTAGGGAGCTGGGTATGTTTAGTCTGCAGAAGAGAAGGTTAAGAGGGGACGTGATAGCCACGTTTAAATATTTGAAGGGACGTCATGTTGAAGAGGGAGCGGGCTTGTTTTGCGCTGCTCCAGAGACTAGGACAAGGAGCAATGGATTCAAGCTGCAGGAAAGGAGATTCCACCTGAACCTCGGGAAGAACTTCCCTGACGGTCAGAGCTGTCTGGCAGTGGAATATGCTGCCTTAGAGTTTAGTGGAATCTCCTTCTTTGGAGGTTTTTAAGCAGAGGCTGGATGGCCATCTGTTGGAAGTGCTTTGATGGGTGTTCCTGCATGGCAGGGGGTTGGACTGGATGGCCCCTGTGGTCTCTTCCAATTCTATTATTCTAAATTAATTGGTTGATTAACAGTATACCCTGGCTCTTTGCTAACAGATGGCTCTCAAGGTAGCTAACAGTGATAAAAGCATTTCCTAATAAGAAATGGAACCTAAAAATATCCTTAACTCAGTAAGGGAGGGGCAGGGAAACATTTCACTCTAGAGACAGATAACATCAGCATGCAAATATTAACAACATGGATTGCAAGTGTCTAAAAAGAGGACTGTGGTGGCAGCCAATTTAGTAGCAGCAGTGCAGATAGAATGCGGAACAATGTGTTGAAAAAGCATTTAAAGGGCCTCATAGACCCTGTGTGTTGCCCATCCATTTTCAGAGCCACCCTTAACAGTGCTGAAAAGGACAGACAGGAAAATTAATGTATTATTGTTAGTAGGATTAACCTGCACACACTTTCAGAAGTAAATGTTAAAAGACACTGCCTCATCCTTGATAACATAAGAGTCTTTGAGTTCTGTATATCTTTAATAAAGTTCATTCTACCTTTAAGGCAGATTTTTGGAATCACAGAGGCCATATCATAGCAGATGTCAAACGTTATTCATAGTCAATTAGTGTGCTAACATACCTTAGCGTATGTAGCATGCATCACCTTCAGTAGTAGAATGTGGGGGAAAGAACAATTGAAGTCTACTTCTTTACTAGAAAAGGGCTACTTTGGGTACTCTTGAAGCTGTTATCAGTAATGATTCATGGTATTACTTTTTGAAGTGGTCAGAATACAAGAAGAAGGGGGAAGCACAACTGAGCCCACCTTCCATGTGTATTCAGATGGACCTATGGGAGTATAAAATTTTGGTTAATAGTTTGAGGCAAACTCTGGAAAAAAAGGTACTTTTTTGAAGTAAAGCTCCAAGAATTGCATCATTCAACATGGCAGTGGCCAAACTGGTATTCTGAGTGTTACAGTCCAAAAAATGGCCTTTTTCAAGTTGTTACTGGAGTACCTTTAATAGGTACACACACACACACACACACACAGAGCTTATAAAATTTGAATGCGCACAAGCTTTTAAAAACACTTTCCTAAACACACACACTAGCGAGGTAGTGGGCAAAATCTTAGTTTGCTATATATACAGAGTATTATGTGAACATCACTTCTGTGCCCTTAAAGCAATCTGCTTTAATATGCAGGTAAAACAAGGTACTGAAGGCCAGTTTTATTACCAGCGAAATTCAATGGAAGATGCACCACTAGTGCAGCTGTGATATTTCTGATTTTTTTCTTCTCTTATGGTGATCATTTAGTTCCTTCCCAATATAACCACATTAATCCCAAAATGCCTTTGGTGCAGCCCGAGACATACTGGATTTGTCTGGACTTTTACATTTTGTGGCTCCAGATGGGAAGAATGAACAACTCAAACTGGGTTCCGTTTTATAAAACTTATTACATAATTGTCCATCTGATCTAGCCTCAGTGATTTGAAGAGAATACAACTGTGCATTTTATTTTTAACTGATTTGATTAAGCTTGTGAATATTTACACTTTGCTGTTTCAATGGATACAGATCATACTCAGGGGCGTGCAAAACCTTTCTCTTTATTCCTATAGCATTACCTTCTTCTTAGATAGCCACAGAATAGGGTTACCATATTTTTAAAAGAGAGCACACTTACTGACTAATGACTTCAAACCACTGATCATTATGATGATTCTCACTTTAAGTTGTTATTGCTAGCTGTTTTGACCCTATAGATGCAAGACCTTATGAGCTGCCCTGCTTAGATCTTGCAGATTCAGGTATGTATCTTCATTTCTTGAGTCCATCCACCTGTAATGCAGTCTTCTTCTTTTCCTACTGCTATCTATCCTACTCCACTTTCAAGTCATTTCTGATTTATGATGACTCTAAGGCAACCCTATCACTGGGTTTCTTGGGGATGAGAGTGTGTGATGTGTCCAAGGTCACCCAGTGGGCTTCCATGGCTGACCAGGGAATCAAGCCCTTTTCTCCAAGGTTGTAGTCTAATGGTCAAACCACTACACCACTTTGCTTTTCCTTTCCAAGCATTATTGTGTTTCCTAGTCAGTCATGTCTTCTCGCGACATGATCAAAGTATGACAGCCTCAGTTTAGTAACTTTGGCTTCTAGGGAGAGTTCAGACTCGATTTGCTCTGGGACCCATTCATTTGTCTTTTCAGCAGTCCAGGGTTTCTGTAGAAGTCTCCATCAGCACCACATTTCAAGTTGATTTTCCTCCTATCAGCCTTAATCCTATCTCACTTTAAATGCATCTGCTATATAAGCAACGAGCTAGCATGGCATAGTGCTCTGAGTGTTGGAATAGGACTCTGGAGTCCTGGGCTTAAATCCCTGCTCAACCATCGAAGCCCACTGAGTGACCCTCGGAATGTCACACTCTCTCAGCCTCAGAGGAAGGCAAAGTCAATCTCCCTCTGAACAAATCTTGCCAAGGAAATCCTGCGATAGGTTCGCTTGAGGGTCAGCATAATTCAGAAATGACTTGAAGGCACACAAGAACTATATAAGCTGTGATAACTGCTTCTAGAAATAGTCGTAATCTTCCTTGTATTTAAATAACAACAATTTTTATTGCTTATTTAGGTATAGTTAATAATACCAATGCTCTGGTTACCTCAGCAGTAGCCCAACACAATCTGGGATTAAAGGACCATCCCTCACACCTGCTCATCTACTACTCCAGCACTGAAGGTTTCCACAATGCTGCAAGACAGAGGGCCAGTCTCCCCTCCCACCAAAAAAAAAAAGATATGAATGCCAACAAGGATAATGAATGGAGGGTCTTGAGAAAGAGGAAATAAACAGAAGAAGGAAGAAGCCCTCAACCACTTCACACTGTGCAGTAGGTCCTTCCTTGGCATAGCCATTGTCACCACCATTCTCCTTTCTTCCTTTTGCCTCTCTCCCTGCATCCCATCAAGATGGAGTGATGATGTTAAATTTACAAGCAATACCCTTGGCCATCCCTAGTGACAGAATATTCTCTAAATGGAACTTTGTTTTGACCTATAGATTCCCATAGTAATTAGACTGACAAAGGATGCTTTTTTCCAAGTTTCAGAGATGTGGGGACAGCCTTGTTTGGGGAAAAAACAGTAGGACATTTTAAAAAGCGCCCTGGCAGAAATTTTAGCTTTGAAAAAGAGGACATGTCTGGGAAAAGGCAAGTGTATGGTAACCTAGTATACACCACAATAATTTTATTTTTGAAAAAATGAAAGACAGAATAGAAAATATCTTAAGTAAATAAAACAGGAAGTGGGGTTCTTGGGCAGAGTTAAGTCCAAAAATTACTTTTTTTGGACTACAACTTCCAGAATCCCCCAGCCAGCCTGACCACTGGCTGTCACCATTAGCTAGGTAGTTACTGAAACATCCTTGTACAGATGTGCTGGTCAAACACATGCTGATAAAAAACCTTTGTCCTTACGGAAAGTGCTAATGGCTACTGCTTAAGGTAATTATCACTGTTTGTACTCCTTGTATTTCAGTTCCTTATGAACCCACTGATTACATTCCCACACCCACTCAATCATTCACCCACGCAAGCTACCAACTGAGTAACACTTCATGCATCTGATAAAGTGAGCTTTACTCCACAAAAGTTTTCCTACAAAGGAAAGCATGCATCTGTTTTAAGAACTATTTTGTAATGGTGACCTTAAATATTCCATTCTAAAGGAATGCTAAAGGAGTAAATCAAAGTAGGGCCAATGTTAAACTAGGCATATATCTGATTGCACTGGCAATGCTCAGGGTGGGGTTTGATTATGATTGCTCTAGGTTTCCTGCAGGAACCATAAAAAGATGGTGGGGGAATCCCATTCTCCACCTATAGAACACGTATCACGAAGCCACAGCCCAATCAATGCAAGAAAATATATTCTGATCTCCAAGGACATGATCATATCATCCACACCCTATGCATGTGCTTGGTGGAATACCGATGCATAATTGCTTCCTAAAGTAGACGCTGCTTTGATATCAATGGCTGAAGACATAAGAAACAGTGGTGTCCCTGCAAATGTAAAAGGATTCAACTTAGCACTGCTAGGGGATTTTTTTTCAAGGGTGAGTAAATGTGTGTCAAGTCACCACTCTCTGAGGAGGGGGTGGTGGAGAAGATGCACATTCCCAACAACATGTAACATATTCCATTTTGGGAGTTGTTCACATTCTTGTTGATAGAATTTATGTGCCTGGAACAAATCCGAAAGCAGACATTTTGCCCATTACTACATGTTCATGCTGGGGCAAAGTCTCACCAGCAAGACTTATTGCACAGCTGTTCAAAAGCATAAGAATCATCCCAGAACAAAATTAGCAACCCAGCCATGTTGTTAAGATTACATTACATTCCAATGAGTATATATACACAAAGGGGCAGGCTTAATGAGTCCTTAGACTTTACTCACCTGGTGAGGAATGTATGTAAAAATCATTAATGGCACTTAAAGGCACAGTGGGCTGGTTTCTTGAAATTTGGTACATGCATATTGCAAGCTGTACCAGTCAACTGAAGATCTGAAAATGGGGCTTCTCATATCTATCCTTTAAATCAGAGATTGTTACCTTGTATAATTAAGGTCTTTTTGGATAATTAAGATACTTTTGGGACACCAGGGAAGTTCAGATTTGACATACTGATTTAGCCATTTGGGATGCATGGACTAAAAGCTTCTGATTGCCAAGAAAACCTGAAAGGGAGGTATTTTTAAACCTCTCCCAGAAACAGGAGCAAGAATCATAAACTCCACTACTTGACTGTCACCTAGAAAGCTACACATTAGTGTACACGTACATGCACATCCAAAACTCATTGATTTGTTAGTGATGTTTGAAAACAGGTGTTAAACATAATTTCCCTTCTCCAAGCAAGTGAAAAGTAAATATTAGATCTATTGTTACTGCGGTCCAGGACTACCTGGAGATAGCACTTGATATCGTTTTTGATATGAAACCATTTGGCCTTCCTCTGCCACCCCGCTCCACGTGTTTGCGAGGCCTCCGGACAAGCGCGTAAACAGGCGCGGCCGATAATTGCTGGACATTCCATTCCCCACTTAGGCAGGCCGAACTGGGCCGGTTCATCGCTTCAGAGACCTCTCCGGGAAACACCCTTTTGCTTATGCGCGCTACTAACAAAGGCACCCCTGCCCCAAGCAGGTAGATGCACAAAGCTGTGTCAAGCACTCCACATTTGCATACTGGCTACACTATTGCTGATTCAGCGCTAAGCCAATCATGCTAAACTCTGACCTTTCCAAAGCTTTGTTCTGCTCCAAACTTGCATTGTTCTCACCGAGTAAAGTATGGCCTGCAGCCACAATTCACCCTATATAACCCCCCCCCAATTCCGAGACCACCTCGGATCGCTCTGGACTTCCATCCCGCCTTGCTGCCACTTTGTCGGGCGAGCTCCCCTCAGTGAACCACGCTGAGCTTCTTCCCTGCACCCCAACGAACTCAATCTTCAAACTTCTTCAGGACTACAAGACAGGTGTTGTATCACCCATTTCCCCCGAAAATCCCTATTTCCAATTCTTTCGTTAGCTGTGTGATTGTGGTGTCTTTACTATTTGTTTGTCTTTCAATAAAACATCATTTTTGCTATTTTAAAACTGTCTGACTGCTTCACTGACCTGACCCTGTAGACGCTGGGTTGCAAGATCCTGCTACGTTACCCTGCCTCTCACTAGCTTTAGTGAGTGCTCCAGCTAATTTTCCCCAAGTGGTGTTATTGTGTTTTGGTTATTTGGGCGCCCCTCCTGGGACCCCCAGAGAACAGGGTAACACTATCAAAAAAGTAAATATTAGATCTATATAAAAAAAAAGTGTCTATCTGCCTATGCCATAAATTCTTCAGACAGCTATAAGTAAGAAATTGGTTGCTTCTTAGAATGAGTTTCACGTAGCCCATGGAACTATCTCACAGCTATTTTGGGAACACATTTTATTTGGTTGGTTGGTTTCAGATCATTCAATGGTTACTGTTACCTGGGTACTGGCCCAGGTCTGCAAGTTGATGAGGGCATAGGAGTGGAGCAGCACTAAACACTGCACACACTTTAAACCTGAGTTAATGCATAACATGGAAGTATAAATCTGTGTGATCACCAAATTAAACATGCAGAACACGTACTTACAAAATCTCAGTATCCAAAACAAAAACTGAGCAATAAACCTAGCATAATTTATAATTCCATTTCACCATAGTGTCAAATTAATACTGCTATTTCAGTATCCTGATGCAAGATGACAGACTTATTGTTATACACATTAAATTAGCCCACGCTGAAAAATTCTCTTTTGTTCACCTGAAGGATATGTTGCCTCAAATTAATAATAAGACATCCCTAGTTGAACTTTGTGCAGGCCGTGAGTAGCATGGCATGGCTCAGACAGTACCATGGGCACACTGGAATCTGACTAACCTGGCACAAAAGGCAGGCAGTGATAGGGAAACTATCCTTACTGTGAAGAAGCCCACAAGCAATAGGGGGAAATGCCTTACATCTAGTCACTTTGTATTTATCCACTGTTGCTGCAGAGATGCCCATGGAGAAGAACATCACGTACCCTCCAACTGTTTAAATTTGGCAGGGACAGTCCCAGTTAACCCTCTATTGTCCCATTTTTGCTTTTACAATATCCCAGTATCTCTCTCCTTCTCCCACTTTCCCCTTTTGTCTTCTGCTTATTTCACACAACTGTGTTCAAAGTGCACAAGTAGTTTGCATTCAGTTAATGAGAGTGAAAGAGGAACGTGGTCAGATTCTTGTCCTCTCAGTACTTTTAGGCAAAAGCAAACTGCTGTAGCTTCTCCTGACTTGTACGTTCTTCCTCATTAATAACTTTTCGCATCTGGACCACAGTCCTGATTTTGTTTGACCAGACATGTTCCATCTTTCATCTATGAAATTTTTGAAGGTACCTCATCCAAAATGTTTTGGGCCTACAATAAAATGTCCTTTTTTTTTCAGCATCTGGAATCTCCTCTATTTTTTTTCCTTCAGTTCATAACAAATATTGTTCCTGGAGCTTTACAGTTGTCATTGTGCCAAAAAAGCGTAGAGAAATAATTTTTTGCATTGACTGTAGAAAACTTTATCACAATATACATTGCATATTGACAATGAATAAATGCCACAACGGATTAGTTCTTTGGGGAAATGCCAAGCCAAGTATATTTACTTGTTAGATCTGACCAAGGGTTTATTGTCAAATATGCTTGAAAGAAAAGTCAAAGTACAAAGCTGTCTCTGCTACATCAAATGGTTTGAAGTAATTTATAGCTGTCTCTTTAGGTTTACACATGTTTCTGAGAGACTGCCAAAAAGAGATCTTTGGAAGTCACTCTAATAGATCCTTTTAGCTTTTTGTGTTTGACACCCTAAAGGCACCAGCTCCTGTTTGATCTTGGAAGCTAAGCAGGGTCAAGCCTGATTAGCACTCAGATGGGTGACCACCAGTGAATACCAGGGACTACAGGCTATATTTCAGAAGACGGAACTTGCAAAATCTCCTTGGAGTATTCCTTGCCTAAGAAAACCCATGACATTCATGTGGTCACCATAAATCGACAGGCGATCTGAATGCACATACACACATTTCTGGTGATTTTTTTTGTGGGTGGCAAAGTAGGTGCTTTAGCCCCATAAAATTTTACAATTACGCTTTTGGGTTATATGGTGATATATGGACTTGAACAGGAAATCTATTCAGAACATTTAGATAGTGGGAATGGATAGATTTCCTAGTAGGGTGATGCCAAGTCACTCTGCTGCCTGAGGCAAAGGAACAAATGGTGCAAGTCACAGTAGACGGAAACCCTGCCAGCTCTGCTATTTTGGCACTTAAGGCAGAAAAAATCCCACAAGCAGCTCCCTCACTCTGCCTGGCAGTAGAAGTACAATAATAACAATGCAAATAACAACTTTCTACCCTTTCATGAAATCCAGAACCTATTGGTTGGGGCAGCTGCCTCGCTCTTCCTAATGGTACCCTGTTACCAAGGTAAATGTGACAGCAAATCACCAAGAAACCATGTCTCTTGTGGGCAGTGGAAATATACAGCAAGATGTTATCTGGAAATTCCATGAGTTATAATTTGGTGTGGTTAACAGAGTACTATGAATATTTCATCCCAAATTTCTCAAAAATTGCTGTCTTCCCTCTTTAAGATAAGTCACAAAAAGAGATCAAAAGAAAAGAATGTCAGGTTGTTTCTGAAACGTTCAAGGCAGCATTTCATTTTTTACTCATACCCTTTGCTTACATTTTATAACCTCAGTCATATTTAACTCTGATAATACTTGGGAATGCCAGGGAGCTATATTAAGAAAGGCAGCATAATGCACCTTAGGCAATGAAATATCTTGGGGCAGCTCTGTTTCCTGTGAGGAGACAGAATGAATGGGAGATGGCCTGCATTTACACTGCAGCATTCATTGTCACATTTTATTGTCCTTGTAAACGCACATTTGCAGAGTTGGATCACAGGCCAACTAGTCTGCAACAAACAATGCTGAGGTAAAATGGATGAAAAGCCTGCCTGTTCAACGTGGTTAGAGGAGGCTGAACCAAACAGCAAAAAGGAGGAGAGAAAGAGAGAGCTCTATTGAAGCAGCCTGATTTGAGAGTTCTCTACTGTTTTGCTGGTGCTGTTTTGGTACTGAACTTTGTGACTCAGTGAACTGACCCTTTTCAGGACTGTGATATAGATGAGCAGGTTGCTTATTCAAAAGGTCAGACTCTTAACTGTGAATAAGTAATCCTGTTGATGGGAATGAGTAATCCGGCAACAAGTGTTGCCTCCTCTTTCTGCTCACCCTATTGGGAAAACTAATAAAGGACTGGCAGGATAAGTAATGCAAACAAACGGATTGCTGACAATTATAGATAACAACAGGAATAAAAATTCTTCATGATAAATGTATACTGTGAATTGGAACCAGTGTTGTGTAGTGGGTTAAGCGTTGTACTAGTATTCCAGGAAACCAGGGTCTGAATTTTTGCAGAGCCATGGAAACCCACTGGGGGACCTTGAGCAAGTCACACTATCTCAGCCGCAGGAGAAAGCAATCTTTCCTCTGAACAGATCTCACCAAGAAAACATTGTGAAAAGGTTACCATAAGTTGAAGTTGGTTTGAAGGAATGTAAAACACCATCTAAAAACTGGAGGGGACAATGCACAGCCCCAGGGCTGTACATGCCTCTCCAGCACTGCTTTATGTCTTCTAGCACTCACAGTGTCTTGGATCTCCTATTTTTCTGGGGGGAAAGGAGGATGAATTGTCCAAGATTTGCCTTTTAAATAAGCTGCAGGGTCCGACTTATGCTGTTTAACTTTTTTTTAAAAGGGTTTCAAAATATTCCACTCGCTTCCATTTTTGTTTTCTTTTTATTTAGTGGCACTTTTCACCATCCAAGCAACCTCCCCCCTATCTCACTCCAGAGAATGCCAAGGGCAGAACATTGGCTTCTGAGTCAAGATATTAAGCACTGCTGTAAGCTATGCCAAAATTTTCCACTTTGGGGGATAATGCTCCCACTGTAAATGTTATTGATGATTATCTGAATCTATTTAAGATTTATAGTGGTCATATGTAAATAGCCTTTACACATGTTCCTGTTTTGGATAGGTGTTCCATGATGCCAGTTTCCACGAGTGCTTATGGCCAAAGTGCAGGATGTACACTGAACAAACCTTTATTCATGGCCAAAGTGTAAAAGCTGCCCTTGGAACTTCTCACTACTCAGAAAAATGAGGGGACCATAGCAAGATTTCTTGTGTACTTGATATACATTGCCACTGATTCAATTCAAGAGCTGGAATGTGTCCAGAGGAGGGCAACCAAAATGGAAAAAGGAAATCGTGCTGTTTGAGGAGCAGCTTAGGGAGGTGAGTATGTTTAACCTGGAGGAGAGAAAGTTAAGATGTGATCTAAGAGGCATTTTAAATAGCTGAAGGTATGCCAGGTGGAAGATGGGACAAGCTTGTTTTCTGCTGCTTCAGATACTAGGAGACAGAGCAATGGCTTCAAACTTGAGGAAAAGAGATTCTGCCTAAACTTTAGGAATAGCCTCCTGATGGTAAGAGCTTTTGACAGTGGAATACACTGCCTCAGAGTATGGTCCCCAAAGAAGGAGATCATACTCTGAGGCAGTGCATTCCACTGTCAAACAGTTCTTACCATCAGGAGGCTATTCCTAACGTTTTTAAACAGCGGCTAGATGGCTATCTGTTGAGAGTGCTTTGATTGTGTATTCCTGTGTGACAGAGGGTTAGGTTTGATGACCCTTGTGACTTCTTCAAACTCTATGATTCTATGATTTAAATCCGATGGCTCATGGATGGGCAACTGTGGAAGGCTTAGTTCCCCAGGAGACCTAAGAGGGCCACCTCCCACTGCTCATTTAAAGAAAAAAACTGCCCCCAAATTCCCTCTTGGGGACACAGGGCACTCTCATGAGGTTTTGGGGCCTGCTAGGGGCATTTTAGGCCCAGCAGAGGCCTTTTTCTAAACAACAACAAGTGACGTTCACTTTCTGTTTTGCCCTCACCCGGGCAAAAATTGACCTAGGAGCAGCAAAACATGGTTAAAATGCCCCTCACGCCCTACAGAGGCCATTTTGTAGCCAAAAGAAAAAGAAAAAAGACCTTGAGGAGGGTGCAGAGGGCTTCCAACCATGGTAGAAATTCCCTACTTATCCCCCTAGAAATCATTTGGAGGCATTTGGACTTGCGGGGGCTTAGGGCCACAAAAATGGTCTTGGGAGCAACATTTAGCTTGCAGCCCACACTTTGCCCATCTCTGCAATAGCTGTTCCCAAACATAGTAGTCCAACTGAAACAAGGAGATATAGTTACTAACCTACGATCAAATGCACTTTTTTGAACAACTCATGTGTTGCTCTCCAAACAGGTCAGGAGCTGCATGTGGAAGTCCACACACAAATCATAATTTAGCCATTCCTTGCTCTTTCAAAAGGTTAATGAGCTAAATGCATGGATTTCTATTTTGCCCACCTCTCCAACCTCTTTACTGGCAACACACAAAAGAGTAGGCAAAGATCAAAATGTCTTCTAGAAGAAAAGCAACTACTCTACACAAGTATATATAGATGCAAGAATGAGCAGAGAAGTATTTTACTTGTTTCTATTTCAGCCAAAATTGGATCCCAAGATGGCTTATACTTGAAGTCATTATGAAAATAAACAACTCATGTGTGTGAGAAAGAAGGAACTGAGGGAGGGAGATCCTTAGCAATAATTTGTTAGCAGAAGAACTACATGTGACACTCAAAATTCTGGAAGACTGCCTCCTCACATATGAGCCTGCCAAGAATTTGAGATCTTCTCTAGAGGAGCTGCTGCATATTCCAGCATTCCAAGAGGCTATGATGATGAGTACCAAAGACATGGCTTTCCGGGTAATTGCACACCAGAACTTCCTCTTAGGGAAATCAGGCTGGCTCCATCCCTATTGAACTTCTGGTGGGCAGCCAAGACTCCATTGTTTCCCATGGTCTTTAGTTTTTACAATAGGGGTCCTTTCACACTACATGACTGTCGCACTTCGATTCCACTTTAACTGCTATGACTGCATCTTGGAATCTGAAGTTTAATGAGGCACTACAGGAGTTTTCTGGCTAAGCACTTCAAATACCTTATGAAACTACAAATCCGAAGATGCCATAGGATGGAACCAGGGCAATTACAATAGTATCAAAGTGCTATAATTATGTAGTGTGAAATGGCCCAAGGTTTTGGTTTTAACAGTTTTAATGGAATGCTTTTTGGCGCTGGTTCGTATAAATTGTCTTAATTTTAAAAGAATGCTTTTATCTGTGCCACACTACCTCAAGAACCAGGAAGACTGGGTGGCAACAAACAAATACTTTTAGCAAATAATAGCCACTACAGGACACAATAACAATCTCAATAATCAATTTCATTGACCTCAAACTAGAAAATTTTACTGTATGAGCTGTGACTATCAAAGAGGACTGATGTTGCATATTAACTTTTTCTCTTACTTCTGTGACAAATCACCTAACTAAATGACTGGGAAACAGTTGTAGACTTAGACCATAATTTGAGGGGCTGCTGGTTTTGAGTTCTTTTACAGTTCTATTCTTAAGAGGGAACAAAGCATCAAGTCTTGCATTAAGAGAACAAAGGGGCAGAAGAATGCCAAAGGCTATCCCTGATGTCACCACTGATCAATGGAAGTTGTTGGTTTCCCCCACAAAGGGCTTCCTTCCCTTTACAAGGTTCAGATTAATTAAAGTGCAATATATTTTCTCAAGCAGTAGCCAAAGAAACAAAGATGAACCTCAAACTCACACCAAAAAGAGAAGCCATTTTATGTGCAAAACAAATGTCAGGTACATTTTGACCAAACTGTTTTCTTTAAACCAATGGTCCAATGTTCTTTCATTTCAACAAAGTGCCTTTTTAGAGTTCCAGTTCTCAAAAAGGAGAAACGTCACTTCCATCAAACACTTAAACGATGTAGAAAAAGTTTCTCCTTGTGCGTACAAAGCACAGGGCATGTCAGAAATCTGAAACACAACACGTGTCATTTCCTGTGATATACCAAGGTCCGAATCAACATCTGGTACAATAAGGCAAATGGTGAGGAGATTCACAGGCTACTTTCTATGTTTTATGGCCTGTGTCACAGTCACCACTGGGAACTCCTTCCCATGGGAGGCTGGGCTGATCCCCCTCTCTGTTTTTCTTTGGCTGGCAGAAACATCTTTTTTTTAGGCAGATTTTGGACTATTTACTACTGGTTGCTGCAGAAAGATCTACCAATATTAATGTGAGTGGAATGTTGCTGTACTTTCACCCTCATTTGTATGTTTTAAATGCTTTCAAACTGTTTTAAATTAGTGCTGTTTATAATGAGATTCTTTGGTTCATTGTTTTTAGTTTAATTTTTTTTCACTTATTATTGGTTTTTCAAATGCATTTTTGTTTTGTTCTATGTTGTGAGCCATCTTGGGTGGAAGAAAGATGAAATATAAATAAAAATAGATATAAAACATATATAGTTGGCTCTCCACAATTGTCGGTTTCACTTTCACAGGATTTGATTATTTGTGAGTTTCTCCAATCCCTGTCCCCCCTGCACATCTTGCAGGGGAACTTTCCCTCTTGGAAGCTCTGATCAGCCCTTTGTCTCTGGTCCTTCTCCTCCTCCTCCTTCACCAGCAACTGCCTGGCCAGTTAAGGACAGTTTGTAACCTGATTTCTCAGCTCCACAAACCCTCTTCCAATGTCACACACACACACACACACACACACACACACGGAAGGAGGTGAGCGAGAAAGAGGAAGTATAAGGCCATCATGCCAACCCACCCCCTTTCCCTGACCTGTTTGGACCTGGGGTGCGCACTGTCCCCACCACATCTCAGGCCCTCCCTGCACGCACACACACACACGCACACACATTTTGATACTAGCAGTTTTTCCACTTTTGCTGGGGTCCTGTGCCCCTAACCCTACTGAATGTGGAGGGACAACTGTATTTCTTATTTCTAATGCCCCAAGGCCAAATCAAGGCCTGTGGGTGATAAGGAACATGGTAGGGTTATCTGTTTAACTCAGAGCTGTGCAACTCTGCCGTGCAACTTTCCACCTCTAAGCCACCTCATGGGCCACATGGCCACCTGAGAGCATGAAAATACATTGTTTTCTCTCTACTTCTCCTTAAAGATGGCATCTGGAAGTGGGTTTGCATCATTTCTTGTCACCACTTTGAAGCAGAAACAGATGTTTGAGGTTTTTGAAGGGTTTGGGACACGTTGGGGAGTGGCCTTTGTGTGAGAAGTGCCAGGGCTGCTATCCAACAGTACCTTATTCAGGTGTCCATCAAATCTGGTGCCAGCCTTGTGATGTATGGTCCCATGATTTAAGAATGATAGATCTGTTTCTTTTTTATATACTTAAACCTCTAGCTTATGGTTGTGCCTTATTTTTTTGACAAAACACCTGAAAAAGAAGTAACTACTGGAACCTGGCAAACAAAGCCCTTTCATAGTTAACTACAGCTGTTCCCAGGTTGGTCATTTGCAGGTATGTTGGGCTGCATGTACCATGCTGCCAAATGTGTTGTAACCCAACATATCTAGAAGGTACCAGACTTGGGAAGATTGGTCAGCAACTA
Source organism: Ctenosaura bakeri (assembly GCA_948474755.1). Classification (NCBI taxonomy): domain Eukaryota; kingdom Metazoa; phylum Chordata; class Lepidosauria; order Squamata; family Iguanidae; genus Ctenosaura; species Ctenosaura bakeri. The sequence continues at coordinate 150,650 of CAOLHI010000147.1, forward strand.
CTTACTTATCTTGATCTTGCTTGAATGTATTTACATGCATTATTTTCCCACCCAAATGCTCCTGTGTTCAACTTGCCGCTATTCTAATAACATCATTTATCTTCTCACCTTGGCAGCTGTGGGATTTAACTGCTGAGATAGATGAAAGATAAACACTTAGGAGATGCTGTGGAAATATTTAAACCACAAAGTAAAGTGCTAACCCAAGGCCTTTAAATAAAGGCTAAGATTGTAATTGGGACAGCTATATTGTGAAATCTGCTACTCCTCTATTTTACTAGGGACAAAATTAATTAAGAAAACAACTTATAATAACAGAGAATGTTCTTGGCACTTACTTTATGTAACAACAAGCAGCTGTTAAGAGTTAAGCTTGTCACCCTTTCTAAAAATTGACCTCTTGAGCAGTTATTTGGTAGCACCATTGACATGACCAAATGAGCAAGGTAATAAGCTGGGCCACCATAGCTGGGTCTTGTTTTAACAAAAGACAGCCTATCTGTTACATGCCGCTGGGAGACCAATTTGAGACTATCTCTGTACACAGCCGTGTCTGATAATAGGCTGTAGAAAATAACCTTTCTTCTTGGAAGTACTTGCAATCATGGTCCAGAGAATCCTCTTAGGGAGCTTGCCCAGGTTGGAGTATGTCCAAAAGGTCGATCTGATTTTTTTTCTCAAAGCAATCTACAATTACTAGAAGTAAAGAAGGAGTAAATCTCACTATTGTGTGTATATGTCTTCGAGTTGTCAGTTGACTTATGGTGACCACATTAATTTTATAGGGTTTTCTTAGGTAAGGAATATTCAGAGGTGGTTTGCCATTGCCTTCCTCCGATATATATAGCCTACAGCACCTGGCATTTGTCATTCAACTACTAACCCTTATATTCATTTATATAAGGCATTTTAATGTCAGTTTATAAGAGAGACTCCCAAAGACAGTTCCATCAAGTCCTTTTAAATTAACATTCAGCACCCAAAATACTACAAAGCATTGAGAATGGACAGATTACATACGAACCATCAATCATTATTAAAAAAGAAATCATGGTGATATCATATATACCATACAGTTTGGGGCCAAATCTTAGGGTCTCAATATGTCCCACTGGCCTTCACCAGATGGCCACCCTTCTTTCTCCATAACATCATTTTTCTGTGGTTTCCCATTTTTTATACAGTCCCCTCCCCATCGTAAAGGACTGAAATGTCTCTCCTAAGGTTTACTTGCTGGCACTAAGAGCTTCAGGCAACAATGTAGTAATTTCCTTGTCTCACCCATTTTCCCTTTGACCCCACCCACCAATGCATCCCAGACTCTGAGAACTTTTCTGAAAATGAATTCAGAGAAGAGGTTACCTCACCTTGATATATTCTGTACCTGCCACAACATCTCCTTTTCCCCTCCAGTCTTCTTCTCCTGTGTCTTATCTCTTAATTTATAAAACCAAATGTAAGGCCAGTATCCTCACTTAAATTAATGGACTGTAATCACCACCATATTATTTATCCCTAAGTCGTGTGAGCAACTCTGAGAGATGTTTTCTTTTTGGTGGGAAAAGTGGAACAATACAGAAAGTAGACTAATTAAAAGCAATGCAATGGCGAGAGTCCTGTTGATGTTATATATGTGTGTTAAGGTGCTTTACACATGTGATTGGTTGTACTTGTTTGGCTGTTGCACAATGGTTGTATTCAGTTCACAGTTGCACAACTGAAGTTCTGCAAGCATAACCACCACACATAAAGTTCTTTAGGCATAACCTGATAGTGCATAACTATTTCATTTCAGATAGTGCATAACTATTTGTTAATGCCTTCAACTTACCACTTGATTCACTGAAAATAGCCTGAACCTTCATTACCATCTGATTGCCACTGCGCATTTCCCATTCCACCATGTGACAGTAAGCAACCACACTGGCAGATATACAGTTGGTTGCACAATGCCAGTACTCACAATAAAGACAGCATAGTGCAACCACCATCTAACTCCACAGGTTCAGACTTACACTATGCAATCACTGTGTAGGATCTCAGCCTAAAATTGTTACACATTTACGTCATAAGACTACAGTCCAAAAAACATGTGGAAGCTTACACTTGCTGATTCCTGCAATACTGTACCAGAGGACTAGTGTGGCTTGCACACAGCTCCATGAAGTTTGCAAGGATCAGCCATATCACAGCTAGGCTACATTGACAGAAAAAAATGCTTTTCTGACCTGGGTAATATAACAATGGCTCCTTCATATCTCCCCTGTTAGGATCACAGTGGAGATAGCTCTATTAACATGCATACCTCTACATTTTTACCAAGGCCTAAAATGGCTCCAGGTTAGATTTCAATTTAGATTGAAAAAAATTGTAACAAATCTTATGCCTTAGCCCTATCAATGTCTATGGCTAAGCAGGACCTACTTCTAGGGAAGTGTCCACAGGATCGTATCCCCACCCCCAAACTTTGATGATGACTTTCTGAACCAACAGTCTGTCTCTAAAATGGTAATGTTCTCTGACTCACGTATGCTGGAACATTTGTGGCTTCTGCTTAACATTCGCTCAAAACTGTTTAGAGTACTTGTCACGACAAATGAGCGAAAGTTCAGTTTATGTTCTAAAAGCTTACATCTATGTTTAAAAGTCTGTAAAAATCCCTTATTTGCAGTATCTGTTACCAGAGATCTGGAGTCTTCTTGCAAAGCTGAAACAGTAGGATAAAGAGTAACACTGGAAAGTTCTTAGCAGAGATTAATAGATAAGATTGCACTTTGCTGGAAAACATACGGTTCCATTTGTAAAACTGATAGTGCCTTAACCTTTGTTAATATGCACCTTAAAACCCAAAGAAAAGTCCCCTCCTTAATTAATGTCACAATTACTCTAGATGCCAGCATGCAGCTCAATGGAAAAAACAAATGTTCCATATTATTTGGCTTCCATTGGTAACCACTGGCCTTCTTGGCTCTGTTTCAACTAATAGCCTAATAATTATTTACTCAGTAAGCATTAACCACCTTACATCATGATGCTTCAAAAGAGAAAGAACATTCAACTTTCTCTCACTGAACCCTTTCATTTCTATGCTGGGAGGTGAGACCAGTTGTGTTTTCCATCACAGTATGGGATTAGCTTACAGATACTCATTTCCACTGAGATGGAGGATAGAAGACTAAGACTGAATCGTCTAGGGCAATGTCACTCCCAAACTCTCTTTTAGGATCAAGTTACATGTTACACGGCAGACCCTTTTGCTGTGTGTGTTTGCTGTGTGCAGAAGCCCACTCATATTTGCACAACTGGTCTAATTTCACCAGTTAGCTGCATTTTCCAAGAAAGTGATGACTTCATTTGCAGTGAAGACAAGGTGTGAGTATTATCAATGCAAACATATGCTGACTTTATGACTGCTGAAGGCCCGCCACCTCTTTGCCATCTAAGGTAGTGCTGACCTTACTAAAAATCACTTTCTGCACAATTCATCACAAATGGCAGGATCTTTCTCCTCTAGCATGTGGATCAGGACAAGTCTCTTGCCCTGCCCACCACTGAGGGAGTGACACTGTTTATTGGGACACACAGGGAGAAAGGAAGCATAGGTCAATGCAGAGGTGTGCCAAGGTTCATACTTTTTCACCCAAAGTATACGACACCACATTTAAATAGAATTATCTGAACTCTGCATCAGGTAGTCTATAGCATGCAAATCTCCATTCATGCAAAACTGCAGAAAATACATGCAGCTCTAGGAAGATAAAACTGTGCTTACTCCACAAAACGAATTCCCCCACCTTAAAACAGCACAATTTTATCTTCCTAGAGATCCATGTATTTAGATGATGTGTTTTCTCCAGGGAAGGCATATAAATCTCAGTAAGGATACATGGAGAGCCAGCTGGCTGTATTGGTTTGAATGTTGGACTACAACTCTGTAGATAAGAGTTCAATTCCCTGTTTGGCCATGAAAACCCATTTGGTGACTTTAGGCATGTCACACACTCTCAGCCCTAATGATAGGTTCATCTTAGCATCACCATAAGTCTGTAATTACTTGAAGGCACACAGCAACACAACAAATTATACAAGTATTCTACATCCTTAAATTGGGCACTGCTTGCCAGTAGGAACAACTTCATGTAGATAAAGTGGCACTTTCTATACTCCACAGACCATCTGTTCCAATCTGCATTTCATTAACACTTATACTCACTTGTAACTGGCATATCATCAAGTGACAGGCAATCTTTTTTTCCCCCTTCAATTACAAGGGAGCTCATTACTGGAGCTCTGGCCAATGCAAACACCTTTCAAAAGGCAGACAAATACAGTACTAGTAACAAGATAGTGTGCGTGTACTTCTAAGCAATGGCAAAACTCTCTTAATCCAAACACCTATATCTTAATTTTTAAAAAAATATTTAAAAGTAAATCTATCAAAGATGACTTAAAGGCTCAAATTTGGAAAATTTCAGGTTTTTTGGACTACAACTGCCAGAATACCTAGTATCTGTGCTGGCTGCATGATTTTGCCAGTTGTAATCCAAAAAAGTTACTTTTTGCAACTTTCTGGCAGCAGTCCTATATACACTTCCTTGGAAAACAAGTGTGCGCACACACACACACACACACAGAGTATTGTCAGGATTGATCCATGACTCTAGGTTACAAAAGGCAGAACAGAAAATGATTCTCTCTCTTTCTCTTTCTCCTGCCTTCACTCCACTTTAATACAGTTGACCCTCTATTTTTGTGAGTTCAGCACTTGCAGATTTGATTATTCCCAGTTTCTTATTTATTTATTTTTTAAAAATCACTGTATTTGACCCTGCCATGGGAAAAAAAATGTCCTCTCTAGGAATCTTTTAAGTCCTCAAGCATGATTCTATGGTCAGCTTACGCCAGAAGTGAAGAGTCACACTGGAAGACCTAGAGATTCCTAGAAGGAACATTTCTCCAGGCATTGCTAAGTCTTCTAGAGCTACTCTACCTCTACTTCTGGTGGAAGTTGACTATAGAAATTGCCTTAGAGGATCTAGAGATATGCTCTCGGGTAAGAAACATAGCTTTTCTGATTTTTACTTTATTTTAAACTATTTTTATTTATTTTTCACTTTTTGTGGGGGTCTTACACCCCTAACCCTCCAAAAAGTGGAGGGTTCAGTGTAGTGTGTAGTGTAGTGTAGTTCCCAAAGCCTACCAAATTATTTTGGTATGTGAGGCAGAAAGTTCTAGGAAGACCTCTCATTATACCTAGCAGTACAAATACAGTAACAGAATCAGTAACATTTGATTCCCTCTGATGACTACCAAAGTCTGCGGTCTGAGGCGGCCACCTAACTCCGTTCAATGGCAGGACCATTGCTTTTGATCAGTTTTGGCCTACAGACCTAATTTTAAAAAACATCCATACACAAATAATCTTTGTATAGACACATTTTCCCCAATGTCATCAAAAACAGCTTTCCAATGATGAATCTACAGATACATTGTGAATGTCAATTTCCAATATATGAAAAGAGTGCTAAAACAACATTTGACAACAAAAATATGCATGCATATTTCAGATTCCTTTTTGCTTTACTACTGATATCTCAAAAAACAGTTCACAACCAAGTAGTGGACTAAAACACATAAAGCAAATATATAGAAAGATCCAGTGGTGGGACGCTGACGAACTAGGACAGAGACAACCTAACTGAAAAGAAAAGAAATCATATTCACACTTACTAGAGGGAAATCCACCTCCTAAAATGCATTGCAGTACATTGAAAAATCAGCACAAGAGGGTTATAAAAACTCCCCACCCCTCATTTTTACAAGAGTAATGAACTTGTCACACCAAAATGTAGCATCTGAATCAGCAGACAGCAGAATAATATGTGAACATTTCTTTTCTACCTTTTTGCTTGACTCCACTGAAACTCCATTGCCCAGCTGTGTCAGGTATTTTGTTGAGAACTAAATTGGACCCTGCTGCCTTTTAATAACATTTTAATGACTCAAGCCATGTATTTCTGGCTCCTTGTAATGATTTAAAAGGTCTCTGCTTAGCTTTGAATGTCTCAACCTCAGGAAACAAAGAGCTTGTGCTTGTGTGGTTGTTTTTAACAATGGTTTTAAAAACTGAATGCAAAATACACATTGATTTCATTAAAAGGAAAAGACACTGGCTGCTTTTCTGCATTTTAGATGCATTTATCCTTTAAAATTGGCAAAAGTTCTAAGGAAAACGTGATGCAGGCAAAAAAGTATCAACATTTTGCCACCACTTTTCCTTCTGAGATGCATACCAAGAAAATACCCACAGATTCACAGACCAGATGCTCATTTTGTTTTATCCCAAAGAAATTTCCAAGGGCCCTTTTTACTACTATACCCATTCCAAGGGAGCAGGAAGAAGAAAACATTGCAATGAATACACAGCTGTTCTGTCTTGTGTTCCCTGACAGAGTCTGAGACACTATCCACTTTTGCAAGCAGAAATATGCCAAGTCCATCTGAGACACTGATATCCTCACACCATCCAGTTTGGGAGGGACAGCCTGATTACTCTCTGCCATTCCACTTTTCAGTTACTGTACCTAAAATGTACCAGCTTCTAGTCATCTTTCTAGTCATCAAGACTTCTAGTCATCCAGACTTAAAGAGTAGTTAATTACTAAGTGGAACAAGTATGAACATCTTTAGGAACATCCTTATTTTTATTTACATCTTAAATAAGAACTGACTTTCTCCATTTGAATATGTAAAATGTAGTCACCCACACATCATTCATCATGGTTTAGACTGGGATACAGTCTTCTACAATTTGCCCTGGAATGCCCCAGCTGGTTCCTCTGGTGCTTCCTAGTCACCATTTTGGGCTGATTTGGAGCCAAAGAAACAATTTCTGATAGGTGGGAAGGGAAAACTCACTTATATCCAATTTCAGACATGTGAGTTTGCTGTGGTTTTCTAGTGAAAAATGTCTGAAAATTGCATCAAAATATGTGATTACAAATTGGGAGGGATGCCTTGCAGCACTGGCAGGGGACAGCAGGGTCTGCCAAACTGGGGCTTAGGGGCCAAAGAAGGCCCTGGGGGCACACTTTACCCACCCATAGTTTGGTTTAGATCAGGAGTGGGCAACTGTGGCAAATCCAGGGTCACCTTTATGCCCTGGAACCCTTCGGGGTCTACATGGGCTATTGAAAAACAGAAGATCCTAAGTGGCCAGAAAACCACTTTTGGTTCTGGTTTTGTTTTTGTTTGCTTCTTTGTTTTTTTGGATGTTAAACGATACAGGGAAACCTTGCAACCTTCTTATAAAGTAAATTGTTACACCTGGCAGCTTATAGGAGCAGCAACTGGCCCTCTCTTTTGGCCAGAAAAAGGATGGTCTAGAGGTGTCAAGAGCCACAAAAAAACATCCTCAGGAGCTACATGTGGCCCAGGACCACCCTTTGCTCACCTCCGGTTTACACCAAGGGTGAGCAGCATACATCTCTTGACCCTATTTCATGCAGCCCAATGTGTAATTTCAAAAGCCATCTGTTAGCAACCAGCTCAGACCTCTTGTAAGAGCTTGTCGGGCTGGAAGGAAAGCACATCCAAATACATACACACACTGAGGTTTCACAGGGAAAGAAAAGAGACAATCCTGTCCACTTTTGGTTCTGGCAGGGGTGCAGCCCTTGTCCACCCCTAGAAATGTACCCACTCCTCCTTGAGATTTGAATGACTGAGAACCAGAATCCAGAATTTAATACTTAGGAGACAAATGTGAAAAGCCCTAGGCAGCACAGCCAATGGTGAAAGATCATGGGAGTTCCATGTAGGTGTGTTTGTATGTGTATAGCATACAACTTTCTAAAAATCCTGTACCTACTAGAGCTTTTCTCAGAGTGTGAGCCTGCCAAATTCTACACTTGCAAATAGCTGCACTGGTAATCACAAGGCTCAAGCCTGAATCAGAATGACAGCAGCAGAGAGATTTACTAGTCAGACAAGGAGCACATTCTTCTTTTCAGCTTTCTTAGAAATCTGCAGGTCTGCTCTTTTCTTATGGAGAGCCAGTGCGGTTCTAGGAAGATTCAAATCCATATTCAGTTCTGGAAACCCACTGGATCACCTTGGGCAAGCCACACTCTCTCAGCCTCAGAAGAAAGTAGTATCAGACCTCTTCTGATTAAATCTTGCCAAGAAAGCCTCCAGCACAAGGTCACCATAAGTTGGAATCAACCTGAAGGCTTATAACAACCACCAACAATTTCTTACTTGCCCTTCGTGGAGGCTGATGATATTGAAGATCTCTGGTTTTTTGTTAGGACTGAAGAGGAATCTTTATGATAGCACAGAATGATGGTACTGAAAGAATGCTCATATGCTATCGGCCCAGTCTCTCAGCTCAGGAAATTCAGAGCTATAGCAACCTGAACAGCCAACCTCCACTTGAAGAAGACTGCCACAAGTTCTTCTCACCCACCTTCCACATAACGGGCTTCACTGCCGAATAATTCCTACTGAACAAGATTTCCCTAATGTTCTAATCAAATCTGCTTTTTTGTAATTCAAACCCATCATATGTAGTCTTGCCTTAAGAGGTAGTTAAAAATTGCCGCCCCCACTCCATAATACCTGCTTCTAGACCCATATGCCTGACACAATTTTTTTCTGTTTAAAATGAGTATCTGAATGATTTCAATAAAGCAAATTGATCCAGCAGAAGAATAAACAATTAATACATTCTTAAAAGATTAAAATATCTATGTATGTGCACACATGTGCTCACAAGCACACATTCTTGCCAGTTTTTTCTTCCAGGCTCAGACTAAAATGAATGAAGTTTAAATGACAATGTGTTAGGGAGAACTGGATAAGATAAAAAAATGTACCCAACTTTAGATGTAAATAACTGTGGTCCAGAGAAAAGAAAATGGATTTGATTAAAAATCTGCACTGTTCACAAGCTTTCTGAAATCCTGAACATATCCAGTGCATGGATTTAAAGTACTCCCAAACAGCCTACCCTTATGTAGCCTGCCAAGAATTAGACAGGTGATCACTGAAGGCCTAACTGACCTTGGCAGGTTTGTTAGAGTTATGCTTTTCACATGGGTAAACTTTTCCTGAATAATTTTTCCAATATACTTGAGCACAAAGCAAAGTTTTGTTTACTATCATGCCTTACACCAACCATCCACTTATGTGAACTAATGGAACTTACTACCAGATGTGCTCTTGATTTTCAAAATGGTCTTTCCCTCTGCAATTTTTAGGGACATGAGCACAGCCTGGAAGAAAGCAAGAGAGGCAAAAAGGATTCTTGAGGCCTACCTCTCCAAGAACCCCAACCTGTCTGGTTTAGGAAGGGAGACAACAGTGGGAACATCTGCCAATTTCCTTAGGCTGTTGAAACACAAGGAGGAGCTGCCTGTGATGCTTCTCCATACATCCTTGGATAATGACAAATCTAGGGCCTAAAAGCCATTGTTAGCCCCAATTAAAGCAGACCCATTGAATCAACTTATTAATGTGAAGTAATCATTTATGTAAATCCTATAAATTCAATACATTTACTCTATTTAGGACTAGCCATTGGACTTAAGTCAAAAGGAGGTTTAAGAATGTCCAATGTCCCGTCACCAGGAAGGCATCAAACTCCTAAATCTTTCCTTAGCACCATTTCTAGCCAGAGCTTGGAAAACTTAATATTTTTGGACTACAATTCCCAGAATCCTGGCCAAGCCGCTTTCGGGGATCTGGGAGATACATTCAAGAAAGAGTAAAATTTCCTGCTTCTAGAATTAATTGGAATCATTTGCTTATCTTTTCCAGATTTCTTCAACTGGGAATGTACTAATGAAAGGCCATGAGAGGCCTAGGTGAAAACATAACCTGGTTCTCTCATTTTTGTGTGTCCTGCATATCATGAATGTGAGAGATTATCACATCTGCTGCCAATTCTTTGAAAACTGCTGGGGCAGAAACTTATTTATTACATTTATATTCTCCACAAGAAACTCAGGATAGCACGCATGATCCTTTCTCCATTTTATCTGGACAATAACCCTTTAACATAGGCCATTTCTGCACTACTGTGTTAACGTGCTATTATTCCCTTTTCAACATCCTACAGAATCCTAGGGTTTGCAGTTTAGGGAGAGGCATTTAGAATTCTCAGTCAGAGAGTTATTTGACCTCAGTAAACTACAAACCCTAGAGTTCCTCAGGATGTTGAAAGTGGAATAACAGCACTGTAACAATGTAGTGTAGAAATGGCCATAGATTAACTAGGCAGAATGGATGATTAGTCCAGAGTCACCAATGAGATTTCATTTCTAAGCGGGGATTTGTACCTGAGTTTTCCCAGGTTCAATACTCTATTGACTATAAATTATTTAAATAGATGATAGAATTAATAAACATACTGCTACAAGTTCACTGTAATTCTGCACAGAGCCTACACAAAAATAAATGTACACATTCACATGCACACATGTTACTGGGAATTCTGGAAAATAACTTTCCGTTACATGGGGAGAACTGACCTTACAGAGAACTTAAAATTGAACACATGGAAGACAGGAGTGGTAACAGTAGCCATTTCCGCACTAGACTGTTATAGCGCTATTATTCCACTTTCAACATCCTATGGAATCCTGGGGTTTGCGGTTCCGGGAGGGGCCGGCCGTCTAGTGCGGAAATGGCCAGTATAATTTAATCTGTTCCTCCATACATTATAGTGACATGTTCTTCTTACACCTCTGGGAAAATTCTTCAATCCTTCTTGGGCCTAGATCTCGGCCTGCCATTAGGCGGAGTGAAGCAGTTACCACAGGCAGCGCATTTGTGCAAGAAGAGCAAACTACTAATTATTTAGTCTATTACTGTTGCATGTCTTACTGCCAAGAATGAGAAGCAGTGCTTGTGGGAACTTTCAGTCTCACCTGTCAAAAGAATGCACACAGCCAGCTTTGGGTAATAGGTACCCTGACTTGAGTGAGAGCATGCTGTTTGCAGCTTTGCCTCTGGAAGCAAAATTTCTTGACCCAGCGCTACCATACCAACTGTACTAAATGGCTCCCCAGGAGAGAAATTTCAAAAAAATCACAAGCAGACAGGTGGGTGGGAGGTGTCAAAGGAGAAGACCGAATGGATTTGACATTCTACAGCAGCATCTTTACATTATGTTCTTATGTTCTTTTTTCTTAGTTCTATGAGTCAATCTGTTCTCCCACATGCGTAATTTCACACCACATGAAACATACACATGAATATTAAAGGAAAACAAAGGAGGGAAAAGGAGAGGGAGAAAGAGAGAGAACTGGAAGCATACATTAACAATGCCCACCACACTCCGGTTGTTCAGTTTTTAGGAGATAATTAAGAGTGAGTGTGTGTGTGTGTGTTTATGCCTTCAAGCCACCTGTTGACTTAAAGTAACCCCATGAATCCCATAGGGTTTTTCTTAAGGAAAATTATTTTGCCACTACCTTCCTTTGAAAGGAAGCTGTAATTCCTTGGTGGTCTCCCATCCAAGTACTAACCAGAGCTGACCTGCTTCAGTTCCAAGATTAGATGGGATCTGGTGCCTTTTGGATACTCAGGACAAAACAATTAAGTACAGAGATATAATAAACAGAATAAATGTTCTCATTAATATAAAACCTGGGTTAGTCACAATCAGATTTTCAAATTCTGCTTCTCTTATGGTCCTAATGTCAAGGTAACCCTGAGTAAATAATGTTATGTTAGCCTTTGATCATGCCATTCAGGTTCTGTTGAAGGAAAAAAAAACCTGTACCAGTTGCACTCCAGTGCCAGTTCTTAATACGTTAACCAGACACATTTACTGCCCCGCTTGTTTTAAAACTGGAGAAAGAGAAGGTTATAAAGAAGAACAAACAAGAAAGCATTCACTAGGATTCCACTGCTTCAATAATTCCCAGGTAAGCTGATATAAGAGCCGAGCGCCCAAAACACACAGATCTGTTATGCTCCATTTCCAACTTCAGGAACCTCCAAAGTCTGAACTATATCTAATGTCAGTGATCAGAATCAATATTCACACTAGAGGTTTGGAAAGTCTTTTTTTTGGGGCAGGGACTACAGTTCCCAGAATCCTCCAGCCGATATGGTCATGCTGGCTGGGGGATTCATCCTCCAAAAAAGCAACTTTTCCAAGCTCGGCTTCACATCCCTCAACCATGGCAACTCCAACCTGTTGGAACCTGATTCCATTTTTAATTTTTTTTCCCTCCCCATTTGGAAGACTGATCACGCATACATCTCATTTGCACCTCCTTACACCTTTATGCAGGATTTATATATATATATATATATATATATATCTTCCACTTTTAATTTTTTTTTATATTATTTTTTATTTAAAAAGTTTTCTCCCCATTTGGAAGACTGATCACGCATACGTCTCATTTGCGCCTCCTTACACCTTTATGCAGGATTTTTATATATATATTATATATATAATTATATATATATATATTATATATATATGTGTGTGTGTATATAAATTTTATATATATATATATATATATATAAATCCTGCATAAAGGTGTAAGGAGGCGCAAATGAGATATATATATATATAATTATATATATATATATAAAATATATAATATATATATATAATTATATATATATAATTATTATATTATAATTATTATATATATATAATTATATATATAAAATTATATATAATTATATATATAATTATATATATATAATTAAGTCTGATTAAAGTACATGCAGAGTGAACCGCTCGCCAGTGAAACACGCTTCAGGTTGCAGCTTTCACCCCTCTTTGTCCTAGGCTTTATGGTGCAAGCATTCTAACAAAATATAGAACTTTAAGGCCATTTCCGCACTAGCCTGTTATAGCGCGACGATGCCACTTTCAACATCCTCTGGAATCCTGGGGTTTGCAGGCCGGCCCCTCCCGAAACTGCAAACCCCAGGATTCCAGAGGATGTTGAAAGTGGCATCGTCGCGCTATAACAGGCTAGTGCGGAAAAAGACCGAGCTCTTCGAGCATTATCTCCCAGCAGTTACGCCTGACCCCCACCATCCCTTAACCGCGTGCAACACACACACACCCGGCAACACACACACACACCCCAGCTGCAATTGCAACTTTCCAGACAATCCGCAGAAAGCAAAAGAGAGGGGGAAAAAATGCAAAGTTTACCTGGCCGTGGAGTCAGCAGGAAGAGCGCCAGGCATCCGTAGGGTCCTTCCCGGGGTGCACAGAAAGGACCCCCAATTCTGATCTCCCCCCAGCAACACCAAACTCAAAAGTTACTCTTTTAGCCTCCTTTTTTTCCCCAAGCCAGCCCCGCCCCCACCCAAGCTTTCGAGCCCTGCTGCCGTGTGACTAATATTTACCCGTCTTAAACCCGGGCGAAGTACAGTCGGTACCTCCAGGCTTTTTTTTTTTTTTAAATGGATTATTCGGAACGTTCTGAGTACACCTCGCTGTTTTCAGTAGCAACCGTTCCCGCCAATCAGAGGCTTCGGAGCCAGCCTCGGCCCCGCCCCCGCCTCCTCTCCCTTCAAGCCTCTCTGGCCTCGTCGCCTCCAAAGGAAGAGGCGGGAGGGGTTGGAGGCGGGCGAGAGACGCGTTTCATCTTAATAATTATTATTATTCCGCTCTCAGTTGGCCTGCTGACATCTAGGCTTCTTTCCCCCTTCTTCAGGCACATATTCTCTGTTCCTGTAGCCCTGTCAGGCTACCCAGTTGTGTGGCTGAATGTGACTTCCAGCCCCTTCTCACAATTTGTTGTTGTTGTGGGCCTTCAAGTCTTTTTCGACTTATGGCGACCGAGGCGAACCTATAGAATCATAGAAATGTAGAGTTGGAAGAGACCCCAGGGGCCATCCAGTCCAACCCCCTGCCATGCAGGAACACCTTCAAAGCACTCCCGACAGATGGCCATCAAGCCTCTGCTTAAAAACCTCCAAGGAAGGAGCCTCCACTACACTCCGAGGCAGCACATTCCACTGTGGGACAGCCCTGACTGTCAGGAAGTTCTTCCTGGGGTTCAGGTGGAATCTCCTTTCCTGCAGCTTGAATCCATTGCTCCTTGTCCTGGTCTCTGGAGCAGCAGAAAACAAGCCCTCTCCCTCCTCTACATGACATCCCTTCAAATATTTAAACATGGCTATCATGTCCCCTCTTAACCTTCTCTTCTGCAGACTAAACATATCCAGCTCTCTAAGTCTATCCTAATAGGGCATGGCTTCCAGGCCTAGGGCTTTCTATCATAGGGCTTTCTGGGGCTGAGAGTGTGTGAGGTGCCCCAGGTCACACAATATAGAATCATAGAATCATAGAAATGTAGAGTTGGAAGAGACCACAGAGGCCATCCAGTCCAACCCCCTGCCATGCAGGAACACCCTCAAAGCACTCCCGACAGATGGGCATCCAGCCTCTGTTTAAAAACCTCCAAGGAAGGAGACTCCACTACACTCCGAGGCAGCACATTCCACTGCCGGACAGCCCTGACTGTCAGGAAGTTCTTCCTGAGGTTCAGGTGGAATCTCCTTTCCTGATTCAGGTGGAATCTGTGTACTTCTGGAAAAGCACAGGGAAAGATTTTAATCTTTGATACCTATCTGAGCACTGCAGAATGTAGAATGGAAATTTATTCTTGCCCCCCTCCCATAAAGCAAGGCTGGTGAGCTTGGTTTTAGTTGTTTGTGCTTCCTTGTACCCAGCTCCTATACTGTGTTGTTGTTGTGTGACTTCAAGTCTTTTCTGACCCATGAAGACCATTGGGCCAACCTATCAGGGGGTTTTCTGGGGCTGAAAGTGTGGGCCTTTCTGCACTACACTGTTATAGTGCTATTGTTCCACTTTCAACATCCTGTCGAATTCTGGGGTTTGTAGTTTACTGAGGCCAAAGAGCTCTCTGGCTGAGAATTCTAAATGCCCCTCCCCAAATGCAAACTCCAGGATTCTATAGGATGTTGAAAGTGGAATAATAGCACTGTAACAGTGTAGTGCGGAAAGGCCCTGTGATGCACCTAAGGTCCCCCAGTGCGTCTCCATGCCTGAGTGAGAAATCGAATCCTGATCTCCAGGGTCCTAGTCCAATGCTCAAAACAAACCACTACACCATGCTGGCTCTCTGTCACAATTAGAGTGTTATAATTCTGCTTTAACTGCAGAGGAAAGGTGGGAGAAGGAGGAAAAAATAAGGAATGCAAAAGCACCTTTAAGATGAACTGGTTTTCATTTTAGTATGAGCTTTCCTGGATATACACCCACTTCTTTAGATGCTGTACAGAGTGATATTAAAACCTCAGGTAATAAAGCATACTTATACAATGGTGAGAGTAGGATAGAATGTAATAGGATTTCAAAAGATGAAAATCATGTCCCTTGCCTTACATTTTCAAAGGGCTGGGCAAGGTGAGGGGGGTCTTTCAGATCTTTACAGTGGTTAGTTAGTGCTGATGTGTGAAAGCAATAAATGTGCTTACCAAAAGCCAGTTTCCCTGGGTTCAAAACTCTCTCTGAGAATATTCCTTTTGTTATATGTACAGTAGCAGGAACTCTTGTGTTAATATATGCAGTGTGACATTAAGCCACAGTCTTTGTTCATATCTCTTCTAATGGACTGGAATTTGTGACTACAATTCAATTCAGTTGTTTCTCTTTCTAGTCTTCTTTTGTAATTTCCTTGTTCAACAACGGTGACCTGTAAATCCCTTCCTGTATGTTCAGAAAGGCAGAAATATTCTGCAATTGTAATGTCAACTTTGTAATGTCAAATTTGTGTCCATTTATCTTCCTGTATAGAGACTGTCCTGTTTAGTGCAACATTCAACCTCTCTAGCTCAGAAGTCTAAATTCATTGTTGATATTTGTCCTCAGGTTGGCTTTAATCCACAGCAGCCCTATGAATGATTTCCAAGAGACGTGGTCATCAACTGCCCAGCTCAGGTCTTGCAAACTTATGGTTGTAGCTTCTTTGATGGAATTGAGGCACCTGGAATGCAGTCCTCCTCTTTTCCTACTGCCTTTCACTTTATCAAGCACTGTGGCCTTTTCCAATATGCCATGTCATCTCAAGATATGTCAAAAGTATGACAGCCTACCAAACTGCCAATCACAAAATTCAGTAGGATGGAACCACAGCAGTTAAATTTTCCAGCTGAATTGTGTGAAAGCACCCCCAGTAGCCCCATACTTGTTATTTTCTACACCTCTCTTTTTCTTTTCCAGAAACTTCTGTATAAAAGAACTCATTTTGCAAAATTATAGGAATAAGAAATAGCCTACAGGAGAGCTTGGGAAAGTTACTTTTGGGGATTCCCCAACCAACATATTCCAAAGGGTACTTCCTCAAATTCTTCTGCAGTTAATAAATGGTAGTATGAAGGGGGAGCAGTATATTAGAGATAATTCTGGGGTTTGAGGAAAAACCCCATATTATTCTGCATAAATAGGGGGACCCTTGTGTTATTCTTTCCTGCTCCCCATTCAGATTGTTGGGGTGTTCATGCGTGGGCACTCCATTTTAAAAATACCACAGCATAAAGAAATGTGCTTCTTAAACTCTCTGGCATGCAGGACCAGCAGTTATTTTTTTTTCTCAGTGTTCCAGGAACATTGGAACATAGCTGTGCCCACTGGGTACAATTGTGTCTTTCCTGGAAACTCTCCAAGGACTAGCAGCTGATAGCTCATAGGCTGGCAGTCCTCCATGGACCACCACTTTCTGTGGCACTGATAGAAAGCATACTGCTGACAGCCAAAGCCCATCATAATCCAGAGCTAAAAGAAATAAAGCATTAATAGATACAAATAAATATGTTTTGGGACTTGGTCTGTAGCAACAATTTGAGCATTGGACTAACACTCTGGAGATCAGTGTTCAAATCTCCACTCAGCCATGGAAACCTACTGGGTGACCTTGGCAATTCACACTCTCTCAGTGTCAGAGAAAGGCAAATTCTGCGAAAGAAAGACCATAAAAGATTCACCTTAAGGTCACCATAAGTCAGAAATGAACTGAAGATGCATAACAAGAACAACAACTATAGTGTCACTTCAGTTGTGGAACTCCCTCCAAAGGGAAGCTAGGCTAGCTCCATCTTTACAGATATTTCTCTGCCTAGCACAAATTATATTGTACCGTATGGCTCCTGGTCGTTAAAACTAGTTTTAGAAGTAGCTTTTAAAATTGTTTTTAACTTGTTTTAAGGAAGGAATTTTTAAAGAAAGAAAATTTGTATTACCGTGTAATGCTTTGTAAGCTCTGGTGTACAGAAAATGAATAAATACTTTTAACTAAATAAACGAATCCTGCCAATGGCTTCAGCACTTTACCTGAAAATAAAATAAATTCTATTAAAGATCAACAAATGCTAAATGCAAAAAACTCAATAGGTGTTAAAATATCAACATTAGAAGAGACACCACGGTGTAGTAGTTTGAGCACTGGACTATGACCCTGGAGATCAGGGTTCAATTTCCTGTTCTGTTATGGAAATCCATGGAGTGACCTTGGTTGTGTCACACAATCTCAGCCCCAGAAAAAAAATGTGATAGGATTGTCTCAGGGTCACCACCACAAGTCAGAAATGAGTTGAAGGCACACAACAATAACACAGTATAGGAACTAGGTATGAGGAAACACAAGCAACTAAAACCAAGCTCATCAGCGTTGGGGTGTGTGTGGGTGTGAGAGAGAGAGAGAGTGTGTGTAGAGGAATGTATGTTCATTCTTGATTGCAATGCTCTGGTAGATGTCAATTATTAAAATATTTCACTGTGCTTTTCCAGAGGTACATATTTAAGATGACTTAAAGAAGACCACTGCTCCTTAAAACCTTCTGACTACTCTTCTACTTACAGTCAGGATGATGGGTCACTTTTCCCACGGTTTCCATGTGGCTTTTTCTTGGGGGAATTTTATGGCTAGATTGATTCCCCAAGAGACAGAGATTCTTCTAATCCACACTGGTAATTTCAATCATGAATGTTGTCTCTGTGTGCACGTGTGCGCGCACTTTGTTCTTACTGTAAAGATCAAGGTGTGATCTTACACATAAAATAAAAATTTTAACTAATTAGGAAAATAGCATCACTGTTAACCATCCTGCCTTCACTTCCAAAGCTGGGTCATTTTTGACTCAGGTGCAATGTAATTTGCTAATCCAAACAGGGTAATCTCATGGACATATTTCTAGGTCATATTCAGGAGAGGCTCTCATACACTTTTAGTGACAATGGATGCTACAAATGCTTGATCCAGTGCTGGAATTTGGACTCTTCCCACTTGAGTTCTTTCATTCAAGGTATCTTTTTCTTATTTTACCTAAGAGGCTTACAGCTTGTTTTTCTCTGCTAAAACAACATGGGGCAGACAGCATATAGTTTCTTACGGCTGAAAATAGGGCACTGCCCACAGTTTATGCATCCCAAGTCAGTTTACATACAGTAGCCATTTTTTAAAATCACAACAATAGTAACACAGTCATCGTAAAAAACCCAAATAAAAAATTAACAGTAGAATCGTAATTCAGGCCGTAAACTCCTAGTCTATACCAGTTATTTGAAACAGTTCAGGAACCGTTGATTGGACTTAAGCAGAACTAGATGTATGAGATAGAGTAACCCAGATTATTATATTATGACCAAAAATATGTTTTACATCCTCGAAGTGGTATTGATCAACTATATCTACCATGTAATACTGATGTCTAGGATTATTACAAGTGAAATAAACTGTTGAAGAAGAGAAAAGATCTGTGAGTGAGTACATCAGAGAAAGCAAAGAAAATAGATGTATATAGGAAGAACTTATTGAATACTAGCATATATACCCAGTGTTGCCTGGGATTTCATTTTCTCACAGGTAATACTTGTTAGAAAGATTTCAGATCCTGTGTCTCTAATTCCCCAAACTGTCTTTTCCACTACCTGTAGCTTTTCCCCATATTGCCCAATACGATCTATATTCAGAGTTATTAACATAGGCCCTTTCCACACGGGGAAATAACACGTGGTAGCGCGACCTCCGTGGGAGGTCATCTACACCGTAAAGTGGATTGGGGTGGATTACTTTAGAGTAATTCCACACCCCAATCCACGCTAGGGCGCCTGGAAGTGGCGCCGCCGCATGCTTTTTAAAAACCACTTTTTATGTGGTTTTTAAAAGGCACGGGGCGTGTAGCCCCGTGCAGTCCCGTCGCAGCACCCGGTGTGGATTTGCAGGTGCACACAAGGGCGTGCCTGCAGATCGGGCGGGGGGGGTGGGATTTCCGGCTGGCGAGCTTCTCCGGTTGGTGGAGAGCCTCCGCCAGTCGTAAGCCGCCATTTTGGGCACTGCCGGACACTGCGGGACGCTGACGAGTGTGGAGCAGCGAAACGCACTGCTCCACGCAGCGACAGACTCAGGTAAGCTCCGTTTCAGCGTGCCTTCCCCCATTTCTCCACCCGCTTGTGGAAAGGGCCATAGAGAAGTTGGGTTCCTGAGGGAATACACTGTCTTCCTCCTTGCTGCTAGACCTTGTCTCCATAGCAACTAGCCTATTCAAGACAGTCACAGTTGACTGAGACACAAGAGCTCTCAGAATGAGAATTCTAAGCCCCCTCCCCGAACTGCAAACCTCAGGATTCCATAGAATCTTCTTAGGCAGCCAATCATATGAGGTCTTCACCTGACACAGACAAACGAACTTTGACTTTTATATATTAGAAGATTAAAGAAATAAAAAGCATGTTCAGAAAGCAAATTATGGAAAATTGCTTTGAAGTTTGGCAAACCAAACCGCTACACATTGTCAGTATATTAAAAGCATAGAAGGAAAAGCTGAGGAGGGGAACATCTACAAATGGTTACAGAATGAGATGTCTGGAAAAGGCCCAAAAGGACTTGTATTTGTATTCAAGAACAGGAGCTTCAGAAAATTAGCATCAAGACAGATACTGAAAAAATAATCATGGATAGTAAATATTGTCTGTATAAAGAAAAAGATGAAACTGTTGACCTCCTCATTAGTTTGTGCAGCAAGATTGCACAGACTGAATATAAGAAATGCCATGATAAAAAAAACTGCAATGATACATTGAAATTTTTATATATATATATATATATATATATATATATATATATATAAATAAATAAATAAAAAAGATTCATCATCTGCAAAGAACAAGCAAGAACATAAGCTTCAAGAAGTGTCAACAATAGTGAAGGAAAAATCTTATGGGACTTTAAGATTCAAACTTATTATCAAAGTTAAAACATAATACAGTGTACCTGCTGTATACGAAGGAGCTCCATTCCAGAAACCTCCATGTAAAACTAAAAACATGACTGTTGTGTCACATCACATGTGCCTGCTGCAGTGTGGGCACGCATCTGCCCCACCCATTGACTATAACAGAATGCAACACTTCACATGGCCTGTATTCATATGTGCCAAGTTCACATCAAGAGGGCACACTGTATACCAGACTGTTACTGTAGTTTGTAGTCTGGGCCGTGGTATATTAGACATCATTTTATATCAAGAATTTGGCCATCACAAACTGTTCCTTTCCACATGCTTGCGAGGCCCGCGGACAAGCTGGCACATGGCCATGGCCGAAAATAGCTGAACAATACAAAACAAATCCAGGCAGGCCAGTAATTGCCGGACTGCAGCTTCAGGAGACCTCCAGGCAAGTACCCTTTAAGATCATATTATGTATGCACGCAGTTTACAAAAGACTCCCTGCCCCGAGCAGGCAGCTTGACGAGCTGAATATCCAACTGTCAAGCACTCCTCGTTTGCATACTGTCTGCACTATTGACAACGCTATCATAATTCAATCATGCAAAGTACTGACCTTTCGGAGGCTTTGTCTCCAGCCTGAAACCCATTGTTTTCCCCGGGAACAGACTAGCCTACAGGCACATTTTCCCCTATAAGACCCCCTGATTTTCAACGTTTCTTCGGATCACTCCTGGCTTCCATTTTGCCTTGCTGCCACTCCGTTTGGCGAGCCTTCCCCTCAGCTTCCACATGCTGAGAATCTCCACTCCAACTGACTTTTCTTCTGACTACCCGGGCTTCAGGATCAGGTGTAGTATTTCCCCTGAAAAATCCCTCTTAAAACCCTCTATCCAACTCCTACCTTTCTTTCATTAGGTCTGTATGAGTGTTTGCATACATACGTTTTGACTGTATTTCAAAATAAAGAAAACAATTATTATTTACTTCTGTTTGATTACTGACTCGACCTGGCCCCGTAAACATTGGGTCCAAGATCTTGCTAGGTTGCCCTGCCTCTTGCATTGCTATAGCTTGTGCTCTTGCTAATTCCCATTCCCCATTATTTTGAGCACATTGAGGTGTCCCACATGGGACCCCAGAAATCAGGTAACAAGACATAACTGTGTTTGAGAAAAAGAAAGCATGGATTATAGATATGGCAATTCTGAGAGACCTCAGAGCTGAAGACAAAGAAAGGAGAAAGGTTATAAAATACTGAACCCTACATTCAGTGCCTCTGGGAAAAGATAACAACTGTGGTTGCAGTAGTGAAAGGTGCTCTTGGGGCAATTCCAAATGGACTGACAAAACAGCTGAATGAAATTGCTATAATATATAGGGTCACAATAGCACAGCAGCAAAAAGTGGCACTACTCAGAAAATGCCATTTTATCCAACAGTACTTCCCTGATTCCTAGATTCTTGGATAGAATCTAAATCACTGATGGTCCAAAACTCCAGTCAGTAACACCTGGTAGACTGTGAACCTGAAATGCTTTGGCTGCTGCTGCTGCTAGTTATTGTTTATGTTGTTGTTTTAATTATCTCAGTTTTGAATTGATTTCAGAGCACCTATCAGCACTGGAACCAAAGTTTTCTTTAATATTATTATTTGCCCAAGAACATGTAGAAGTTGAAAAAACACCGCAGCTTTAGCAAAAGGATTAAAATGGTCAGCCAATTTTATTTATGTCCCTAATAGCCTTATTCTTGTATTTTGCCTACAAGTTGACTGGATGTATAAAGAGGATAGTACTTGCACTCTCCATATTTAGCAGAAAATGAGATCAAGACCCATGGTCATATGTCCTCACAGAGGTGTGCTCATGTAACCTTTCAAGTGCTCAGTCAAATACAATAAGAATGCTCTAGTGCAGTGTCGCCCAATTTGGGGCTGTTCAGATGTGTTGGACTGCAACTCCCATTATCCTCATCCTAGTGACCACTAGGTATGATGGCATATGCAGTACAAATAGCATCAAGGCTTCCAGGTTCCAGAAAGCTACTCTAGTGACTGTAGTCTCATTATGGCCCATGTTCTGCAAGCCGTGGCAAAAATTCTTAGATTCTCTTGCCACCTGTATTGGTCTATGTGGCAAGATGTTTTTGCTCATATATATTCAGACTGTGGATTCAGCCCTGTACTTGATTTGTCTGGCCATCTATCCATTAGGCACTTTAGGCACAGTGCCTAGAGCCTACAAAAACAGGATTCTGGAGCCTATAGAAACATCCCTAGTGGTACGTTAAGGCGAGGTGAGGCATCAAATACAAGAATGCCTAGTGCCTACAAAAACCTTCCTGCTGGCACGTGCTGCTGGATTCATGGGCAGAAGATCAATTTGTGCTCAACATGCAGCGAAAGAGGGAGACATGGGTGATTCAAATACAGAAAAGTATTACTTTAATGACTTACATCCGGAGCTTGTGTGGCAGACCTTCAGGTAAGAAAGCTATGATATAGCAGTCTGAAGTATAAAACACTAGTCACGCTAATCTCTGCAATTCATTCTGGATGCTCTTGTTTGTGCTTTCAAACATCTCTGCAAGTCAGAACATTCTGTCCACTTCTCACCATTTCCTTTTTCCTCTCTCACTTAATTAAGCCTTTCTCCTCTTAAACGTAATTGCTTGAGAGGAAGCCAAGCCCTGCTTGATATATCCATCTGTCATAAGGATATACGACTAGTTCTAATAAATAAAGCACTATGATTGTACATTAGCATCCAGATAATTTTCAGGCTCAGATTAAAACTAGTATCCTCTACGAAAGGCCTTGGGGACGTCTGAGGATAACTTGTACAATGAGTACTTCTGGCTGTTATATTTTTTTGGCTAATGTAGGTAGAATCAGTTGTTGTATCAGCTCAGGGGAAGTTTTGTCTGTTCGCTATATAAGAATCGCATGACTCTCCAGTTGTAGTTCCACTGCAACTCCCAGTAGCCCTGGCCAGCATAGCCAAAAGTAAGGCATGCTGGGCGCTGAAATCCAGCAACATCTGGGAACTACCTTTTCCCTTCCATGCGCTGCTTGATGGATCAGTGATTTTGTGATTTATATTACAACTAATGTATTTACCCAGCATTGCCCAGGATTTTATTTTCTCATTGGTAACACTTGTTAAAAATACCTTAGGAATTACCTTACCTTACCTTGCAGTCCAAAACTTAGGAATTAGATGCAGTTGAAATACACAGATTTGAGATCCTGTGTCTCTAATTCCCCAATCTGTCTTGTCTAGTACGTATAACTTTTCCCCATATTCCCCAATCCTATCTGTATTCAGAGTTATTAACATACAGAATTTGGGTTCCTGAGGGAATACACTGGCCTCCTTCTTGCTGCTTGGCCTTGTCTCCATAGCAACTGGCCTGAGCTCTCTGGCTGAGAATTCTAAAGGTCCCTCTCTGAGCTGCCAACCCCAGGATTCCATAGAATCTTCATTGCCAGCCAATCATATGAGGTCTTGACCTCACACAGCCAACCATAGGAGGTCTGTGCCTGCCTGACACAGACAAACAGACAACATCACTCACAAACTTTGACTTTTATATTGTAGACTACCCGGCGTTGCCTGGGATTTTATTTTCCTCTTAAGAACTCACCAAACTGTCTTCTCCAGTACCTGTAACTTTTCCCCATATTCCCCAATCCAATCTGTATTCAGAGTTGTTAACAAACAGAGGGTTTGGTTTCTGAGGGAATACATTGCTCTTCTTCTTGCTGCTCGGCCTCGTCTCCATAGCAACCGGCCTGAGGCCCGAGAGCTCTCAGCTGAGAATTCTAAAGGCCCTTCTCTAACTGCCAACCCCAGGATTCCACAGAATATTCACAGCTAGCCAATCATATGAGGTCTTCTCACTTCACACAGCCAATTGTATGAGGTCTTCACCTGCCTGACACAGACAAACACACAAACTCACAGACAAACTTTGACTTTTATATAGTAGATAAATAGGAGAGACTGCTAAATAGAAAAACACATTCCTGTCTGCGATCACTGATCAGAAATAAAAGCAATTTTAAAGGATTTAAACTTCAAATGCCTTTTCCTTTAAACTTTAAGTGTATTTAAAGAACTGTTTATTTAAATCAAAGAACTGAGCTTTTTTCCACTCCTGACACCATAGCTAAGTTCTGAGCAGGCATCTGTTGCATGTGAAGCTCTTGAATATTCTACATTACTACACAAACACTTTAGAGTATATCATTAGTACATTTTCATAAGTTCACTTTCATCCAGTGAACAACTGAACATGATCTGTTTGTGTTGCCATGCCTTCTTGTGCCACCATTTTAGAAACTGGGAGGCCAAACACTTTTAGGGCCACCAATTCCAACCGAAATGTTTGAGTGCTCGTGCAGCACAAGCCAGATGTTTGAGTGGTAGCTGGTGTCTTCCATATCCATGGGACAATGGAGGCACCTCATGTTTTAGTTCAAAGTACTGAGTCTATATGGGAGTTATGGTTCAGCACCCTGCATAGCTCCTTTATATTTTGTACTAAAATCCAGAGTGGATTCACCATCCCTCTGTGACATGGTACCCATCAGCTTCTACTGAGGAGTTATAATTTGGTTTTCATCTTCTGCTTGGATTTAGGTCCTGTGACCTTAAGCAACTTATTTCTCAGCCTCAGTTTCTCCATTTACACTATGGAAAATATAATCTTCAATCTCTAAAAGTGATATATAAATCTATTTTAACTCTCTACTTATTTTTTTAAAAAATTATTCATTTTAATGGAACAACCAAATTCCTCCCAGGAAAATCAATGGAGTTTTCAAGTGTTTAACTTTGGTGTTACCATGCCATTTAAAAAGGCATAACTTTCATTAGGGAAAGTGCCAGCAAAATTTCAGATTTCAGCAAAATCATTGCTTATCTTCTTTACAAAGTTAATATAGTTTCACTGAGCCAACAGAGGCAACCACTCTGCCTTATAAGTATTTTATAAGATATTACTAGGTCTGCTTAACATACCATTCCTAGTGAAAAATACATACTGAGGTTGTGCTCAGTGTTAGCTTTACTTATCTACAGCAGGTTTCGGCCAAAATATAGTACTTAATGGCTGTTTACTTTCCTCTTTTGAACACCACAGAATATTTGACTTGAAAATGACATGATGAAGCAATTTCATTCCTCATCCTCAGCACTATGCTGAATACAAAAACACCTGTAAGAAGGTGTTGATCAAGTCATGGAAAACCTCCATGCAATTATAGAAACAAAAAAGTTTGTACACAATTAGATGAACAGAGTTTGTACACATACACAATTGGATGAGCAGTGGCAATCTCTATTTTTGCAAGATGAGACTTTATCAAATCACGGAGACATAAAATATTTACATTTCAAACCCATTTTGCCCCCCTTTTTCTAGAAAGGTGGGTACAAAAAGGCAGGACAAGAATGTTACTCTTTAGCAAGTTTTGTGGCATCTTAAACAAGTTTCATTTCACATAATTTTCATTAGACCCCACTTCATCAGACACACAAAAGCTTATGACAAATAAAGTTTTTAAGGTGCCACAAAACTATTTCTTGTTTCTGATGCAACTAACACAGCTGCTTCCCCCTGGAAATTTCTCATAGTGGCTTCTTAGCTTTGTTGGGTCATATCTGCCACAAGTCCACAGGTTTCTTGTCTCTAGCCTTCAAGCTTCTGCATTTCATTTTTCCTAAGGAAAATCCAGTGAGTTGGCACAAGTGTATGATTAGACTGACATTGCTACTTTCCTCTGTTTGGAAATCTCTAGTCATCTCCCTATACTGAGCAAAGACAGTGGCCTTGGAGAGACAGGCTGCTAAGTGTGCAGGAAGATACTTTGGAGACACAGCTTAGAAAAAGTATACTTTGAACTACAACTCCACAAATATTTCACTCAACACTGGTTTGAGGGTTATGAGAGCTGTTTGGCATACAACTTCAGAAACCATCCGAAGACCAAAACAAACCCATATTCCCCAAAGCACCTCATATCTACAACTTCTACCCTTCCTTCAATAAGTTCACCAAAACTCCAAAATGTCTACGGCTCCTGAAAAAAGAAGTAATTACAAGATCAGTCTGAATGAGGTCATGATCTATCCATGGCAGTGGAGTCCCCAATACACAGTCACTGTCCTCTAAACCAATACAAGATAGTAATCATATACATTGGGCAAGATATAATCAGAAACAAGTCCGTATTTGTCATGGAAGACTCAAACGGAAGCTTAATTCAACCATGTTCTAATAATCAGCAGAAATTATTTCATATTTATGACTACTATGACATCTACTTAGTCATGATTTTGACACTATTGCTGTTATTACCACAATGGTAACTTGCCTCTCAACCTACTTTACCAGCCACCAGCTGCATAGAGAGAAGAAGGGCCATTCTGCATGTTTGAATTACGTTTGTTTCAGGTTTGAGGAGGGAGGTCAGGCCAGGACAAATTACTTAGTTAAGTGTTTAGGTAAGTATAAGCTGATATGGGATTCTAGTTGTACATTGCAGAAATAACCAAAAATCTAGGACAAGCGGATCAGAACTACAACTGATATTTTGCTGGGTCAAATGAAATATAAATTCCACACAATTAATTTTAAACACCCAGAAGGAAAGAATGATTTATAGCTAGTTAAATCAAGACAACACCAGTACTGACAGTGAAAAGGAGGTGGGAGGAATATAGGGATGGACTTTAATAGATAAGAGCTACAATTCAGATTCCCATATGCTCCTGCTGCTGACTTTAGCAAACTCCACTCTGAACCTCCAGGGCTCTTTTCTTATTCCATAGCCAGCAGAGAAGTAGTCTTTTTGCTTGCGTATGCAAAAATGTTTTGCTGGATTCTAGCCAATATCTTTAGTATTTGACCATCAGTTCAAACTACACAAAATGGTTATTAGTCAGAACCCCATCTATATCAGTGGTTCTCAACCTGTGGGTCGCGACCCCTTTGGGGATCGAACGACCCTTTCACAGGGGTCACCTAAGACCATCGGAAAACACATATTTCTGATGGTCTTAGGCTCCATTCCCTCCTCCGTGGTGGTGCACAAGTGCGAGCCACGTGCTCACGTCCTCCTGCCCCCTCCTGCATATCAGATATTTACATTACGATTCATAACAGTAGCAAAATTACAGTTATGAAGTAGCAACGAAAATAATTTTATGGTTGGGGGTCACCACAACATGAGGAACTGTATTAAAGGGTCGCAGCATTAGGAAGGTTGAAAACCACTGCCATATATTAAAGTGAACTAAATATATATGCTTTGGTGAATCAAGAATATAAAAACAAATGTACATATTCAAAGCAGTCAGGCACATAAATGCTAGAAGCCCTGAGAAAGTATGTCATTGCCTTATCAATCTTAATATATTCCAAGTATTCCAACTTGAGTGGCTCAAAATCTATGTCCCTCTAAAATGCAGGAACATTATCATGTGGTCCAACTGGCCTATTAGATCTATGTTACAGCCAGCTCTCCAAGTTTGTAGTGAACCTTCAGTGTAGACCCTCTGCAGTACACATTGGTTCCCACCCCACTGCAGTGGATAATGGGTAGGCCCAGCTTCTAACTAATATTATTTTGCCCCACAACCTTACAAAAGCCTGCCACAATGGATAGACAGGTAAATGGGACTTCCCTGTACACAATGGGAGAAAGGGTAGCAGAAGCTGTGTCAGATGTGGAGACAGTATCATCCTAGTTAGAAAAGAGAAAGAATAGTGATGAACAGGTGGTGCTGGGTGGTCTGTAACTGGTCAACCAAGTAGTTTGATGCCACCAGAACTGTTACCTTAGCCACAACTTTCTGTTGGGCCACCATGGTTTCTTCTTCCCCTAGCGTAATGCCCCAGCTGATCAACAAAGCAGCTAGTTATTCAGCATGTTGCCGCTGTTAGTAAGCAAGAGACCTGAAAATGCTATTGTCCACCTGCAGTTGGAATGATAGGCCATTCTTTTATCTCAAGATTCCATCATCTCAACATTTGCAACCAGAACAACACAGTTGGTTAAGTAATGATAATGGGCAGGTATTCTGTTCTGTCTTACACATGCACATATTCCCTTATGGATTTTTTACTTTTTTGGCCATGGCATAAAGCACATTATTCAATTGTGCAAGCAGAATGGAACATGTGATGTCATTGCATGTGTAATAGCATTGTGCACTGAGTACCATAATGGACATTTCCCATTGGTTTTCACATTCAGTTGCACGGTTTTGCAATTCGCTAAAGCACAATTGTCACATAAGTTCATGAGTATAAAGGTACAATGAGTTTCCTTGAAACAGAGTATCAGCAATGAATTGAGAAGGAGGTAGAGGTGGTAGCAACAGAGCTAGTTTTGGCTAAGCTGGTTCACATGTGTGTGTGTGTGTGTGTGTATGTAAGAGAGAGAGAGACAGACAGACAGCATCATTTTTCACAAGGTGATAAGCCATTACAAACAAGAACTCAGTGAAATGTTAGCTGCCTACTTCACCAAGGACTTGAGGTGGGGTATTCCATTGTAGTACTTTTCATTTGAGATATATTTAATTTAATATGAGAAAACAACCTTTTCTGTTACATGAATCTGATGAAGACTCTGTTTACAAAAGCTTGCATTGCAACTTCCATAATCTCTCATTATTGCTTTACTCACTAAGACCGATGGGAGTTGCAGTCTTAACAACTTCTGGATAGCCACACATTATTAAGTATTCTGCAGCAGTCACTGAAACACAGACTATTCTATTCCTTTGGACTGTGTCTGCATTTCTGATGAAAGAGTTAATTTCTATAAGGATATAGCTTTGCACCATTCAAGCAACTGACTGTGAAATTGCTGTAGGACAACAGTTCTGCAAACAAGAGCATATTATGATGACATAATGCTTGCAGTTTGATAACCTGCTGCCAGGAAGGTTTGCTCCTAGCATTTTCTGGACAAAAAAAGGGAGCCAAACCAGTTTCTTCCTAGTTTCCTTGTGTGGTTTCACTTACATGGTTACATCATTCTCCAGGGGGGAAAAAGCCCAGTTATTTGCTTCCGGAATCTTAAATTGCTTAAGTACAAACCCAATTCCTCTTTTTGTATGTGTTGGCAATACAGTGACAGTAACTTTCTGAGAGTAACTAAATACTAATAGGGAATACCTGAGCAGGGGAGAAAAGAGATTCATAAGACAGTAGTGGCCTTCCAGATGTTGTTGGGTTGTGACATCTTGACCTTTGGCCATGCTGGGGCTCACAGTACAAAAGCATCTAGAGGATCACACGCAGGGGTATAGCTATGAGAGAGGAGCAAAATGAGGGCACTGTCCCCCCGCTATAAGAATTCTGTTCTGTCCTCCAAATGAAATTTTCCTTCCATTTCCAAATCTCAAAGCATTCCAGTAACTTAAAACTTCAGTTGGGCATTTAGAAATATAGTTTCAGCATCCAAAGAAAAGAGGCAGGCAAAGTGACCAAGAGCAAGTGAACACACCAAATCCAAGAATTCTAGGCGTGAATCATTGTCAGTGTCTCATTCTCTGCAGGGCTAGAAATTTGGAGTGCTTCCCCCCTGTGTCACAAATGGTATGTTTAAGTGTCAAAATGAAAATGACACCATTACAGATGTTGTGTGATTGCATCTCACCTTTTCTGCCCTTTGACAAGAATCATTGTCACACACACCCCACAAGATTAGCAAAGCCTAGCTTCAATATAATTCATTATCTTTTTTAATTTGGAATGTTATTGTTTTAGGATCTAGAGTCTTTCTACCCAACACTGTTATAGTGCTGCTATTCCACTTTCAATGCCCTGTGGAATTCTGGGGTTTGCAGTTTAGGGAGGGGCATTTAGAATTCTCAAGCCAGAGAGCTCTTTGGCCTCAGTAAACTACAAACCCCAGAATTCCACAGGATGTTGAAAGTGGAATAGTAGCACTATAATAGTGTAGGGCGGAAAGGCCCCTAGACCCACTTGCTAGTCCCGATGGGCATACGTTCACTGAATGAAGTGTTGAATGGTAAGACAACATTAGCAATTGGTTTGGGCCTAATTTTTATTAACACTAATAATATTATTTATTTATTCCCTTATGTCTTAGCTGTCTCTTCCTATGGATTGAGGTAGGGAACAACAATATATTAAAAACTTGATACTAGCTAAAACCATTGGGAGGTAGCTTAAAAGTTTTACAATCTGTCCTGGTCTTAAATAACTCTCATTAATTTCACTGAGGCCAGAGAACAACCCACTATGGTTAAATAACACATTCTTGTAATTGTTGGTTTTCCTGATTTACATTTATAGTGCTTCCATTACCCTGTTGTGTGACACCCTACGAGTTTATGTTTTGTTTTTATAAAGCCAAAGAGTAGCATAGAAATTTTCAAAACAAATGCAGAGCAAATTAATTAAAAAAAAAAAACTGTACTCAAAGCTTGCAAATAAAACTGCATGCTTGGTTTACCATCTTCCTGTAAAATCAATGAGCACAGTACAGGCAAAATGAGAAAGCTGTTGTGCAAGTTTATATGGGTGGTGAAGCCCACCATGTTTAATGGGGCTTATCAAATAAGCATACAGAGAAGTGCAACCTGAACTCATTAGAAAACCGAAGCAAGACAACCAGTTCCTCAACCTATTTTGGTCTTCTACCCATCTACTAAAAGAACATAACAATATTAAATAATATAATAATAGATGCAATAATATTAATAACAGTAGTGATAATAATCTAATAAATAATATAATACATAATAAGATAATCAAATAATATGTGGTGACTGCTAGGTAAGCAGGATAGAAGATATTAGGCACGACTAGCTTTTGAGATGTAGTAGGCATAGGGCCTTTCCGCACTACACTGTTACAGTGCTCTTATTCCACTTTCAACATCCTATGGAATCCTGGGGTTTGCAGTTTTGGGAGGGGCCAGAGGATGTTGAAAGCAGAATAATAGCGCTATAATGGTGTAGTGCGGAAACAGCCATAGTCATCAAGGAGGCCTTGGGGACACCGTCCAAACAGCAGCACAGACCTTGTGTTTACTTTAGCTTGTGGAAGGCTTAAAGGGCAAAGTCTGAAGGGTGGTTAAAAAACTACCAGGGCAATTCCCTCCCTGGGCAATGCGCCTATGTTAATTATTAAGTTACAACAACCAGGAGCTGGTATGGGAAGGATTTGTTTTATTTTGCTCTGTGAACAAGTTTCTCCTTTCATTATTAGCATAAAACCTACACAACACCCCTTGTTCTATGGATGTGATAGCTGTTTTGGGTTTTTTTTTAGAAAAGAGGAGGAAAGATTTCTTATTGGAAGAGATTCCAGATATCACACTGAAAAGAACCACAACAAACAAACAAACAAACTCTGTTCAATCGTTAGATCTGTTGAATCAGCATACGAAGAAAGAAGTCCTTTAGCCTTCCCTCCTCTTGCCTCTTGTTCTGCCACTCTCCTCATGAGGAGACCCCCAAATGAGAAGAGCGGCAGAACTAGAGATGGGGTGAGGCACAGCTCCTTTCTTTGAGTATTGATTTGAAACTTAAGTCTCTTTTTGCCTGTATTGGCTTTCTTTCTTTGGAGACACTCCAGTATGACAGAATTGTCTGACCTGACTCTTATGTTTGTATGTGACATAAACTAATAGCAAGTTCATTATTCTACTGTGCTTCATTTTGTAGCCAAAACATCAGCATCTTTCTGCATATGAGTGAGAAGTACCGGTATCAGTATTTAATAATGCTGGGGAAATCCAAGGTTTATGAAAGCAGCAAAAATAGTGGAGAAAAAAAAGGATAGAGAATAGAGAATACTTTGTGGGGGAGGTCATCAAAACCATTGACAGAGGACTGAGCATGACTGCTAGGAGGCAAATTGCTGTGGTTTAGCTGTTGTTGTTGTTGTTGTTGTATGCCTTCAAGTTGTTTCCAACTTATGGTGACTCTATAGCAAACCTATCATGGGGAGTTTTGGTACTGAAAAGGTGTGATGTGCCCAAGTGCTTGGACCATTTTGTATTTTGTTTTGCTGCTAGGTTTCCATGGCCAAGCAGGGAATCCAACCCTGGTATATGGGTTGTCGCGCTACGCTCAAAGTACTATACTCTGGTGGTTCTCAATTTAGCTGTACTACTTATTTATAACCTCTCTTCCCTCCCATTACCTTTTCAGGATGAAAATCAGCCCCACACAGTAGCCAGAAATGAATGGATGTCACTCCTGCTGAGTTGGTGCGATGCTTTCGGGGTTCCCTGGGACCCAGATTGCAAATGCAATCACAATCTAAGATGCAGGACAATGGGACTCTGGTTGCAGGATTCTTCTGTCTGTGCTACTGACTGGTGTTGCAACATCTGAGCCCTTTTCACATGGCATTTGCCATCTGAAAGGGCGCCTGGAGCATTGCGCGATTGTGAGGAGCGATCTGCACGATGCACTCACAATCATGCGATGCTCCAGGGGGCTGCAAGTGCCAATCGCACACCTTTTCATTTTCGTCTGGAAGCCAAAAATGGTGCGTGATCACGCATTGCTCCTGGGCCCCACGCACACTTACCTGGCGTGTGGAGCCTCTGGAGCCGCGCCGGTTGTACTTCCTGCCCTAGTGCAGCCTGGGAAACTCCCAGGCTGCACTGCGGAAGGAAGAGGCAGGGTTCTTGCATGAGCAGGCAGCTTGTGCGGAGCTCAAGCAGCAGGGACGTGAGAGCCTCTTGCCGGAGGCTACTCACGTGATCCCTGCACCCCAGCGCCGGAAAAAGGTAAAGTGCGGAAAGGGCCCTGGATGTAATCTGAAAAGCTCTAAATAAATTTTAAAAAAATACAAAATAGATGCAAATGTAAGATAGACATTTCACCACAAAGAATTTACCCTTTTGTTCCCCTCCCTCAAATACATAACTGAAAACCTCACTACCTTATTTAAGGTGGAAAGAGTACTTCTTAGCCCTGGCAACTGCAGCACCTGTCTAGCTCCAGCAGTTCCTCTCTTTCTGAACTGAACTAGCAAGTATAGCCCCTTCCTTGTGGTTTTCCAGAGGCCCAGATGAATAACTCATAGAGATTATACTGGGAAGCACCAGTGCAGGCCTTTGGGTGTCATGTGAACAAGAATCTGCCCCTGCTTCTCCCAGTTTACCACCCCTGATGCACACAGTGCTGACTGATATCTTGAAAGAGATGACACTAAAAAGCTTGGCTCAGCCCCCCAAGTACAAAAAGACTCATCTAACTAAAACTGCCCCCACCTGATTTTTGTGGGGAATCCATTCCTTGCAGCACTATGACCATAGCTCATCCCATTCATTAGAGTTTCTCAAACTTTTGGGTAGCATATTCAAGCAGCTGGAGGGTTTGCAGATGGGAAAAGAGGGAGTCTACTTTTGCTGGCATTGTCACTTAAGAGTGAAATCTGGATCCAACTCATGCAATTTTCATTTGTTGTTGTTTTTGTTATGTGCCTTCAAGTCATTTATGACTTATGGCAACCCTAAAGTGAACCTATCACAGGGTTTTCCGAGGGCTGACTGTATGCGATGCTCCCAAGGCCACCCAGTGGGTTTCCATGGTTGAGCAGAGAATTGAATTCTGTTTTCAGGGTCATCATCTAATGCACAAACCACTATACCATGCTGCCCCTCTTTCAATACTTTATCTTGTGTAAGCTCCACCAAAAGCCCTGTAGTCAAATCTTCTCTATCCACTCAGTTACTCACGAATGACATATTTTACTAGTTACGAATCATATTTAAGCATAATTCTGGATATCAACCAAAGGAAATATTAATTAAGGCTTAAAATCAAGGATGGGAAACATGAAGCCTGCTAGATATTGTTGGACTACAATTCCTAGAATTCTTGGCTAGTGGTTATGCTGGTTAAAAGTGCTAGAACTTGTACTCTAACAATGTCCAGAGGGCCACACAATTTCCATCTGGGCCTTAATCCATCTGCTTAGCCCAACCAGAGTAAACTTCTTGAGTCAATGGGGTTTACATAAATGTTGTCTTACCGTTCATCAGTTGATTCAGTGGGTCTCCTCTAGCTGAAATTAGCAGTTGGTTTGGGGCCAAAAAATTGTCTGCAGTGCTTCATAAGGAGAAAATCCCTCTTTGTTTTCTGGACCATTAATGTTCCCAGGCTCTAACCCAGTTGGCCTAAGAAGTGGTAGGACCAGTTTGTATTTTGTTTTACTGCTGGGGTTTAATTTCTTCTTCTCCCAGCAAAACTACTTTTCCCCCCAGGTTGTGCGGTTTCCCAGGCATATCCTGTTGTGGGCTGTTATTACTTGATCACCTCTCGCATCATCTGTGTAAAAATGTTCTTCATTATATTCAGCCCAGGACTGAACTGCAGTGAACCCTATTCATTTGGCTCAGGCCAAATGTTCTGGCAATAGTGTGATGGAAGCTAAGCAAACTGTCTTCTGAAAAGTAAGAGTCCATCTGCTGTGTGCTCAAAAACAGAGATTCCTAAAAGAATTGTCATGTAGCCACAGCTGACCCTAACATTAAGGAGAGCAAGGAAATCATCTCAGGCATCAACTTGGCAGGGCCACAATAGGATGAGAACCATTGTGGTCTAGTGATTTCAACGTTGGACTAGGACTTTAGGAGACCAGGGTTGGATTCCCCACTCAACCACAGAAACCCACTGCTGATGAAGTTGCAGTCTCCCAGTCTTTGCAAAAGGCAACAGCAAACCTCCTCTGAATAAATTGTACCAACAAAATTCTAAGATAGGGTTGCCAAATATCAGAATCTACGGTTTTCCCCGTCAATGACACTTGATTGTGCCACCATTACACCCATACCTGTCTTGCAGAAGCCCTGGAAGCACGATGGCTGTGCATCCTGCCCCAGCACAGCCTAGAAAGTACCTGCCTGTGCTGCAGAAGGAAGAGGCATGGCTATTGTGCTGCCTTCTGGTGGGAGCCAGCCAGTGCAGAGGGGAGTGCTCCTGTCATGCTCCCCTCCCAGCAGAACTGCTGCTGAGATCCCCACTGGCCGACTTTGCAAAAGGTAGGGTGTGGAAAGGACCAAAATGTCAGTCCTTGCTTACTGTATTTTTGTTCATATGAGCAAAAATCTCATAATTTTGAGATTATGTGCAAGGAGGTGGGCAAGATGGTGAGATGTGTACATTTTCAGAGTGGTTTTTTCCCCCGAAGAGATTGTTCATATTTTCAAAACCATTTCATTGTCCAAAGTCATATTTTGCAGTAGCATTCACACAGAACTGTACCTAAAAGGTAGGCATTTTATGACATGGTTACCTAAATAAGAATAACACTGCTTTGAGTCTCTCATTGAGAGAAAGTCAAGAGATAAATAGCTAGGTAGGCAGAGATAGATAGATAGATAGATAGATAGATATAGATAGATAGATAGATAGATAGATAGATAGTCCCTAAATTTCAGCTCCTTGCCATGTAGTTTTTCTTTTAAACTGACAAAAAAGTTTTAGACAAATATAAACCTAAGAAATCTTTTACTTCTGTACCATTTACATTTTTTTTTTCAAACAAGGAGGGCTGACATCTGCTGAAAACTAGCATTCCAAGTCATGTGAACATGTGTTTTTTGACTCGGAGTGTTAGGACATCACATAATACCCTTGATTCCATTCCTACAAACACTTCTGTGGACTTGTGGCATTTTTATACTACTCAATACATTGGAATTCTCATTGTAGGTTGGAAAATACTGCAGATTAATGTATTCAGTGGAAGGTCTTGGTGTTTTGTTTTGTTTTGTTTAAATCATCTGAAGGTTAAAGAGACAGAAGGACTTTGCATAGCTCACATTCTGTGTTTTGCAAATACTTCTCAGATAGTAGCCAGTTGGGGACATTGCATGCTCCATGGAGAGCTCTCATCTCTGGAATTCATCCCTCCCATTAGTCCACCAAAGACTAAACCTGTTTTGTGGTTTTCCAACTGTCTGTGTTACAGAAGGAACTTCACATTTACAGATCTAATCTTGCCCATGGAGGGTTCAGATGCCACCTCTCAAATCACTGCCTCCCCCTGCCAGGAAAGGGAGTCTCCCCTGTTCTAAATGTGAAAATATTAGCCTTAGCACTATATTGTTAATGGAATAACAATTATTGCTCTTAAAACATTTTTAAAAACTACGGGGAAAAATCATTTCATTTGTTAAATAATTAAAATAAAAATATAATTTACAATCACTAAAGATGAATTAAAACAAGCTAGGATGCTCATTTCCTTGTGTGCTGATTTAAAATGTGTTTGACTGCCTGAATAGGGCAAGAGAGAAAGGGAGGCAGAAAGAGAGAGATGTACTTGTATACTTCACTTAATGAAGCAGATGTGTTTGTGGGCATTATCTCCTTTACAGAAAATTTGGTACCTGTGGTAAAAGTAAAATGGCAAGAATAGCTTCTACACTGCAAAAAAGAACAACAGTTCAACAAACTTTTTCAGCAAACTTTTTATCAAAAACTAGCAGTATGCCCAGGGCCTAAATACCTTAAAAGCACCAGATCTTGTCTGATTTTGGAAGCTAAGCAGGGTTGTTACCCCAAAATGTGGGTGACCCAGGGTCCACCCATGATGCCAGTACCTCTGTGCCAAGGTGGGGAATTATTCACTCAAATCAGGAGGCCTGCAAGAGGTGGGTAACCTAGCAAGATATTTCCACCTATATGGAAAGTACCTACCAGTACTTCTGCAGGGAAGAACCAGCCAGAGATCTAAAAATAAGCTAAACTGTGTTTTATTAGGGGAATTAATCACATACAAAGTCCAAACAGTCATACAATCAGAAAAGTCTAACTGAAGGAACAGGGAGGAAAGTTTGAGATAGCGAGACTTCAGGGCTTAGTGGGTGATATTAACTGGTCTTGAAGCGCAGCAAAGAAGCAGTGATGCCTTAGTTTCATGTCTAAGGACAGTACACAATCAGAAATTGGAGTAGCAGAATGGTGATCAGCAATCAGTGTACTCCAA
Source organism: Ctenosaura bakeri (assembly GCA_948474755.1). Classification (NCBI taxonomy): domain Eukaryota; kingdom Metazoa; phylum Chordata; class Lepidosauria; order Squamata; family Iguanidae; genus Ctenosaura; species Ctenosaura bakeri. The sequence continues at coordinate 187,889 of CAOLHI010000147.1, forward strand.
ATTGACTGGCCAAAACTAGGGTTTTATACCCAATTTCTGCCTGAAGGGCAAGGCTATCAATGGCTCTCCAGCTCCAACAATGGAGTTCACAGAGTGGACAGTGAGGTCTGGAATGGGATAATGGTCTTTGCATTAGGTGACGAAAGGCTAATGGCTGTTATGATAGCTGAGTGCTTGTCAGACAGGTGTGAGGATAACAGGGATCTAGGAAAGGGATCTAGGAGTCTTGGTAGATCATAAGCTGAACATGAGTCAGCAGTGTGATGCAGCAGCCAAGAAAGCCAACGTGATTCTTGGCTGCATGCATCAATAGGAGTATGGTGGGACTGAGGGAGGTAATGGTACCACTCTTTTCTGCATTGGTTAGACCTCATTTGGAATACTGTGTCCAGTTCTGGGCATCTCAGTTTAAAAAGGATATCAACAAACTGGAGCGTGTCCAGAGGAGGGCGACCAAAATGGTGAAGGGTCTGGAAGCCATGCCCTATGAGGACCAGCTTAGGGAGCTGGGTATGTTTAGTCTGCAGAAGAGAAGGTTAAGAAGGGACATGATAGCCATGTTTAAATATTAGAAAGGACATCATATTGAGGAGGGTGTGGTTTTGTTTTCTGCTGCTCCAAAGACTAGGAGAAGGAGCAATGAATTCAAGCTGCAGGAAAGGAGATTCCACCTGAACCTTAGGAAGAACTTCCTGACAGTTAGAGCTGTCCAGCAGTGGAATATGCTGCCTGGGAGTGTGATGGTGTCTCCTTCTTTGGAGGTTTTTAAGCAGAGGTTGGATGGCCATCTGTTGGGAATGCTTTGTGTGTTCCTGCATAGCAGGGGGTTGGACTAGATGGCCCCTGTGGTCTCTTCTAACTCTATGATTCTATAATTCTAAGGAAGTTTGTATGTCAAAGAGAGGGGAGTTAAGACAATCAGCAGTTTGGTGGGAATATCCCAGTTGCTATTGGCCAGAAGACAGAGTTGTTAAGTCTATTATCTCTGGAGTTACCTGGTGATTTCCTATGACCTGGCTATGCCTAGAAGGGTTTTCTAGCCTAATTCACAATGCACATGTTCAGCCACTCTTTTCCTCTTGTCCAGTTTGGCTATGTAGCCATAGCAGGGCACATTTCATATCAAAGCCAATTAATATATTTACCAATTAAATCATATTTCACCAATCAAGCCCTATCAAGGTGTGGGGGAGTATGGCCAGCTAATAGAGTCAGCACTGGTTCGTATTTGGATGGGAGGTGCCAATTAATACTAGGTGCTGTACGCTTATTTTAGAGGAAGGAATTGTCAAACCATCTCTGAGTATTCCTTGCTTAAGAAAACCTTGTGAAATTCATGGTCACCATAAATCAAAAAGTGATATGAGGGCACATACAAAGACAGGGAGAGGGGGAGAGAGAGAGAGAGAGAGAGAGACTGGCTACATTTTTGTGGTTGGCAAACCTATGAATGACTTTCAGCGACCATGGCATTCCTTTCCAAGTGCTTACAGACCATCTGTTTAATGAGCTGCTCAAGACTCTTTCCCAGTGCTCAGGTCAGGTTAACTGGGTAGTAATTGTTTGGGCCCTCTTTCTTTTTCTTTTTGAAATGGAGAAAATATTTGCCCTCCACAAGTCTGCTGGGACTTATCCTGTTCTCCAGGAATTCTCAAAGATTATTGCCACTGATTCTGAGATTGCTTCTGCTAGTTCTTTTTATACCCTTGGATATAGTTTATCTAGTCCTGGAGATCTGAATTCATTTAGAGTAGCCAGTTATTCCTGTACTACTTCTTTACCTATTGTTACTGCGGTCCAGGCCTACCTGGAGATAGCACACGATATCTCTTTTGATATCAAATGATTCGGCTTTCCTCTGCCACCCCACTCCACGTATTTGTGAGGCCTCCGGACAAGCACATAAACAGGCGTGGCCGATAATTGCTGGGCATTCCATTCTCCACTTAGGCAGGCCGGACAGAGCCAGTTCGTTGCTTCTGGGACCTCTCCGGCAAACACCTCACTGCTTATGCGCTATACTAACAAAGGCTCCCTGCCCTGAGCAGGTAGCCTCACAAAGCACTCCGCATTTGCATACTGGCTACACTATTGTCAATTTGACCCTAAGCCAATCATGCTAAACTCTGACCTTTCCAAAGCTTTGTTCCGCTCCTAAATCGCATTGTTCTCACCAAGTAAGGTATGGCCTGCAGTCACAATCCACCCTATAAAAGCCCCTGGTTCCGAGATCTTCCTCGGATCGCTCCTGAATTCCACACTGCCTTGCTGCTGCTTTGCCTGGCGAGCCTTCCCCTCAGTTCCGGTAACTGAGCCTGCTCAATCTTGGATCACTCCGGACTTCCATCCCGCCTTGCTGCTGCTTTATTCAGCGAGTTCCCCTCACCGAACCTCACTGAGCTTCTTCCCTACACCCCAACATCGCTCTCAAACTACAGGACTATGAGACAGGTGTCGTATCACCCATTTCCCTCCAAAAACCCCTATTTCCAATTCTTTAGTTAACTGTGTGACTGTGTTGTTGATATTTGTCTGTATTTAATAAAACATCATTTTTGCTATTTTAAACCGTCTGACTGCTTGGCTGACCTGACCCCGTAGATGCTGGGTTGCAAGATCCTGCTAAGTTACCCTGCCTCTTGCTAACTTTAGTGAGTGCTCCAGCTAATTTCCCCCAAGGTTGTGTTGTTGTTGTTTGGTTACTTGGGCGCCCCTCCCGGGACCCCCAGAGAACAGGGTAACACTATATCGTGCTGCATTTTCCGCAGGTCAAGCACTGTTTTTCTTTCAGAAGACCGAGGCAAATAAAGTGTTGAGTAGTTCTGCCTTATCTCTGTCCCCTGTTATTTTACCATCTTCTGCACATAGTGGCCCGACCATTTCCTTGTTCTTTCTTTTGCGACATCATAATCAAAAAGGCCCTCTTTATTGTTTTTAACTTCTCTAGCAAGGCTGAGCTCATTCTGCACTTCAACTTTTCTGACTTTCTCCCTACACATGATGGCTATTTCAATTCTTCTTTGGTGATTTCCCCCTTTCCCCCTTTCTTATACATATCCCTTTTAAATCTTAGCTCAGTTGAAAGTTCTTCAGACATCCATACCAGTTTCTTTAAACACCTCCCGTTTTTACTCCCCACCGGAACAGTTTGAAACTGTGCATTCAATATCTCTCTGTAAAGAAACTCCCATCCATCATGAACTTCTTTCTCTTTTAGTATTCCTGACCACAAGATCACACCCAGGACTTCCCTAAATTTACTGAAATCATCTCTCTCTCTCTCTCTCAATGGAGTGTGTGTCTGGCTATACTTGGTTTGTCCTTTCCACTGTTTAACAAACTCCAGGAAAACATGGTCATTCCTACCTACAGATGCCACCACTTCCTCCCCATTAACTAAATCATCCTTGTTAGTTAGGATCTGGTCTAAGATAGCTGATTCTCTTGTTGCCTCTTCTACCTTCTCGGAAATGAAATTTTCTGCAAGGCAAGTGAATAATTTGTTGTACCTTATATTTTTGGCAGAATTTGACTTTCAGCAAATACCAGGATAGTTGAAATCTCACATTACTACTACGTCACTTCTTTCTGAATCTGTTCCAGTAAGGCATAATCCAAGTCCTCAGTCTGGCTTGGAGGTCTGTAGTAGACTCCCACAATGACATCACTGCTGTTTCTCTCCCCCTTTATTTTTACTCAGATGCTCTCAAGCTGGCTTCAAAGATTTAAGTCATGGATCTCTTCACAGGTATAAATGTCCAAGACATATAGTGCTATTCCTCCTGCTTTCCTGTTTGGTCTGTTTCTCTGAAATAGGTTACACCATTCTATTACTACATTCCAATTATATTATCCATGATTTCATGCACTTCATTATCTTATGCATAGAAAATGTGTCAATATTAATAGAGAAAAAATAAATAAACCAGGTTTGTTTTGAAAGAGAAATGCAAAAATGTTATCAAAAATATTACTGTCTAATTACCAGGTTGCTATCATACATCATGTTTTGAATTTGTACAGAAAAACAGTACAGAGGACTTTTAAAGTAAATAAATACTAATAAATGAAATAAAAGAGGATTTGAGTTCAGCAGAATATTCCAGTTTATTAACACTAACATTTATGAAGTCCAAAAATTTTGGTCTGGAATTACTATGCGAAGGGGGAGCCCACCTACCCACCTCCCCAAAAGCAAGAGAAAGGTATTTCTTCCTAATTTTTCTGGTTTTCCTTCTCATCTCTAGGTGTTACCTTAAATCAAATCTACAGTGATAGTGTTATTCACAATGAAATGAGAATGAATTCTAACTATATAATGTAGCTTTATGTCAAGTTAGGCTGTTTGTCCAGTTAGACAAGTATTTTACTCTTTGGCTTCAGCTTAAATTGAATCTCAAGCAGAGGTCTTTCACAAGACCCACTGCTGGATAATTTTAAAGTGGAGGTGCCACAAATTGAACCTAGGACCTTCTGTATACAAAGCATGTGTTTTACTACCTTCCCTTTCATGGCTTCTTCTAACATGGCTGCCTGGAAAATGTTGGACAATTGGTTCAACAAAGCATCTGTGACTTGCACTGCTTTAACTGGTCCTCTTGTTTGGGTTCATTATGAGTGTATTAATTTCTTTTAAAAAATATCTTTCTTTAAACCCAAACCACTCATCTTTCCACAGCAGTGTTTGCTGCAGACTGGGTTCAAAGTACAAAAGTAGCTGGCACTCCACTCAACAAGAGGGAAAGAAGGGGCAGAATCTTATCCTGCCCAGTAGGCTCAAGCAAAAGCAAACTACTGCAAGCCTCTTCTAGCTTGTCTGTCCCTCCTCATTAAGAATTTTTGTCATCTTGAGCACACTCTGATGTTGCTTACCCACACATGTCCCAGTTTTCATCTGTGAAATGTGTGGGGGAGGTATGCTTTTATTCTGCAAAATGGAACAAGGCATATGCGTCTGTTTGGGGAAAGATATATTCAGTTCTCTTCCACTTGAATAATGTTGGTTTGCTTAATGGCACATCACCACCCACATAACATCTCAGCAAAACCTGTCTCATGCATTGGGGTTTAGCAACGTAATACGGCTTTCCTACCCACTCTCTGCTACTTCCACTGGAGCAGCTTTCCAGGGGGTCATATATGAGTGTGTGGTGTGCACATAGCTGGCATGCTCTTCTGACAGGCAGAGAGAGACCAGAAGAGATGGATGGGCTAATTCTTGCAGTTATTGCAAGCAGAGCTAAGCTGCAGGGAACAATCTCAACAGTTTTAATTAGCAGCAGGTGAAGAGCCTTCCCTTCCTTTGACAACCTATGTGCCTGAAATTGAACCTTGACATTGTAGCCTTTGTTCTAGTGTTGTTCAATGCTCTACAGAGAATTTTTGCAAATATTCACATATGCTGATGGTGTTTCTCAATGGGAAAGAGTTCTTAGAAGACTGTGTCTTGACACAGGAGCACTCTGCAGTGTTGTAGATGGGAACAGACAGTAAGAGAATGGGGGTAGAAAGAATTATCTTCCCTCTAGTGAAATAGAAATGTCAGTTTTGAGTCAGAGAAACAAACCAAGGGAAGCAGAGAGAGACAATTAAGATGAAATTTTGGCTAGATGCACTGTGGAGGAATTTTAAGATGCTGTCTGTTTCTCTTTGGAGATGGGGGAGTTCTTTCCTACTACACAGTTATAGTGCTATATTCTACTTTAACTTCCTATGGAATCCTATCCTATGGAATCCTGAGGTATGTAGTTTGGTGAGGCATTACAGGGGTTCTCTGGCTTGAAAATTCTACATAAACCTCTCTAAATGGCAAATCCCAGGATTCCATAGAATGGAACCATGGCAATTAAAGTGGAATCATAGTGCTATAATTGCACAGTGTGAAAGAGTCCCTTAGATGAGGCTCTGGAATTTGCTACTGGAGCATTTAAGTAACCTGCCTCCAGCTAAGCTCAGCTCACATATTTGTAAATAAACTTAAATATTATGTAACATCATAAGCCTCCAAAAACAAACAAACAAACAAGCTCAAAGCAAATCAAACCGGAACTTGCACTAGAAGCAAGTTTTCTCTCTGATGTTCTTGTGAGCCACCAAGTTTCATGATTTTGGTACAGTGGACTTGCACATGTACCTTCTTAATAAGAACCTCTTATCTGTGGAAGGCGGGATGCATCTGAAAGCTGTAAGTCAGCATTCTCCCACATTTAACGTTCTAGCTAATCTATGGCATCTTTATGTTCCTGTGATTAACTACCACAGCTTAGACAGCTTTAAGCTGATGCAATTTGTTTGCAGTACCTCCAAAAGTGAAACTGTCCTATAATCCAAAGACAGGTGAAAGGTTGCAGCAGCACTGGATGAGTTGCATTCTGATATATGTGCCAGTTGAAGAAGAGATGACTACTGCTTTCATGGAGAAAGAAATGAAACTCCCATCCTGATAATGTTTTACTTCAGCAGCTGTTTCTCTTTCTTCTTCTGCACCAGGATGTTCCTCCTCCCACTTGCACACACTCAAAGAAGGGGTTGGAGGAAGAAGGGGAAGCAAGCATGATATATGCCTACTAGAGGTTATGAGATACCCATCAAGATACAGGTCTGACCCAAGACCTCTTGCCAAGATGGTGTTCCCTTTCTGTTCAATGTATAAAAGCTGATTAGGCAGGCAGTTGAAGCTTTCATCACCATTGGCAATGAGAGAGCATCTTCTATCATACTTCGGGGCAACAAGCTAGTTTAGTTAATACAGGGATGGAATCAACAACAACAACAGCAATAGTAATTCATTTATATCCCACTTTTCTCTAAACATATTTAAAACCACACAGATTAAAAACTAAACCAAAGCATTAATAAAAGTATAAGATTTGAAAAGCAATTAAACAATTTAAACCATTAGGACATTAAACATATTAAAATTTATTATAAGACTATATTCAAACCTTAAAAACAGCCCCACAAAGCATTAAAAGCCCAAATCTAGTCAATTTGTAAAAACCTAATGGCTGATGGAAGGACACAAGGACAGGGCTGTCCTGACCTCTTGAGGAAGGGAGTTCCAAAGTCTGGGAGCAGCCACTAAGAAGGCCCTCTCTCTTGTTTAAAGGTGGTGATAAAAGGCCTCTCCAGACCATCTTAGAGCAGTAATGGGCTCATATAGAAATTACATGATTTGCTGGTCACGTGCAGTCCTTTGGAGGTTCCAGTGCAATCTTTGGAACACACAGTGACCCCCAACCCTTTCCCACATCCCTCATTAGAAATCCCCCCCCAAAATATGCAGCTAAAACCACACATGCTTAGAACCATCTCTTTAGTACTCAAAATGCTGTTTTAGAGAGCAGCCCCCCTCCCCTACAATTGACCCAAAGAATAACCAAGAGTGATGTGTTGCCACATCTGCCTGCTAACATGGGCACTGTGGCCCTCCAGAGGGGCACAGCATGTTCTATTCCCATCCCAGTTTAGGGACTGCAGGGTCAGGTTTGTGACACTGATATCTTGCTGCCATATCCCAGGATCTGTGGCCTGAACTGAGCATTTAACTCAGCCTAATGGCTGCTCCTCGCTACATATAAGATGAGGCCATAGCTTGGAAGTAATGCACTAAAAGTAATAATGTCTTCCTTTTTTTCTTCTAGGGGAAAATAAAGCGGAAACATTGTTAATTTTGATCAGTTTAATAATAACATAAATATCACATCTTTTGCATTATTTGGGAATGTGGTTGGCTTTTTTATTATTTTTTAAATGAACAGAAATGTATAAACAAGTTCTTTTATTTACTATGCACGGCTAATGAGCAAAAGGCTACTCTCAAAATACAATGAAAATTGGGTAATTTTTTTTCAGCATCATTTTCAGTCTCTGAGATGAACTCCACTGGATCTGACCAAAGTTCTGTAAGTCTAGTGAACAATTGGATAAATAGAAGAAGCCTACAAGCAGAACATGAGTGCAATATCACTCTCCCACTCCCCAGCAAACGCGTACTGAATTTTTTACCATTCAACTTCATTAGATGGTTCCACATTCTAGTATTTGCAGACAGAGAGAAAAACAACAAATCTTTATCCATATTCTCCATAACAGAAGTCAGTATTGTGCAGTCGTACCATACTGTTCAACCCACACAGGTCCATATCCCTGAGGCACTAACACAACAGCCAGTTGCAGAATTGAAAGAAGGCAGCTGATGTTATCCTCCTGGATCTTCAGTGAGTTGTTGGCAACATCAGTTTTATTCTCCTGACTGCAGAAATGCATCTGAGTGTTTCCTGGACAGCTCCCACTCTATTGACCACTAAATGAACATAGCAGCATGCTGTGGGCACTTGAAAGCTACCTGGGGAAGGGGGTGAATATTATTCAATGGGGTACTGAATACTTATTTCTGCAATGTTATGCGCTCCTGTGTCACCAGCAAGATTCCAGCCATAATGGTATAGTCCTCTATATTAGTGTTCTCTTTTAGTGACTTTCCCCCTAAATTTAAGAGCTCCTGGCTTTGTAATTATTCCAATCCTTTGATCCTTTTTTTTTTGGCCCTTTCTGTACCTACTTCCCCTTTACATTATCCCTTAGAACTTCATTAACAATAATTCCTGTTCTACAGGCAACCCTGGAAAGTTTGACCAGGATCCAGCAGTAATATATTTTCTTCTGATTCTAATGGTTCTGCACACACACACACACACACACACACAGCACATTGGGCAGACCTTCATGGTGCCAATAACCTTATCCAGGGGGCTTCAGGAGGAAGAGAGGATAACTCCTTGGCAATTTCTTTGGTGGGATCAGTGGAATCTAGCAGGAATAGGCACCCTGTTGTGTCTTAGCCATTGTCTAAGCAAGCAGGCATGTGATTTCCTCTTACATATCTATTATCTTTCAAATGATCACATTGCTTGTACATTGAAAGGGGGGGGAATCTGAAAATCTCCATATTTTAACAATAGCTGTTTTATCTTAAACTGTCGGATCAAAAAAACAATCTGTTTCTTAAAAGACCAGATTCATTAGAATGTTGTCTTAAATTCAGTATTACATAAGTTTGGATGTTCATTTTTGTTTTAGAACTATCTCTTGATGTTATCATGAAGGAAAACATTCTCTGCATAGAATAAAATATAATTTATATTAAGCTCTGGGCATTTTTTCTGGGATCACTTTTCAAACAGAATGAGTTATTAGTCTGAGGTTTCATTGTTTGTTCTAGATCTGTCAACCTTTAGATTTATAGTGGTGACATAATTTTTAAAAAAATCTTTATCATCCTAGAGGTAATAACTAGGCTCTTAGTTACTTCAGAGTTCCAAAAGTTTACATGACCATTTTAGCAACACCATTTATTGGAGTGAGAGAGGAGAATGTGAAAGCTAGGGACATTCAGACAAAAGATAATTTTCATTGGATGGATTTTTTTGAACCCAGAGAACTTAATCAAGAATTTTATTGCAAAAACTCAACCTCCTTCTCTCCCAGTTTAGCATCTGTTTTAAAGACGAAATCACAAACAGAAGCAGAAATGATCCTTAACCACCAATGTTAAATAGAAACAACAGAAATGTCATGGTAAAATATACTATTTCAAGAGAAAATATACATAAGAATATGTTGAAATCAAACTACAAATCCCAAGATTCCATAAGATCCCAGGATTCCATAGGATGCAGCCTTGGCAGTTAAAGTGGAAACAAATAAAAAAGTAAGAAAGCATATAGAAATGAAATTTTAATTTGGTTCAGTTTTATTGTTTCTAAGCTTATGTCACCACAGCATATACAAAAATAACCAATAAATTGCAAATAGAATGGATGTAAAAAAAATTAAAAGGAGTCAGGAAAAATAATGATTAAATAACCCAAGGATACCAAATTCGACCTCAAAATTCCATAATGTGTGTGTGTGTGTGTGTATGTCTTCAAGTTGTTTGTCAACTTATGGCAACCCATGAAATTCATGGGTTTTCTTAGGCAAGGTGGTTTGCCATTGCCTTCCTCTGCAATATAGCCTATAGCACTTGGTACTCCTTGGTGTTCTCTCATCCAAGTATTGACCAGGCCAACCCCTGCTTAACTTCCAAGATAAGATCCCAGTTTCACTGTCTCTCTGTGTCTATTAACCAAGCCAAAGGTAGAATGAAACAAAAAATTAAAAAAATTAAAATCCAAATTATTGGCAACTATAGATTTCCACAACAGGCTTTTACATTTGCCTTATAAAAATCTTACCTATGCAGTAGCTAGTGTTATTCAGAAATTAGCAACTCTTTTCCAAAAATTGAAATTCTCGGGCTTTTTCCCACAACACCATTATAGTACCATATTCCATTTTGACTGCTGTGGCAACATTCTATGAAAGACTTGGGTTTGTCGTTTGGTGAAGTACAGGATATGCACTCTGGCCGAAACTGCTAAATACAATACCTTCCAACATTTCAGAGATGAATCCAAAATATAGCTTGGCTAAGCTGTGCAAACATACACAGAGATAGGTTTTATTTGCCCAGGTATTGGGTAATGGTTATTCTGCTACTGCACAGTGATTTGACTTCTGTTGCTTTTCAGATGCTTGTTTGGATTTTAATGTAGCTCTTTTATTTTTGGTTGCCAGCCACCTCGGGAGCCTTTGTGGGACAGAAGCATTTTTCATAAAAGAAAATAAATAATGCATTGGGTTGGACCGAGACCTTTTGCTGGTCACTGATAAAGTGAGATTGAACATCCTCAACATACAGAAAGAGTAGTATTGTTTCCTAAGAATTCCGTTTTGGAGGACAATTTCAAACACATGTGTGTGTCTGCATGTGTATGGATGGAATTTGAAATAGGAAAATTAAACCCTTTATTCCAGGGTTAAACTCTTCATTTTCTCTGTAGGTTTACTTTAAGAATCACTGGTGTAGCAGGATTGGGAGGGTTTTGCAACATTGTGTGTAGTGTGAGGATATTAACTTTATCTAAAGTCAGCAAACATTACGTATTCTCTACTATCATGTGCACGGTATGTAATTTGAGATTAAGTCACATTATGACATATAATTCTTTTCCCTGTGCAGAACTGACTGTAGGTGTGAGGAAAGCATATCAGCCAGAAAACAAATATACCAACCCCAATGCTAAATAATGTACTGTACTATAATTAGAAAGAGGGTTGTCCATAGTGGCATTCCCCCTTGTACATGCCTAGTCTCATTCAGATGGTACATTGGGGGATTTTTTTTTTCTTTTATTTGCTTGGTTTTGTCTGAAAATATTCTTAGGATGCTAAAGTGAAAACAAGGCACACTTATAAAATAAATTTGAAACACACTCCCATAATAGACAATCCAAAATCCCAGCTCTCCTCAGCTCATCTATCTATTTAGCTCAGTCCAGAAAAAGCTGGGGAAAGATGATGGGGTGAATCTTCTGCCTTTAGCATGAAAATACAAGTCTGGCAGCTGGAGGGAAAGCAGATGTGAAGAGCAAGTTATGGAGAGAAAGTAGTGCATGAGAAAAGCATTACTTATGCATTTTTTCTCTTCTACGTGTTATACCTGGTCTCTGACATATAGAAACCCCAGACATGAAATGAACTGTGGAGCCTATAGTTCCTGCCTCCAAGAGAGGATTTCTCCTCATTTTTCAGATCTGAGAAACAGAGCTTGGAAGTAACAAGTTAGAACCTGTAATTAGTTACTTTTGAGGCAACAGAGATGGAAGTTTTGCTGCAACTGGATATTGCTTTGCACAATGTCTCCAAAAATACCTACACTGATGTATACCAGAGTATAAGTTCATTTCCACACTATGCTGTTATAGTGCTCTTATTCCACTTTCAACATCCTATGGAATCCTGGGGTTTTCAGTTTAGGGAGGGGCATTTAGAATTCTCAAGCCAGATTGCTCTTTGGCCTCAGGAAACTACAAACCCCAGAATTCCACAGGATGTTGAAAGCGGAATAATAGCACTATAACAATGTAGTGCAGAAATGGCCTAAGTCTCTTTCACATTACACAGTTTTACCAGTTTGATCCCATGGTATATTCTATGAAATCCTGGCATTTATAGTTTGGTGAGGGTACTCAGGATTCCTAGCTAGCCTAAATGGTTAAGATACGAAGATTTAATCAAGACATCTTGCACCTATAAAGCAACCATGCCTGACTTATAGATTATAGACCAGACAGGACTTAGAAGAAGAATGTTTCTCCTATCATCAATTGACAGAAAAATTTCAAATAGATATGAGATTACAAGGCTTTGAAACTACATCAGAAATGAATGAGGTGATAAAACTTTTGCGTAAATGCATCACATTTGATGACAAGAATATATAAGATTTTGCTACTTAAGGACAGAGAGGAAGATACGATTAAAGATGTGACGATAATTTGGGCACAAAATGTTGGCCATCCCATACAATTACTTCACTGGGAATTAAGTTGGAAGAGAACTATGAAATTTACTGCAGCACAAAATCTCAAAAACATTATTTTAAGATATTCTATAGATGGTATATGACTCCCAACAAACTAAGAATAATCTATAAGTCAGGCACAGCTAAATGCTGGAAGTGCCACGCTGAAACAGGTACACTTTGTCATCTATGGTGGACTTGTCAGAAGGCTAAAGATTACTGGTTTAGAATACATAGAGTAATTTCAGAAATCTTCCAAATTGATTTTCTAAAATCCCCTGAAATCTATTTGCTGAATATTCTGCAAGGAATCGACGTTAATGTTGCAAAGAAATATTGGAGGGTTCTCTTATACATGGTAACAACTGCACGGATTGAATATGCCAAACTGGAAAAAGGAAGAGACCCCTAAGACAGAACAATGGCTTGACAACTTATCAGAAACAAAAATGGCAGCTATCTGGATGCAAAGATTAAAAGGGGAGACAGATGACAAAGTTCATAAGGAATGGGAGCCTCTAAACAACTATTTCAAAAAAATTAAAGAACTAATAGCAAACAGTTAATTGATAAAATAATCAAAGAGGTTGAAAACTGAATTAAGATATAGAGGGTAACAATTAACAAATACTGGTATAAGTTTATAAGCAATACTATATAAAGATGGATTCAAATGTATTATATAAATATAAATATATAAATATATACATCAGGAACAAAGAAATGATTTCATGCTAGAAGTACGAATAAGTTATGATTGTAAATAATAAGTCCGAGGTAGGATTAAAGGAAGATAAAGAAGATAGTAAGAATGTACAGTTGTTGTTGTTTTCATGAATAGTATTATGTCTTAGTGATTTTATATATTGTAAAAATTTCAATAAAAATAATAAAAAAAAGAAGGATTCCTAGCTAGAGAGTTCTAGTGCCTCGCCAAACTACAAATCCAAGGATTCCATAGGATGCAGCCATGGCAGTTAAAGTGGGATCAAACTGCTAAAATTGTGGAGTGTGAAAAACAGCCACATTACCAAAGGGATTCTGGGCTATGTTTCCTGTTTCCTTTGTTCATATGGTAAAGAAACAGGCATTGTGTACTTTGCTTTAAGGGTATCTTTTAAAAGAAATGGGACAATAATATCTCTGCCTCAACAAGACTTCAAAAATTGTTACTACATAAAATCCTTTTCTATACCGTACCTTATTTATATTCAATTCAACCCTGCCCCAATGGCCCTGTTTCACTAAACAACATTATTGAAAAAGGGCTTATTGAGTATTGTGACCAGAAAATGTGTTAACATTTTTTAAAAAAAAGGAAAAAGAAGCAGGCACAGGATAAGAAGGAAAAGATGAAAGATGGGAACAAAGAAGGACTGATGTGCCAGCTCTCTGAGGGAGAATTTAGAGGAGCCCTTTCCTCCCACAGAAGACAAATTTCCCACTTTGTACTTTGAAAGCAGAATGACCTCCACGGCTCTTTTTTCTTTCTTTTTCTTTTAACGTACTCCTAAGCGAGAGAGGAGTACTCCTCACCTCAGAAGATTTTATCTACAAACCCTCATCTCAGCTGTTGTCACCCGTAACTTCAAATGCCAAATACCAGTCCCCATACAACAAAGATCTTGTATTTCTGGTGAGTATTTGAAGCCTGATTTATCTGTTTGCATTAAAAGATCCTTTGTACTCATAAGGCAAATCTTAAAAGGTATAACAAAAAGATGTAACAGACATGCGTGTTAAAGATGGTTTATACATTCCCAAGCGTACAAGATGGGTTCACTGAAGATAAAAAAAATAAACGTATTCGTCTTATTTATTCAATGAATGTATTTACTGGCTTGCAATAAGAATTTATAGGATGTTTCTCAGGAAAAAAAAAACCTGGCGAGAATCAGAGTGCCTGGCTGGGTTGAGAGAATAAGCAGCTTTGGTTGCTCTGGATGACAGTCTTGCTTTGGCTAACCAGGGGATTCTGCTAAACAGGGTAGACCAAGATATTTGCTTCCTGAAGCAATGCAGCAAATGGCTCCCTCCCACACTTGACTGCCAAATCGAAATCAGGCGATTTTGGCACATGAGGCAGGAAGTTCCACAGGCACTGCTTGCCATTTCTGGTGGTTTAAAAATATAGCAAGAAACTAAATACATTTACTGCCTTTTCATGACACCCAAATTCTTTTGCTTGAGGCAACTGCTTCATTCTATCTGAAGAGCTGTTTTCCCTTTCACTGGTCCTGGTATCCTTCTGGATCACATGCACAAACTGAGTGTTGGGAAAACCAGTTTGTGTTGCTGCTACTCCTGTCAAAGCAATCCCTGCCAGTGATGTTGGAAGGCTGCACCAGAAAAAGTGGTACTGATCACACAGCTCCTTCTGTGCAGATTCAAGATTGGCTGGCACAGATGATCTCTATAACTTTTTAAAAAATGACAAAGACACCAAAATAGATTTTCTACATCTTGACTCAGTTATTATTCAAAATGGAAATTGTAGTCAAGAAATCAGAAAATGACTAATGGCCCTTTCATACTGCACAGTTAAAGCACTATGATTCCACTTCAAATGCCATGGCTGCGTTCTATAGAATCCAGTAACATGTAGTTTGGTGTGGCACTACAGCTCTCTGAGAATTCTAAATAACCCTCCCTAAACTGCAAATCCCACATTTCCAGAGGATGTTGCCATGGCAATTGAAGTGGAATTATTGCTTTAAAACTGTGTAGAGTAAAAGGTTCCCAAGACTTGGGGCTCTTCAGGCTACTGCAAAGAAATGAGAGCTCTTGCAACAGAGAGCCTCACTTACCACTAGTTAGGGTGTCTATGCATCACCTCTAGATAGTTGCAGAAAAAAGCTGTAAGCATTGTAGATATCTTTCCCAGTTATTCAGTTTTTATGATAATGTGGGCAATTGGTCAATCAGTATGCAGATCTCTTCAGTGTCTTTGCACAGAGGTCAGCTAATCAACATCCAGCTCTTGTGAAACTTTGGGCATTTTAGCAAATTAGCATGCAGAGTTCTTCAGTGGCTTTCCACTGAGCTCCAGTCTTATATTTTCTTCTGAAAATCTTAATGAAAATGAAAGGAATATTTATTTTCACCTTGTCTCCCAGACAGCGGTGAGGAAGAATGGCCAAGAAATTTGGTACGGATTGCAAATATAGAACTACTAGTGTATTTACCCAGTGTTGCCCGGGATTTTATTTTCCTCTTAAGAACTCACCAAACTGTCTTGTCCAGTACCTGTAACTTATCCCCAGTTTCCCACCCAATCCAATCTGTATTCAGTGTTGTTAACATAACAGAGGTTTGGTTTCTGAGGGAATACACTACTCTTCTTCTTGCTGCTAGGCCTTGTCTCCATAGCAACCAATCTGAGGGCTAAGAGCTCTCTGGTTGAGAACGAAGTGTGGAAAATTGCAATTAATGATAAACTAACATGTAGAATTAGGTTTATGAAAGGTTTGGTTAAAGGGAATGATTTTGAAGAAATTTGGAAAATATTTTTGGATAAAGTTCTGAAAAGAGATAGTAATACTACCCTGTCAAAAGAAGAATGGCAATTTTGGAAAGTGGATTAAATAAAAAGTTGGCTCTGGGGGGTGGGTATTTTTTAGTTTTAGTTTTGTTTTTCTTTTATGTTGTATATTTTGTAATTCTTAGTAGGTGTGTGTGTTAAACTTGTGATTTATAGATTTAATTGGATAAGTGATGTCAATGTTTTTTAAAAAAAAAAGTTAAAAGAATTAACAATAGAAATAGATTAAAGGGGATGTGAAAAATATTGAATTAAATGTGAAATTATAACAGTTGAACAGATTTATAAATTTAAGGGTAAAGGTGCAAAATAACAATGTAAGTTAGTATTGCTTAAGAGAAGAGAAAAAAAAAAGAAAAAAAATTTTTTTTTAATTCACTATTATGTATATCACATGGTGTTTTATTTTTTTTCTTGTTTTGTATTTGTGATTTAGTTATATAATTAATAAAAATTAAAAAAATTAAAAAAAAAAAGGATTAGAAAGGAAATTGCAAAGAACTTGAAAAAATTCTGTCAAAATTTAAAAGTCCTGAAAATTTTATTTTAGAAATAAATGTGAAAACATTAAAAAAAAAAAAAAAGAGAGAATTCTAAAGGTCCCTCCTTAAACTGCCAACCCCAGGATTCCATAGAATCTTCACAACCAGCCAATCACATGAGGTCTTTGCTTGCCTAATGCAGACAGACAGACAAACTCACAAACTTTGACTTTTATATAGTAGATATAACTTCTAGAGAATTTTTTTTTTTTTTTTGGTTGCAATGTATTTTGAATACACAGACATATACACACACACATGCATACATTTATCTTCAGGGTGGAAATAAAATGATGTTGCTGGTGCTGTCCATGGAATGTTCCAAGTCAACAAAAACATTGCCCCTTGTTTTCCCACAACAACAAATACAGCAGCCAACAGTAACACTTACTCTATGTGTTTACTGCTTTGGAAAGGCAGTGAGGAAGGAGCTAGAAAAGATCTTCAAGTGCAAAGATGTCATCAAATACTAAAATCAGAATAATCAGTGCCATAGGATTTCTGATTTCTTGGTAACATTGTGAAAAGTGGAGGTGAAGAAAGATGACAGGAGGAAATCAACACCTTTGCAATGGTGCCAAAGAAATTTCTGCAGATATCAAGGACCACCAAAAAGGCAAATAAATGGCTCCTAGACCAAATCAAACCAGGGAGTTGTAGTAGTTTGAATGTTGGATTAGGAACTCTGGAAGAACAGCATTCAAATCCCTGCTCAGCCATGAAAATGTACTTGCTGACCTTGGCCAAGTCACACTGCTTCAGTCTCAGAGAAAGGCAATGGCACACCCCTCCGAATAAATTTGCCAAGAAAACCCCTAAGGTTTGCCATAAGCTAGAAGTCATGCCACAACAACAACCATAGGTTCAACAACAACAACAGAGCAGATCAAGTTCTGAACTGAACTGAATAGACTTCATAAACTGAGGTTATCATAATTGGAACACATCATGAAACATCATGATTCATTCAAAAAAATAATAATGTTCTGTAAAGTTGAAGATACTATAAAAAAAAAAGGAAGATCACATTAGAGGTGGATTGATTTATTCAAGGAAGCTACAGTTCTACTTTTGCAAGATTTGAACAGGGATGTTGATGTGCTGAGCTCATGGAAGTCCCTAATTTATGTGGCTGCCATAAGTTGAAGCCAACCTGTGAGAAACAACACCAGCAACAGCCACTGTCACTACAAATGCTGTCATGGAAACTGCTTAGCAGTCAGAACTAGCAGCACCACAGAGAATTCATCACATAAATAACATTTCCCAGCTTCTCCTGCCTAATTGAAGAAAATGATAATTATAAGCAACCATATTATGTAGATCTGTCCCACCGGGTAAGAATTTCTATGGGTTTGTTGAAGTACTGAATGTGAGAGCTTGTTGCATTTTCCACTTTAGAAGAATAGGCCCCAATAGTGCAAAGTCAAAGCCACGTGATCTAGTCACTACAAACTAGTGTGGCCTTCAAATGAGGTATGCTTACTTTTAATTTAAGAGTAAAGGAAAAGAAAGCGTAAGTGCTTCATAGTATGTTTTGGCACAAAGAAGCATTCTATTAACTTTACCACTCCCCTTTTAATTTTTATGAAACAATGCATCATACCTGGGAAAAATCCATCTGTGGTTACACCTCAGGCCATATCAGTTCCATTCTCCTTGGCTCTCTTCTTCTCCATCTATCTCATTTGTTTTCCTCTCCCAAGCTCCCACACAGTTCTGCTTGTTCTCCCTCAGCAGTAAGAAAAGATAATATCACTGAGGAAGGGGCAATTATGATGTCACTAGTAAATCATCAGTGAACTGTGCCAACTGTGATGTCTACATGCCATCTTTGGTCACCATTTTATGTTAACTCTGAGAGTTTACTTCCTACTATTTGCTCTGCATTAGGATAGAGGATTGGTTCAGGTATTAATCAGCTGAAGACTTGTCAGGTTGGCTTTGCACACTGTGCCATGCTTTTAGGTAGTCGCTTTGCATTGACGTTTCAGTGGGTTCTATGGTGCTGTGAGAGAATGATGGGATCGGCTGAGAAACAGTGTGCTCGGAATGGGGAAATGTTATTGTAATGATCTATGATAAGAATGAACAGATGCGGCTGCAAGGTCATGCTGTTGGTAAGCTGGATGAGAAAATGGGAGTGGGAAGGGAAAGTCTGGGAAAAGAGTTGTTACGATTAGCTGTCAAATAGGACGTTAGTGTGTGCCAATTTGAAATGTTACAGCCTATAAGGTTCTGCAACTCCATGGAGATTGCCAAGATGTGCTCATGTTTCTTTGCTTTCTGAATAAAGCGTTTGAACCTTCTAAGCCTGTTCTGTGAACTCAAAGCTAGCCATTATATCACAGGACTGCAGCATGTTGGCCTATGTGTCTGAATGGGCTATTGGAAATAAAACTCTACAGACAGGATTTGCGGTATTAATTTGAATGTAGTCCTTTTAAACAGAATCTGTTCAGACATGAAAAGCACAAGAGATGTGTGAACTCTGCAAGTGATGTACTAGCCAATGCGAAGTGGCTCTAATGCTTCAGACCCTGCTGGATTCTAGCGTTAGTTTAAGGCAGCAGTGGACAAAACACCCCCCCTCAAGGCTATTCATGAGACTTCCCAAGGACCCCCCACAGCTCAATTTTTTGAGGAAAAGAATATTTTTTAACTCAGAATGCCCCCTGCAGTCTCTAAGGCTTGCAGGGGAAAATGGAAGCTGCTCTAGGCCATACTAAGTCCAGGAAAAGTCCTTTTTCACTAGCAGCAGAAGTCATTCCCTATTTATTTCCATGTGACTGCAAATGGCAGTCTGTACAGAATCTTACATATGATGGTTTTCATAACCTCTGTCCCTGGAAGTCAGCATGGCCCAGCTGCCTTGTTTTATGTAGTTCTACCCAGTTTCAGAACTCCCCATGGACTGGATGGGGAATTGTTATGAACCAGATTAGATCTGTAGCTTGAATGCTTCCTCCTATCTATGTGATGGTGTCCTCCAGAGAGGGTATTCTGAAACAAAAGTGCCTTAATAAAGAGCCTGTGCAGTATCCTGACAATGACTTCAGTACTTTCCCTGACAATAAACTCGTTTAAAGCTCAATAAATGCTAAACATCAAAAACTCAATAGATGTTAAAATATCAACATTAGAAAGAGGTATAGTATAGGAAAACCAGCATAGGGTATAGTCGCGTAGGGATGGGGAGGTGATGGGTGCAGTTCGCCCCTGGTGGCAATGTTTTTGGGTCATCCCAGCTCATGGCCACGCCCCCATGTGCTGTGGCCACATCCCTGTTCACCATGGCCCCACCTCTGCCCACTGTGGTCCTGCCTCCTCCCCCCCATGCACTCTAAGCTCCGCCGCTGATGGGGTACATGATTTGAGTTCTGGACTATGACTCTGGAGACCAGGGCTTGAATCTCTGCTCAGCCATGGAAACCCACTGGTTGAGATCAGGCCAATCATACTCTTTCAACTGTCAGAGGAAGGCAAAGGCAAACCCCCTGAATAAATCTTTCCGAGAAAACCCCATGATAGATTTGCCTTAGTGTCACCCTAAGTTGGAAACAGCCTGAAGGCACAGAATAACAACAACAGCCTGAATCCTATTGGTTAGTCCCAAGTGGAATAGATCCATTGAATCCATTGTGGAATGGTGAGTCAACATGTAGAAAAACCTGTGGATTCAATGAGTCTGCTATAGTTGAGACTAACAACAGGATTCAGGCCTTGGCATGCAAGTAATCTGTAGTTGTGCTGAACAATTCAAACAGCACATACACCATTGCCACAATGTGATCATGGATATATAAAAAGCAGCTGACTGAACACACATACAGAGAGTGAGATGTAGTGGAGGAAGAAACTGGGAGTTAATGCTAAATACTGCAACGTTGGTGGCAGAATCAGATCATTTGAAAAGATATCTTTTTACAGCACAGTTTAAAATTCAGAAATAATGT
The DNA here is from genome assembly GCA_948474755.1 of Ctenosaura bakeri. NCBI lineage: Eukaryota > Metazoa > Chordata > Lepidosauria > Squamata > Iguanidae > Ctenosaura > Ctenosaura bakeri. Next base: position 208,337 of record CAOLHI010000147.1, read on the forward strand.
GCATGCCCTGGGGTAGGGTTCTCTGAATCTTTTGAAAGGAGGCAAGCTCAAACACATCAGTTTCAGTGCTTGAAATGGAAATGCATTTGCCTGCAATTTAAATATGAAAAAAGTCAATTATATTCCTTCCGTTTGACAATAAGATTTTCCTTGTTCTTCTTGGAAGGGAGCCTTACAAAAAGAATGTTACCATTATTAATCCACATTTAATGAAGCAGCATGATAGTTATATAACCAATGGTGGTTTCATAAAGGTTCTAATTTAGGAACACATGGGACTTTATGATCGTGTTCAGCTTCAAACAGTTTGAACAGACAGTGTCAGTGGCAAATGATAGCTATTGAAAAACACCAGGCATTGCCATTTTTGTCTGTGCTGCACTGTAGGTATGGAAACGGCCCCAGGTCCATTCAGGAATCCAATCTCTGGGTGTGTCCTGGTTTTCATAGGTGAAATTTTGGAGGGTATGTGCTTGGTAGAATCCAACCAGGCCAGACCTTGAAACATGCATGCCATAGTAACACCAGGGGTAGGGAAGTAATGCTTGCGTAATTTTCAGTTGTCATGATTTGCCAGAGACAGCCCTAACCAATCTTCTGTTGTTTCACTTTTTCAGCTGCTTTTAAAATGCTTCACTTTTTCTGTACCCTTCCTGCTGTTGTGTGCTTTCAATCATTTCCAACCCTAAGGTGATCCTATCATGGGATTTGTTCAAAAGAGATTTGCCTTTGACTTCCTCTGAGGCTGAGAGAGTGTGACTTTCCCAAGGTCACCCAGTGAGTTTCCATGGCCAAGTGGGGATTCAAACCCTGTTCTCCAGAGCTATAGTCCAATGTTCAAACCACTACACATGCTGGCTGTCCTCATTCTACTTTCCTTTATTTTTATCTTACTTCAGTGTCTGCAAAACGAAGTAGTTTGCACTCAATTAACTCAGCAGCGGAAGAGGAGAGGAGGGGCAAAATCTGCTAGGCTGCAGTCCTTGGGTTCTGAAACTGACGGGAGAGATGCTATTAATTTATATGGCATAGCATCCTGTAAGTAACTTACAAAGGCATATGTCTTACTAACATTTGTGCAACTAACTCCTTTGGGTTGTTGTGTAGGCCAGAAATCTCTGCAGACAGTGCAATTACCACATGCACCGCTAAAATCCACCTTCAGCACCTCCTCTACCAATATGGCCTTTTATTGATCAGCGGCGAGGGGAATGGTGAAGCAGCAACCATCTATGTTCCTTATAACTCAGGGATGGGCAAAGTGTGGTCCCTGAGCCACACGTGCCCCCCCCAAATGCCCTCCAAAGCCTTCTAGGGATTGTAGAGGCATTTCTACCACAATTAGTGTCTGCCTGCCCCCACTAGTTGAACTTTTTTTTCCCAAAGGAAATGTTTTGCCCCAAAATGTCTTGTTGGAGTTTGTGTAGGGCGTTTCCACCATGGTTTGGGTCCACTCTACACCAATTTAGGGTCAAGAGAGACTTTTTTTTAGATCAAGAAATTAAAAAAAAACCCTATTCACTTCATATTATTTTTAAAAAAGCCTCTCCCTGGCCTAAAACAGTCCAGGAAGCATCCAGAACATGACAAAAATGCTCCCTTGTCCTCTACAGCACATTTTGGGTAGGGGAGTGGATGCCACAGGGCTGCAGCCGTCCCAGATTTTCTGGGGGAACGGACAATGTGGCCCGCTGCCTCTCCACACAGTTGCCCACCCCTGCTGTAGCTGGATGTGCAGCAATGACATCATCCACTGGCATCTTTTGAGAGGGGAAGTGAGGCAGACCTATGTCATAGTTCCACCTGTGCAGGAACTTACAAAACATTTCTCAATCCAGGATCTCCACCATGATTTATTAAAATATTTGTGTTCCATTTTTCAGCCTGCAAGAAATCCCAAGGTGATGTATGACAGATAACAACATATGAAACCTTCTTTGTAAACAAATAAAAAATCCCAATATTTTTAAAAGCCAGCTTCAAAATATATGTACACGCATGCACACACATGGAGTTACAAAAGCTTTAGAAACAAAACCTGGTTTAAGTATCAAAAGAAACAAAATGATTTTAAGGTAAATGAAAAATGTGTAAGATAAATTAATATAATTACAAAAATAACACTAAAGAAAACAACAACTGGTAAACTCAGGGCCACAGATAATCTAAATAGATAGAGAATATAGGATGAATACAAAGATGTGAACATAAAGAGATATACAGACAACAAAAAACTAATCAATGCATTATCAACCAATCAATCTTTATTATGGTCTAAGACCAGCACTATAAAAGAAAAATTGTACAATATTAATTTAAATTGAATGGACAAGACAAGGAATAAAACAGATTATACTCCCAAATGGAGGGAGTGGTGGCTTATACATGCATGTCAAGATGCATTGCCCCGTCTTAGTGTATCTGCTAGATGCGTCTTAGATATTATCAGGTAGCCTATACAGAGAAATGCTAGGATAGTCAGAGTGCTACAAAGTATTGAGTGTTAATTGTTGATTGCAACAATGCATCTGTTTGAAGCATGCTTGTGTATTCCAATGTATCAAATGGCTAATTGCATTATTGCTCATTGCTATAATGTATCGGATGAAGGGGAGGAGATCAGACTGGATGAAAATGAAAGTACCAAGAGGTGTTCTGGGAGCTCAAAGCCCTATGAAGAATGCCTTAGGGAGCCGGGTATGTTTAGTCTGCAGAAGAGAAGGTTAAGAGGGAATATGATGGCCATGTTTAAATATTCAAAGGGATGTCATGTTGAGGAGGGAGCAGGCTTGTTCTCTACCACTCCAGAGACTAGGGCCATTTCTGCACTACAGTGTTAAAGTGCTGCTATTCCACTTTCAACACCCTGTGGAATTCTGGGATTTGTAGTTTACTGAGACCAAAGAGCTCTTTGGCTGAGAATTCGAAGTGCCCTTCCCTAAACTACAAACTCCAGAATTCCATACGAGGTTGATAGTGGAATAGCAGCACTTTAACACTGTAGTGCGGAAATGGCCTAGGACAAAGAGCAATGGATTCAAGCTGCAGGAAAGGAGATTCCACTTGAACCTCAGGAAGAACTTCTTGATGGTCAGAGCTGTCCAGCAGTGGAATATGCTGCCTCGGAGTGTGGTAGAGTCTCCTTCTTTGGAGGTTTTTAAGCAGAGGCTGGATGGACATCTGATGAGAGTGGTTTGATGGGTGTTCCTGCATGGCAGGGGGTTGCACTTGATGGCCCCAGAGGTCTCTTCCAGCTCTATGATTCTATGATTCTATGAAAGTGTCTAAAGATAAAGGGCTTCCTGCCCAAGGATGAAAGACAGGTAAACAACTGTCAGTCTGGGAAATGTCAAAAGATGTGGGGTGATGTTAAATTTATGATCCTTCTCCAATCACAGCTTCGCGTGCCTAAATTTGTATGGAAAGGTATAAAACTCATAAGCTCCATGTATGTTCTAGTCTCAGCAGCTTTGGAAGAACTGTGCTATGTTACTTGCTTTGCTACAAACAAACACTACTGTCTACCTCAGAGTGGAGTTCGTGGACTGCTAGTTATCCAGGGCATGACAATGCAATTCCATAAAATATAGCAACACTAGATGTAATTGAAGTTTTTTCGTCAGAGAAGAGGAAGAATGCATAAAAAGAACCTGAACATCCTGACAATTTAATTAAGGTAGATTCACTAAAGGGTTTCCTAAGATCATGATAAAAGGGACCATAAAGAAGAACATGGGTTACCATTCAACTTCCCCTGAGTCACAAGGGTACATGCAATCAGAGAAGGGGATTTTCCAAAATCTTCCAGCCAGCACAGTTGAGGGGAGGAAATCAAATAGCACTCGTGTTAAGGGCCTTTTATACTTGTGATCTGAGAGTGCTGATATATAGTTTGCTGGTTTATGCACATGAGATGCTCTGTTAATTAATATGAAATTAATAATTTGTCCAAGATACTCAACATCTAGGATATGTTGCTTAAGTGTTGCTCTAGCTGTCTCAAAACCCAGTGAGATGTGCCAATGCAAATGAAGGTGTATCAATGCAACGTAAGCAAGTGCATCAATGCAAAAGAGACCTCTTTGTTGCTAAAACAAAAGAAAACACTCCCTCTACCTCACAGTCAAACACACTAGGGAATCTAAGCAAGACATAGTTTAATTAGACACAACATGGTCTCCGTCTCTCACATGGGCATAGCAAGGTTTAGATCTGCAGGGTGAACTAACCCTATTAGAGAATTAAATCCAACTGAGTTAATGCCTTGAACAAGAAAATGGATCAGCCTGTGATGGAAAATGAGATTTCCTCTTTGAGAAGATGTAACTATACTTGAGCTGCAGCTGAACAGTCCATCCTACCTTTTCCATTACTCCACCTAAAAGGAACAATACTAGATTCCACTCAAGGTAGAAGGCTGCAGAAGTCACTGATGGAGGACGTTCTTATATACAAAATGTCTCAAGTTCTGTTCACGGGGACCAAGGTGACATATGCTTACATAATCCACACACACTTGAGGGATGTTGCACCAGTTGTGAAAAAGTGGTGGGGTGGTGGCTCTCAGGGGCAGCTCCAACCTCGTGACAACTGACCAGATGCAGGACAGCTGTCCAGGCATATTGTGTCTACAAATGGGGAAGAAAGGGGAGACTTACACTGGGGGCAGAGGCTGCCACTTCTTCCCCAGCTGTGGGAAGAAGGGGCGGCCTCTGCCCCCGGTGTAAGTCTGTTGTTGTTGTTGTTGTTGTTGAACAGGAATACCCTGGCTACTATTCCGAAACCGGGAAGTAAGTGAGAATGGAGAAGCAGTGACTGCCTGCTCACCCCACAAAGATGGTGTAAGTACAATAGTAGAGACTCAACCGCACCAGTGTACTTGCTGGATCTAGGCTGGGTTCTCCAGCTAAAAGGAGCTCAGCAGATCTGGAAGGATGACAGAACTTAATCATGAATCATTTTGAAAGTTGCATAATATATATTTTGCTTTGGTGGTGGCCTAATAAAGATATTACTGCTTGTAGATTTTGGATTTTGTTATATTTTGCTGCATGGACAACACATCTACTCCTCAAATGTGATTTGAAGATACTGAATTTAGCCACCACAGGGGAACCCTAAACCAGAGGGAACCAAAGGACTGGGACTTAACTCTCTGAGGTTTTCTACCTCCAATGAAGGTAAAACTATTTCATTGGACTACAATTTGGGACTACAGTTTGGCAAGTTTTACCTATACAGCACCTAAAAGTTTTTCCAGATGTAACAGTACAGAGATTCCTTGAGAAATTCAGTGTTCTCTGATTAAGAAAGGAGCAGTTAGCTTCACACAGGACAAGGACATCTAGATCTCAAGAGAAGATACTTTTCTGTCGCTAACGGTGTTGAAATGTTATTACCTGTCTTGTTATTGCTCTTTGTCCCTAGTCACCACATGGACAACTAGAGGAGTGGCCTCTGCTTGCACTGAAATCCCTCAATACCATCTTAACTGACAACATCTCAGAGACAATGTAGGCCTATAATTCTAACATCATCACCATTTTTCTCATGTATGATTTTTAACATTGTTGCCTGATAAAGATGCCAGTGAAGCTTTGAAAGGTTGCATAATATATTTTATTCTTCATCAGTGGATGAGGATGGTTTGCATATCCTGGATAAGATGAGCCATGCTTACTGTTAATGATGATCTAACATTAACAATGATTTAAAATGGTGTGAAGTAGAGGAGATTTGCACCTGAAAAGGTGAATAAGAGGAAACAGGTGGGCAATTGCCAGTTTTCAAATCTCTTAATCAGACCATGCAAAGTTATTGTCTAAAAAGACTTTCCATACATAGCCCATTAGAAAGGATCAGCTCGACGGAAAGTTTTATTACCACAACAAGCAACTCAGGTTGATTTTTGTATTACTTATTATATTATTCTTTACTGTTTGGAAAGATGCAATTTTATAAGAAAAACAAATTATTAGAGAAAGGCATAGATCTTTGGGGGGGAAATTCTCCTCTAAATGCCTCTAAAATGTCCTTGAAAAGTAACTTTGGAAGTAACCAGAGTTGTTCATTGCACTGAAAAAGAAGGTAATGCCAGTCCTCTTTGTTGTGCCACTTTAGAAACTGATTGCACCTACATTGCAATTTGCCTACAGTAACCAAGCACAGACTATGCAACTTGTAACTTGCTACTTCCCAAGTTCTGCTCTTAGCCATGATGATTAGGTAATTACATCTGCATCAGTTTTTTCCCATAGCTGTTGGAAAACTATGGCAATTCAATTACAGTTTTAAAAAGTATTGTAAGGTGCTTCAGGAGAACTTGCCCAGGTAGTAATGAGCACAATTATCTGTGGGAGTAGAGAAAAGTATGGCAATGGGGTTAATTTGTTTATGGCAGTTAGTGCATCAGCTCTTGCTGAATTTTTTTGGCAAACTCGTTGAGGTGAGTCATTCTAGCAGTGCTTTCAAGACAACAGCACTCCATGGCAGCTCATTACTTCCAGAGTGACAGATCATATTTCTAAAGCAACTCGGTTTTCAAAACATCTCTTACGAAGTCTCTTCATTAGTTCTTTATTACTATTCCTGAAGAACAGGAAGAAATAAACAATTGTTAAAGGCACAGATGCTCTGTCAAAAAAGGTGGGAGCAATCTGACATCAGACCAGCATATTTCCCGCAAGACAAGACTGAGAGATGCAGCACTAGATTGCAAGGCAGAGTTGGATTCATACCAGGACATTGTGACCAAAGCCTGGAATAATCCATGAAAATTTGATAAACTGTGGATCACACAGACTGGGAATTGAACTCTGGTCTCCAGTATCATAGTCCAATGCACAAACCACCACAACATCCTGGTTCATGCAATATTAAAAGTATAAAGTGCGTGTAGCATCAGCCGGTAGGTATGGGAAGACTGAATCAAAAGGAAGTATGTGCTTCGTAGTTTGTGAACGTGGAGTTGCAAATGGTTCATATAGTTCTGACCAAGATCCTGCATCAGGAGACATATTGAGAAGTTCTGCCCAGATGGAACTACAATACATTTCCCCTGTTCCCTCCCTCAGGTCTCAGTATCTTCCTACAGGTCCTCTATCCGTGACCAGTACAGAGTAGAGGGCACTGGAGAAACATCTGGCTATGTCACTACAGTATAGTAGTATATAGCTTGATACAGTATAGCTTGATGCTCAACTGTGTCATTCAGCAGATGGAGCCCCAGGAGGTCCTGGAGAATGCATACTGTGTCTTGCTATAGGAACATAGCCCAGTGCTTCTTCAACCCACTCTGCTGTTCACCATCCCCTAAATGTCCATTGAGCTGGGCACCTGAAAGAGGGGAGGAAGTGAATTGTGCAGGGATTTTTGTTGTTGTATGAGGGAGGTTGTCAATCCTCCCCCCATCAAAACAATTCAATACACCAGAACATCTCATGTGCATTAACCAGCAAACTATTGTATACAATTCAATACAACAATACAATTGTTGTATTGAATACAACAATTCAATACAACTCTATGACATATGCGGGTGTAGTTACACCTGCATATGTCATAGGGTTGCCAGCTTTCCCTTCTCATAAGGAATGTCTCCTATGTGAAGGTTGGAAAGCTTCTTCTTCTGTATAGACTGAACAAGTTGCCTAAAATTGAGCATTTTGGGGTGTGGGTGTGACTTCCACTATGGTACTGTGGGTGAGGACCCCCAGATATCACTTTTATATCAAACAATTCGGCCTTAGCTTGGACCTTTTCCAGCCACCCCACTCCACGTGTTTGCGAGGTTCTCCGGATAAGCACGGACAGAGTGCGGCCGCTAATGATTTTCACATACCAGACCCTATTGAGACCAGCAACTCAAGCCTTGCTCGTATCTTCAGGGAACTTCCATCTGCAAACTTCACAATAGCGGCACGGCTCTCAGCCAAGCCAACCCGGTAAACAGGACATTTACATACTGGCCATACTATTGTCGTCGAGCGCTAAGCTCATCATGCTAAACTTGACCTTTCCAAATCCTTTGTCCAGCGCTAAAACTCCTTTTGTTCTGGCTTGCCATAGCCGGTAGGTACAAACTCTCCTATAAAAACCTCACATTTCCAAACGGTCTTCGGAGTACTTTGGACTGCCATCCCGCCTTGCTGCTGGTGTGTCTAAGGAACTCCCCTCAGCCCACCACGCTGAGCTTTCTTCTTCGGAACCTCATCTTCCCCCTCCAGGACAACGAGACCAGGTGTCGTATTACCCATCCTTAAGCTCTCTAATTCTGCTTTCCAGTTAGTTAGTGTGTGTGCTGTTTTATTTCCTGTTTATCTTTCAATAAAAATTGTTATCTTTGGTGACTTTAAACTGGCATGCCTGTTCCCTGACCTGAAGCCGTATACATTGGGTTTAAAGATCCCTGCAAAGTTACCCTGCCTCTCGTTAGCCAAGAGAGTGCTCCAGCTAATTTCCCCCCAACTGGTATTTTATTTGGCAATCTGGGCACCCCTCCCAGGATCCCCCAAACACAGAGGGTAACATGGGCCATTTATCAAGACAGGAATCTGTGCATCATGGAATTTATTCATGTGAACAATATGATAATTTTACAGAGAAATATATGACTGGGTTAATTGAAATCAATATTTTCATTTGGTATTTAGGTGGAACACAAACCTATTAACAGCTGCTTCCTGATTGTCAACCATGCATGTCATGAATTTTGACTGTTATCTTATTGCTGTTTTTGAAAACCTGGCAATACTAATATGTCACTAACAGTTTGCCAGTCATTATCTGTAACTCAGTGTTTACATAAAATGAGCTAATTTCTGAAATGTAATCATTTTGTACGTGTACATGTCTAAATTCTTGTGGAGAAAACATCCCCTTTCCCTCTCCCCATGAAATGAAATAGAGTTTGTGTTTATCAGTGCAACAAACTCTTAAGACGCATGACTTAAAATACTCCTTAGACGGGGGTGGGAATTGAGTAGCCCCCCACATGTTATTGGACTACAATTCCTTGCGGCCCTAGATAGAATAGCAATGGTGAGAAATACTGGGAGCTGCAGTTTAGAAACACGTGGCGGGCTACACAATTTCCACCCTGGCTTGTTCACTTAAACTTTGTTGTACCCAAGCTTGAACATGGATTTGGAAAAGACCTTTGCTAACAATGTGCACTAGCAACAACATTCGTATCTTCACTACTCAAGCAGTTACTTGTAAAGAAAGGGAGAAAGAGGACAACCTTGATGAATGAGAAAAGAAAAGAAGTGGCTACATTTGGGCAAATAACCTGGGATGTATGGATACCTTTTGCCCACATGCATAGCCACTCGATTCCTCCGCTTGTGTCATGTAGCAATCAGATTAGAAATTTAACTTATCCATTTTCCTTTTTGTCCAAACCAGGAAACTATGGTTCTCAGCTTTAGAAACAACCCAAGATATTCAATTTTGTTAATTAGGTCAATTTGCTCCCAGTTTGCTCTGATGCTGGAAACCAGGGTTTCCTAATGTGGTCATCATGGGAAAGTATGGCTTTTTGTTGTGGTTTGTGGGCAGCACACATGTAGATTTCTGCCTGCACTGAGCAATTCTTCTAAATAGGTGGCTTTTGAGTGGTGGCTGTGCTCTTCCCTCTAATGAACTTGCCTTAGGCACTGTCTCCTCAGTTCATCCACCAGAGTTGTAGCATTCAAACTTGTCAGAGTTTCAGCAGAATATTTTCTTTTTCTTATTTTCTCTTCTTAAATGCTTTCTTCTTTCCAGCAATTCTTTGCCCTTGGATGGGAGATTTCTTTCTCTTGTTTTGATAAAATACCAGTTCAGAGGCCTATGGTCTCATGCATTCTCTTCAAAAACATTTTTGACTACAAATGGAGGATTCCCCTTACAGATAGATGGCCACAATAAGCATCTACTATGTTTGGGTATAACATAGAGTCCTGCCAGGTTTGTCTTAGCAGTTGTAGTGAAACAGGACTACTAGATTCCAGGTTCTTGTTCAGGAACTATCAGGTATTGTTACCAAAAAACAGGGGCTATCTTATATCTTCCAACAGTCTCAGTTTGCCAGGGCAGTCATAATTTGTTGTCCCATTTTTTTCAGTTGCTTATAAAATGTCCCAGTTTCTTTTCCTCCCCCCACTTTCCTTCTTTGTTTATTTCTGCACAGCTGAGTCAACCTGCCACAGTGATGGGTGATTGTGGTTCCAGGAGCTGTGCTTTTGCATGATGTTGTGGGTAACCTGTTGCTATCCTGCCACCAACTGCTCCTAACCTGCCCATAACCTGTGTCAATAATGGAAAAAGTCCGTTATTGACCCCTGTCTGCGTGACTGTCCCATTACTTGGTGGTATGTGGTTTCTTAATCATGCCAGCTCCTGTTGCCAATCTGGGAGCCCTGGCACATGGACACATGGATGCGTCTGACACCATCCAATAGGGAAAAAGTCTCTGGAAAAAGATGACCAAGCAAGTCCTATGGGGCGGGGAGAAGGCATTGCTATGGATAATGTAATGTGGAATTAGCAGCACTGTTAATGCCACTATTCCTCCACTGCCAAGGGATGCATGCAGAAGGGAGTGGTGGAAAACCGCTCCTGTCTCAGGACTGGTGATGTGGGGATGTCCATGGATCATCCCAGCAATGAGATGAGATGTGAAAATGGCCTTTGCCCTCAGCTTACATCAATTTCTGCAAACTAAGTTCAAAGTGCAAAAGCAGCCAGCACTCAATTAACTCAGCAGGGGGGGGAGGAGAGAAAGGGGGCAGAATCTTGTCCTTCCCAGTAGACTCAGGCAAGAGCAAACTGCTGCAGCCTTTCCTAGCTTGCGTGTTTTTCCTCATTAATAACTTTTGCCATCTCTAATGTTGATCACATGTGTTCTGTTTTTCATCAGTGAAATGTTGGAGGATATGCAGTAGTTAACATACAGTATTGGTATCTTCTGTGCATATTTAAAAGGCAACAAAAATCAGCCTAGTACTGACACATTCCTACCAGGTTTAAAGTGAATGTTGCTGCACATGATTAAAACTTAATACCTTTCAAATACCCAGTAAATCCTACAAAATCCATTGCTAGGCATAACAAGCATATTTCTGCGTCATTTCATAAATTAATTTTTTCCCCTCAGCCTGCTGGGAATCAGAAGCTCTGTGAAACGTACTCATGCACATAGACCCACAATACATCATAAAACTTGTAAAAACCAGACAGTGGTATTCAGTTCCTTGCCTCTCCTCTCTTGGAATATGCAGTCTGTCAGTATTAAAACAAAACAAGAAGCACCAGTTGCCAAAACATAATGTAGGTGGGCTGTGTTATCTCTCTAAAGGGAGGATAATTAATGAAACAATGAAGAATGAACTACAAAAACTTTTTTGGAATATTTGTTAAATGAGACTGTTGGAGAGGGGGAGGAAGGTGTCTCATTTGGGCCCATTCCAGGACTGTCAAGGGAAAGAAGTCTAGTGGCGTAAAGGCCACAAGGGAAAAGCTTGAGAGGAAAAAAAAGGGAGTAATGCTTTGTCACTTACAACAGATTAGCTTCATAAAACCTTGGACAAGATCTCAAGATCCTGTTTGTTGTTGTCCTTGTGTGTCTTCAAGTTGTTTTCTTACTGAAAGCTTATCTCTAGTTTCCAAGATTTTTTTTCTAGTGCAAACCACGCAGTGGCCACTGAACTATATGGCACCATTCCAATCAAAGGGTTGCAAGCAGTTATTAGGGATGGGGGGCAATGGGAGTGGTTTGCCCCGGGTGGCAATGTTTTTGGGGCATCCTGGCTCATAGCTATGCCCTTGCATGCCACGTCCACGCCCCCACACACTGTGTCCACGCCTCCGTGCACTGTGGCCATATCCCCACACCATAGCCCCCCTTGCCCCCCCCATGCACTCCAAGCTCAGCCATTGGTTGTAAGGCACTTGTCTGTTCCTAGTCAGGCCTTTAGCCCATCTAGTTTGTCAGTGGCTTTCAAGTGGAGGACATTTGACCTTTATAACTAGACATCAGAGCTTGGAAAATATACTCATTTGGACTACAGCTCCTAGAATCCCCCAGCTGCAGTGGCCAGTAGATATGCTGGCTTGAGCTTTCTCGGAGATGTAGTCCCCCAAAACCCTGTTTCCAAGAGCTTGTACATTATTAAAGAACCATTAATTTTCCTGGAGTGAGCCATGTGCAACAGTTTTTGACCATCAAAAGCATCTTCGTGGGCACTTCTGTTACCAGTAAGCCTCTTCCCCCACACGTTTCTTCATCTTCTGTGTTGGCAACAAGGGGCAACTCTGCAGCCCTGCAAGGAGATATAGTCCAGGCTCACCAGCTGCTGACCTTGACACTGCGTGTACACTGTGAGACCCATGACCTCTCTGACAATGCCATTTGTCAGAATTCAACTTCTGGCATTTTTCAAAAGCTATGAGAGAAATGAACATGTCTTATGAGGATATGGAATTAGATGTCAAACTATGGCCTTTTCCTCACTTTGATTTAGCGATGGGGCAGAGCGTCCTCCGGTGAGGACGTTTGCACTTAGGAGCGGACTGAGTCCAGACTACATTATGTATGTCCGGACTTCAGCCCGACCAGCACTGGTGGTTCACTGTGCTATTGAAAGACTGCTTAAAAGAAGTCCCAGTCCGTCGCTGCGCTAATGTGTAGATTTGCAGGCTCGCACCAGCGCGAGGCTGCAAACCTTCCGGGGCGGGCTTTAGGCTGGCGAGCTTCCCCGGTTGGTGGAGAGCCTCCACCAACCGGAAAGCACCATTTTTGTCCCCGGAGAAGTGTGTAGCGCGGGTACGCACTGCTCCGGATCAGCCTGGATCAGCGGAGGGAGTGTGCCAGCCCAGTAAGTATCAGTAAGTTTTCCCCCAAAGTGCGAAAAAGCCCTATTTCCAAGTGCACTTTTACTAAGTAGGGTCCAAACAGCAAATAGCAAAGCAGACAAGTGAAGACTTAACAAAGGGTCTTAAGGCCAACAGTGGCTTCTCAATCAGAGTACCGGTATGCAAAAGTTATTTTTAGACTACAGTTCCCAGAATCCTCCTGTCAGCATGGTCATTCTGTTGCCCTTCTTCCTGATTTGATTTAGATACTACATCTTCTGGATCTATATGAGTCAATTTTCAGTTTTCCATCTAATAAAAACTGAATGACATGCTTAAGTTCAAAAATTCTTTTCTCCTGAAACAGCTTTCACCTTACAGATGGGTTGAACTCCAGAATGCATAATCACACATGTAGCTCTGGTTTATGGGATTATGGGAGTTGTAGTTCAACAAAAGCGGCTAAATACCCTAAAGGTACTAGAGTTGTGTCCGCTCTTGGAAGCTAAGGAAGTTCACTCCTGGTTAGTAAATGAATACCAGGTACTGTAGCCTGTATTTCAGAGGGAAGAAGTGGCCAAAACCACCTCTGAGTACTCCCTGGAAAAAAAAACAACCTATGAAATTCATGGGGTCACCATAAGTTGACAGGTGACCTGAAGAAACACACACATATTGTCCAATAAATTTAGAGAGCACCAGGCTGTCTTATATGCTTAATTTTTCACATGAGCTTCTTCTAGCTCGTCTTCTCCCCCGTATATGCAGACGTTCCCATCCCATTCTTCAGTAGGCTGAAACCAATTTTCTCAGCCATCAACTGTGGGATATTTTGGGATGTGTTTGAAACAACAGGGACTCAGATTCCAGCTGAATCCTCCTCAGGTACCTCCCACCCCCCAGCTTCTAAAGCAAACAAACACTGTTTACATACAGAAGGATGTTTCTTTTTCCAGAGCGCTGAATTTGCTCTCAAGCGCTGGTATTTTTTTTTATGGCAACATATCTAAAACACAGCTTCTCAAATGTGACTGCAAAAGACTTTTATTTATCTGTTTTGTTTTTATACCTATACTTTTGAAGCACAGTGGCCCCTTATGGATTTAAAAAAAAAAAAAGGGAAATGTCTCACCAAAACAACCTGCATAAAATTTGCATAAATGTGTGTGTGTGTGTGTGTGTATAAATCTTGAAGCACTTTCTATAAATTAACCATCATGGTGGGAAAGGATGTGAGTAGCTGACCCTGTACCTGTTCAACCAAGAGTCCAGGTATTACTGCGGATGAGCATCTTCAAGGGCCTTCCTCTCCCAGCTACTTATGATTCTTTATCTTTAAACTAGACTTGGCTCAAATAGAGGACTCTTTCAAAGAGGATTGTTTTCTAACAGCCCTTCAAGCAGAGGACTGTACTGGCAAAGGAGGATGCCTGGCTTCCCTATTTTGAGGGTATTCCATATCTCCCAAAAATCTAACAGATGGAAACAAGGAAATGTGTGTTATACCTCAATTGTTATAATGTCACTTCCTGAGCCCACACCTCTACTGTAATTTTATACTTGACGTACAGGTGAACAGACATTGACAAGTGAACCTGATTTACCTGTGAACAGACACATGAATAAACAGTGCAATGTGGCTATCAGTGTTATAGGATTATTTTGGCCCTCACCCCTTGAACTAGTACAGCAGATTATCTTTTTAACACGGAAAGGGATGACTCCCCATTTAGGAATGAAGCTGATTGGATAACTTTGGGACATTTATTGGCCAGGATTATATGGCTGCAGTGGTCAATAAATGTCCCAAGGATATCCAACAAGCTTCATTCCTGAATGGGGAAATGAAGCTCTCTGGATAACTTTGTGACATTTATTGGCCAGTATTGCTATACAATCCTGGCAATACCACACTCTCAGCGCAAGAAAACCCTGTGACAGATTTGCCTTAGGGTTGCCGTAAGTCTGAAACAACTTGAAGGAATACAACAACAACAACAACAACAACAATATAGCAATACTTGGCTGACCTTGACAGTCCATTAAGTGAGCAGTGTTATTCTCTTTACCACTTGTGGAAAATGGTGGCAAGAAGATAGACACTGTTGGCTCTAAGTCACCCCTGGAAGTCAAGCATGGCAACCTTTGCCTATTGCCATGGCTACTGCCTTCCCCCACCATTTTGCCTACCACTGGTTCTGCTGAGGCCTTTTCCTTTGCCATGGATGTAATTATGCCAGCAGAGGTATAAGACCTTGGCCGCTGTCTCAGCCAACCTACTTTACAGGATTGTTCTGAGGAAAAAAAAGAGAATAATCATACATAAATGATCTTAAACTCTCAGAGCAGCTGGCTGAGAATTCTGCTTTGGCTAGCTGGAGTACTAAATTCTATAAAGCATACCTTTGTTTCCTCCCTTCTTATGCCTGCATAGTTTATCTATCAGCATACTCCCCCATGGCCATAGAAAGATGCTGTCTTTCTTGTGCTTTCAGTTGCAAAAACATAGGTGGATGCTGCCTGCTTATCTCACCCTCCTCAGCCACTAAATGGCTGTAGAGGCACATTATGGCAGGTAACAGGTAGACTATGTACACAGAGGGGTCATTGCACCAAAACGGTACTGGATATCTCCTCTTGCAACAATGCTACAAGGAGTTCATATCTGCATATGTCACCCACACAGGATTCTAACTATCATGCAGCATAAATATAATAATAAAGAAATTATAAACCTCCAGGCACGGTCCATGTCTTCTTGTGCCTATGTATACATTGCTTTATATTGGTAAATATCAGTAGTATAAACTAGCTTAGCTGTGGAATGGTAGCTCACTTTTTCTTTCCTCATCCAGTCTCCTCAAATCTAGGGTATTTATGTGAAGTCTGAACCTAGAATTTTGTAATTTCTATCTGAGCAAAAGCTGACATTTCCACTGAAGCAGGCTTTACAGAATAATGCTGTGTCTGAAAACTGGGTGAAATTTCCAAAAGTCTTCATTATTGAGTGTGTGAATGAGACATACAGTGTGTGTCTACAACCTCATGTGGAGAGGAAAGTCAGACAGCTGAATTGCATTTTTTTACTAGCAAACAGCCTGTTTTCACTCCCCTCTCTGAATGTTGTTTGTCACAGTGTTAAAAGGTCAACACAGCCAATAAATATCCACTGAGTGGCCACTGTGTCCCTTTGTAATCATGACAGTATTTAGAAAAAGTGTGAATAGTTAGAGAGCTCTCTCAGGGTCACTGGAAGATGTTATCTCATGAAAGTGAAAAAGGATAGGCACCAAATCTCTTGGACCTTGAATACTGAAGGACATTTGCAAAATCTTTGGTGGGCAATTGGCTTGTTGGTATAACTTTATATTGGTTTGCAATCTGTATGGGAGAAAGTAAGAGCTATGCAACAAGACCTTAGAAAAGCAATTCTGCAAAAGCTGGAAACTGTAGTGAGTACAGTTCTGGGGGATGTAGTCTCAAAGGGTGTCTTTTCCAGGCTTTGGCATGCAGTTGGGATAACCTTGAAGAAGGCACAAAACATATCCATCCAAACCCCGAGACTGAGAGCACTGATGTCTGTTGAAAGTATACCACTCTCCCATCCCAGACATACCCAATCTTGCCTGATTTCAGAAGCTAATCAGGATTGGGCCTAGTTTATACTTGGGTGGGAGACCACCAGAGAACATGAAGTATCTTCAGGTAGGGCTAGGAAAGAATCCTATATGAAACCCTGGAGAACCACTGCCAGTCAGAATCAGCAACACTGGCTTAAAAGGACTGGTGGTCTGACTCCCTTTAAGGCAACTTCATAGGTTTTTAAGGTGTCTGATTCTGGCCCCAACTCAATGCAGTTTCTGATAGCAAGTCTTTTTCTTGCATCAAGACTGACATTTTCATCTGAGGTGGATAACCTTTAAATTTCAAATGACCAGACTGGCAGTTTAATCTTACTTCATAACCAGAAAAGAGATAACATCTTCCACCGCACTTCGGCAGTGGTAGCTGGTCTCTCCCATTTCAGTGAGACTGTGAATCTGCTCTGGGTTTCAGCCTGAAACCTAAATGAGCTGTCCATGGTTCTGAACCTATTTGGAGGAAAGGCTGCACTGTCTTGGATAGGTCATTTACAGTGCATTTACTGCCCCACTGATATGTGAGTCATCGGCAGCTGTCATCCCTAAAGGCAGCAAACCATATTGGGGAGCACAGGACAGAATGACTGGCACCCCACACACTTGCTTCCTGTCCATATGGATGTGTTTCTTTGAGGCAGCTGCCTCACTCTATCTAATGGTAGGGCTGGCTGGCTCTGAAGACTTCTATGGAAAAGATTCATACTACTGGGATTTCAAATTAAAGTGGGGGTGATGAGTTTCTGCCCAACCAGTAACTCTAGACTGAGGGGAGACAAGCAAGTGATAACCAGCCTACCCCCTTTTTGGTTACAGGCCAATGGGACCAGAACTTGGAAAAATTACTTTTTTGAACATAACTCTCTGAATTTTCCCACCAGAGAGTTATAGTTGAAAAAAAAATTGTTGTCAATAAGCCATTGATTCATGAGAAGACCAGCTGAGCAGGAACTGTGAGAAACACTCTGGAAGCAAGATCCTGGGGAGGAACGCAACCATCTTCCAAGTTCAGTCTCTGTTCGCAGACACTGAATTGCCCATTTTTGATTTCTAATTTTTTATTTGTAATCTGTGGGGATTACAAGTTGGTGGGTGGAAACTGAAAGTCTAGGAGTACAAGACTTTTATGTCTTAGGGAAGGGGATAGGCAGAACCTGGCACTGATTGGCTTTTTGCTTCACCGTACTTTATACACTACCTTTTTATCCTGACCTTCTTCAGGGTGCTTAGGGCAGTATAAACATCCCTTGCCACATTTTATCTTTATAATGTCCCTGTAAGGTAGATTAGGCTGAGTGTGTATGGTCACTCAGTCAATTCATGGCCTAAATGAAAATTCAAATTCAGTTCTCCTTGAGACCCTGTCTAATACCCTACTCACTATGCCATCCTCACTGTCAATACTAGCAGTACCTCAAAATTTCACTTAAATGGCAGGCACTATTAAAAATATTTTAGTTGATTAATAATTTGCCTTTCAGGTATTTTGTCATAATTTCCTGGATTTCAAGACAGGTATCATTTTTAGGCACTGAAAGAAGTGTCAGGCCATCAAGTCGTATGAGCTATCATAAGCTGTCAGAAGGAAAAGCTATATTTAACATTGCCTTTTTAAGGAAATATACCAGAAATTAAAAAAAAAAAGCACTCCCTTCAAAAAAAATTAACCAAATATGTCATTACTTCTTAATCTATCTGGTTAAAAGGGACTTTCACCAGCTGAACAAAAGTTTTATTTCAATAAATTATGTACTGTTTGCAGCCCTTGATCAAAATTGAAAAGTACAATTGTGAATCATTAATACCGAGATAGGGTTTCTCTAAGATTCCACACTTAAAGAATTATGATTCTTTACACACTTGTTTTGAGAGAAATATCAATACTTGTTAAGAATTTCCATTGTCTATATTGACTTTGCTATTTGATTTCTTAAGTCTTACTTAATTTCTAGAAAGTCTGCTACTAAAGATGAAATAACTATAATTATGAGCTATCACATTGACAAAAGTAGGCTCCTGAAAATTAAAGTCAATATGATAGTTTTTTTTAAAAAAACACAAAACAAACAAAAACCAAAGAGAATACATGGAGAGCATTTCTGCTTGGCAATACTGATTTGCACCCCAATTTAAAGTACCCTCCCAAAAAAAGAGAGAGATCAATCACTGTTTATAGCAGCACAGCGATAAAACACTGGGCAAAGGGCCCCTAAGGAGCCTGAGAGAAACTGGGATGTGTCTCTCCCATGCTGCTCAATCAATGTCAGGTTATCTTGGATGCAGGGGAGGAATGACTGCCACATCTCTTTCCAACACCAGTGTCAAAGAGCTGCACAAAGCTAGTATGAGGGGAAAGCCACATCATTAGGGTAGCCAATTTATGCATTGCCTAATAACAACAATAAAAAATGTGTCATAAAAAAGGACAAAAGAGAGCACAGATTTGCATAACATTTGCATATGCCAATTATATATATAGAAAGACAAGTTTTGCACTATTATAATTTGTATAGAGATTATGTTTATGGTTTAAATTTTACCACAATGGGGAAGACTGTCTAGGTAACTGTGTGTCTGCTCAGCTTGTTTTCCAGCTGTTGATGGACAACTTCAAGGTCCTTGATCTCCTGGCTTCTTTATCTTGCAGCTAGACTTAGGCGGACAGCCCTTCAAACAGAGGGTGGCTTCAAACAAAGAGCTTTCATGGGTCAGCTCTCAAAACAGAAGCCTCTTCTCTGTAGAATAGGAAACATGGCCTCAGCTCTGTTTGCATAGAAGAGACTTGCCTCTTAAGAAAGTCACTTTCCACATGAGGAAAGAGGTGGAAACATCCAAGAAGAGGGTGGTTCTCTTTCCCATATGTTTATTTTATCTATGGTAATAATGGCTGAATGGGCTATAAGAACATAGGAGACTGCTTTATAGTTATAACCAGAAACCCTTGCATGTCTATATTCAGTTATTGTCAGTCTGCATGTTTTCAGACTCCATGTTTGTTTTACCACACCCACTATCATTCTGCATCACTCTATCCTACAGCCGTTTTTTGTCTTCTCTCTCCCCGCTCCATTAGACAATGCATAAGTGTTTGTAAGTAATGCTACTTTTTATGTTTTACAAAGCAGACTAAGGCTTTTTAAACTGTTTCTGTTAGACTGTGTTAGACTGTGTGGCGTGGATGGCTGGGCATGGGAATGGCTGTTGTTCAGCATCTGCTTTGCTGATTTCATTTCTCTGCTTTGGAGATCCACTACTATTTCTCATATTTCCCAACATTACCTAACCACTATTGTCTTAAGCTTGTTAAAATTACTTTCTTTTTGGAAATGTCCAGCTGTTGGCTAGGCAATTTGTGCAGCTGTAGTCAAAACAGTCATTTCTCTAAGCTTTGGTGTTGTCAACATTTGACTGGAAGTTGCTGTCCAGGGTTTTAGGCAGGAATTTCCACATGGAAATGCAGTGACTGAATACAAGATTTTATACATACTAAACATGTACTCTAGCACTGAGTTATAGATTTCCCATTTTCCTCTTCCCTGTGAACAGGGAGGTACCATGCACTTAAAAATAACAGCCAAATTTAGAAATGACCTGGTGATACACAACAACGACAACTGCCAGCGATATATCTCCTCATAACTAGGGAAGCAGAAGCATCCAGAATACTGGAGACACAGGACAGGAAAGCAGAAAAAAAGAGAGAGTAGTGTAGAGTAAGGAATTTTGCAACCCTTCAGGTGCAACTCCAGTAGGTATGATGAATAGGACTGCTAGAATCTGCAGTCCAACCACATCTGACGTCTGGAGGGCTACACAATTCCCAACCTGACCTAGTTAAGTTCCCAAAATGGGAATTGTTTCAGACCTTGAAACTACTGTAGCAGGTTGTAGGATGGAGCTGGGTTTTCAGAAGCACCCAGTTGCCAAAGATTAAGAGAATTCCAATCTGTAATATCTGTATCTTTGGTAAAATAGTCTGCAGCTTTCTCCTGCAGCCAGTGATGAAGGTACCACGAGGAACAGAGAGTCAATGTTTGATCTCTTGGTTTTTGAGTGTAGTGGTGCTGCCACCCAGAACAGGAACTGCAGTCATATGAATAACTCTGATACTAGCAACACACATACATTAGCATATCTACCTCCTTTGTCTACTGGAAAATATCACACATATGGTAGGCCTATGTTTACTTTAACTCTGTGCATGAAACTAGTTTGTGGCATTTAAAAAATTCTAGAGTAAACACCCACTACAGTGCCCTCTTCACCACACAATGCTATTTCCTACTCAGAACACAGTGCTAAGTACCTTTCTTCAGAGAGATTTTTTACATTTTTCCATCCCTCATGGACGTGCACACAATGTGTGTTAGGAAGAAACCACATCTGTTTCAAAGACCTAATCCCACTCTTGTTTTTTTCCCTTCAAGGAGAGAGAGGAAAGAAGAAAAACAGCATTTGAAAAAGAAGCCAAGAAAACATTGTCTTTTAGAGAACATGATACCCGTGTCCCATATGTGGGGGTAGATTTGTTCAGAACAATTTGAATTGGCTTTGTGGTTGTCCATTACCACTTGCTGCTAAACAGTCAAAGTGGACAAAGTTGGCTGGGATCTTAATTGGGGCTCTGAACTCTTCCAATGACCCTCACCTGCATGCACCAGATTACTTAACCCAGTTATATTGTAAACAGAAAAGACAGAAATACACGAGGGATTGGGCTCCAGCATGCTTTTAGCCACGACATAACCAACATGTCACTCTGATAAACGCTTGGAAGGCTACAGAATTTCAAAGCCAACAGAGCAGTCATTGAGTCTGGGAGGAAGTTTCTTTGATGCAGTGCTAGCAGGGCAGCCTTGATGGAGCTAAACCTAATCCACTTTGATTAATGCCACCAAATGAGTTTTCCTGACATCTCTGATTTAGCTCTATGGGGCAAATGATTGAACAGGGCATGGTTAAGATCCCATCACAGCAAACATCTCAAAGACTCTTAAAATAAAGAGTTAATATCTTCTCCAAACAATAAGGTGAAAACCCCTAACCCATTCCCCCTCCCCTTCTTTAATTAACTCCTCCCCAGGTTGCTTCTGTCCCATTTGCTCCCCTCTGCTACAAAACAAAAGACATGCTCTCTGTCTGGTTTGGACTTACATAACTGTGCTCCATGTGAAACACATCACAGCTTTCTCACAGTGGCAGGGAGTTACTTGAAGAGTGATTGATTTGGAAATTGGAAGCTTCTTTTACCAGGTAAGTCCCATCTAGCTTCCTATGGTTTGTTCTTGACAGCCACTGGATCACAGCGAGCTATCCCTTATTAGACAGAATGAGACAGCCTTCTCAAATAGCAGATGCTGGAGGGAAGAGTAGGAGAGCAGCAAGCTGTTGGAAAGAGGGGTCTGTGTGTCAGGTATCTCCCCTGCATTGTGTAATCTAGCTAGCTTCCCTCTCAAGTGCAGTAGAGGACAGTATTGCCCCTCATCATTGCCAAAGAAAGATTCTTCTCTGCATGGAACCAGAGGTGCCACCATCTCATTCTTTACCTCAGGCAGCAAAATGTCTTGGTCCAGCTCTGCCTCAGATCCCTCAGATCTCAGGGTCTGAACCTGGATGGACTGTAGGCAAATTGTGTTCTTTGTTGCTGAACTAATCGTAACACAGACTGTGATAAATAAACAAATATACCTGGTGTCCTCCAACAAAAAAGAGCCAGTGTGGTGTAGTGGTTTGAACATTGGACTACAACCCTAAAGAACAGGGTTTGAGTCCTTGCTTGGCCATGGAAACCCACTGGTAGACCTTAGGCGTGTCACACAATTTCAGCCCCAGAAAACCCCATGATAAGTCCACCCTAGAGTTACCATAAGTTGGAAACAATTTGAAGGTACCCAACAACAACAACAACCTCCAACAGGGTATGGAAGTTGTTTTAAATTTTTTGGACTATAACTGCCAGAATATCCCAGCCAGCATAGCTATTTGACATTGTTACCATATCGTAAACTCCCACTCCATGATACTGTATAATTGGTGATTAATATTATTTAATTGGCACAAAATATAAATTATGTACTTATGGCTGAACACTATGTGGAAAGGGACTCTGACTGAGAACGATGTGCTTAGGCAGATGACATCAGCATGGCCAGGTCAAAAGTTCATGAGGATTAGCTGGACAGCCCTGACTTAATGGGTTCAAGATAATCCTATCAATTGCCCAAACTCAGAAAATAATAGCCAGCAAGGCAGCTCTGATGAAGCAACCAATGAACAATGTCCTTTAGTCTCTTCCCACTGCATTTCCCTTTTGTTTTCTTACATGCCAAGCCATTAAGGGGCTATTACAACCTCCACCAATGCTTTGTCTCCTGAAGTCAAGACCATTAATCCATTCCAGACCTCTTTTGTTCACTCTGCTGGAGAGCAATTAATGTACTCCCTTTCAGGGCAGAAAAGGGGTATTTAAACCCTGACTTAGACCCTGATACTTTGCTTGTACTTTGGATGCATATTGGCATTTTATGCCGCATGAGGGCCCCCAGATTCCTTTTCATTGTACTGCCCTTGGACCCCCACTCTGAGCCACACTTCACCTTGTAACTATCACTCACTTCATCCCCAAATGTCCACATTATCCAACTTTTCTCCCCTTTCCCTCTGTTAGCCTTGAATGGCTGTGAGGCTGCTTGAATCTTGTGTGTGTTTGTGATTTCCCCCTAATAAAACAATCTTTTGACCTCCCTCTGGTGTCTTGTCGTTAGTACCAGTATACACATGTAAAAACGTCCTGTGGTTACCCCCCTCTCACAGGCCTCCTTTGAGCTATAATTCCCAACATTTCCATGGAGGCATCAGCATTGCAGGTGGACCCCTGAGTCATCTACCTTTTAGGAAACAACATTCTGGGAGCTACAGTCCCCCAAAAATGATATTTTCAAACTGAGTAGATTAACTCGAAGAGTCAGCATGACCAGTAACTTGTGTTCCTAGCTATAGAGCTAACCCAAGAAATTTTACTGCCTGAAGGGAAGGACAAGATGGTGCCATCTCCCCATTTCATAGGCAAAAGTCTGCTGGATTACCCACTGAATATTATTTCAACAATGGTGTCAGCATAAAGCAGCCATCTCAAGTAGCAGATATTGCAAGGGGCTCCCCAAGCGCCTGTACCGAAGCATTGTTTATTGCACCTGCATTTACTGTATCAGAGACAGGAAGCTACTTTTGGGGACAAATCATACACAGCTCCATTCTGAATGAAGGAGGAACATTTAGGAACTGCCCCCATTGCCCCTCATCACCTGCTTCCTGGGGCACTTGAGGCATTTCATTCATACTGATGCACCGATCTGTATTTGCTTCCAGGAGCACATGTTGTATTTGCATGTTTTTTCAGAAGCAAGTTCTTCCCAAGCATCAGATCATTCCAGCTGTATCATAGCTTACTAGACTGGATCATGTGAAAAGTCTTCATATCCTCAGTGTACATTTCTGGCAACCAATGTTGGGTATGTTGACACTCTGAATGTGGTGGAATAACTAGTCAAGGGAAGGGCATTTGCTCTGCCCTGGGTGGGGCAGCACACCCTTAGAAGCATCAAGTGCACATTTTGAGGTCCTTCTCAACTGGCTTATGGCACAGAACCACCTAAATAATGAAGTCAACCCTTTAACTATACTAGGGAGGGAAAGAATATTTGCTGCTGTTTGTAACCTGCCTGAGAAATGGGGTTCCTGAAATTCCAGAAACTTGTTCAGGGGGAATAACACAGTGACAAGAATTTTTGCACAAAAATTCCTTTGCACAAAACTTCTGCTTATTGGTGCCAATACACACAATCTTTTGCACAAAATACATTGTTTTCAAATAGTCCCTTTCTGGCACCAAGACTCCTGTTTGCTACACACACACACAAAAAAAACTTTCACAGAAAATTATCCACATTTGAAGAGAGGAGTTAAGTGCAAGATTGCTGTTTTCTGCACAAAACCAAGTAAACTTGCACACAGACACACACCTGATGTAACAAATAGCAATTTAGAAACATACACAAAAAGGCTACTTTTTCTGCAGAGCTGCTATTTTGTGCATAAGTGTTGTGCATGCTGTGCAAGATTTTTTTATGCTAAATTGCTTTTTCTTTTGCATAAAAATCAGCAGTTTTGACAAAAAAGAAATGGCTGTCTAGAAACAGGGGTTTTTTTGGGCGGGGAGCAAAACACATGGTTTTCACCAAAAATTGCACTTCTGTGCAAAATAAGTTCCCAAAACCTTTGTGAAGTGCAAATACTGGCTGAAAAGTACACAGGAATATTTATTTTCTCTTCAGCAATGATAAAACTGTGAAAATCATAATAGTCATATATTTCTATCCCTAAAATATGCAGTGACTAAAATAGGCTGTTATTGGGAGAAAAGGAATAATTTGCAAGGAAATAGTTATTTATAACAAGTTAATTCAAATGTCTGGCCCCAAATCTTTTAATACTGCTCAGAGATAGGCCTTCAGATCCCAAATCTGCCCAGCCACCTCATTCTTCTAAGTTTGCATCTCATTTATCAACCCATGTGAAGGAAATATGATTTTTTTAAAGCAACAAAACCAGGAAGAAAGCCCCAACCACTACCACCATCCACAAATGCAGCAGGGCCAGTTATAAACTTGACAGTTGTCCTGTTGTGCCTCTGGTAAAATGTTGTAATTTTATTACTTCCTGTAATAAGCTGCTAAACTAGCCTAACAAGGACACCAGTGTTCCCGGGAGTTTCGGTACCAAAGGCAGTGAAAAGAATCAATACCTGAGATATACTGACCTTCCCAAAACATTTATCAGGAAACAAGTTTCAGTGATCTCACAACCTTGTGTGACTACCAGAAATGCAATACAGTCCACTTCAACTTAAAGTTGAAATTGTGTTTGATATTCAGGAGAGTACAGCACTGTTGTGAATTTTAAACATAATTTCAATATGAAGTATGTCCATAAATGTTGGACAAGATTAATATGTTCCTCTTCCCATTAATATGAATCACTTCCCACTAGAATTAGTAGCACACAAAGCAAGCTTGTTTTCTGTTGCCCTAGAGACTAGGGGTCCATTCACACTATAGAATCATAATGTTATTATTCCACTTTAACTGCCATGGTTCTATCCTATGGAATCTTGGGATTTGTGATTTAGGGAGAGGCATGTGGAATTCTCAGCCAAAGCACTCCGTTGCTTGACCAAGTAACAAACTCCAGGGTCATTTCTGCACGAGACTGTTATAGAGCTATAATTCCACTTTCAATATCCTATGGAATCCTGGGGTTTGCAGATTCGGGAGGGGCTGGCTGGCAAACTGCAAACCGCAGTATTCCATAGGATGTTGAAAGTGGACTCATAGCACTACAACAGCCTCATGCGGATATGGCCTAGCATTCCATAGGATAGAACCATGGCAATCAAAGTGACATCACAGCCCTATAATTCAGTAGTGTGAATAGGTTATAGGACATGAACCAATGGATTTAATTTACAAAAGGAAAGATTCCACCAAAACATTAGGAAGAACATCCTGAAGATAAGAACTATTCAAGAGTGGTATGGAGTACTTCAGAAAGTGGTAGACCTCTTTCTATGGAGATCTTTAAAAAGAGGTTGGATGGCTGTCTTTCAGGAGTGCTTGAGTTCTGTATTACTCCAGAGAAGGTGGTTGGATTAATGGCCCTTGCCGTCACTTCCAACTCTATTATTCCACCACCAATATTAAGGTATTGTGAGAACTGAAGTATAGAAGTCCCAAAAGGCAAAAAATGTCTCTAGTCTGCTGGAGTTGAAGAGCTACTCCATCCATTTACATCCTTCCCATTCAGCCTGACAACCAGCTGCCCACATCTCACACCTGTACTGTAACCTGTAGACTAGGATCTCACTCCTACTGGTACTCCCACCTAGACTAGATCCATTGAACCAATTGCTGAATGATAAGCCAACTCTTATGCAAATCCCATAGATGCTAGTTGGGATTACCAGTAGGTTTCAGGACTTTGATCTGAGCCTTCTCTTTAATTCAGTGACAGAACACATACTTTGGGTATAGAAGGCCCTGGGTTCAATCACCAGGGGTCAAGGATCAAACTGTGTAGGCTTTTTCTATGGTGGAGATACTCCACTCCTTGATCATGTTGGCTGCCCCGTTTGCACCTTTTCCAGCTCCACAATATCCTTTTTCAAGTGCAATAATCGGGACTGAACACAGTATTCCACATGTTGTTGTACAAGATCATTACCTTACTTGCAACTTTGTTTTCAATTCTCTTGGTAAACTCTTAGGCACATTGGTATTTGACCATGAAAAATAATGGTACTATAGACATATGCCAATAATAAGAAACTGATGTTTTTCAGATGTTGTTGAACTGCAGCTCCCATCATCCCTCACTGTTGGCTGTGCTGTCGGAGGCTGATACAAGTTGCAGACAACAACATTTGGATGTCCACACGTCCCCCACCTTTGAGATATGAGATGGCATTTTCTCGCTTAGAAGTGCTTTGAAAGTCTTGCTGTTACATTTTGACATACTTTTCAAGGACCTAGTAATCAGGATCGTTAAATTCACTGCATAGTCTGCAGTTCCAACTAGAATGAAAATATGTTGTTCAATCAACATTTATACATAGTTGCTCTTAACTGCATCGGCACCACCTTGCATCAAAGAATGGTATTTGAGAAAACCAC
This sequence comes from Ctenosaura bakeri, assembly GCA_948474755.1. NCBI lineage: Eukaryota > Metazoa > Chordata > Lepidosauria > Squamata > Iguanidae > Ctenosaura > Ctenosaura bakeri. Next base: position 235,536 of record CAOLHI010000147.1, read on the forward strand.
TGCTAGTAGCTAATATAATTATTGATCTTGGGTAAACATGCATGTTTTGATCTGTCAAACCTCCAGTCTTCATAGCAGATATTGATCTGCAATTGTGGTGGTCTCGTTTAATGCTTTGCACTGAAACCTTGATTCCCATCAGCCAGGATCAATGGCAGAATTGGTTTCTTAATAAAGCAAGCTGAGCACCCTGGGGAAGAAAGATGGGGCACAGGGGAATCAGAGCTGGAGGTGACCTTCTATTTGAGTCTTGTGCCAGAGCTTGGAAAAGTTACTGTTTGCTTTATAGCTTCCAGAATTTTGCATTGGAGTCTCCAAAACTGAGAACTCTGGAAGTTGCAGTCCAAAAAAGTATTGTTTCAGAAGTCTACATCTATGGGTATATACATATCTAAGCCCCTTTGAGTAACCTTTAGCCTACCTTCTGTAGAAAAGTTTGGTTGGAGAGTTCTGAGAGTTGTCATCTTAAAGGTAATTTTTCATGCTGTTAACCTGCCATCAGCACCCAAGAAGATCAATTTATATGAATTTAGCTCTAGTGTGCTAAGGCATGTACTTGGGAAGGCTGAGAAAGATGAACCACACAGAGCTCCTGCTACCCTGTTAAAAGTGCTTCCCAGTTCCTTTAGATACCAAGTTTACATAGATGTAATAAAACAAAAGCTAAACACAAAGCAGCAGCTTCAGATGACTGGAGGGGAATTAGAAGAGACCTCTAAACTACCCTGTGCTACTATCGCTCACTTCCTTTTCTTTTTCTAGCCACAAAGTCACTTGGAGATCAGCAGTGAATCCATGTGCTTGGCAATCATTTCTGGTGGCTTTCTACAATGACATCAGCTTTCATGGAAATGACCAGGAAGAAGAATGAGGCTACTGGAAGAAGACTCTGTGTGTGTGTGTGTGTGTGTGTCTTCAAGTCACCTGTTGACTTATGGCAGCCCCATGAATTTCAAAGGGTTTTCTTCAGCAAGGAATACTCAGAGGTGGTTTTTGCAGTTCCTTCCTCTGAAATATAGAGTAGAGCATCTCATATTTGTTAGTGGTCTCCCATCTGTTAACCAAGGTTGACCCTGCTTTGCTTTCAAGATCAGATGGCATCTGGAGCCTTTAGGATAAGACAGGAAACTAGTTTATCCTAAACCAGACATTTTTTCCATCGAACCCAGTATTCCCTACTCTGACTGGCAGCAGCCCTTTGATGTCTCCATCAGATGTCTTTAACACAATTGTTTGTTGATCCTTTTTAAACCACGGTTTCCAGAGGTAGAACATGAAGCTTTTTCTATGCCAAGTATGTGTCCTACTGTTGCAATGAGGAACATTCCCACATGTTTTGACCAACACATTACCTAGTTTGGCCAACGGTAAAGGAGGATGAGAGCTGTTGTCCAAAATATCTGGATGGCCAAAAGTTATCTACAAAACTAGGGAGTTTAATTTCCAACACAAGATGGGGTGGGATGGAGCTTGAAAATGGACATGAACCTGTTTCTCTAACATGGCTATGGATATTCACATGGTTTAAAATGTAAAGTTAGTCTTGAAAAGTGACTTTTGTGATAACATAAGCAAAACCATTTTGAGCTGAATTTTCCTGTACATACCAATGGGTTATGATAAAACTCTCTTGCTATGGGGAGGTGTATGTGGAATTTTGCATGGCTTAGTGGTGTTGTTGATGCTACTGCTGCTATTTGCCTTCAAGTCATTTCCCAAATAAAAACTGGGACATGGGTGGCTGAGCAATATTAGTGGTCAAGGCAGGAAAAGTTATTAATGAGAAAGAACAGACAAGCTAGCAGAGGCTTTGCTTTTGTATTTTCCTTTTGCCTACTGGGAAGGATTCCGCCTCTTCTTCTCCTCACCTGCCTGCTGTGATAATTGAGCACTAACTACTTCTGCACTTTGGGCTCAAATTCACAACAATTGAAGTAAGCTGAGGGAAAAGAGGGAAGAGCAAAGAGAAACTGGGATATTTTAAAAGCAGCTGAATCTTGCCAGATCCGGACAGTTGGAAAGCATATGCAAGTACTAGTACTGTAGTAGTTTTCATTTGTCATGAACTAGCATACTTACAAGCACAGGCCTTTAATTTTACAGTATGGACTAAGAAGAGGAAAAGGACAAATTCTTCCTTTTCTTTAAGAACATGAGTAATCTTGGTGATGTGTGTTAAAACTTATAATGGCTATTCAAAAAAGAAAGAGAAACTTGTGAAATTCCAATAGCCCCATTCATATGGGCACTTGGCAGTTGACACCCACTGATTCCCTCTAAAGCTTTCATGGAAAAACCATCCAAATCAATACTAATATGGCTAGATGCCAGTATATGTCTTTGTGTGCCAGAATTAAAGCCTTGTCTCAAAAGGGGACAAATTGACTTGAATGTCAAGGTTTATTATCTTCATAGGAGGGAAGTATTTGCAACAAAGAAGAGCTATTCTTGATCAACCTCCTCCATGCCAGAGTTGAGAACATTAACAATTCCAACTCAATGAGTCATTTTTTCTCCCCTTTAAATACAGAAGGATAGTTTTAAAAAGTAGTTTCACCCCTAGATTCATGCCAAAAAATGTCTTGCCTGGCAACTATGAGGCTGTCTAAACTCTCACTCTCCCTTAACATCTGCAGCTGGCACTTTCTATGCTTCTGCTGTTAAGTGCCTTGAGATCCACTCTAACTTAGGACAACCCTATCCTCAGGGTTTGTTTTCTTTTGATGGGGAAGGGGGCAAAAATTATTCAAAGGAGTTCTCTTAACGTGTCCAGAGGAGAGCGACCAAAATGGTGAAGGGTCTGGAAATCATGCCCTATGAGGAGTGGCTTAGGGAGCTAGGTATGTTTAACTTGAGGGGTGACATGATAGCCATGTTTAAATATTTGAAGGGATGTCATGTTGAAGACAGAGCAAGCTTGTGTTCTGCTGCTCCAGAGGCTAGGACACAGAACAATGGATTCAAACTACAGGAAGAGAGATTTCACCTAAACATCAGGAAGAACTTCCTGACAGTAAGAGCCCTTCCACAATGGAATATGCTACCTCAGAGTGTGGTGCAGTCACCTTCTTTGGAGGTTTTTAAACAGAGGCTGAGTGGCCATTTGCTGGGCGTGCTTTGACTGTGTGTTCCTGCATGGCAGAGGGTTGGACTCGATGGCTGTTGTGGTTTCTTCCAACTCTATGATTCTATGAAACCAAACCTCATGAGGAATTACTTATGGAGCTGGACATGTTTAGCTTGGAGAAGACTGAGAGGTGATGTGATAGCCATCTTTAAATATCTGAAGGCATGTCACATAGATGATAGAGTGAACTTGTTTTGTGGATACGTTAGGAAGAATTTCTCTATTGTGAGAACTACTCAACAGTCAAATAGACTGTTTGAAGGGTGATGGAATCTCCTTTTAACAGAAGTTGAATGGGTGTCTTTCAGGATTGCTGAAACTGTTTATACTGGCATGGCAGGGGTTACTGTCCTTTCCAGCTCCACGTTTCTGTGATTCCTCTAGGGCTGAGACAGTGTGATTTTCCAAGGCCTCATAATAAGCTTCCATGATTGAGTGAGGATTTGAACCTTGGTCTCTCAGAGTCCCACTCAAACCACTTCAGCATGCTGGCTCTCTCTAGTTTCTGTGTTACAGTTGTATTATTTAATAAAGTAGATGAATGTACATGGTGTCATCAGTATACGTGGTAGTTTTCACATCATGAGGAGCCACTGATCCGCCCCAAGGAGCTTACAGTGTGTAATTCAGTACAAAGAAGACAAGAAGCCTGGAGAAATGTGAAACCAAGGATAAATTGGACTGCACTAGGCCATCCCCCTCCCCCAGTATTACACAATTAAGTTTAATTGTGGGCTGAATGATATTAGTAGGGCAGAGTTATGATAAGTTTTCACAGAACTTCCAGGCTGCAAATCAGATCCTTATGCACTGCAACCTGTACTGGATTTCTGTTGATGCAAAAGTTGAATCCAGCATAAGGGGAGGGTGCAGTCTCTTCTTCCCACTGCCACTCCTGAAAACTGCTTTGGAGACTTGACACTCCCACAGGAGCGTGTTTTTAGCACTGGCGAGGGCTATGATGGAAGTGGGAGGTGAAATCCTGATGCTATTGCAAGTGCCACATTCAGTTTGAGTTTACATCTTTCTTGTGTATCTTAATGCCAAAGATATGCTATAGGAGAACCTTTTGTGTTGCATAGTTTGGGGGGCGGGGGGCAGGGAGGGTGGTTCCATTCATGCTGTGATCTTAGATGAGATAATATTGGTACTGTATTCTCAAAATGTGTTTATCTGAAGTAATTGAGGATGCTATGGTGAGGGTTGGTACTTCTGTTTCTTCTTCTGTGAAAAAAAAAAAGTCAAACGGTTCTCTACAATTTCATTATATCACCTCATACACAATTTTCCTTTTTCCCTGGGTCAGCCTCTACTGAAGCTAGTGTGAAAGCATCTTCCATTATTCTGAACAATCCTCTACAGGTCGGTGATGTATTTAAATCTTTTACCTCAAGTCTCAAGTCTCTATCTTCAAGTCTCAAGGCGAGTCTCGTTACAAGATACTTCCAAGTCCACGTCTCAAGTCTGGGAGACAGTTTCTCTAGTGGGAAATAGGATCCTTCTTACTCCCTCTTACTAAAAGTTCTAAAAGCTGTAGAGGGGAAGATTCTTCCCTGCTCTCTGGGGGCAAGTCTTGCCTTCTGTTGTTAGGAAAAGTTTTACAAGGCTCCTCTGATATCCATGGAGACAGGCTGCTAAGCAAAACTTAATGCCACCTCAACCCCATTGCTGTTCACCTCTGAGAAATGAACCAAGTTTTGGGTTTGAGACAGATCATCATGTGGCCAGTAGGCAAAAAGAGATGGAAGCGTTGTTCAAAGTTGTAAGGTTTCTGGATGAATGTGTTATGTTACTGAACCAGGGGCAGCAATTCAGTCACTAAAAATATGCAAGTCGCTAGTCGAGTTAGTGTGTCATTTATTGCCAAGTCGAGTCGAGGTCAAGTTGTTGAAGTGACTTGAGTCTGACTTGAGTCTGATTCAATTGACTTGAGTCTACATCACTGCTACAGACACAGTGAATAACATTCAGTTTCCACAAACATCTTTACAAAATATGAAACCTTCAATAAACTTTTTCTTTATTACGATCCCTCCTCCATGGACAGAACCCAACACACCTTAACCCCAGATTTTTTTTGTCAAATGCTAGCCCCTAGTCCTAATTTGTCTAGTTAAAAATTGGTGTCTGGAAATAATCATAGCTTACGCTTATGTGTTTGGGAATATAAAATAGGTATTCCAGATCAGAGAGTTTTGGTATGCCTCCACCAGCATTAGATTATTTAGATAATAACGTCTGGCTCTCAGTGATATTTTTTGTATTGAAAATATGGAAAATAGGGCAAATTAAGCTTGGGATGTATGCGTTTGAGGTAGTCACACCACTACAATTAAAAGCTATGCCTGCTAGTTTGGGCATAAATGCTGTATTCCGTGCTGTGGCTTAGTTTTTAATTCTTTCTCATTTGTGGTTATGTGTCATGCTAATACCATGTGCTGGATAAACTTTCATTCAGGGGTGATGAGTAATGCCTCTAAGCTGAATACTCAACTGCAAAAATTATGTTACCAAAAAATAATCTCTTGTGGTTTTCAGAAATCTTTCTTCCTATCTGCCAAATAAACCAGAGCCAGTGTGTTGTAGTGGTCTGAGAGTTGGACTGTAATTCCAGAGATCAGGATTCAAATTCCTGCTCAGCCATGGAAATCCACTGGGGGACATTGAACAGATCACATTCTGTTAGCCTCAGAGAAAGGCAAAAGGAAACCCCCTCTGAACAAAACTTGCCCCTGTGATAGGTCTGCCTGATTGCTGCCATAACTCAGCAAAAAATTGAAGGCATACAACAACAGCAACAACAACAACAACAACAACAACAACAATCTGTGAAATGGCTTTCAGGTGACATACTGAAGTGCATGGCCCATGTGTTTGTACACTGGACACATGATTGTCCTTTTGGGTTGTGGTGGCAATCAATGTAGTTCATAGCTGTAGTTCTTTATAGCATAGTAATAGCATCAATAACCAGAAGTACATGGAAAATTCAACAAGACTACAGACAAAATGTTGTTTGATTTAATGAAAAAGGCTACTCATATAGACAAATCCTGAAATACAGGATTTATTAATCTTAAATAAATCACTCACACTTCAGGATTTCTCTGTGTAATATTTAATTTTTATTCCTGCTGGATTTTATAATTTTGTAATATAGTTTTATGAATTTTGTAATATAGTTTTTAGGTTATACCTTTTCAAAAGGGTATATTTATATATTCAGAATATCATAACACCACAGAGCTTGGAGAATTTCTGTTAATAATATCCCAAAATACCACCACCAGCATTACTAGCAAGTACTTCAAAAAATGACATATCCTAGGATTCCATAGGATGAAGCTATGGCAGTTAAAGTATCAAACCACTATAACTGGGTGGAGTTGATATGCCTTAGATTGGCCATACACTCTATAAAGGGATAGGTTTTTGTTTGAAACTAACGTCCATTAGTTGAAAGTCCAAGTCTGGTTTAAAGATGAAGAACAGTAAAAAAGGAGATCAGGGGCCTTGTCAACTTGGAGAGGAGGCTTAGCAGCAGACACACATGTCACCTTTGTCATCCCCGTTAGGAAGAGAGATTATGGCTGAAATCTTACATCAAGGAGAAACAGTACAGCTTCAGACTCATGAAGTTATGTCATGATGGTGCATTAGTGAAATTCAGCACTGTGCAATTAAATGTGCAACCTATGTGAAATCCATGATTTCAATATACAGTGCACAATGGTACCACATGCAGAAGGGCACTACATGCATAATTCAAATTCCACAAATTTCCACTGAATACGAACTTGCACATCAGAAGAATACAGTTAGCCCTCTACATTTGTGGGTTTCACTTTTGCAGATTTGATTATTCAGATTATTTCCTGTCACCTTTGCTGCCTCCCTATGCCATTTTTAATAAGCTCAGATAGTTTTGTGTGTATTTGTGGAAGGGGGGGGCATTTATTCTTAGTGTCTAGTAGAACATCCGTATCCTGAACTTCTTACATGTGCCCATATGTGCAGCTTTGCGTCAGTTTCTCAATTGACTAGGACAGTAGATATAAAGTTTGCACTTCAGGTTTTATTATTGATCCCATTTCCTGAGAAACAAGATATTTGGGTATTGTTGCCCAAGTAAGTCCTCCCTTCTCAATAATTTTTCATTTTTGCATGTTTCCATAGAACTAGGTAGAGTAAGCCCTCCACGTTTGCAGGTTTCACTTTTGTGGATTTGATTATTCACATATTATTTGCTGTTAGCTCTGCTGCTGCCCTGTGCCATTTTTAATAGGGACTGCAAGCTTTGTGAGACTGAGAAACTGCGAACGAGGCTAGTAAGTCCCTCTTAAAAATGGTGTGGGGCAGCAGTGGAGGTGGCAGTGAGCCCCACCAGCCCCCCACTTCTGCCTTGTGAAGGAACCCTGATGCCTCAAAGGAATCCATGGTGGATTCAATATGGTGATCATACTTTTTGTGTGTGTTAAATATGGTTTAGGAGGGTCTAGAGTTATTCATGGTTTTTTCCCTTTCCTGGGGTCCTGTGCCCCTAACCCTAGAGAATGTGGAGGGATGACTGTATATCCAGGGGACTTGCTCATACATAAGCTACTAACAGTTTGCCAGCTATAAGGTTTCTGCTCAGATAACAGCAACTCTTTCTAAATTTCTATTTCTGTGTATGAAGTAGTATGTGGCTATTATGTGCAAACCTGTGAGCTATTTTTTGGGGAAAGGGGATGCCATTCTTTTTGTGGGGATGCATAAGTGGCTGGTCTAGCTTTGATATCTTTCATTTCAGTAAAGGCAGGATATAAATATAACTAACTACAGTGAGCCCTCCACATTTGCGGGTTTCACTTTGGTGGATTTGATTATTCATGGATTATTTGCTGTCACCTCCCTATGCCATTTTTAATAGGGACTGCAAGCCTCAGGAGACTGAGAAACTATGAGCAAGGCTTGTAAATCCCTATTAAAAATGGTGTGGGGCAGCAGTGGAGGTGGCAGTAAGGTCCACCAGCCACCCACTTCTGCCTTCTGAAGGAACCCTGATGCCTCAAAGGAATCCATGGTGGGTTGAATATGGTGATCATACTTTTTTGTCTGTTAAATATGGTTTGGGAGGGCCTGGAGTTATTCACGTTTTTTTCACTTTCACTTTTTCACATTTTCACAGGAGTCCTGTGCCCCTAACCCTAGGGAGTGTGGAAGGATTACTGTAATACTTGCTTTCCTGCTTCATTTCCTCTTTCACTGGCAACTGCCTCTAATATGTTCCTCCCCAGGTTTGTTGGAATACAGAACCCACCATCCCAGCCATCATGGACAAGGTTGCTCTACAGGGAAGATTCTAGAGAGGTGAGCCTCAAACACAACCTTGGCAGCAAATTCCATTGAATTCAATGGAATATACTGGTTGTCCTTTCTGTTGTGTGCCTTTAAGTCATTTCTGACTTATGGCAACCCTAAGGTGAACCTATCATGGAGTTTTCTTGGCAGAGTAGGTTTGCCATTGCCTCACTCTAAGGCTATGAGAATGTGACCTGTCCAAGGTCACCCACTGGGTTTCCATCACCGAGTGGGGATCCAAACCTTGGTTTCCCAGAGTCCTAGTGCTCCAGTGAAACCACCACACTACATTGTATTTCACTGGCAGCCTTCTGGAATCTGGGGCCATTTCCACACTAGACTTTTATAGTGCAATTATTCCACTTTCAACACCCTATGGAATCCTGGGCTTTGCGGTTTAGGGAGGGAAGGCCTCTCTCTAAGCTGCAAAAACCAGGATTTCGTAGGATGTTGAAAGTGGAATAATAGTGCTATAACAGTCTAGTGCGGAAATGGCCTGGTACTCTCCAGATACATTGGACTAGAGAACCTGTCATCTCAGTCGTCAAAGCCAAGGCTGGCATATACAAACTTGCAAGCTTGTTATAAGCTTAACATCCATGAAAGGAACTTTGACAATTGGGGAAAATGGAGTAGGCCTCGCAGGCTCCCTGTGATTGTGGCCCTCTGATGACCAGGTTAGTTTTGATCTTGAGTAAGAGAAAGATGTATACAGATGTTAGCTTATTTTGCTAATGTATTTGATAGGGAAGAGACTGGGTATTCCTAAATTGAAATGGAAGCTTCAGTTGTTGTTGTGTGCCTTCAAGTCATTTCGGATTTATGGTGACCCTAAGGTGAACCTATCGTGAGGTTTTCTGGGCTTGAGAGTTTGTGAACTGCCCAAAGTTACCCAGTGGGTTTCCATGGCTAGACAGGCAGTTGAACCCTGGTTTTGAGGGTTGCAGTTCAACACTCAAGCCACTAGTACATAGAAATAAATAGAATATCTTCCCTCTTTCCCCTTACTGCCACCCCTTCTTGGTTTTATAAAGCAGAAGGTGAAAGGTTGGGTTTGTTCAATGTTACTGCTTCTCTCATTGAGCTGATCATGCAGCCAGCTGAGAGGAGAAATGCACTGAAGGAAAGTGAAGTCAGTTGACTTTTCACATACTGAAAGACCACAGTTCACCTGGTGTTTAGCATTGTAACAAAAGTCATAATTAATGTGCTATCAGGTTTCTCCTTTTGACAAGATGTTTTCTTGTAAGCAAGGAGAAGCACATCAGAAAATGGCATACCATATGCATGATTTGAAAAATGTCTTTCTTGGTTGCTAAGCAAAGGAGAGGTAACATTATTTTTTAACAATTAAAACATGCTGTCTCACTCATTGAGAACATAAGTTGGAAAGCAGTTCCAAACAGGATGCGATTCCATTCTTCTTTGCCCAATTTTTTCTGTCATGTTCTCTTCTGACCTCTAGTGGTAAGAACAACAACTGCAGTCTCAAATATCTAATCAATAGTTCAGCTTTCAGTTGAACCATTATGTATCTACTTCAGGGCTTCTAAGTAATCTGATGTGGAGGAACAACAGTTTTCTCCATCAATGTGCCACGGACTAGTACAATATTTGTACAGGCTTCCATGACTTGTCTGACAGCTTAGGGGTCAGAGCATTGTCAGAAAATGGAACTGGTTGAAAAGCGGAACCCATGTATTGTATTCTAGGTAACATGAAGGTCTTATGGAGGCTAACTTGGAATGACCATGCATGTGCTGCTTGCAAAGTCTCTCAGCCAGCTTAACACTTCCCCCAACTCTCTTTGCAAGCAGCATGTACATGCAAGTGGTTCCAAGTGAGTCCCCATAGACAAGAAGAATAGATGAAAGAGTGGAACCCTCACAGAAGTAATAGAATCATAGAATCACAGAACCATAGAATTAGAAGAGACCCCAGGGGCCACCGAGTCCAACCCCCTGCCATGCTGGAACACCCATCAAAGCACTCCTAACAGATGGCCATCCAGCCTCTGCTTAAAAACCTCCAAAGAAGGAGACTCCATCACACTCTGAGGCAGCATATTCCACTGCCAGACAGCTCAGGAAGAAGTTCTTCCTGAGGTTCAGGTGGAATCTCCTTTCCTGTAGCTTGAATCCATTGCTCCTTGTCCTAGTCTCTAGAGCAGCAGAAAACAAGCCTGCTCCCTCCTCGACATGATATCCCTTCAAATATTTAAATGTAGCTATCATGTCCCTTCTTAACCTTCTCTTCTGCAGACTAAACATACCCAGCTCCCTAAGCGCGTCCTCATAGGGCATGACTTCCAGACCCTTCACCATTTTGCTTGCCCTCCTCTGGACACACTCCAGCTTGTTGATATCCTTCTTGAATTGAGATGCCCAGAACTGGACACAGTATTCCAAATGAGGCCTAAGCAATGCAGAATATAGTGATACCATTAACTCCCTCAATCTAGACACCATACTCCTATTGATGCAACGTATTGATGATCACGTTGGCTTTCTTGGTTGCTGCATCACACTGCTGACTCAGGTTTAGCTTGTGATCTACCAAGACTCCTAGATCCCTTTCACATATACTGCTACCCAGAACTTGTCCTTAATTTGCAAGCATCAAAAGAGTGATTTGTCAGATAATGGGGTGTCAAAAAGTGGGGGCTTCCAGTTCCCATTTGTTTTTTCCCCTGGAAGGTCTCCAGGTACAAGCAGCAGAGGGTTTGGGGACAGGTACTGGTCTAAAGACTGCAATTTTGAGTAGCACTTACCACCACAACATATTTATAGCAGTTTGCTACAACTTTACACCGTAGCTGTATACTACAGAGTCTGGGATTTGCAGTTTGGAGAGGTACAGACCACCCAGATCTTCATGTTTGAATTGCCCCACCCCTAGTAAAAAGGAGAAGCAGCAACAGCTCCTACTGACGCTTGGCAGCTGCTGGGTGGACAAGAGTTTTGAATGGAGTGCAAAGGCAAGAGAATAACCCTCTGAACCCTGACCAAAATGGGATGTATTCTTGTAAGCTGCAGTTATGCATGCTTAAGTCGCTAACAGGATGCCAGCCAATTTATGTTTCTGGTTGTTTGATCACCAGGGGTTGATCATCTCATTGTAGAAATTCAGTAAGCTTGAAATTCAGTGATATTAAGAGATTTCTTCCTTTCCATCCCTCTGAAGCAGTTGTGTGTTATCTGAGTGAGGAACAAACTAATAAATGCAAGCTGTCCTCTGTCACTCCAACAGATGATTAATCATCTCACATGCAGGCAAATTGCATGCATCCATATTAATTGGGCTGTGGTGCTTCTGTTGGCTACAAGTGGCAGAAAATGGATAAAATCTATGTCTTGATTCAGCACCCAAGAACCTATTTACATGATTCATTATCCTGAGATAATAACCCCCTTAACTCACTTCAGTCTCTGATCTGTTTACACAACCTACAGGTTAATCAAAAGTTGACACAACTAAATAAAAAGAAAGGGAGAACCACAGTGAATAATGAGGCATTTGTGACTTCTCTGTATCTCTTGATGTTGCACAAACACCCTGGTCACAGTCTCAGGTATTATTTAGATTTATAGCCAATCAGATATAAAAAGGGGAAAAAGATAACTTGTTTGTATACAGAAAAGACCCATTAAAATCAATGGGACTCATTTCTAACACTGGTTGAATGTGTCTTCTATAAGCATAATTTGTTCCATGCAAAGCTGATGCTCCTAGTTCTCAAATTTAACTGGCATATTTGTCTGCTGCACTAGTAACTAGTATATAATATACCTCCCACCTCAAAACAATCATCTTTGAACTGCTTTGATTTCGGTAGGGGAGATTTATATGTATGCTTAATTCACTTCCTGAAATAAATGACACTTCAGCTGTTATTGTCACAATGTTTTAGGTCATCACTACAACCTATGTAGCCATTTTAACTCAGTTTCTAGTGACGTGCATCTCTGAATTGTTCCATAAGAAGTTAATTTTGCACCATCTGACATTCTTTGTGGTGCCTTTTGTACTGTGAGTAATTGAATTTGTTTGATTTCTCTGTTCTTCCCACATTTCTTAAGCAAGCTGTTTGCTCCAGAATGTCAAAGCACAACAACACATCTGTAACAATTTAGGAAACTCTGCTGTGCAGAACTGACCTTCTCGGAATTTTATGTTAGGAATGGGTTACCCAAGTCTTTCTAGTACATAGAAATGATTGCTTTTGAAGTTACTTATGTTTACTTTTTGAAACGTACAATAACAATCTTTCAGTTTAGCTACCCAATTCAGCAATATGGACTGGTGCAAGCAAACTAGGAACTGCAGTATGCAATGTATCTACAGAAACTGAGAGAAGGCATTTATCTTCTTTATGAGTTAGTCTTCCTCAGTCTCACATCCTCCAAATGTCATCTATGTCTATCATTATCTCCAACTAGCATGGATAATGAGAGTTGTAGTCTGTCACATTTGGAGTATAGTGGGTTGAGGAATGCAGTAGATTAACTCTTCCACAAGAGTCTAGGCATTTTACGAGGAGCTACTGTACCTTGAAAGACTTCTCTTGAATGGTATACTCAGAGAAAGTTTATAGCCAAAAGAGCAAAAGTCTAAGCCAGAGCTTTCCAAACTTTTCATGTTGATGACACACTTTTCTGACATGCATCATTTTATGACACAATAATTCAGTTTTACTAGCACACTGGAGGTACCCAGAAGCATATCTAGGGTGGAGAAAGGCATCCTCCACCCAATCCTGGCCCGCTGCCATCGCCCTCACCAGGAAAGACCTCAGCGAGAGTGACGGCAGGGGAAAGACAGTGCCCTCCTATCCAGGCCTTGCCCGCAGCCATTGTTCTTGCTGGGGAAAGGCCCTAGCAAAAGCAATGGCAGCAGGCCAGGCTTGGGTGGGGGGGTCTTTCTTGGCTGGGGAGGCGATGCACCAACACACTACAGGTGACACTCTAATGTGTTATGACTCACCATTTGAAAAGCCCTGGTCTAAGCTATTTCAGGGCAGTAGCAGAAGATGATGAAATATTGTATAAGTTCCTAAAAGTATGTTTGTGGATAAGCAACTTCCTAAAAACCCTCATACGCTGCTCTAAATATACAGTAATATAATACAAATGTTAGAGGGTCAGATACAAATGTTAACAAAATGCATAAAATGCAAGATGTTTTGAAAATACTAAAAATGGCTTCTTAGCTTCTCCCTGATCTAGTAAAAAAAACAAAACACTTGTTTTCCTTACTTGCAAAGCTTGTAAAGCTCTCAACAGCCTTGTTAGATTGTTACCCGCACATCTTAACCACATTCATGCTGTTGCAAACTCAGCTTGTATTTGCAGGAGACTGAGATAGACCACCTTGAATTTTCTTTATTTTGTCCAACCTATGTTGAGTAATCTTTCACTCCTAGACTGATAAATGGTAGGAAAACTGATGGCATTTGCTCTTTCCTATCTTCTTTTCCTCTTCCGCCTCCTCCTCCTCCTTCCTGTGTTTATTTGTACCCTGCTTTTCCCCCAAAATTGAGACTCAAAGCAGTTTACAATTTAAAAGAGCAATACAATTAAAAACATACAAAAAGTGTACATTTAAATAGAATTAAACTATTCACAATATTAAAATATAAAAAAGCTCTTAAAAACAGTTCAGTTACAAAAATACAGCTCCCCCTAGTCCCTTGTTAAAAACCTGTAGGAATAAAAGGCGGTTAGCCTGCTGATAGACAATAGTGGCCTCCCTAGAAAGAGTGTTCCAGAGTTTAGGGGCAGCCACTGAAAAGGACCTCTCTTGCATCCCTACCCACTGTGCTTGTGACAGTTGTAGGACTGGGAGAAGGGCCTCTTCTGATGAGTTCAGGGCCTAGGCATGCTCAAACAGAGAGAGATGGTCTGCCAGATAGCCGGGACCTGGGAGATATAGGGCTTTATAAGTAATAACCAGCACTTTGAACAGTGCCCAAACAATTCTCACAAACTCTCTCCTTGGAGAAAATATGTTCTTGGGAGAATGTTCTTGGTCTCCATTCCACCACAGAAACCCACTGGGTGACTTTGGGCAAACTGTACTTTCTCATCCTTAGAGGAAGGCAATGGCAAACACCCTCTGGAAAATCTTGCCAAGAAAACCCCAAGATAGGTTCACCTTAGGGTTGCCATAAGTCAGAAATGACTTGAAGGCACTCAGCAACAACAAAAAGTGGAAGGCAGTAGGAAAAGAGGAAGACCACATTACAAGTGGATAAACACAGTCAAGGAAGTCACAGCCCTGAGACTGCAAGACCTGGACAGAGATGTTCATAATAAGATGCACTGGAGATTTCTCAGTCATAGGGTCAGCATAAGTCAAAGCCAACTTGACAACAGGAAAGCAGTGACATTGGTCTTTTGCCAGCATTGCTCCTGAATATGCAAGGAGCCAATAACACTAGTGGTATCATGAGTGGTTGAAGGAGCAGCTGTTGTGATGGCAGTGAATTCACCATGGATTTTACTATTGCTCCTTCCACAACTTCATCAAGTCCAACAGGAATTTTCCTGCAGGTCAACCCCATCCCTTCAGAGATTTGGTACTGGCAGAGCTTCTGTATATCTCAGAGCACCAAGAGCAGCAGTAAAATCAAGTGGATTAATTGCTCCTGTGGTGGTGGGTTCATCAGCCAACCCTGAATAGGGGCAATAGAGAACAACCATATGTTAACTGCACTGATCTGCATCACTGATTGATTTGTCTCCAGTCCTCACGCTGCTATAAACAGAAGAGAAAAACCACACATGAAGTAGCATTGTGCTAATCCAGTCTAACAGAAGAGAACCGATGTGGTGTAGTGATTTGAGCACTGAACTATGACCCTGGAGAGAAGGGTTCAGTTCCCCACTTGGCCATGGAAACCCAGTGGGTGACTCTGGGCCCATTGCACACATTCAGTCCCAGAAAACCCTGTGATGAGTTTGCCTTAGGGTTGCCATAAATCTGAATGGCTTGAATGAACACAAGGACAACAAAGTCTAATAGGTGCCGTAGAGTGCAAGATCACAGATCAACAATAACAAGTGAAAAGTAATCTGTAAGAAGCTACTGTATTTTTTTTTCTTTAGCAATGGAGGAAAGTCACGTTTCAAAAGCAAAGTCATGAGTAGGAATGAAGTCACTTCACTGGTGGTATAATAAATAATCTTTTCTAGTTACTTGTTAAAGTTATGTTAAAGGCATTTGAGAACATTTTAAGAGACTCCTTGACAGAAATTCTTTATGCTATTCTCTTATTGGTCCTAAACAGGTTTTTTTTAAACAGTGAAAAATAACAAAAAAAGCAATGAACAACATGAGTTACTTTTAGAACAGTGTAACAGGCAAGAATGGGGGCTATATTATAATAAGTAATGGGAATGAATTGTTTCTTAAGTTAGGAGATTGAAGGAACAGAACTCACTTGAAAAAGAGACAATATTGGGGGAACTGGCAATAGAAATGATATCCACCACAAGGTGGAGCATTTCCCATCATTCTGGTAAAGAACATGAATTCAAAAATAAGAATACATTTTCAGCATGATCCGCAGATGTATCTCTACTAAGAGTTACTGCTTTATTGTAGTGCAATGATATACCACCAGTTCAACCACATTCATACACTACACATATGGGCTGTTTTACTTGATCCATTGTGAGTTCTACATGCATTTTAGAATTGTTATTCCTCGACGTGCATTTGTTATTTAAGTCTCAATCTTTGTTAGAGCCACAAAGAGGCTGGTTTTTAGTCATCAACCTTACTATGAAGCTCTTCCAGAAGCAGAGTTTGGAAATGTTTCTTTTTGGTCTACAGCTCCCACAATCCCTCAGATAGCATGGCCAATTTAGGGGATTCTGGGGATTTTAGTCCAAAAATAACTTTTCCAAACTCTGTCTGAAAGCATGACTGTGTATTCAGTGGATGATGCTTTGTAGACCTTGCACTAATATTTGTAATTAAGGGCAATGGAGTTTCTAAGAAAGAATCTTGTTTGATCACCCCTCAACTTTAAGAATGAGAAACTGTGGCTGCTGATACAGATGGACTGCATTTTCCAGCATTCCTCACCACTGGCTATATTAGCTAAGGATGATGGGGTAGTTCATCAAAATCTGGAGAGATTAATGTTCTCCACTCCTGTTGTAAACCGTTGACATTTTTTTTCCAGGTTTCCAGTAAGGGCTGCTTCCCAGATCTTTAAAAACCATCTATGCACAGTGTACCTTTATACCCATTTTCTGGTATCATGCTCAAACCATCCTAACTACAGCTGATAATAATAATAAAAGGAGGTATATATGTAATAATTGCTTTTATATGTAATTAAAAATAAAGACAAGGGCGAATGGTTGGAGGCTGTGAATTGTTTGTTTTGTTATTTGAGATATACATTTTGAAAATGACAGTCCCAAATCCTTGTGCATATTCACAGGTCTCCCTCACACAGTGGCAGAGCTTGGAGTGTGTGGAAGAGGGGCGGGAGGAGGGGCTACAACACAGGGACTGTGGCCACTGTGTGGGGGGGCATGGTTGCAGTGCGTGGGGGTGTGGCCAGGGCGCATGGAGAGGTGGCCACGGCATGCGGGGGTATGGCTGAGGGCCGGGACACCCCAAAAACATTGCTGCCAAGGGCAAACCGCCTCCATGCCTACACGACTGCCCTCACAATGAAATACAATGTCTTTGACTGGACAACATCTCATGCTACTTAGGGAGAGGTTTGTGTTGATGTGGTTTAGTTTCACTGATGTCAGACAGCATTTGCACATCAGTTTTAAACATATTTCTGTAGCTGCTATTGAAACAGACATAAAGAGAGGTTTTTTCCCCCAAACTGAATTCCACTATGTTGCTGCAATCTGTTCCCCAACAACAGTTTCTCAAACTACTTTTAAGCCTCTGGAAGTTCTTGATAATGTGTTTTTAATAGGCACAAATCTTGTTTTAATTTGTTTTACCCCCTCCCTCCCCAAACATTTCTCCATGTTAGGATAGGAAAAAAAGAAAGTTTAAAATCTTGAGTATCAGAGAAACAAGACTGACAAATTCATCCATTTGAGCTAAGGGTTTTGTGTGCTCTACTCTTGAAAGTCTTGGTTCAAATCCCTGTGTATTCAACCATGTTAATGCTGAATTAGAGATGCCACCTTTTCTCTCTCTCAGAAACTCCTTGTCTTTAACAACTCTTTGTGAAAGCTAGATTCAACATGGCCCACTCCCCACCAGAGTGGAGATGAGTACCCATTTTACACCGTAAATTAATGTACCACTCCCGTGCCTATTTAAATTAAGTCAGTGCAAATGAGGGGAGATTAGTTTTTTTAAGGGAATTTACCAAAATCTGCCAGCTTCTTCATTTGAAGGACAGTGAGTATAGGATCAAAACAAAAGATACTAGTGGCTAAACCTTTAGTCCTCTCTCATGTAAATGAACACAGTGATTTTCAAAAAGTTTGAAGTGTTGGGTTCAGACTTTAGCAAATAATGCCACTTAATGGCACAGTTTACTGGTTAAGCAGGGAACCTCATGTGTTAAGGGAGGGTAGCCAATATATCCCATAACCCCAGCTATGGTGAGACAAGAAATTAAATTAGTGAAGGGGTTGAGTGGAAGGGGTCTGTGATCCTGCAGTCTTCCAATCTCTCAAAAGAGGAATTTGAGCAGAAGAATGTGTGCAACATAAAATGGATCTGTGGCAAAAATATCACACTGTTTTACTCCGACATGATTAACTGCAAATAATTAATCAAATTCTGAATAGTTAGGGCAAGTGTGGTTTAGTAGCTCGAGCACTGGATTAGAATTCTGAGGGAACACGGTTCAAATCCCCACTTGGCCATGGAAACAGACTGAGTGACCTTTGGTAAGTCATATTCTCTCAGCCTAAGAGGAAGGCAATGGCAAACTTCCTCTGAACAGATCCTGACAAGAAAATATTGTGATAGGTTTGCCGTAGGGTCACCAAAAGTCTAAAACAACTTGAAGGCGTACAGCAACAACAATCAAGGCGGGACCCAGAGAAGCATTTTATAAATTATCTGAATGCATACTCTGCCTGTCCATAGGTCATCCATTAATGAAATTTTTGGCTTTCCCCAAAAGCAAGAGTTAAGAGAGTTGAAATAATTTACCATATCTACTAATATGATGGCACCTGTGGCAAGCTGACTGAGGGTCAGTGCTGTAGTGGAACCACAGCTCTTAGGGTCAAAGTGGCACTATTTTTAGGCATGATTATACATTCTACCACATCCTTACTCTTTCTTCTCCTCAATTTTCACAGTAAGGAACTGGAAAAATGGATTTTCCCCAGCAACAATATGTCATTATTGCTTTTGTCATGCTAAGCAATTTGCAGTGGCTGGTTTTGAGCAGACAATTAAGACTCATTAGCTCTGCAAAAAAACCTATTCCTGGTGGAGATGAAAACTGGTAGAACTGGTTATACCTGATAATAATTTCCTCTTAAGGAAAAGGTATCTCTCAAATTAATTAGTTTCACAGTAAACCTTGAATTTTGCTCTTACATGTGCTCTAGAATTGCTTATACATGTCTTGCAAGTTAATGGTTAGTCAAAAGAAATAGTTTTCCATATACTTTCATGGGCTAAAAAACTTACATTGCAGAATCGGAAAGACAAAGGCCCAAGCCTATATTACTCTGATGGACATAGGACATAGCAATCTTTTCAGAGTTTTAAGTTATAGCATGCAGATGTCAACTTTTCACTTTCAAATGCTTAAAGGATATTAAACCATCCCTGTAGAGACAGAAAGAGCCACTGTGGTGAAGCAGTTTGAGTGATTTGACTAGGACTCTGGGAGACCAGCGTTTGAATCCCTGCTCAGCTGTGGAAACCCCATTGGGTGACCTTGGAGAAGTCACATTCTCTCAGCCTCAGAGGAGGGCAACAGCAAATCTCTCCTGAATAAATCTTGCCAAGAAAACCCTAGGAGAGAGCCTCCACAAGTAAAAGCCAAATGAAGTCACATAAAATGCACAATAGGTATATATATTTATTATTACAGGTACAGTACCTAAATCAAAGGAAACTCACTGAAACATGTCATCATTCCTTCTTTTCCATCTTTTAAATGGAACTGGTTCTTCTATACAGATCTTCATCATACTGTTTCTTCTATCCTATCTCCTTCCCTAAAATGCAGACCAGATTTTACTTTTCTCTACATAAAATCAGAGTTTTCTTTAATAAGTGTTCTTAAAACATCCCACAGACCTTTATTGTGTAACAGAATTAGGTCATTTCACAAGCATCCCACACAGTTATGCAATAAGTATAGCAGAGTGAGATACAGCCACTGAAATGTGAGAGTAATTTTTTTCCAGACTCTTTTTGATTAGAGAAGGGCGTACAAGGGAAGGGTGTACAAGGGTTCTGGCTCCTTTAATTTCCTGCTTGATCCTCAGGTTCTTCAGAGCTTGCTTCCTAACACCTTTCAAGAGCCAAGCCATCCATATTATATGGGAGTTGTCGCAGGTCCTGCACAATTTGACTTCACTTTGCCAATCATAAAATCATAAAGTTGGAGGAGACTGCCATCAAGTCCACCCCCCGCCATGCAGGAATACACCATCAAACAGATGGCCATCCAGCCTGCATTTAAAAACCTCCAAGGAAGGAGACTCCATCATACTCCAAGGCAGCATATTCTGCTGTTGAAATGCTCTTACTCTCAGAAAGTTTTTCCTAATGTTCAGATGGAATCTCTTTTCCTGAAGTTTGAAGCCACTGCTCCATGTCCTAGTCTTTGGAGCAGCTGAAAACAGGTTTATTCCATCCTCCATATGACATCCCTTCAAATATTTAAACATAGCTATCATGTTCCCTCTTAACCTTCTCAAGGATAAACATATCCAGCTCCCTAAGCCATTCCTCACAGGGCATGGTCTCCAGACCTTCTACAATTTTGGTCACCTTCCTCTGGGTCTGTTCCAGTTTGTCAACATCCTTCCTGAACTGTGGTGCCCAGAACTGGACACAACATTCCAGGTGGAGTCTGACCAAAGCAAAACAGAGTGGTACCATCACTTCCCTTGACCTAGACACTACACTCCTATTGATGCAGCCCAGAATTGCATTGGCTTTTTTAGATGCCACATCACCCTGCTGAATCATGCTCAGCTTGTGGTCTAAGACTCCTGGATCTATTTCACATGTACTGTGGTCAAGCCAGGTGTCACCCATCTTATATCTGTGCAATCAACAAACTATATTTCAGAAGTAGGAAACTCTTACTCTTTGGCCTCATTCACCACTAGAATAGGACCCCCAGGGAAAATTTCCAAAACGGAATGTGGTCTCCACACTGAACGAAGCTTGCCATCTTTACTTCATTTGTTATCTGGGTATAACCGATGATTGCTCACACCTTAGAGTAGTCTTCTCTAGGACTGCAGTTTCACTGTAGGAATCAAATACTACCTATTCATTCATCTCCATCAAATGTTCAGTTTCAAGGACAGGAATCCTGCATGGTTACGTAACTATGCTGGAGTAGGTAGTGGCAGGATGTAGAAAAAAGGCCACAAGGTAGCAGATGTGATGGAAATGAGGGACTAGAGAAATGGGTTATCTGGTTTTGTCTGCTTTTCCTCAATATTACTGCACAGCCCTGAAAACAGTGCAACTGCTAAACTAATGCACTAGTCCAGGTGTACCCAAAATAAAGAAGGCTAAGAAGAAGAAAAAATAGAATGTAAAAACTGTATGGTCATTCCAATGAGTCATGGCTTTTTAGAAACAGCTTTGAAGCATTTAACTATCTGTTAACTGACATATTGCATTTAATATGTTTGATTGATTTCAGTGGGTAGAGTAGTTTTTTAAAGACTTTTATCAGTTGATATATTTTTTCAACTTTGTTTGAAAAAACAAAGTTGGTGGATTATCTCTAGAAGTTTCTATGTTTGTTTCAAACCATAGTTTTAAATTCATTTAGAACGTTGGATTTGTAAATGTATGTTTTCTGCATTTTTGTGAGCCAGGCTGGGTAAACCTTTGGTCCTGAAATGCAGTCTAGAAATACTTAAAATAAATACATTTATATGAGTAAAACTGGAGTTTGCAGTTAATGCAGGAAAAGAATGATTGCAAAACTCAGTTTGACCTTACATCAGTTTCAGTTATACGTCTGATTATCAGTACCGTTCAGCTATGTTTTATGTATGTTGTGTGCCTTTAAATCATTCCTGTCTTATGGCAGCCCTAAGGCCATCCTATGACAGGGTTTTCTGGGGGCTGAGAGTGTGTGACACGCCCAGGGTCACCCTGTGGGTTTCCATGGCCCAGTGAGGAAATGAACCCTGGTCTCCAGGATCATAGTCCAGTGTTCAATCCACTACACCTCACTGGCTCTCACCTTGTTATCATGACAACTGTAAAAATGACAGCCTCAGAGATTTTTGCACACACTCAGTATGGCTGTGTTTTGGCACTTTCTGGGATGCTGGACATCCAACAAATGAAATATTTTGCTCCACTGTTCTCCTTGGCCTTACTCTGAGCAACTTTTTACTCAGTTCACTGTTTGTTCCCTTTTTCAAGGACTCTGACTAAGTTCTGGGATCACCTATAAACCTTTTCAGGTTAACCTAAACCAGAGAATATCTATTCATTTTTTTGAAAAGGAAAATATGGTCATTGTCAGTTCAGTAAAGCAAAGGTCAAGAATTAAGGACACCCTTGAGAGGTGATACTGGGTAATGCAGTGAACTTTTCTTGACACTGTATACCTTTACTGCAAACAGCTAATTGCAGCAGACAAAGGCTGGCATCCTATTAGTAGCGTACGGGGGCATAAGTCAACCTTATGTATGCATATGTTTATTTTGGTCAATGTGGAGGTTGTCATTCCCTTCATCACTCTGCAACAACTGAAGACCCACATCCCATGGACTTACTGTGGAGCCACTGAAACCCCCTCCCAGTCTCTCCATGCCTGGAGGAAAGCAGGGGAGGAGAATTGGAGAAGTGTGTGGCTATGCCCTTGTAGCCAAGAACAAAATGATTAATCCTCTGCTGAGACCTCCAGAGGTTTGGGAAGGTTCAGTGGCTCTGCAGTAAGTCATGAGGATGGTGAAAGGCCAGCTGGAGTGTAGTTCATAGTGTGGAACTACTACACTATTCTGGGCTTTTTACAGGATTCTGGAACATAATTGTTAGCCGTTTGTGAGGTTCAGTTCTGATCTTACTAAGCAAAATCATCATCATCATCATCAACAACAACAGTCTTTCTGTACTTGCAAAGTAGTTTGTATGCTTCTCCGGCTTATGTACACATATTTGTAACATAAAGTAGGAGTCCAGCTTATCTGTGGACACTTCTGCTGAATGACATGATTTGATGGCTATTAAACAAGATGTTTTCAGGTGAGATACTCTGGCTGTGGAAAGCCCTCCTAAGAGATACTCACCTGGTACCCATGTTAACATCTCTTTTGGTACCAGGTGAATCCTATGTTTTGTTTTGTTTTTAACTTTTTCCAAGTCTTTTATTCCTTCAGTTTTATCATTGTGTTTGAGGTTTTTATGTTGTACCACTCTTGTCCTCTGTTACCACATTCAATGTGTGTGTGTGTGAGGGGGGTGTTTTCAGTCACAGTTGTGATTTTTAAAAAAAGATTTTATATTATGTTATATTATGTTTTATCACTCTTATATTTTGTGGATTTGTCTCTGTTTTGTGAACACCTGGAGAATTTTGGCAACTGAACTGTATAGAAATGCAGTAAATAAAGAAATATAATACATAAAAGATAAAAACAATGGAATTGCCTGTGATTTTCTTGGCAATATGTTTGTCTACACTCTAACGTAAATTATTGAGTCAAGAGCCAAAGATTTTGTGCTATTAAGTGGGGGGGGAATTTCACAGGTTAAGTGTGCACTCTGCAATCTTCTTCTACTCCCAAGTAATGCCGATTGACACCTAATTATACAGTTCTACCCTTGCTAAAACCTTGCATCTGAAGTGATGCAGTCGAGGCACTAGGAGCCTCAAGCCTGTAAACTTTCACCATTTAACCTACAGAAGGTTCCAGGGAAATCCCTTCCCCTACATAAAGCCCTTACTCTTCCCTGAAGCCCCACCTCTCAGTGGGGGGAGATTCACCTCTCCGCCTTTGGCCTTCCCAATCGGGGGACACATGGGGGAATCTTGCTGTTTCCTATGGTCACTGATCAGAGATAAGAGCAGGATTTTCCCCATGCCCACTAGCCCTACTAATTGAGAAGGCCAGTAGCAGGCACAGGAATCCCCCCTCCTTATCTCCAATCACTAATCAGAGGTAGCAGCAGAGATTCATCTTAATCCTCCTCAGTGAGGAAAGCAAAGTTACCTGATCAAGATGCTAAGTTGGAGAGTAGGTGAGACTTTGTTCTGTGCAGACCATGTGCAGTGGGACCAGGTCCCCAACCCAAGTGGTACGTGCTGAAGTGCCCTTACATCCATCACTCTGGCTGGTGCAAGTTCACAGACTTTTCCCAATTCATTTTGAACAGGGAAGCCAGCTTCCCCGATGAACTGGGGACTCAAGAGCGTTAGTGGGCGTGGTCACATCTCATAAAATAATCTGGTTTGGGGAGAAATGAGTGCAGTCGCATTGCGAGGAGTTATCTGGTCCAAATAAGGTTCACCATCCCCGGGTGTGAGGTCATCATTACATCTCCAAATAGAATCCATTACAATATCTTCAAGGGAGAGTAAGAGATCTTTATGTTTTGCTTTTCTGTGATTTATTCTCGAAAGGAGCCAATGCTCTGCCTAGAAACTTCATCATGAATCATAGACATTTGAAGCAAGCACACAAAACAACCAAAGAAAGCCTCTAATAAAAATATCAGTGGTAAATATTCAGGGCACACCTGGAATCTCATGTAAAGTTCCTATCAGTAAGTTCTACTGAGGGCAAAGGATCCTTATTTCTTGTGTCTTGAGACATTTTCAAAGAGATGGCACAGAAAGGAGACATGGGGAGAAGGCACCTTTAAGATTAAACTGATTTGTTTCAACATGAGCATTCATGGACGTCCATTAAATTGTTAAGATGTACTGATAAACTAATTGTTTGATGATAAACTAATTGTTATGATGAAATAAAGTTCCTTTTCCCTTTTCTCATTTTTCTTCTCATTTTTTTTTGCAAAGAAATATGACCATATATACTCCCAGAAGGAGGAACTTTTGGGGAGTGTGGAGGGAGACCCTGACCTGCACTGCACTTTTACCATGTGTCTCTTCCAGTACATCACTGAGTGCTATAGAAAAAGCTTTACCACTTAATGATCCCTTCATGAGAAGCAGTGAGAAGAGCACAGCAAAACACCATATACACTAAAAGTGCTATAAAAAGCATTGCCATTCATACAGAACTGGTGTTTGCCAAATCTACACAAGTGTATAATGCCCGATATCAATGGATGGGAATTAGAAATCTAAAAGGCAATGACAGCTTGATGGAGAAAAGAAACATTTGTCATAAGTACAGTAGACCTCTTATAATGAACAAGTTGCACTTTTTGGCCCCTTCCTTTCATGACTCCTGCTTTTGATTTCGGCCTTTTGAAGCAAATCTTTTCACCTCCCACTTTTTTTTTTCCAAATAATAGCCCTCACTCTACACAATAGCCTTTAAGATGGTAAATTCTCACTCACAATGCTTCTATCAGTCAAGAGAGATGGAGGGAAGGAGAGGAGCACAGAGAGAGGGATTGAAATTGGTGGGGGGTGGGATTGATAGAGAAAGAGAGAGAGAGAGAGAGAAGAGGCAGATGCTTCGACTTCAGACATTTCTTATATTAAAAAGACAGCAACAAATTTATATTATATTCAACTGCCTGTTAGGCAAAGAATAGTGTACGTCCATTTTATTTCATAGGAATAGACTGTGACATCATTCTGGCAAACAGTATGTGTCTGTCTGTCTGTCTATCTCATGTTGTATACATTATATCTGTGAGAACCAGTGTGGCATAGTTTGTGTGCTGGATTATGACTCTGGAGACAAGAATTTGACTCCTCACTTGGCCATGGAAACCCACTTGGTGACCTTGGGGAAGTCATACTCTCTCAACCTCAGAGGAAGGCAAAGGCACCCCCCCCCAAACAAATCTCACCAAGAAAACCCCATGACAGGGTTGCCTTAGGGTTGCCACAAACTGGAAATGACTTGAAGGCACATGACAACAAACATTTTATCTAAAATTCTTAATAGAGTTGTTCTTGTTTTACAGACCAACCCAACCTTTATGCATAGTGAGGGGGCACCTCAGCTAGCAAATTCTGAACGCCGTGAAAAAGCAGCAAATGGTTAGTTATATACCTAGCTGTTATTGTATTTTACTCCCAAGATCAAGGAAGAGACACTGTGGAGACTTTCTGCCTTGGGTATCAAAATAATTTGACTAGCCTGGGATACTATGCACCTTGACTGTGGGATCAGGAGGACACCATTTCTTCCTCTGTCCCACTGTTTGAGAAATGACTGCACACGATGGACACATTAACCTATAACCTGTAATGATGCCTTCACATATTATTAGAGCTTTTGCTGCACTGCTCCATACATCCAACTTCAGTAGTTTGTGAAGTTGTAGGGGTATAATTTCCTTGCAATATTAATAAAACTTTCCAGAAGCATTTCTGAGGGTTTAGAAGTCAGGAGTGCCTTGTTTGTGAACTTCATAGATGGAAGCCTAAGTAGAATCCACTTGGGACATTATGCAGTGTAACTCCTGGTTGTACTTTTTTGATGCTTGCATATAGGGTATCCAACATGCCCTTATGCAAGTAATTTTTCATACACCCACAGGACAATAGGCAGCTAGCTTAAAGGCCTGTACTGGGAGGGCAGGGCTCTACCCTCATGACCCAGAATGGCTGCAGGAATTGCCATCCACCTATTGTTATCACAGGGGTCTACCACAAGATTTCAAGTTTGAGTCATGAAACTGGGATGCTCCTGACCTGACTTAGAAGTGGTATTCTGTTGGAATAACATGGCTTCTGACATATCCTATAGCCCAGTGTTTCCAACCCTTTTTTTTATTTGTATACCCCATGGTGGCCCATTTCCATAGAATGTACCCTTCCTATTAACAAAATGTTTCTAATTAATATAGTTGCTGTGATTTCAAATCTATGTCTTGTAACTGTAAATAAATACTTCAATCATGGAATTAAAAAGTAATGGGATAATGAGGTAGACAGACGGTGCAAATATATTTACATTCAAAACTCAAAGATACAATGAATTCAAGTAAATACATCACAGATTACATTTTAAAAACTACATTACATTAACTACTGATCTATAATGCACAAACTGAAAAATTAATTTAAAACTTAAAATGATGACAAAGAGAAGAGATGAGGAGAAGACCCAGAAGAACTCACTCACTGAGCATTGCTCACAAGACTGACTGAAGTGCCCACTTATACACAGGTATTAGCATGACAGCACTCAAATGTTCACAAAGCAGAGGGACAGTGAAAGCTGACCCTGTGAGGGGGCATACCGCCAAGGATGTGCACTATAGTGGCATGTTCACAACACATTGTTTAGGGAGAGAATCCCCACCATTCATCAAAATAACAAAACGACAGAATTGGGCTTTTCTCAAGGTCACGTAACAAAGGAAACTCATTCATAACCTCACCTTAACGTTCAATTAATTTCACAACTTTTGACTTCTATCTTGTCTTACGCTGTTGACTTATGTGCCTTTTCAAGCCATTATTCAATTTTTTTTTACATACTCCAAATGTTCTGTTCGTATCCCTGGGGGTACACCTACCCCAGGTTGGTAGTCACTGCCATAACCTCTCAAATGGCATATGTTACTGCAGTTCCTAGGCCGCACTTAAGGTGACATAGATATCATTTTTGATATCAATAATTCGGCTGTCTTCCACCACCTCTCTCCACGTGTTTGTGAGGCCACCAGACAAGCACAGAACTAGGCTCGGCCACTAAATGCTGGACATTCCATTCCCCACCCAGACAGGCCAGAAATAGCCAGATCACCACTTTAGGGGACCTCTCTGCAAACACCCTCATTATGTATGCACGCTGCTTACAAAGAACTCCCTGTCCGGAGCAGGCAACTTGACAAGCTGGATATTCAAATGTCAAGCACTGTGCATCTATATACTGGCTACTCCATTATCAATTTGGACCTAACTCAATCATGCTAAATTTTGACCTTTCCAAAGCTTTGTCTCGCGACTGAAACTCGTTTTTTTCCTCAAGTACAGAATAGCTTGCAGTTACATTTCTCCCTATAAAACCCCCCGATTTCAAGACCACCTTCGGATCACTCCTGAGTTCCATCCCATCTTGCCACCGGTCTGCTTGGCGAGCCTTCCCCTCAGTCATATTGGCTGAGACTGCGCAATTTCGGACCTTCGCAGTGATCTATCCAGGCTTCAGGACAGGTGTCGTACCACCCAATTCAACCATCCCTCTGACAAATCCCTCTGTCCCACTCCAACCTTTATTTTCTATAGTTATCTGAGTGCTTGTGTTGCATACACTGTTTTCTGTACGTAATAAAGATCTCAATTATTCTTATAACTTGGTGTGCTCCTTGGCTTGGTCTGACCCCATAGACATTGGGTAAAAGATTCCGCTACGTTGCCCTGCCTCTCACATTGCTAGTTTGTGCTCTTAGCTAATTTCCCCAAACTTAGTTAATTGAGAGCGCATATAGGTGTCCCTCCCGGGACCCCCAGTAATCAGGGTAAAACACACTTTGAGCATATTGGTTACCTTCCCTTTGTACCCCTAATATCACATATTATGCCAAAGAAGTTTTAACATCATGTTGCAAGCTGTTCCAAATCTTGTCTACTCATAAAGTAAATTTCTTAATCATTTGTAAATAAACTAGTCATTGTCTAACATTTTATAAGCCATTTTTTCTATGAAGTAATGAAAAAGGGGGAGGAAAGGGCATTTTAAAAAAATGAAAATCAGTCAATTGTTTTCAGAATAAAAGATTAATTTCCCAGCACATTTTCTTTAACGTTAGTCATTAATTGTAAAGTCAGTCAATTAGATTTACAATATACTTCAAAGGTGTTTTTTTTACATTTTATGGCCAAAAAATGCCAAGAGAACAACTAGTGACATGTTTTTTCATGCACAATTAAGAAATCTTTTACAGGAAGTGATGTGATAGAACATCCTTTCTCAGTCCAGCATTGCCCAGGTATGTTGGATTACACTCCCAACATCTGCAGACAGTGTGGACATGATGTGAGTTGTAGTCTAACACAGCAGAATGACTTGTGCATTCAAACTCCTTCACGGTTTCCTGCTAGTTTGCATGCCATCTGCCTCATGATAGCTAGGATATAGTCAAAAGAATATCATGGTGTGCTGGAAAAAACACTCAGTTACTTCTATGAATCTTCTTGCTGACATGTCTTTGTTGTTGACTACCGTCAGGTCGACAAACGTACGGCAACGCTATGAATTAGAGACCTCCCAGTCACTCTGTCATAAACATCCCTGCTCAGATCTTGCAAACTCAGGGCTGTGGCTTCCTTGGCTGAGTCTATCCAATTGCAGTGTGGTCTTCCTCTTTTCCTATTGCCTCCCATCTGACCAGGCATTATTGTCTTCTCTACTGAGTCATGCCTTCTCATGGGCCATTTCCACACGGGGGAATTAAAATGGCCCACTGCATCCTCTCACGGAGGTCATCTGCACCTTGGTAGGTCCAAGTAGGTCCAGACTACTTACTGAGATCCGCACCTCAGTCTGCTCTGAAACACCCCCAAGTGGTCCTCCAGCGTGCTTTTTAAAGAACAGTAGAAAACTGTTCTTTAATTTTTCGGAGTGCGCCATTGTGTTCCTGCTCACTTGTGCAGATTCGCAGGCTCGCACCAATGCGAGCCTGCAATCTGCGGAGGGAGGGCTTTAGGCGTGGTGAGCTTCAGCGGTTGGTCGGGACCCACGAACAACCAGAAGCTGCTATTTTGGATGCTGGACAGTGTGGATCTAAGACTTCGCACTGCTCCGATTCACCCTGGATGAGACGGAGGAGCCCTGTGGAAGGGCTTAAGGGACAGTCCATGTTGATCCGTGCCCAGAAGATCTGGTAAGTAACGGCACGGAGCGATTCCCTCACCGCGTGCGGAAATGGCCATGATACGTCCACAGGACAACAGTCTCAGTTTAGTCATCTTTGGCTTTCAGGGAGAGTTCAGGCTTGATTTGTTTGTTTGGCAGTCTAGAGTATCCTGACATGTCTACTGTATCTTGAATCAAGTGGTCATCCATGCACACTTCAAATTAATGCTGACCAAATGCAGATCTTAATATCTGTTTCAAAGTGTCTCAGATGAGAGCAGAAGTACAAGATGTAACTCACTGCCAGATTTACTTTTTGTTTTTCTCTGAAACTTGCACATCTATATTTAACATGGTGGTCATAACACTAATACCCACAGGTCAGAGTTAGAAATGCAACCCACTGTTAAGCAAGTAATCTACAGACAGGAAGTGGCAGTCTTTACTCTCAACAATATGCTCTCCAGGAAGAAAGATGGCAGAAGCCTCTTCTACTCATCTCTCAGAAAGAATTAAGGAGGGATGCATAAAAGCGCAGATGAGCTTTGGTATACCCCTATTAAAGTTATTTGGTAACTTTGGTATACCCCTATTAAAGTTAGTGGAATCAAAAGAGATGATTGTGACTTATCCTTTTGCAGTAGGTCAAGTTACTTAAAAGAGTGCAGGCTTATTTTAATATTTATATAGCTATATATGCTGAGCCTGGAAAGGTTACTTTTTGAACTAGAGTCCCCAGAATCCACAAATATGATCGCAACTGATCATGCTGCCTTAGGATTCAAGGGACTGTCATCAAAAAAATAAACCCTTTCAAGTTCTGCATAGATACATGAATATAGAGAACAAGCACGGGGTAGTGGTTTGAGAGTTGGACTATGACTCTGGAGACCAGGGTTTGAATCCCCACACAGCCATGGAAACCTACTGGGTGACTTTGGGCAAGTCATATTCTCTCAGCCTCAGAGGAAGACAAAAGCAACCCCTTGCCAAACAAATCTTTTCACGAAAACCCCATGATAGGTTCACCTTAGAGTCACCAGAAGTTGGAAACAACTTGACAGCACACAACAACAAAAATCCCACATGTTAATATATCAATAACTTACTTTCAAAACCAGGCTGACGTCCTATAACATTAGAGCTGGCTGGCTGTGTACAGCTGGGTAAAGTGCAATAATCTTCTAAATGCTCATGGCTTATGCCTCTGCATGCTTCATTTATTGGTTTCAGAAAGGTATATAAAAATACCTTCAGTAAAGACATAAATGTGATTTGTCCAGTGTCAACCATGCTAAACTTTATTACATTTTAAACTATATTTTTAGTTAGAAAAAGTTCTATTATTTCTACTAGATGGTGAGCATGGTGGTATTGTTTTAAAAAAAAACCAAAATGAAATAAAAGTAAGAAGTGACTCTAGACCTAATTTTGCAGTGCTAGATCAAAGTACTTATATATTACAGAGAATCCTTCTGCACAACTGCAGCCCAAATGGCAGTGTGTATTTTCTCCCTTCCTCTCTATGCCTTTTTCCTCCATACACAGTGGAAAAAAAACCCTTTTCTTATTACTATTATTACGTAAGATGACAATTTGCCCAATATTTAATTTCAGCAAAAACAGACAGACAGACAGATGATAGAATTTTTAGGAGCTTGAAAGATGCTGCTAGTACCATCCTAGGAAGAAGTAGTTGGAGCATTTTTGACATTTCTGGCTATTGCGCATTTGGGCGTCTTCTCATCCCCCCATTTTTGTGATGATGGCAACATACTAAAAGGAAAAAAAAAGCAGACCATAGACCATATCCCACACTCAAATGCAAATAACCTTTTATTCCAAGCCATATGGTAACTCTGAAAATGCAACTCTCCATCACAACTGTGTTCCACTTACTTGGGAATATTCACACTAAAAGTTTCTTCCCCTTGTGCTTGTTTACCTGCCCTTGTACTCTCCCTATATTTTTGCGCTTACCTTCCATGTAATGGAGGGGCAGGCTGCCAAGGTGAAGGTAACTTTCTCTGTCACTACGTTGAACGTGACACGAAACATGATGGCTCATATCCATGCGATCCCAAGGCCCAGTTAGAAAGGAAAGGATTGGAGCTCGCTCCACTGTCGAATCACATTGCTCTCATGCATCAGCAACCCACCACCCTTATCGATCCAGGCCAAAGCCTCAGAATGTTGAGAAGGCCATACTTTTCCCAGTAGCCTTTCTTCGTGAGTGTGTATGTGTGAGCAAGAGAAAGAGAGAGAGAGAGAACTAATCAGCTTAGCTGGTTTTACCAGTCTGAGTTGAGACTAACAGGTTAGCCAAACAGTTTGCATGGGGGAAGGGAGCTGAGATCTGAGTAAACAAATCAAATTGGCGCATTTATTAAAGCAGAGGAAACAGACCTCCTTTGAGAATTGCTCCTTTGTCTCTCCTCTCAACGCTGACACAGAGCCATGACACACATTGTACACTTAGACATGCTCCACAGGGAGCTGGGCTTCTATGTGTCTGTCTTAACTTTGAACTGCTGTTCAGCGCTACCAAGGGGTGACCTTTCCTTTGGGGTCCTGGCTGTTGCTCAAATAAATTTCTCCTATACGCAGAGAATGATAATTCCATTCTCCTTGCAACAATAGTAGCGCTGCCATATGATTGGCTTTGTTCAGGGTTATTCAACATTATTTACAGTTGGCTTAAATGTACTTGCAAACTCATTTCAAGGACTGATTCCTCTTCAAATATCTTTAGAGGAAAACTAACCATTCCTCAGAAAACAGGTTGACATATAATAATCTTATTATAATAAACACATCATGTTACAGTCTTATGTCCCAGCCAGATAATCTAATCAGACTTTGGAAGGTTTAATACATTCTATTGTCGATTGCTATGCTGGTTTTCCTCTCCTTTGTAAACCAGCACATTTGTATCTGCTAGGAATAGGGGTAATCATAAAGTCTCTGGTTGAAATCTTTTCTCTGCTGTACATCCCTTTTTCATTGGAAAGGGAGCACAGAAATTAGAATAACATAACCTTAACTTGAATTTACTGGCTGTGTTTGGGTGCAATGATGAGACAGAACTGCTTATAATTTTTTCCTATTGTTCATCATCAGTTGTTCTCCTTTGGCTCCTACCACCCAGTAGGAATGCTTAAACTAAACAAGGAACAAAGTCCTGAATTCTGTTAGTCCCAACTAAAGAGACCCATTAAATTAACAGGATTTACTGACACATTGACCCACCATTCAGCAATGGATTCATAGGTTCTACTCTAGTTAAAATGAACCAATAGGATTCAGGCTAAAAGCTTCCCATTACTACCAAGCCCAGCCTCCCAGCTTGTAGTTGTATGGTGGTCAGTTTTGAAGTGCAAGTGATAATCATGACAAGCCTCATAGCCATGCCCCAAAGAAGACAAAAAATGGAAGCTGCTGTGTTGGTCCATTTTCATTAGGAGCAAGAAAATAAAGGACAATGAGAATGGATTGGAAATAGAATGGGCAAAGGTCGAGTAGCATTGGACTTGGCCAGGAGATTGAAAGATAACCAAAAAGTCTTATATTGCTTTGAACTCAGGAATCTTAGATCAGATTCATTGATTCATCTAGCCCAGTCTACCCACTTGGGTTAGCATGACACTCTACCATGAGTCCTTCATATCATCTGCTCCCCAGTTGTTGTTTTTCAAACTGGAGATATACCCACCCATTGTCCAGATTTGGCAGAGACAGTCCTGTGTAATCCTCTTGTGCCCTACTTTTTCAGCTGCTTTTACAATGCCCCCATTTCTTTCTTCTCCTCCTCCTTCTTCCACTTTGCCACTTAGTCCTCAGCTTGCTCCAACCGCTGCAAACCGAGTTTCCAAATGCAAGAGTAGCTTGCTCTCAGTTAACTCAGCAGAGAGGAGAAGAGAGGAAGGGGGCAGAATCTTGCCCTTACCAGTAGATTTAGGCAAAAAGCAAACTGCTGCAGCCTTTTCAGTATTTTTTTTTCTTCCTCATTAACAACTTTTGCCATCTTGATCATGTTTTGGTGTCAGTTGGTCACACACTTCCCAGATTTCGTCTGTGAAATGTTGGAGAGTTTGTGGAGATGAATACAAACCATGAGATCTACCCTTGAACTGTACTCTTGCCTGAACTGGTAGGTCCTTCCAGTTCTTTGAATTGATGAGCTCAATCTTCATCTGTAGTTACTATTTATTTCTATTTATTTATATATTCATTCATTCATTCAGTTTATATCCCACCTTTCTCTCAAGATTGGTACTCACTACTGGTACTCACTAGTGATGTAATTTTTCGGAGGGAAAGTAACGGCACAGACATAGCCAACAGGAAAGAAGGAGACTATATTATTTTTATTTATTTTTATAAAGTTTTATATAAAAGCAATAAAACAAAACAAGATTAACATTCATTCAAGCTCATCAAAGATATAACACATAGGCCATTTCCACACAGGGTGAGGGAATCACCCCGCACCGCTACTTACTGGATCTTCTGGCTCCCCGGTCTGGTCCAGGCTGCTCTGGAGCAGTGTGTGGTCATCAATCCACTCTGCTCCGGCGTCCAAAATGGTGGCTTCTGGTTAGTTGTGGGTCTCAACCAACCGCTGAAGCTCACCAGCCTAAAGCCCGCCCTCGGCAGATTGCGTGCGAGCCTGTGAATCTGCACAAGGGAGCAGGCTCACAGTGGCGTGCTCCGTGCTTCGGAAAGACTGGAAAAATCAGGTCTTTCAAAAGCACACTGGAGGACCACTTGGGGTTGTTCTGGAGCAGACTGAGGTGCGGATCTACACTAAGTAGTCCGGACCCAGTCTGCTCCAAGGTGCAGACGTCCTCCGTGGAGGACGCACTGCACTGTTTTTATTACCCTGTGTGGAAATGGCCATAGATACCTACGTACATACCAAATTTATATTCTATTACTTTAATCTCCTTCTTCAATCATCCATGACTTCCCCCCGAATAAGAAATATTAGTAAATCCAAAATAAAAGGTTCAGCATGTCTGTCTATCACATTTTAAATGTTTTGTTCCTGTGTAATTACCATTCATTAATCAAAAATCAATGTTCACCATCTTTATATCTCCCCACAAGTTTCTGAAATATTTTATCACACATTCCCAATTTTTGGTAAATTTTTCACATTTATCTCCTGTTAGCACATAAGTAAACCTGTCCATTTGTAGTATATCAAAAAGCTTCATCTTCCAATCAGCTATAGAGGGGAATGTTTTTTGTTTCCATATTTGAGCTAATAACATTCTAGCAGTCGCTGTCATATAGAATATTAACTTACCAGCCTTTTTTTCTATATCGTTGCTCATTATTGTGATGGATAGTGGAGCCCAGGCCATTTCCGCACTAGACTGTTATAGCGCTATTATTCCACTTACAACATCCTATGGAATCCTGGGGTTTGCAGTTTCAGGAGGGGCTGGCCAGCCCCTCCCTAAACTGCAAACCCCAGGATTCCATAGGATGTTGCAAGTGGAATAATAGCGCTATAACAGTCTAGTGCGGAAATGGCCTAGTCTCCTTCTTTCCTGCTGATGCTTTCCAGTACTTATTCCTGCTACAGACAAAACCAATAAATATCAAGAAACTAGCTCCATGTTTTTAAGAAAACATCCAAGGATGATGCATTGATTTCTAGATTCAAAAGCCAACCTTGTTCAATTCATCATTGCACATCATGATTTAGTTGAAGAGGAACGGCTGAATCCATTTTGCCTATGTGTAATCACAAGACACTTTTTTATTAGCACTGAATATGTCTAGACTCTAGCACTGACAAACAATTGCAGCTATATTTTATTGTAATTCAGGTAGCAAATAATAAAAATATATTTAACAAATCAAGTCATTAGTTTCATCTGAATTTCCAGCAGTGGTGTACTGGTAAATTGAGAAGTTCTGAAGCATATCATCATGACTTTTTTTGGTGTGTATATGTGTTACATGTGTGTGGGCACATACATACAAACCAGCATATGCAGCACACCAAAAGCTGCAGTACCTAACATTAAATTGAATTTATTTGAATTATCATGACTGAAATTCTAATCATATTTATCTGAGAGTAAGTCCCACTGAACTCTGTGGTTTGCGTGCACAATAAAGGTACATGTCTTACTTAAATTTGTCCATTTTTTTATGGACAAAATTTTATGGACAAAATTTGCTGAAGTGCAATTTGTTGATGATAGGGTGCCTTGGAGGTCACCATAAGTCGAAGAACAACAAATTGTGTATCAGTGTGTTGGTGGTCCTGTTACACTGGCCTAAAGATAGGAACATTTTCCACTTCAGTTCCATGCATCAGGAATCTGGGCTCTTTCCAAACAAAGCAAAGCAATCGACAAAGCATTTTATGTCCACCTAGTAAGTTCTGCTTTGAAACTGGGGTGAAACCTATACAACCTCCATCACTTGATTAAAACTGAACTCTTTGTAACACTTTAGCTACTTGCAATTTTGCTAGATTATTATGCAGTTTGGAAACCAGAGATACGTACATTAATAGAAAAGGGTTGACATGTTTTATTAATAAGTTAAAAGAAATTAAGGCCCTTACTGAACCATGCCTCAATAGTGCATTGTTGTGTTTCAATTCCAGCATTGCCATTTCCATGATGGTATCAGGTTCTGAATGCTCTCTACCACACCCTTTCGACTTAAGCAGATGAGTAGCATCAGTGCCACTGGTATTCCCTCCACATTGCAGTGTCATTGGCAAGTCCTTTTCCTCACCTTTTCCCCACTCCACAGTTTGTGATTGATTGGGTTTTGGGGGGGGGGGTTGTAAGCCATACTCATGCAGCAATTTTGCAACACCTGTGCACTATTGCGTTTTTGCACTATAACACTAAATGTATTTTAAAAATAAAAAAACTAACTCAAAGGAGAAATTTAGAATAAACAGAGAAGTGATAGATTTCAAACTTGCCAGGCCATGGGAGTAGCTGAGGGAGAGACAACCTGGGAATGCCCATACCAGGCCCAATCCTGAATTGGCTACAGCAGGAAGCGCTATCAAGCACTATTGAGAAACCATGCTCATGCAGCTGACGGGATTGTGGGGCCATTACTGGATTTTTTCCAGCCTTGAAAAAGGGCAAATTTCCAACACATGGCAACATGATAGAAACTGATTAGTGATGACGTTGTGCAATAGCACAGGTCCTGGACAGAGAACAAGGCATTGCTGTGGTGGTACGACAATTTTGTGCGGTAACGGCCTAACTCAATTACATTTATATTAGAAGGAGAAAAATCAATCATTGTGTTTATGTTCAATTATCATTTAAATTTAAGTAGTGCTTACACTAAAAGCCTTAAAAACATGGAGCTGAAAAATGCTGTGCTAATTTTCTACTTGTTTTTGTGTGATGTTTTACACAGACACACACAAATAAATACATACATACATACATACTGAAAATGCCATCCATAATTTTACTACCAGTATCTCTTGCTGTCCTCATCTTGACCTTGGGAGAGAAGAAAACAACTACATGAGTTTCTGAAACTCTTATTTCTCATCCACCCCAACAAAAGCCCTTCTCCTCAATTCTCTTTCTCTCTCTCTTGTGATAATAAGGGACACTCAACTCGTGCACTTTCTTTATTATTATTTATTTGTTTGTTTGTTTGTTTGTATCCCACCTCTCCATATGGATCGAGGCGGCGAACAACTTACAAATAGCATGTATTTCGAAACATTTTCTATACATGCCCCCAACAAGCTGGGTACTCATTTTACCGACCTGTGAAAGGATGGAAGGCTGAGTCAACCTTGGAGCCGGGCAGGATCTAACTCATAACCTTGTGGCTTGCAGTACTGGCATTTAACCACTGTGCCACCAGGGCTCTTTAGCTTATTAATTCCCAACAGAAGTCTTAGGATTAAAAACTTTAAAATCAACTTTCCTGGGATTGAGGAGGAGACTGTGGCCATTTCTGCACGAGAGGGGAGGAGTGGTTCACTGCGTGTCAAGAGCAGTGTTTTTATAGTCCGATTTGGAAACTGAATTCAGAAATTCAGAAACGGTGATGTCTGCACCCCTCCATTGCAGAGAACAGTGGTTGCTGCGTCCACAACAGCAAGTCCCTGGCCACTCCCATTCCTCTCCCTCACCCCACCCCATCATCGCTGATTGGTCTGTTTTTGAAAAGACACACACACATTTTTAACACGTTTCTGTGTTGCTACACTTCTGCGTAGGAATGTATGTTCGTTGATATGTAGAAAAAAGCATGTTTTAACAGTCCGTTACCAGATCCACTCTCCTCCTGCTGTCTGTTTAGTGCACAAAGGCAAACATGATGACAGCCTGTCCTTTGATGAGCAGAGAGAGATAGGGATGGAAATGACAGAAATGACAGCTTGGTAACACCCATAGCCGGCCACTTCTGCAATGTGAATCAATGCTACACTTCTGCATGTAGGCGAAAACCAAAGCAGAACCAGTTTGGGAGATTTACATCTGTTTTCACATACAGCGGTTTCGCATCACAGTGAACTGCAGTGAACCATTCTAGGAGCTGAAAACATGCAGAACCATGAGGAAAACTATGGGCTTTTCCACACTTTGGGGGGAAAACGGGGCAGTCCGTTACTCACTGGACTGGTATGCTCCCCCCCAACGATCCACGCTGATCTGGAGCAGCGTGTGCCCGCGCTACACACTCTCCGGAGACGAAAATGGAGGCTTGGAGAAGCACACCAGCTGGAAGCCCGCCCCCAGAAGATCTGCAGCCTTGCGCTGGTGCGAGCCTGCACATCTACACTTAGCGCAGCGACGGACTGGGCCGCGCCGGGCTATTGAAATTCCTCTTTAAATTGGTCTTTCAATAGCACGGTGAACCACCAGTTCTGGGCGTTCCGGAGCGGGCTGAAGTCCGAACATACAGTAAGTAGTCCGGACCCAGTTCGCCCCCAAGTGCAAACGTCCTCAACAGAGGACGCGCCGCCCCATTTTAAAAATAAAATGCGGAAAAGGCCTCAGATGCTAAAACGGTACAACGTGCAGACCGGAGGGTAAGAATTTGATGCTGCCATGACGTATCAACCTCGTAAGGAAATTGCCTGTATCTGGTGTCCACCATAGACTACTGGAGAACCAATTGGATGAAAAGAAGTCCATCTTTTTCCAAGCTGCCCTTGCTAGTTGTTGGCTTAAAACTTTTTATCTTGGAATAATTGATTCAAGAGTCCATTGAGAGTTTTCACAAAAGAAAGAAATTATTGTAGTCAATAGTCATAAATATGATCCTGGGTGCTGGTACCTCAGAAAAAAGAAATGCAGGTCTTCCACATCAATAGCTTGAATTAAAATACTGTACTCTTACCATGAACTAAAGTAAGTTGCTTGGCTCTTGTGACTAATATCGTAATTCTTCAACCCCAAAGGAAAAAAAAAATAACAGCAATGAGAAAATGTCCCAGAGAACTAGGGACTGAGTAATGAATGTAAAATTGGTTCATTTTTTTTAGCACTGTCTCTCATCTAATTAATTAATGACTTAATTCTGGAATTAAGTGCATACTGAAATGTCAATTTATGTCAATCTCTTTAGTTAAAAATAAATTCAATTGTTGCCCCTTTTTGTTAGAAGATTACCAAATTAATAACTTCACTCATTTTTACTAGTTAGTTCACATCACAATTGCACATGTATCTAGTAGGAGACACAGACTTGAGAACAGAAGCAGAATAGTTTGGATTTTTGAAAATACTCCCCTGCCTCAACATGGGGATAGCAATAGTTTGACCATGTGGAAGGGCTATAGCTTAGTGGTGGCGCAAAGATTCTCTGTTATAGCAGTGGTGTGAACCTTCAGTTCTCCAGATGTTCTGGACTACAGTTCCTTAGTACTCGGCATGCTGAGTGGGCTGCCTAGGTCCAGCAGCTGATGGAAGGCCCTCTGTCCATCCCAACTATGACTGCCCTGGCCTCTGAGGGAAAGAATAGCAAATGTGCACACCTCCATTGTGCCTAGGCTGAGTAACTGACTAGCTCATTTAAAGTCTGGAGTACAATGCAGAGCAAATTTGCTGCATCCTTGACATGGAAGCAACCACCCATCCTGATGTTAGCACTAAACAAGATGGAGAGTTCTTGATTTGTTTCACCACAGGAAAAATCTAAGTAAAGTAAAAATCTAAATAGCAGTGATCCAGAAGCAGTTTACGTGCACCAGCATCTTACTTATTCCAGAGAAGGAATTGAGCCTTATAGGTGTGCCTGAAGTGGCCTAACTTTATAAGGTTAGATTCAGTGTCAGCCAGTGAGCTGCTTAGTTGAATGGAAACTTGCAACTGTCCTAACCTGACCCACTAATCATTTTATCAATACCTAGCAATGTGTGGTCTTCCAGCTGTTGTGGTGCAATTCTCATCAACACTAGCCAGCTAGTGGTGGGGAACCATGAGATTAGCAGTTCAACAACATGTGCAAGCCACAATTTGCACACTTCTGCTGCAGACAGTTGTGTGTTATTATCTATACATACCATCCTTCTGCAATCCAGCATCCTCCAAAACACATTGGACCATAGGTCCCATAATTCCCAGAAAAATGAATTTGACTGTACTGTCTGGGTGTGATGAAAGCTGTAATCCAGCACATCCAGTATCAGAAAACAATGGGAGCTGTAGTTTAATGCATTTGGGAGGCAGCAGGTTGAGAAAGGCTAATGCCATATGAAGACAAGCCTTAGCTAACTGAGAGCACCAATGATCCTATTACCATCACAACCACCCCTTTATCCTCTTCCTACTCTTTTGTCCTCCACCCACCTGTCCTACCTTATCTCTTCTAAAGGTGATAGAATAAGACTTGAGGAGTTCTCACCTAACATTTTTCTGTTTCTAGCAATTTTAGCCCTGCAGGGACCACCTGTCCAATTTTCAGTTCTAGTTTTCAGGTGGATTTTGCTTGCTGCATTTTCCAGTAAGCAAGACAGGAAATAGCAGCCAAACAAGCAGAGACTCTCCATTCATAGCTGAAACTGCTTTGCTGAATATCCTTTATGCATCCGTATGGATTAAGCCATTTTTTTTTCATTGCATGATTAGGAATGGCTCCCAATGTCACCCCCAAGCAGTTTAATCTTTGAGAAATCAATTTGGATTAGCAAAGAAAAGAAAAATGGGGTTGTCAGGTGGGGAAACCTACTAACTTGTTTTCAAAGCAAAGCAAAGATATACCAGCAAGCGTGGCAGCCTCTTTGCAAGGCTGCGGTCCTATACACACGCACCTAAGTAAGTCCCACTGAACTTATAGTGAGGCTTATTTGTAAGTAGACTTATAAGTAGATGTCAGAGCCCTGGTGGCACAGTGGTTAAATGCCGGTACTGCAGCCACAACATTGTGAGTTTGATCCTGCAGGACTCTGGGCTGACTCAGCCTTCCATCCTTCTGTAGGTCAGTAAAATGAGTACCCAGCTTGTTGGGGGCAATTAGCTAAATAAATTGTAAACTGCTTAAGGAGTGCTCTACACTGGTAAGCAGTATAGAAATGTAACTGCTAACTGCAACTGCTATAAAAAAGTGTACTCTTAATGCTATATTTTGGGCAGATCTTCTACAGAATGAATTTCTTCTACATCTTTTCCTTTCTATTTCCCTTTCCAACTCATCA
The DNA here is from genome assembly GCA_948474755.1 of Ctenosaura bakeri. Lineage (NCBI taxonomy): Eukaryota > Metazoa > Chordata > Lepidosauria > Squamata > Iguanidae > Ctenosaura > Ctenosaura bakeri. The sequence continues at coordinate 276,790 of CAOLHI010000147.1, forward strand.
GCAGACCAGGATTGCTGTAGAAGCAGGGCTTGAAAGGTCAAAGCACTGGGACTTTTGGATGAGCAGGGGCGATAGCGTCATCTGCCTACAACTGTAATCTGCACCGGAGTGTGTGTGTGTGTGAGAGAGAGAGAGTGTGACTGTGAGACAGAAACAGAGAGAGAGATGCATGTTCCCAGCAACAATTTATTGCGATGTCATTTTATCTCTGTTATTATACAAAGTACTTGTGTTTTAGTCAATTAAGTCCTATTAGCTGTACAAATTATCTTTTCCTGGTAGTAATGTTGGTGGTTGTTGTTGTTGTTGTTGTTATTGTTGTTGTTGTGTGCCTTCAAGTTGTTTCCGACTTACGGTGACCCCAAAGCAAACCTGTCACAGGGTTTTTCTGTGCCTGAGTGTGTGACATGCCCTAGGATATCCAGCGGGCTGAATGGAGAATCGAACCTTGGTCTCCGGGCTTGTAGTCCAGTGTTCAAACCACTATACCACACTGGCTCTCAATGCTAGTTAGCCACTTGCTTTTTTTTTTTTTTTTTTGGTGAGGAGACTCTTTTGGAGGATGTAGCTGTAGCAAGAATGGGAACTGTGCAGCCTTTCAGCTGTTGTTAGACTGCAAGTCCCCGCAGGCCTAGCCAGCAAAGCCAAAGGTGAGCAACGCTGAGCATTGTAGTTCAACAACATCTAGAGAAATACATAGTTCCCAGCCCTAGGCTATAGGGACTGTTGTCATGAATACCTGTACTCCAAAATTTACCATTGCACAATTGCTCCAGACCCTTTGTTACATTTGCATCCCTCCAAAAAATGTGATTAAAAATCCAAAGACAACACATACCATAATATCCACATAAAACATCATAACTGAAATGTATCATGATGCTTTCTGTAGATATTGTGGTATAATTATATGTGTTGTCCTTGACATTTCTATTATTTGTATTTATGTAGCTGCTGGAGAAAGCTATTGAAATATATACATGGGCCAAAATGTGTTGGGCTTGTTCTACAATAAAAAAATACATTTTTAAATAAATCCACTAAGCCCTTGGAGACAATTCTCCTCTTTTTTCCTCAAAACCCAAAGGCAACCAACATGATCAAGTGAAATTTTATCCTTTTGTTGACTTTAAGTGGGAGATGGGTGGAGGCAAACTAACACAGAAGTACCAATTTATGCAAATTAGCAATGGGATATATATATATATATTTAAAGAAAAAAAAAGGTAAGTTGCAGGTGCGAATCTGGGTTAGCAGGGTTAAAGCCCTCTATCATTGTGTCAGGAGTATAGTTTAGATCACCCCTGCAATTTCCTTAAAAAAAAGTTTCACTGCTATTTCTAATTGCATGAACACAAAAGTGGACAGTTATGACTTTTCTTTGCTGTTTTCTTTGTGCAACCTACTATGTCCCCCAATAATATGCTGCCAGATCACTGCTGGATTCTCTCTGGAGCCCACTACTGTCCAAAATGGGGAACTATGTTCCCAGAAGCTTCCAGGAGATTCTCCATTTTAAACCATTTGGGCTCATCTGCACATTCTTGGACCCCAAATAGCTCTGAAAGTGCCTTCCAGTTTTGAAAAAATGGATGACTCGCTGCAGTGGTGGTGGTGGAGGAAAATAGATCGGATGTGGTCCCACTGCAGTTCCCAAGCAGCTTTAAAGTCCAGAAATACTACCAGAGGGAAAGGTAGGCAGCCTTAAGCAATGTGTTGCCCTTAGCTCTGATACTTGGCAGGTATCTTCAAGCAGGTCAACTAAGTCAATACCAAGAAGAAACTACGTTCAGACATACATTCTTTGTTTTCTTCAGACTATGATATTCATAGCTATCATAAAAATAGTGTCCCCAATGTGGTTGCTATCCACAGCCAACTCAAAATGTTTAGCTGCCTTAGTCAAAGTAAAAAAGGGTGACTCTCCATTCCATGTACAGAAACTAACCAGATTTCAGTATATTACCAGAGGATTGCAGGCTAACTTTGGGTGTCCAGGGTATGCTGACTGCAATACACACAAGTCTGTTCTCCAATAACTGTCTGTCATTTTCTGTCTGACAGGATCTTCTATCTGAGGTAGCCACCTCACTGCCTAATCACAAGGTTGGCCTCGTTCCTTTCTATTACAAGACACTTCACACACACACAATTCACAGTGGTAGCAAAGTGTGGGCGGGTTGGGCTGTACAAGTCTATCCTTCCAAAGAAGCAACCAACCAACCAAGCAATGGGACCACACATCAATGCAAAAGAGGCAACCATTTGTTTTTGAGATTAAGCACTAAGGAATCTAGTAAGAATTTAAAGTAATTTGAGCAAAATACAGGAAAATTAGAAACACTAATAGCACTTGTATTTCTGGGCAGGGGGAAGAGCTGGTTCAAATAACCAACACTGTTGAGAAGGTGGGCATGACAAGCTAGACACCTACCAAAAATCTTTCTTCTATATCTGCCAAAGGTACAGATGCCCTGTTCTCTTTTCTAAGGTCTATGTGTAATTAAGACATCCATTCACTACTTGAGAAAATCTGAATATACCTAAACTGAATTCCTAACAAGCATCTTTAATTCTGCAAACTAGTTCCAAACCATGCTGACTTAGGAAATTCACGTCTGTGGAATGCTAGTGCACATAATCTGTTTTGAATAATCAAAGGAGCCTCTCTCATTGGCACTTTCTAGATGTGTTGGACTAGAACTCCCATACTGGCTGGGGTGATGTTTTGAATTCCAACATATCTGAAGGTCCACAGACTGAGGAAAACTGATCTAAATTCTAACAGTGGGCAATTTATTAAGTATTATTTCTTCAGATATTTCCTGGAGTTTTGTGGGGAATCCCCCTTCCCCCGGTTGAAAGCTTTTATTATTTAGGACTTCTTTCTGTGCAAGACAGCAAAAACATTGTAGCATTTCTTCATCTATAAATGAAGTTCTCAACCAACCAACCAACCAACCTTCTCTTTCTTTCTTTCTTTCTTTCTTTCTTTCTTTCTTTCTTTCTTTCTTTCTTTCTTTCCTTTCTAATTAGTAAAATGGCCTGCATCCTTCTCCTCAAGAAATTAATGAGTAAGCCAGTTAATTATCAGCTACAAAAGAGAGTACAGGGTGAAGTACACATCTGTGAGCTCAGAAGGTCATGGCCCACATCTTGTCATCTTCTCTCCTGGCTTCCATGCTGTCCTACAATCATGTGTTTGAGCACCACCTACCTTTTCTACAGTGCAAACACACTCACCAAGGGCACCGTTGTAGATTTCAATCAGCAGGGGAAAGGACCAGCAAAGAACAGTCTTAGAAACATTTAAAGTTGAACTGTGCCCCCACCACTCCAATCATGATGATTGTTTCACATCCCTCTTGCTCTCTGCCTTCCTCTCTCACAGGTTGTTTTATTTTCAGTTCTTTATTCTTAACAATAGTTTGCTGTGATCCCTGAGCTGGCAAACTATGGTCATCATTTGCCTTTCAAACCAGAATTGCAAACCATCATTTGGAGAGTGAGCACTAACTATGGTTTGCCAGTTCAAACAAATTATGTGTTGTGTTCACTAGTGAACAACTAGTGAAGACATAGCTCATTTACAGTCCTCCAAACTATAGTTTCTGGGGAATAATTTCGTATTTGATTGACAGGGAGATGTCCCTGTTGAGATCAAAAACCCACAGACAATTCAAACCCACTATTTTTGATTTTTTAAAAAATCTTTAGATGTCCAAGAAAACACTGTCATTGCTTGTTCCCCCAATTTTCTAGAACAGGAATGGGATATTCTGTTCTCTTGTTTGACCTTGGTTGGGTTTTAGTTTTGCAACACTTGGATCTGTACAGTGTTGAATGGACAACAATGTGCTCAGTGAAAAACCCTCCATTTGGGATAGAAAGGTGTTTTAAAACAGCTTAGAACAGGAAATCAAGCAGTTGCATAACTAATAGCTACTCTGAGGAATTCATTAGGCAGAGAATGTTACAAAAATGTTATAAACCACCATTTTCCACACTATTGTACATCCATTCTTTGCTAGCGGCCAAATTGATGCGATGTGTTTCTATCAGGCAAGATTTCCCCTACTGTATCAGTAAGCATTTCCCATTTCAGTTACTTTGCTCTGTGAGTGTCTTACCAACTTCAAACTCCTTTAAGAACTAAAGTCAGAGAAAATTTCAGCCTGAATTACTAGAATTAATATTCTACCAGGCAGATTCTGTTGTAACTCCAAAGCTTGCCAATTCTAAAGCAACAAAAGCTGGTCAATTAAAAGTATTGCTTCATCTTCTTAGTGTAGTCTCTCCATGATCAACAAAACAACAACTGTCTTTCAACCAATTGTGCTATACTATGAGGCCACTTAGATTCTAAAAGAATGTTCTGATTAATGATATTACGCAGCCTGTAGTCTTAATCCTTTGGAAATCAACAGATGTACAGCCATCAATTTAGCTGGATAAGAACTAGAGCTATCAATTACCAAGTATCTGGATCAGCATGTGCCAGCTGCTAAAATACATGATTTCTCATAAGGAATGGAGACTTCAAAATACATGTTGACCCATCATAAACACTCCACTCTCAGCATCCTTTTAGTGACATATGCAAGCATATTTCCACCTGGTGCTTCTGTATATATTTTTGTGGTTGTTGTAAAGGTTGATGTTCTCTTTCTTCCTTGGCAATGACCAAAGCCTCCAAGACTCACTATGTCACTTTGACAGTTCTACCATGGCCATTTGGGTTGCTGGTGGAAAGAATAGGGGATCAGAGAAGAACGGTTTGATGATGTCTTCTGCTGAGACCTCCAGAGAACCCTGGCAGATTGCAGTGGAAGTTGACCTCAGTCTATGTCTGGTTAAGGAAACATAACTAGATGCTTCCCCATCCCCACCCCCCCAGCCATGGGAAAGACATGGGGGGTTACTAAAGAGTGAGTCCTGGGCATGGTGACAGAGGATCCAAAGCAGCATTCCATATGAAAAATTCTTACACTTCATGCAATTATGTATGATCTTCACCAATAAAAATTAAGTTGATGGAGGGTGACACCTCATCATCTAATTTATGAGAAAAACATTATGTTTCCCTTTGAGACACTTTTGGTCAGCAATCCCCATTTTCAGAGAGTCAATGTTAATGCAAGTTTCACTGACAAATCAGCACTCGCTGTCCCTGACTCTTTAAGCATTGAGGAAAACAAGCATGGTAATATTTTCCAATTGTGGATTTAAATTGTCACATCTGGAAGAATTTTACATTTTGCATAACTTTTAAACTTACCAGAATTGTCAATATCCCTTATAGCATTTCCTCAGTACTTCCTACAAACATCCCTGTAAGGTAGGATAGTAATTAGTGTTCCCATGTCATGGAGATAAGCACTAAAACTGAGGCACAGAAGTTTTCTAAAGGTTGAGTTACTCAGTGTGGCCATGGCTGAAATTCTATCAATGTACCTAACAAGCCTGGAGGAGGAGATCTGAGTAGGATTTTGGGAGCTGAGAGGATGGAAAGAATTCAGGGAAATGTGTTCTTTGTTTGAAACTGAGATGTTACAGTGTACTGTGTGTGGAACCAGCATAAGGCTAGATATGTATTTTATGTATATAGTAAAGCTTCACTGGTTTTATTTTCTACAACTCTGTCTGAATGTTTTAAGAAATGGTAAGAAGAACTCAGTCACACATTGAAATCATTGATCCACAGATCCACATGTCCAGTATAGTGGTCACTTTGAGGCCCATGTCCCAGATCCACGGAGGGATCCCAAGGGTAAAAGGGGGTGGTGAGTGATACAAGCTCAAGGGTTGGAACTGCAGGGCCAAACTGGATATAGGTTCCATCACAATCTTCAATATTGAATCAGTCTTCAACACTGAGAATGTTCTTCACCTGAGGGCAACAGGTTGACTTGAGTAGGCTTCATGGGTCATACTCCTCTCCTCTGATATATCATTGCCACCTCTTGGGATCTGGTGCCTGAGGCAACCAATTCATTCTGCCCAGTGGTAGGCCAGCACTGGCTACTCCTAAAACACAGAGGAATAGATCTTAATAAAAGCTGGTTGTGTTGTTGTTTTGCATCTTCATGTTGACTCCAACTTATAGCAACACTCTCATAGGGCTTTCTTCACAAATGTTCAGAGGAAGACTGAAAATTACCGAGTAGGTTTTCACAGCTGACCAGGGATTCAAACCTTGGTCTCTCGGAGTCTTAGCCTAACACTCAAAACCATTACACCATACTATCTCTCCCTGAAAGTGGATGGGGCATCTTGAAGTTTGGACTATTTAGTGAGTTCCTGACAGAAAAGTAACTTTTTTCAGCATCTTTCTGGTTTTCGTCTCAGCAACCCAGCTGCTATGTTTTCAACAACTATAATTCATGGGAAAAAATATGTAATTTAAGATAAATTAACCCAGTGCATTGAGACACACTTACTTGTCCAGTAAACAGACTCTTTCCTGCTGCCTCAGCAGGGAAATATTTAATGAGCTTCCTAACAGAATATGGCGGTTGGAAACACTTACATGGTTTCCTGATTATCTTTATCTTTCAAAGTCACCTGCTCTACTCTATTGTTGCGTTGATTTCTTCCTCCTCTAACAATAGTAAGCTGGCTGCAGAAATAAATGTGGGATTCAAATTCAGAGTGACAAAAGTGTGGGTGGATATATGGAGGATGTGCCCACCTGATATGCCGAGATGTGACTGAAACTGAAGAGTCATGGTCCTTGTATCACAACCTATCTACTCTGTACTGTAAAAGTGGATAAACCAAACTGGCAAGAACACATGCTGTTGCTTTGTTACTCTGTTCAGAGAGATGAGAGCTTCACTGAAGCTGGATGGCTTGCCCAGAGGCATTATGGGAGTCATTAAAAAGGATCTTGTGAGACTTGCTTGGAGTTTGGAAAAGCAGAGCCTATCCCAACATCAGTTCCTAAACTGTGTGCCTTCATGTCAGAATTTGAAGTGTGCTTTGAAAGGATAAACCACCGATTGCCTTGTGGACATCCACCAGTCTGTGTGGTAGCAGGTAGCATGATACTCCCACATCTCTTTGTCAGCACTTGAGCAGAAACATTATATTGTGGGCTAAAGTAGTTGAAAAGCACCGTGTGTTCCTGCTGAGAAATGTGGAGGAATCCCCAGAATATCACATTGGCTGAGAAAGACCTAAAGGATGAGCAGGGCAGGACACGCCAGATACAACTGGAAAGAGGCAGCCTTCCCATTGGAGGAACTATTTTTATACATGTACCACTCCCCCATTTTGGAAAGGATGTAAAATCTGTGGCTCATGGCTTGAACTTAACCCAAGTGGCTGGTCCACTTGGCTGCAGATACCCCGGGTGAGGCTTGCTCCCCTCAGATAAGTAGGATAGCAACTGATCCCTGGTCTCATGGAGAGCTTCTCCAGGCCACCGCACAGTTAGCTGTGCTCTTCACTCAACCTCCCTGGCTGTGGAAAGAGATGGGAGTGGGTGAAAATCAAAGCCACCTTAGGATTCAGCTTCTTCCTTAAGCAGCATATTGCAGTTCTGGGTGAATCTGCTTCACCTCTCCCTCACCCTCCCTCTTAGGAAGAAGGGAGGCAACCAAAGTCAGTGATCCCCCCATGTAGAGAGGCATGGAGTCAGTGGTATTGCTATAAGGAGAGGAAAACTGAAAGCATTTTCCCCAGATAAAAATTCTGGCTCCCACAATGAAATTTTCCTTCAGTCTCTAAATTTCTAGCATTCCAGAGTACGAGAAACTGAAAATCATTCAAACCTAGAACTCGTGTTTGCTGTATTCACATTCCTTGCCTGCCCCTTTTCCTTGGATGCCTGAACTGTATTAAAAGATCAACTGAGGTTACTGCAGTGCTTGAAATCTGGAGGTGGAAAGAAAATTTCATGGAGTGCAGTACCCTCATTGTGACTACCTTTCGCTATGCCCCCACTATGGAGTAATTGCACTGTGTCCCTGCCTGTACCATTCCTTTCTCCATAATGGAGAAAGCAGAACTTGGAAAAGACAAGTTTTAAAGCTATAACTCGTAGATGCCTACACCTTTAATAAGTGTATAGAAGAGGGAATTTCAACAGGTGTAGCTTATATGACAAGTTACACCTCCAGCTGTTGAAATTATCTCTTTGAAATGATTCTTAAAGATGCTAAATACATGTTTCTTGTTGTCAATATCTAAGTTTTTGTTTTGTTATCAAGAATGTGTCCAATATTTATCCAGGAGGGCAAATTGTTTCCCAACTATCTGTTTCATGGCTGCAAGTGCCCAAACAGGATCTCGGAGTTCATTGGGACAAGAAGACAATGAAAAAGAACATCAAGGAATGGTGTCAGAATCAAGCCTCAGCCAAAGCACGCACACACACACACACACACAAAAAAAAAGGGCAAGAGCATCATTAGAAGTAGCAGATATAGATAGCTTTGTCTATAGGCAGTCCTATGTGAAATTAACACACTGGTGTTTTGCCAATTGGTCACACAACAGGAAACAAGCCAAAGAGGAGTCCAGAAAAAAGACCAGGGGTCAAAGTAGGCAAGAAAATCTGATAGCAAAGAGGAATGCTGGAAACAGGGTTCACAGCAAATGAGAGCAGATGGTGAATCCAGCAGCTCACAGGTAGTTACTGGGGGAGGCCAGGCTGTTGCTCTACAGGACAGATTTAGCAATAAGGCTCTGTTGGATTCATGCACTCTGGCACAGCTGAGCATTCTCAGATTGTTGCTTCTGTCTTAGTTTCTCCTGAGGACGCAGGAGCCTTTCTGCCTCCATGTCAGTGTCTTCAGTCTACTGCTTTGGGGAAGAGGAATCCCTAGTCTCACAATTGGTCTCCAATGGCCCCAGAAGGTAGCCAGCAACTGAAGGACCCAGCTCCTCCTCTAAATCCCCCTTCTGAGGTTTTTGTCTCCCCTTCGCAATTGAGGGGAACTCCTCAATGTACGCCATGACACTATCAAAAGTGTCATGGTGTTACTGCAGTTTAGGCCTCCTTGGAGATACCCCTAGATATCATTTTGATATCAATAATTTGGCTCTCTTCCACCACCCCCTCCACATATTTGTGAGGCTCCCGGACAAGCACAGAACTAGGCTCGGCCACTAATCGCTGGACATTCCATTCTCCACCCAGACAGGCCAGAAATAGCCAGATCACCACTTTAGGAGACCTCTCTGCAAACGCCCTCATTATGTATGCACGCTGTTTACAAAGGGCTCCCTGCCCCGAGCAGGCAACTTGGCAAGCTGAATACTCAACTGCCAAGCACTGATTATTTGCATACTGTCTACATTTTTGTCAGTTCAGACTTAACTCAATCATGGTAAATTTTGACCTTTCCGAAGCTTTTTCCCGCATCCGAAACTCATTGTTTTCCCCAAGTACGGCACAGCCTGCAGTTACATTTCTCCCTATAAAAACCCGATTCCGAAACCGTCCTCAGATCGCTCCCGAGTTCCAGACCGCCTTGCTGCTGCTTTGCTTGGCGAGCCTCCCCTCAGCTCCATGTGCTGAGCCACATCGAACCCCACCATCGCTCTCTATCTTCTTTCCGGGCTTCAGGAACAAGTTTCGTATCACCTGAATCTACTATCCCTCTGAAAATCCCACTATCATACTCACACCTTTATTTTCCTTAGTTATCTGTGTGCGTGTGTTGCTTACATTGTGTGCCTGTATTTAATAAAGATCATTCATTATTTCCAACACGTTTTGCTTCTTGACTTGGCCTGACCCCGTAAACATTGGGTTACAAGATCCTGCTCCGTTACCCTGTCTCTCGTAGTGCCAACCAGTGCTTTTGACTAATTTCCCCATCTTGTGTACTTGTAAGGTTATTTAGGTGTCCCTTCTGGGACCCCCAGTAAACAGGGTAACAATGGAAAAGCTGGCTTATTTAGTTGAAAGAGCCCTATCACAGCCCAGCCTACATTGTTTACAAAATCAGTGAAACACACTTAAGCAAGAAATGTATTGGATAGCTTTGCTGCAATAAAATACCATAGCATTTTGAGATTAGTTAGCACTCTGTGTGTGTGTGTGTGTGTGTGTGTTTTGGTCCTAATAGAATATCAGGAGTTTGTACTGCCTTAAATATTTTATTGTTTTAACTAAGTTTGCACTCCACTCTGGCAGCCATATGGATGAAGGATGGTTTAGAAACATCATAATTTCCAACAAATGCAACACCAGCTATCCCATTTGTTATCTTCTAAAGCCCTAGAACAAGTAGTTTGATCATCTCTTAATTTTTTCTGCTAAGGATGATCTTTATTCTCAGTGGGAAATACTCAAATATTTAAGTGGGATATATTCAAGTACATGGGATTCAGTCAATATTGGAGAATATACCACACTAAAATATGATGTGTACAGAAAAAATTGATATCCTTACTTTGATTTATCTGTATTTGTCTTACTGTACTCCCTTTGTACTCCCCCTCCTTCTACCACCTTGTTTGAATATGAAAGCCAATCAAAGCCCATATGCTAGGGTTTAACAGCTAAATGGAGTGAGAAAAATCTCCAATTAACTAAAGATGATGTCTTCTCAGCAGACGATATAAAAGTTCTTTCCCTGAGCTCAAAACTAGTAAAAGCTAATTCAACAGACACTACACTTTCCAATTAAACTTTAGATGAATATTATCATGAGTAAAATTAATTGAAAAAACTAGTTGAGTTGGTAAAATTAATGGCAAAAAAGCAAGAATATAGCCAGTAATGCAATTATTTTTTCAAACGGATTAAGCTGATAAAAGGCCTGGTTCCATTTATAGAAGAATAAATTCTCCTTCATCTTTTGCTTTATTCGTGATCTTTAGTTGAAGCATGCAGATAAAATGTAGAAAACCAAGGTCAGGCAAGGCTGATGAGGGTCTCTGTCCAGGATAAGAAGCATCTCAGTCTCCTACAAACCCCTAACACTGGACTGCAAGGAAAATCTCAGCAGGAAGCAATGAGTATACACAGCCCTTGGCTTCCTGGGGAGGACTGAAAGTCATCCTACTGAAAGAAAATAGGGTGCTATCTCATGTAGTGCCAGTATCAGCCCATAACAAGATGGCAGAGCTTGTCAGATGGTGCAGCATCTTGGATAGCTCCAAGTGAGTACCTCTGTCCAGCAAGGTCTGAAGTTCAACTGAGGCCTTCTACTCTCTTAGCCGAGACCCCACTGATCCTCCAGGCAATATTTCTTCCCATAAAATGGCAAGTACCCTTTGGATTGCAGCATAGCAGTGCTTCATCCCTCCAGAGGAATTTTTAAAAAATCACATGTTTTTGACATTATCTAGTAGCTCATTTCTTCAGTTTCATGGGATTTGCTTGAGATAGATAATGTCAAAAACATGCAGTAAGCACACAGGTATGGTTTTAAAAAAATGCAAAAATCTGTCATTTCAAATAGCCACAAGATAAAACTAATTAAAGGTGTTGGGAATAGAGTGGGGACATCCATTCAGCTCTAGGTGGTTTTGCAGGTGACAGATTATTTACCCTCGGTAATCCAAAGCCTACATCCTATTGGTGGTCCAGCTAAAGAAGATCTACTGAATCAGTTATTGAATGGTGAATCAACACTTATGTAATTCCCATTGATTCGATGAATTTACTCTAGTTGGGAGTGACAGCAGGATTCAAGTCCTAAACAATAACTTTGTTACCAATGAGAATCCTATTCAAAGATTCTAGGATATACTAGATTTGGGATGGTAACACTCTTGGTTGCTGTGACAGATGATTTATGCTACAGATTAGGTGACAGAAGTGCAATGTGATTGGTCCTACATGGATTCTTAGCAGCATCTGATACCACCAACATGGTATCTCTTCCTATCTCAATATCTGCCATCAGACTTAAGAAGCAGAGCACTACCATGGTTCTTGTCCTTTCTTGAAGACCAGTTTCAGAAAACAGCATTGGCTGATTGCTGTTCTACCCTATGGCTTTCTGGGGGTTTCATCTTATCTGTTATATCCTTCATCTTCTATAAAAAGGCACTTAAAATCATCTGGAAATATCGACCTCAAGGTCTTCAATATTGTGATGAACAGATCTTAGAAGCATTATTTTTAAAACAAATTACTATCGTTATAGTCACTATTTTCTGTAACAAAGATAACCCCTGTGGTCTCTTCCAACTCTATGATTCCTCTACTTTTTAAAATCTCATTTGACTTCTGTCCATGTTGTTTCATAATTGTTTTTGAATAGATCAGAGTTCTTCTTTGTTATATTTATTCTTAAATATTTCTTTTTATTTATAATCAGAAGTCTCCTGTAATTTTATTCTTCAGATTTAATGATGTTCTTAGTCAATATATTTCTCTCAGCTTCATTCACCTTTAATCTCAATATATTACCAAATTCTACTATAATTCTTTAAATTCCTCTATACTGCCCAGTGGATCTTCCAAAAAATAAATAAATAAATAAAAATTACTGGATCATCAGCAAATGACCTCAGTTTGTAATTGTGGCCTCTTATTCTTACTCCTTTAAACTTGAGGTTTTCTGGGTTATATATATTTTAATGTAATCAACTAGACAGATACTAGCACAGAAACTCGAAGTGTACTAAAATACCCCCCCAAAATCATAAAACATACCAATATTATGACACAATTGAAGAAATCAAAGAAAGAGGCAGAAAGGACTGTAAGGTAGAAATACATTTAAATGTATTAAAATACAACAAAAACAAACTCCAACAAAGGGTAAGTGGGAAGTAATAAGAAATGGTCAATTTGTTTATGGATAAAAACAAGGGCTGTACAGCTGTTTTTTCTACCAAAGGCTGAAAGTGGACCAATCAGCTTTGGTAAACCCATGACTGTATTGCTTGCTTTTCCGTAACTTTTAATGTAGAGTGTCTGTGTAAAATTCAATGGTTAATTGAACTCAACCTGATAAGTATTAAATTGTATCTATATCTATATGAAATGTACAGGTCAGCCCTCCACATTTGCATGTTTCACTTTTGCACATTTGATTATTCATAGATTATTTGCTGTCACCTCTGCTGCCTCCCTATGCCATTTTTAATAGGGGCTCCAAGCCTCATGAGACTGAGAAACTGTGAGTGAGACTAGTAAGTCCCTCTTAAAAATGGTGTGAAGCAGCAGCGGAGGTGGCAGTAAGCCTCACCAGCCACCCAGTTCTGCCTTACGAGTGAAACCTGATGCTGAATATGGGCTGAATATGGTGATTAGAGATGGGACGAATCCAGAATTTTCCAAATCTGAATCCCTGGACGGTTCTGGAAATCCACGAATCTCGAATCTTTCAAATCCTTTTTTTAAAAAGAGTTTAAAAAGCAAGGGAAAGAAGGATAATCTTGGGGAAGACACAATCTCTCAGAATTAGCAAAAGCCTAGGCAAAGGCAAACCTCCCTCCAAACAAATCTGGGCAAGATAATTGTCATAATTTTGCCTCAGGATCTCCCCAGATTGAAAATGACATGAAGGCCCTTTCTACGTAGGCAGGAAAATGTGGATTAATCCTCCATTTTCCTGCCTGTGTAAACAGGGCCACATACTACAGTAGAGAGATAATCCAGGTCAAAACTGGATTTTCTTTGCATAGCTCCTTAGGGCATCCTGCGGTTTGTAGTTTGATGATGTACCAGAACACTTCGGCAGAGAAGACTGTGACACCTTGTAAAACTAGAAACCCCAGAATTATGTCTGAACGAGGTTTGCAAGGGAGCTATGCAAAGGAATGTTTCCGCTGTCCTTGAAATCTCAAGCCTGTAGCTTCCAGTCAAATACTGAACTTAAATATGAAATGTTCAATTTAAATATCTTAGAATACAACCTCAGCTTTAATTTCTGAAATTGTTAGCAAAGGCCATTATTACTCCAAGGGAAAAACTCACCTACTTACTATCTTCCCTTGTATGTCTGGCCTCCCAGATTTTCAGGAGTCCCGGTCTCCAACAATCTATTTGGTTGGCAGATTCAAAAGATTCGGTTTGCCTATTTTGGCACAAGGATTCGGATTCAGGAATCTCGAATCCTTATCCAGGATTCGAGAATTCAGTTGGCCCATCTCTAATGATGATCATACTTTTTTTGTGTTTTATACATGGTTTTCCACTTTCACGGAGGTCCTGGGCCCCTAACCCTAGCAAATGTGGAGGGGTAACTGTACAATAATAAATAATATGTATTCATTTTAAAATAAATAAAAAATAATCTTGAGGTTTTCTCGTTTTGTTTAGAATTTCAGTTATAATTAAAAAAATAAGTGGAGCATAGGGAAATCTATTTTAAGAGGTGTTTAATAGTTATAGTAAATAAATAAAAGCAATCTGAAATACATAACTTTTTACACATAGGTCAAAGCTTTAGCATCTATATGTCTGAACAGAAGGGATGTTAACACTTTATGAGATCCATCCTGTCCCCACCTGCCCATACTTTTGTTTTGTTTTTATTTTGATTGCTTGGTCTCATGTTCACAAGGGCTAAGCCCCTTTGTTCTTTAGCACTCTGAGCATTGTGCTGACACATGTCAAGTGTTTTGTCTGCAAATATTTAATCAGGCATGGGCTTTAATTCAGCTTTCCTATCTCCAAGCATCTGTGCACTGAGCCATCTGCCTTGATGTGCATAGGAAGAAATTGTACTGTGTGCCAATTATCAGAGTTAACAGAAGCAGGCAGATTTTGAAAAAAATTATGCATTACATTCTATCTCATAAATTAACTGCATATCCAATAAAAATTAAAAATAGTCAAAAATGGTCAAATGCTTTGTGAATCATCATCTGATTAATGACAAAGATGAAGAAAATTTAAGAGGCAACAGACAGGAAACAGAATTAATCAACTCAAATTGACTCCAGTTTTCTCCCACATGGGAAATAGGGTTCATAACCAAACAAAAATAGAACAAATTACAAAAAGGGAGGAGCTGCCATCCAAAACAGGTACAGAGGTAGTATAGGAGCACCTAGCCGCTCTAAGCAAATATAGTTCTTTAAGTCCTGACGAGTCACATTCTATGAAATTAAAGGAATTGCAGGTGCAATATCTAAACTACTCCTTGTAACTTTTTAAAAAAATTTCTTGCAATACAGATGATTTTTTTATTTTAAAATGCTGTGATCATAAAGAATCAGCATGGATTGTTGAACAACATGATAATGTTAAGAAGACTTTTGGCAAGGATTCCCCTGTTGTTCTTGGTAAGCACCTAAAATGTGCCCAGCAGAATACTACTACACTGCTAGGTGGATTTGGAGATGGTTGATGGCCTATACTCTTAAGAGTACTAGTCAAAGGCTTTTCACCAACTTTGGAAAAAGTGATGTGGGTATCCCACCAGGCCCAGTGTTCTTTAACCTCTTTATACATGGCTTGGACAAAGGAATGAAGGAAATGCTTAGCTGAAAATTGCTAAGGACACCAAACTGGTTGGGATATCAAATACCTCAGGGCCTCTCCTCACTACACTGTTATAGTGCTATTATTCCACTTTCAACATCCTGTGGAATTCTGGGGTTTGTAGTTTACTGAGGCCAAAATGCTCTCTGGCTGAGAATTCTCTAAACTGCAAAGCCCAGGATTCCATAGGATGTTGAAAGTGGAATAATAGCACCAGAACAGTGCAGTGCAGAAAGGCCATCAGACCATGCTACTCAAAGTGGTGGTCTGTAGACTGAAGTCAATCTGTAGCTGCTGTTCTCTGGCAAATTTCCGGGAAAGAAAGAAACAATTGCAGCCAATGGGCATACATACAGAGCCAATCCCTGGCACCTTGGAGCTAAAAAAACAAGCCAGTTCCCCAAACTGGATAGTTTAAGAAGCACTGTGGATGTATTTGGTACAACATAGTATCTATTCTTCCAGGAATAGGAAACTGTTAAAAAAAACACTCTTGTAGACTATACAATTTGCAATTGTCACTGTTATGGGGGTGGGGAAAACCTGTCAGATAGCCAGAATTTAGCAATTAGCACTGAAAGAAAATTTTTAACAGGCTAACAAAGGTCTTATTTCACAATGAAGCTCCAGACCCTGGAACAGCAGAAAATGACTTTAACAATATCAGACAAAACCCTACATATTAACAGCCATCTCTTTAAAAGAAGCATTTGTGTAAACTCATTTCTGTTGGAAAAAAGGCTGGACACAAACATCAAACTGATGAACCACCATGAAAACAATCAAAATAAAAACCAAGCTAGTGAAAAATGCTGTCCGACATTATGGCTGTTTATATTATTGTTGCAATTAGAACTTTAAAACAGCAATTCTATGCTTGTTTACTTGGAAATAAATCCCAATAGCTTGAGAATCTCAAAATGTTTTTGTAACATTATTTTGATTGTTATTATTAGGGCTGAAATATTTATTCCACTAAGCAGTTAGACAAATATATGTCTGGCAACATTCCAGTTAAGCATCAGTTTAACATCATCATCTGTCATGCCCTGGATAACTTGCAGTCCACAAACTCCATTCTGAAGTAGGCAGTAGTGCTTATTTGTAGCAAAGCAAGCAACACAACACACTTCTTCCAAAGTTGCTGAGACTGAAGCATACATAGAGGTCACAGGTTTTATCCCTATACATACAAATTTAGGCATGCAAAGCTGTGGTTGGAGAGGATCATAAATTTAACATCACCCCACATCTTTAGACATTTTTCAGACTTGCAGTTGTTCCTCCTTCTTTCATCCTTGAGGCAGGAATATATTTCCTGCCGCTTATGTTTAGACACTTCAAGTTCCCAAAACACCTTTTGGTACTTTGTTTTCACTCGTTCTGATCTACTCCCCCCTCAACAGATACATTGTAGCAATGGGCAATAAAGCAATTAATCATCTGATATATTGGAATATATAAGCAAGCTTCAAACTGATACATTGTTGCAACCCACAATTATAACACAATTAATAACTAAAAGACCAACCAACCATAGTATTGAAACCAAAACCAAAACCAAAACCCCATCCAAAAAAGGAAAGTGTGGGGAGCAGGAGATCATCTGAAAGATTCACATACCTATTAAAATGTTAGCTTAACAAACCACAAAATGAATGATCAATTTGCCCATAACTGCATCCCATTCACATCCCATTCATTCCCCCTTTGTTCCTGGCTTTGCTTGAGCAGTAAACAAACCAGCATACTAATCTTATGTTAGAAAAATCCCTGATGCTTGCAGGTGCTTCATCAGCTGGCTCACACTTCCAGATGCACAGCACAGAGCCACACCTGTGGATGGGTGAGCATAGAAGCAGCAAACTGGAAGTGGTGATGGGAGAAAGGAGACCATGGGGAAATGAATGTTTCTTGAAATCCACAAAACTCAACATCCAAGATTATCACAAAAACAAAATGCACAACATTTATATTCTCAGGAACTCTTAAGGTCCTCCAAATTTCCCTTAAGGTGGTAAAGCAGCAGCACATCTGGGAAACTTCAACATTACTAGGTCAGAAATTGATGGGGATTCCAGATAAGAAAGGCTAATATACCTCTTAATGTAGAACTTCCCTTAAGCACATATGTTTGTGTAGCTTAGTAGAATCTGGCTTTTCCAGAGGGAAAAATACATTTACTTCTACACATAAGAACACAAATCTTAAGACTATTGGAGCATATATATCTACTTAACAGACTTTCCAAAAGTCTTCTTAATGCTAAACACTAAATATTTAGTGGGTGGGGGAACTGTGATTGTACAGCAATAGGGGATAAATGAACAAGTTCTTCAAAATATAGCCAGAAAGTACCACAAACTGCCCTTCACAACCTTAAGATTTTGAATCTAATCCCTCTTGGCATTCTTTTAAAACACATGAATGCACATATTACAGATACACGCAGACAAGAATATGTATGTGAGTTATATACACACACACACAGAGCAACATTAGAATTGTTCACTCTACCATATAACTTTGTCCAAACTTGTTTTGTTTCCCACAGAATCAACAGAGGATTTTCTCCCTTGCCTACAGAAATTTCTTACCTGATGTCCATTGATTCTTGTGCTAGGTTTTATCAGTTCCCATTGTAGAATTGCTTCAAACTGTTTTCCTTTTTGCAGAGATGGAAGGCAACCACATCCTTAATGAGCTTGTAATGTGAAAAGCACAGAGGAGCAGGTGCTTTGGGTTGGCTGGCCTGGGGATATGGTAATTAAACACCCTTTGGCAGCCTAACCCCCTGCTCTCCTCATAAACAGCCCCAGTGGGGTACAAGAAGATTAAAGCCTTTGCCAGGCCATGTCATAGACAAATAATGGATACTTCTTCCCTCTACAGATTACCAACTTCCTTCATACAAGTTGGATCTTGCCTCTGCAGATTATTCTCTTCCTTCACACAATTGATTACTCAGATTGTACAGTTTTTAAGGAGAGCAATCAATGTCATCCCACCTTAAACACAGACAAACCACCACCATGTGTCAATAGGTATATAGTGTAGGATATGATGAACAGAGTTTGGATTAGCATAGAAATAACCTTTCCCTATTTCTTGTTGTTTTCATTGTGTGCCTTCAAGTTGTTTCTGAGTTATGGCGACTTATAAGGTCAACCTATCATGGGGTTTTCTGGGGGTTGAGAACATGTGATGTGCCCAAGTCACACAGTGGGTCTCCATAGCTGAATGGGAAATCAAACTCTGGTCTCCAAAGCTGTGGTCTAATGCTCAAACCACTACATCATACATTGTTTTAAAAACTGATTTGTCATCATTGTCCATTATGGTACCTGAGGGTAATTCATTAATGTCATTCATTATTTTATGTTTTTTTTTTAAAAAAAAATATCTTAGGATTGGTAAGAGAACAGCATAAAATGTGAAAAAGTGCACTCAAGAGACCTCCAATAATGCTGATTTAAAAAAAAAAAACCTTCAAAAAACAAGGCTGATGTTTGGGGCAAGCTCGTACAAATTACTAGGACCTAGAATTCCAGAAGGGACCTTGGCCCCAACTCTGTTGCCTGTCTTCTTGTCTTTCTTGGCAGCAGCAAGAAAGTGAATTTCAAAGAAAACAATAATGATATACAATATTAGGTACTGCAAAATATGAAAGACTTTTAGCCAGTCTGCTCTTGCTGCTAGGGAGAGAGAGAGAGAAAGAGCAGGACTGCAAGTCTAAATGAGCAAAAAGGAAGCCATGGGTGAATAAAGGGATGCAGGAGCACTGGAAGGACACAAATGGGGAATTGGGTTACACTGGAATAATTCCTTCCTTTCTTCCAATTTTTATTCTACCCTTTTCCTGAATGGAACCCAACGAAGTTCATGCATGAGTTGAAACAAGGTGCATGAATTAAAGATTAATTGTAAAAAAGTGAAATTCATGGGGCCACCATAAGTCAACAGGTGCACATACTCTCACGCACACACACACACAGAGTGTAAGAAAGTTAAAGCACAATTAAATAAGATACCATAATAAGATACCATATCAAAAACATTTAAAATTTTTGACAGGAACAATTTCTTTAAAATGTAGCCCATGGATTCCATTAAAGACTTTCCAACATAAACACTTAGTTACTGAACACTGGTTCAAAACAAAAAAGTTTTCACCTATTGGTGGAAGGAAAAGCAGGGAAGGGGCCAGCCTGGTCAGAGAGAGTTCTAAAGTCTGGGATCAGTCACTGAGAAGGGTTTCTCCCATGTCTTCACCAAACATGCCCATGAAGATGGTGGATACCAAGAGCAAGCCCTTCCCCAAGGTAGGTTCATATGGGGAGATGCAGTCTTTCAGATAAACTAGACTAGACTAGGTCATGACCGGAACTTTGAACTGTTCCTGGAAATGAACAGATAGTCAGTGAAGTTGTTTCAATATAGGAGTTATATCTTCCCAGTCACAGGTAAAAGACAGGATTTCTAACTTCTGTGACATTGGTTGGAAACAGAGACCCAAAGACGACTGGCCCACTGTGGCTTTAGCTGCCCAGAGGAAAAGCAGGAGGAACTCCAGGGTCAATACCAGCAGTGCTACCTCCACAGCCTGGGAGAAGAACTCTCCCAATTCTTCGCCATCTCCTCTGGCTCCTAGAACAGCTGCCAAATATCTCCTGGCTGCCCTGGATTGGCTGCCAAGTGGCATATGATACAGGAGGGAGGCAGCCTCTGGATGTGACTGGAGTCGTGCAGATGTCCTGAGAGGGGAAGATGCTGGTTGTGGGTGGCAGCATCTGTACATTGCTTTCTACCCACTAAGATACAAAGGACCTTGAAAGAACAAGCAAACTTCTGGAGCCCATTTTTCCCCCTACTTGGGCCTAAATCCTCTCTTGGCCACCCTGTTTAAAAAAATCTAGAATTATTACTTGTTGCAACCCTCCCCTCAAAATATGACTGCCCACATCTGTAGCCAGGAGCCAGATAAGATATTACCATGCTCATCACACACAAGCTCTCTCTCAACAGCAATAGTGTGTACCATTTCATGAAGTCACACAGCATAAGCCTAACATTCACATTAGCTGGATTCCATCAGTAATATTAAAATATAGGCCATTTCCGCATGAGGCAAGGGAATTGCTCCGTGCTGGTACTTACCAGATCTTTCTGGGCACATACCAACATGGACTGTCCCTGAAGCCCTTCCACAGGACTCCTTGTCTCGTCCACAGTGAATCGGAGCAGCGCGAGGTCTTAGATCCGCACTGCTCCAGCTTCCAAAATGGCGGCTTCTGGTTGTTCATGGGTCCCGACGAACTGCAAAGCTCGCCACGCCTAAAGCCCGCCCTTCGCAGATTGCAGGCTTGCATTGGTGCGAGTCTGTGAATCTGCACAAGGGAGCAGGTGCGAAATGGCGCGCTCCGGAAAAATGAAAAATCTGTTTTTTCCATTTTTTAAAAAGCGCGCTGGAGGACCAGTTGGGGGCATTTTGGAGTGGACTGAGGTGTGGATCTGAGGTAAGTAGTCCAGATCTAGTCCACTCCAAGGTGCAGACGACCTCCGTGAGAGGACACACTGCGCCGTTTTAAGTTTAGACTTAAGTTTAAACAAATGCTTTTGGGAATTATTGCATATGTGCATGCTGTTTTGAGTATCTAACACATTTTCTAAAGCAAATTGACAACATTTATTCTTGTCAGCTGCTGTCAACTTCAACTTCTGATGTCCCTGTGAATGAGAGATTTCAAAGAACAATGGATCACCAACAGCCCTGCTCCAGTCTTGAAAACTCAGAGCAGCCGTAACCTCCTTGATTGAATCAATCCACCTTTAATGAAATCTTCCTCTTCTCCTACCACCTTCCATGTTAGCAAGCATTAGAGATATTCCAAGAGAGATAAATTACTAAATAAATTTTAAAATGATAGAAAATCTAACAGGCAAAGCTCTCTGCCAACAAACAAAACCACATATAAATGTATACAATTCTAATAATTGTTTTCTATTTTTAACCCTCATTCTAAACAGATTTAAAAAGAAAATAAAAGCAGTTCTATTGAGCACTTTAACGGGGTTATTTTCTGATCCCAGAGAGAATGCCTACGTATTGTGGATTACAAAAATATCATCTGTCCATAGGAGTGTTTGCAGTTTTGTAGGGACCAGGGGGGTAAGCTCCAGTGGCAATTTTGGGGGGGCATCATGGTTCCTTGCTTGCCCTCCTCTAAGCATCATAACCCCACCCTGTCTGTCATAGCCACTCTCCCACACACTGCAGCCCCACCCCATGCGCCATAGCTATGCCCCCCCACACCACAGCCCCGCCCCTATGCATTGAAACCATGCCCCCATGCCCCGGAGCCCCACCCCCACCCCTCCACCTACCCCTCTGCCTGCCCCTACTCCATGCACTCCAAGTTCTGCCACTGTGTGTTTGTGGGTATAGTTCACAATACTCAAACACACCGAATCATAAAATACACATTCATATGTGGTGGGCCATTTGTTTTGAGTAGCTTCCAGCCTTTCTTGCTTGCAAAGAATGTAACCCATACACATGTCAGTAATTTGCAGGGACAATTTTTGTCCTATCAGTTTTTTGTCTGTTAAAGAAATATACACATTGTACATGGCACTGTACACATTGAAACATGGAGGTTTTATTTACAACTCGTTCAGTGACAGTACTATAGAATGGCTGCCTTGTAGGTCTAGTTCTGAATGAAGTCTGAAACAAAACACGACCTGGGGAGACAAAAATGCCAGGATGAAGATTTAAAATGAAGACAAATTTGTATGGATACTCACTACCATAAATTTAGAAGGAGACTTTTCACATACACAGTTATAGCATTATGATTCCATTTTAACTAGCATGGCTGTATCCTATAGAATCCTGGGGTTTGTAGTTTGGTGAAGCACTACAGCTCCTTAATTCTAAATCTGTGTGTGTATGTGCCTTCAAGTCATCTATTGATTTATGGCAATCCAATGCATTTCATAAGATTTTCTTATGCAAGATGGTTTTGCCAATTCCTTCCTCTGAAATATAGCCTACAGCACCTGGTATTCACTGGTAGTATCCCATCCAAGTACTAACCAGGGGTGACACTGCTTGGCTTATCACTAACCCTTACCTTTACTGCAAATCTCAGGATTCCATAACTTGGAACCATGGCAGTTAAAGTGGAATGATAGTCCTATGGTTATCTAGTGTGAAAGGGGCGAAGGATGCCGCCTATGGCTTTCTCAGAGTACTGTCAACATGATTCTGTAGTCTCTCAATTTTTCATGTTTTATAATTTTACATATTTATGTAATTTTATATCCTGTCTTTTCCCTAGTAAGAAACAAAAGCAGAAGCTGATATTGGAGCAAAAAACAAACAAAAAACAGTTAGCATTTCTCTTACTGTAGCACAGAGCTTTCCAAACTTTTCATGTTGGTGACACACTTTTTAGACACGCATTATTTCAAACACAGTAATTCAGTAAATGGAAGCAGCCCCTTCACCCAGGCCTGGCCCAGTGTCCCTGCTGCCTTTGCTGGGGTCTTTCTCAGTCCTGGGCAGTGGTGGAGGCAGAGGCAGCCCCTCCACCCATTATGTTCACACAACACACCTACACATGCAGGCGACACGCTAACATGTCACGACACACAATTTGGAAAGTTCTGCTGTAGGAAGTTCTAAAGTCTTTTGTAGTGAAGATACAAGAGTTCCATAGCAACTTAAGCAATTAGGGCTAAATCCATTTAATTAGGCCTGTTGAGTCAATGAAAACTTGGTAAGCTCTAATGGGAGTAGGCCTACTGAACTGGTAAGAACTTGGTAAGACAAAATGTAAGCTCCAATAATCCAGTGGATCAACTCTAGTCAGGACTAATAACTGGATTTTGGTCTAAAATGTTA
Source organism: Ctenosaura bakeri (assembly GCA_948474755.1). NCBI lineage: Eukaryota > Metazoa > Chordata > Lepidosauria > Squamata > Iguanidae > Ctenosaura > Ctenosaura bakeri. The sequence continues at coordinate 300,102 of CAOLHI010000147.1, forward strand.
ATTACAGCATGAGCTGCAATTCACAAAATCACATTAACAGTAAATTTGCGACCACTGTTATGGTGCCACAGGCGTCTGCTGTCGTTTCTGTATCAACTTCTAGACGTCTTTATTTTTAAATGTTACTCAATAAAGGGCATAGCTCCCTAAACAGGGGATGAGTTGCTAAAATTTAAGAAAAAGTAGTTCCCAAATTTAAGTCACCCTCATATTTCCTAATTAGCAAACAAGAGAGTTGCATTGAAGGTCAAAAGATATGACCCTTACTTGACTAATCAAAATGGCTTTTTGGGGATCTTCTCAGTCTAGTTCCTCTGCTCAGTAAAGTGCTATTAAGTGACCAATAATCTGGAACTTTTTCTTAATGAATTAGAGCAAGCTTTTCTGAGAGAGTCATTGTAAGCTACATTTCAAAAGAAGGAACTGGCAGAACCAAGTCAAAGTATTCCTTGCCTAAGAAAACCCTATGAATCCATGGGGTTGCCACAAGCCAATAGGAGACTTTGAAGGCATGTGTGTGTGAAGCCAGAGATTGACTTCAAGGCCCTTTGTTGCTATGAACATCTGCTTCTCCCAAAGTCCATGTTATGTGAACTTTGTTTGGTATCTGTCAAAGCACTGCAGGATATACAAATCAGTCACTACTTCAGTCACCAATGTGTCTGAGAACAGCTTATTATCCTTGGTACACACAGTCCTTGTTTCTGGGCAGCCCTCCATCATTTCTGCAAAACCGCTAAGCTTCTTGTACCGCTGCAATATATAACACAGGGACTGAGAAAGTTAGTTTCATGGACTACCACTCCCAGAATCCCCTACCCAGCACAGCTACAGATGCTGACATTTATGCTTTGTGGTGGTGGTGGGGGAACCACAGCTTTTCCAAGCACTGATATAATGTCTGTGGGCTCCTGAAGAAGGATGGAAGTGAGTCAAAGGACTGTGCTTTCCAAAACTGACATCTTCAGAAGACAAGATGACAAATATACCCCTGGCAGTAATCTTAATAGAACAAAGCTGTTCCTTGAAGCAATGGAGCCATTGGGCCTGGAAAAAAAATGAAACCAGCAATATGTGAGGGAAAACCACAGACGGCAGCTTCTTGCTAGCTTGTCTTTAAAAATCACCATCCCTTTGAATGCTACATAAGCTTCCAGAGAAATCTGCCCTCTTCAAGATGGCAGTTCCCTTTCAAGTGTCTTCTTTGTCATCACTTCTCTAACAGAAGGAGATCCAAACATTCCCTAGCATGTTCTGCAATAAAGAACCAGATAGTCCCAAAGCTACAGAGAGGAGGGTTAAAGAAAAAGATTCATTGAATGTTAAGTTCTAATCTGCTCCCTCCCCTTTTCTCTTACCTTTCACATTCTGGGTTGATGTATGTATTTAGAAGGTGGAGCTTGCTGGCCTTTCATTCTTATTAATCTCTCATTAATCACCAGGGAGGGATCTTTTTAAAACCCTAGAAATTTGTTTATGCCAAATAGAAAAGGTGTTGGTACTATGTGATCAATAGCAGTGGGAAGGGGAAGAAATGCAGTTTTGCTATGTTAAATTTCTTGTTGTGTGCCTTCAAGTTGTTTCCAACTTATGGTGACCCTAAGGAGAACCTATCATCGAGTTTTCTGGGGCTGAGAGTGTGTGACGTACTCAGGATCACCGAGTGGGCTTCCATGGTTGAGTGGGGAGTCAAACCATGGTCTCCAGGGTAGTAGTTCAAGAATCATATTGTTGTTGTTTTCAGGTAGATTGAGGAAGATCAATATATATGTAGATGTCTGGGAAGGGCTAGAAATGCTAAGATGAGTAAGATTATTACTGGGGATCTGTGAAAGTCCTCAAGGGATAGAGAGACAGAAGGAGGTTGGCAAGTTACTATTAAGATGAGTTAATGCAATGGTGTGGTGAAGCCATCCAAAATTGAACAGTGGTAGGATTATGTTCTTCTTCCCATTGTATCATTGTACCTTTACTCAGTTATGGGTGGCTTCAGCCATCACTTGTTTTAAAAATAATCTTAATTTGGAGAAGAGAAGACTGAGAGATGACATGATAGCTACCTTTATATATTTGAAGGGATATCATGTAGAAAATGGAGCCAGCTTGTCTTCTGCTGCTCCAGAAACTACAACATGGACTAGTGGATTCAAGTGACAAGAAAAGAGGTTCCATCTAAACTTTACGAAGAACTTGTTTACTGTAAGAGCTGTTCAACAGTGGAATAGACTGCCTCAGATGATGGTGGAGGTCTTTAAACCAAGATTGGATGGACATCTTTTAGGAGTGCTGTAACTAGATAGGAGACCGCCAACAAATACCAGATGCTGTAGGCTATGTTTCTGTGGAAGGAAATGACAAAACTACATCTGATTATTCCTTGTCTACAAAAAATCTATAAAATTCATGGGGTTGCCATAAGTCAAGAGGTGACTTGAAGACAGTTGTGTATTCCTGCATGACAGGAAGTTGAACTAGAAGGTCCTTGTCCTTTCCAACTCTAAGATTCTGTGATTCTACAAACTTTCCAGTCTTTGGGCAATGTGATCCTGAGTCTGGTACAATGGATTTTAAAAATGTTGGGAACAGCCTGGTAGAAATGGATCAAAAGCAGGCATCGATGCTGCAAACCTTAAGAAAAACATTTGAATTATCTTATACTAATGCTATGTTTGTCATTGAGGAAAACAAGAAGGAAAATTGGATGCGCATACACACACACACACGCACATTCTGGAGCTTGTGCAAACCTATCTCTTTGGTTAAGAAAACACTGGCTGCCATTCATGAATATAAAAAAGCCACCTGCTTTAGGCAACCAAATTGTTGTAGTGGGGAAGGAAAAGACAACAGAGAGGTTTGTTTGAGTACCCTCTGGACCAATCCCCCTTCCTTGAGCTTTGCTCATTATCCAGTCTTTGGTGCCTGCTCTGTTTATTGTCTTCCTGCTTGTGTGTTGAGGGAGAGCTTGTGTTCATGGAGTGGGGGGAGGGAGGACAGACAATTAAAGAAGCCTGGGAGAAGAGGTCAAGCATTCTTAAATGCTGAAGCTGGAGAGATTTTCTTTTTGAATCCCAAACAGGGCACTAAAGAAGGAGAATTCCACCCCCCACCCCCGCCCACAGTCTTCCCCTGGCCCTTCTACACTCTATTAAACAAAAGGGAAGGATGAAAAGGCTGTTGTGTGACATCCAATTGTTTCACTTTGAGTTGCAACTAGCAATCCCTTTCCAACTTAAGCTTCTTTTATATGCTGACTCTTATCCTTCTCAGTCTCAAAGGGATGAGAAGTTCCCCAGGTATGGACTCCTTTGTCTTACAGCATTCTGCAATATTTGCATTTATTTACAAATACGGAGAGTTAAAACCAGAGCTTGTAGAAGTTGCTTGTGGAAGACTACCGCTTCCAGCAGTTGCCAGCCAATTACTGACCATGCTGGCTGAGACCTGTAGGCCAAACAAGTAATTCCTGAAATTCTGAGAATTGTTGTCCAAAGAAGTAACTCTGTCCGGCTCTTCTGAGAACTCAGAGCGTGACAACCAAAAATGCCTGTTGCCTACAGAATCCAAAAATTCATCTCTTTTACCCCTACTCTAAAATGACTTCTGTATTCTTCTCTTAAAGGATTGTTTAGATTACATCACCTTTATACACTTTCATAAATATTTCTATCCTGCCCTATATCATAAGAACTCAGGGCAGCATTAAAAAAAAAGTGTCAGTTTAATGTAGAGTTGCTAGATTGAGAACTGTAGAGGATCATCTTTTCTTCAAAGTTTTGCATAAGAAAGAATTTCAGCAGAGCTTGCTTGTCACTCAAGCAGGTAACAAGGAACAACTGCCGACATTTCTTCTTTTACACAACCATTAAACATATAGGAGCTACCTGCAGTTTTCATTCTGGCAACCCTAATTTTAACACAATTTTAACATTTAAAACAATGAATACAATCTAATCGTGCTTCCTCACCAAATCTGTCCTTCACAGACTGTATAAATGGTCCCCAATTTTTTAAATATATTTGTATAGAATTACCAATTACACAATAAATTGTTTAATTTTTTTTAATGTGTTTCAGTATGTATTTATTGATGGCCTTCGGTCCCAGTTCCAGAAGAAAGCCTACAAATACAATCAGTAAATCAATCAATATATATATATGCTCAAGGTGACCCTGTGAATTTCCATGGCTGAGCAAGAATTTGAACCCTGGGTCTCCAGAGTTAGTCCAGTGCTCAAACTACTACACCAAATTGCCTCTCTTAGGCCCCCTACAGACGGCTCTATCCAAATAGTTTTTACCACATAAGCTCAGCAGCAAGGGGTTAATATTAGAAGGCAGCCAAATTAGAGAGAACAATAATGAAATCTTCATTAAATTGTCTTGTTATGCCTGAAGTTTGCTTAGGACTGTGAGCTCTTTTTGGCAGGGATCCTGTACTTTGAACGGTCACATAGTGGCAGAAACCCCAGAGGTGACACTTTTCATATAATGTCATCTACTATATAAAAGTCAAAGTTTGTCTGTTTGTGAGTTTGTCTGTGTCAGGCAGACAAAGACCTCATATGACTGGTTGTGTGAGGTGAGAAGACATCGTATGATTGGCTGGGTGTGAAGATTCTATAGAATCCTGGGGTTGGCAATTTAGGGAGGGGCCTTTAGAATTCTCAGCCAGAGAGCTCTTGGGCCTGGCTGGTTCCTATGGAGACGAGGCCTAGCAGCAAGGCAAAAGAAGACAGTGTATTCTCTCAGCAACCCAACCTCTGTATGTTAACAACTCTGAATACAGATTGGATTGGGGACTAGAGGGAAAAGTTACAGATACTAGACAATACAGTTTGTGGAGTTACAGACACAGGATCTCAAATCTGTGTATATCAACAGCATCTAATTGCTAAGGTAAGGTAAGGTAATTCCTAAGGTATTTCTAAGAAGAATTACCTATGAGAAAATAAAATCCTAGGCAACACAGGGTAAATACACTAGTCTCTTGTAAAAGAATGAGGTTCCTTCTGACTTGAACCAACAACACAGTTGTTAAAAGCACAGGAGCCTTCCCAGAAGTAAAGCTGGTGCTATAGGTCCCTTGCTGAACCCAAAGAAGCTTCATCTGCAATGGAATAAGCGAGTCTGGCTTTAGATGGGAGATAGGTTGCTATTAGCTAGAGTTGCAAAAGACACCTCTCCAAATCACCCAGCTAGCATTTGGGTGGCCATTCCATATTTTTTTAAAATTGTAACCTTATATAGAAATAATCTCATGCATTATATTGATTAAACATGCTGTACTCCTTCTGGTGCTTTTCTGCCTACCCTTTGGCTTCAGAGTATTTACTTTCTATTCTACAAGAAGGATTTGCAACCTGTGGCCCTCAAGAGATTTTTGGACTGTAACTCTCATTATCCCTAATCATTAGGTATATGGGCTAGGGCTGATGGGAAATTCACTCCAATATCTAAAAATCCCAGCATCCCTGCCCTTCTCTTGAAATCCTTCCCAAGAATGATTTCCATCCTATGTTTTGGACTACAATCCCCATCAGCCCTGACCAGCAATAGTTATGAGAGTTTTGGTCCAAAATATCTGGAGGGAACAACATTGGAGGAAAGCTGCCAAACTATGTAGGAGTAATGTTCTTATTTGAAATGTCTGTGGGTTAGTACTAAATGTTTATATAACCAAATTCTGCTCTTAGACAGTGCTTTCCTTTATGAAACTTAGACTTCCCAAAATGGTTTTGTCAGTTGCAATCCTACACACATTTACCTGGGATTAAGGCCCTGTGATCACAATGTGGCTTTTGTTTCTAGGGAGGCAGGTACTGGACTGCACTGTTAGTGAGTATGAAAATTCAATAAACATTGGAATTTTTTTTTTAAATAATGGTTACGTTAATTAGTTAATTTTAGCCATTCCTCTTGTGAGTGGAAGGTGAACATACATGACTCCTCTTCTTCTTCCTGTTTTATCCTCAAAATAACAGCCCTATGAAGTATATCAGTCTGACAGAGTGACCTAATGTGACCCTGTGTGACCCTTTGAATTTTATGGCTCAGTGGAGACTAGAACCCAAACCTTCCAAATCCAGCCTTCTAACTATGCTACCACACTGGCTTTCGAAAACAAAAGCAAAAACAAAACCCAAAAGATATATAAAGAAATAAAAATTAAATATTTGATTTATAGAATGTAGTTCAACACTAGCCATTTCCATACTAGATTGTTATAGTGTTATTATTCCACTTTCAACATCCTATGGAATCCTGGGGTTTGCAGTTTAGGGAGGGGCCTCATACCCCTCCCTAAACTGCAAACCCCAGGATCCATAGGATGTTGAAAGTGAAATAATAGCACTATAACAGTCTAGTGCAGAAATGACCATAGTTTGTTTTACAGGTGAACACAGTTCTTTAAAAGAAAACGGAAAAAAACAAAAACACTCAGAAGTGACTTTGGTATGCTTGACAGCCCCTGGGCACACAACCATCCTATTCATTCCCAGCAAAACCAACACATAGGCAGCTGATTCACTCCTTTCCTCTTGAAAGAAACTAAAGGCTTTGAAGCAGTCCTCACCTGTCCAAGATGTTGACAGCCATTCATCCAAGCCCACAGAACTACTTTGAAGTCTTCTTACGCCTCCGCTCTATTAAAAAAAAAAGCCTTGTAGATGACTATATTAAAAGCAAAGGAGTCACAGTGTGTGTTTTCTGTGATTGTCCATGTAAATATTTAAGAGTGATGCTCATTATTATACTTTATTTTATTTTTACCCTTGTATATAATCAGTGTGAGCCTCTGTCAGATGTTCTAAGAACAGAAGATTCTTGACAGGTTGTTGTTCAGGTTTTGCTCTTGCAGGGTATTCCACTGGGAGCTGATGTTTGTTTTCAGGTAGGTGCTATCGTCATACTTTGCTATCTTATAAATACGCATAACCCAAATACATATTTATAATTTTAAATATATAAGTGTTTAGATGATAACGATCTGGAATGGAAACAAGACTTGTGGAAATTCCAGTTTAAAAAGAAACCCTCCAAACTTCCCTAAGCATTTTGATACCTGGGGCAGAGCATCAAATGGTGCTATATGTACCTACCCAAGTCAAGGAGAGTAATATCCAAAGCTGGACAGGTTATTTTGGCATATGAGGCAGAAAATCCAATATATATACCACTTTCCTGTTGGTAAAATATTAAATTAAACCAACTAACAATTCGAGGCCTTTTCATAACACTAAAAATCTGACACTTGAAGTGGTTGTGTCCCTCTTTCTGGATTCTGTTGGGGCCAACTATAATTGAATATTGCGAACACAATCACAATTTAAGTCCCAATGTAGATATTTACCAATACAAAACACTGTATATTAAAATGGAGACATATGCACTGTCCTAAAAGTTCCAAGCATCCAATGAGCTACCAGTATAGGACTATACTGCAAGACTCTCCTGCCTGTGCTACTCAGTAGTATTGCAACATTTGGATGCAATCTTAAAAGTCTTATTCAAGATGAGAATGGGCTACTACTTAGTTCAGGCAACTGCAGCTCCTGTCCAGCTCCAGCAGGCTCTCTCTTTCTGAACTCAGCTAGCAAGTACATCCCCTTCCTTAGGTTTTCTCCACACACGGGGCCAAACCAATAATTCATAGGAATTACAGTCACTTTACTTTGTCTAATGGTAGGGCTAGACCTGAAAAAGCTACAGTGGAGCCAGAATGTTTAGTTGTGAGCCTGTGGAGACCGACTATCTTCACTGAAACTGGTACCTGGGGTGGTTCTCCTATTAGTCAAAATGAGATGGGTGCCTCTGATGAGAGAATACCAGAAGTAGCAAACTGGCAGCTTCTACGAGCCCTCACAACTTTGGAGAGCTGCATGTCTTTTGCACAGTTCTTTACAGCTGGATATTTTCTCTAGAAGTTTCTCCAGACAGCCAGGCAATGATACCTGGCTCTGAAGGAACCTCACAGACTAGTATTTTCACAGCAAATCTAACTCAAAGATGTGTCAAGTTGTGAGTTTAAAGATTAGGTGCAGGTTTCTTCTGCTGAACTGCTCTGCTGGTCAAAATATGCTGGTAGAAGAGCCAAAAGAGAAGGTGTGGGGTGAAGAAAGAGTCAGGCTGAACCAGATGCAAACCTTGTCCAGCCCAAGGAAACAGCCAACAATCCTCTCACAAAATTAGGCCAGGGTGAGGGTTGTAGTGGTGATGGTGTGTCTTCAAGTTATTTCTGATTTATGGCAATATTAAGATGAATATATCACAGGATTTTCTTGGTAAGATTTGTTTTGGGGGGGGTTACCTCTGTCTTCCTCTGAGGCTGAGATAGTGTGAGTTTGTTCTTATCCCTTCATTGCTTTAGGTTCTTGGCTGTTTTGAATACACGGAAAGATGAACTGCCCAGATTGACGAGCAGAGACCATCTCTTGATCTTACCCTATGGAGATCTTCCCTATACACCCTACCTGACCAAGCATTAAGAAGTTGTCATGAGTGCCATCAATGTTTTTTCACTCTGCAGTTAAGCAATCAGCCTATTCTAGACCCCTTTGTCAGTCCTGTGGGAAAGCCATTATGGTTTTGTCAGCACACTCCTTCAGGGTGTGAAATAGAGTATAAATCCGCTAGCTTTGACCCCAGCCAATTGTAGTACATAGCATGATAGTGCCCCGGACTGCCGTTCTTTTGTCAGGATTGATAACTCTCACCCTTTCCACTAAATTTCTCTCTCTATCCAACCTTTCTTGTCTCACTTTCAGATAGTCTTGTACTGTTCTTAAGTGTGTCTGATTTCTTGTGTGTTTGTCAATTCAAATAAAATACTTTGTTTAATTTTAAATGGATTTTAAAATCCTTCCAGTTAGTACTGGTATACATAGGTGAAAAGATCCTGCCATTACCCTGCTCTCAGAGGTCTCCTTTGAGCTATAATTCCCCCAGATTTCTAAGGAGACACTGACATTGCAGGTGGATGCGAACATCTGCCACCGAGGTAACATCTGCACCACCAAATATATCACAAAATATCTCCCTCTCACAAAACTTTTTGTAGTGAGCAACATGGGGAGGGGCATTCCTGCAATGGAGGATGATTTTTAGGGATTAGAGGGTTACCCATGTTCATTGGGTTTCTCTCTCTCTGTATGAAAATATAGATACAGATCTCTTCCCCCCACCTGATACCTCCACAACTAACATTTTGACAATAAAAAAGTTAGAAAACCATCAGATTAGTTATCATATTCAAATACCAATCATTTAAAAAAATAGTATAGATCATTTTAAACATGATAAGGATAAAAGTTAAGCACACATACTCCTAATTAAAATCAGGTATCTATCATAAGAAGATATGATTCAATAGAAGAAACAATAATGTTTGGTAAAATAGAAGGCAGTAGGAAAAGAGGTGGGTAGGCTCAATCAAGGAAGCCCTGAATCTGCAAGACTTGAGCAAGGCTGTTGATAACAGGGAACCTGGAGGTCTCTCACTGATGGGGTCACCACAGGTCAAAGTTGACTTGAGAGCAATGAACAACAACAACAATGGGGTGATATCCATTAAAAACATTGGCAAGGCACAAGTCTCTGTTGATGTGCCTATATCATTATCTGAGAATGGAAATTGTTCTTTCTTTTCTACTTCCTCCTCAGATGTTCAACTAGGGAGCTTGTGAAGGAAGCTCTGTCTTTGCAGCCAGTCGTGTAGGAAGAGGGAGGCGGGGGCTGGTGGTTCACCCTGGGCAGCAATGTTTTGGGGGCATCCTGGCCCATAGCCATGCCCTCATGCACCCTGGCCACACCCCCATGCACCACAGCCACACCCACACACACAGTGGCCATGCCCTTTGCACTGTAGCCCCCCCTCTCCACACTCCAAGCTCTGCCACTGCTTGCAGCTGTGTTGGCTGAAGGGGTGAACCTACAATCTAGCTGCCCTTTGGTACCCAAAGATGAAAGAGTCACCTTCATGTCAGTGCAAGTCTGCTTCTTCTATTCCAAGTGGATGAGAGATACTGAGATATGCCTGGGCCCACTTTCACTGCTGATTGATAACTGAGAGGATAGAGCTATACCTTTGAGCATCAAAACTGTTGTTTCACACCAAGGACAAGGACACTGCACAACGAGGTGCAAGATGCCTCCCTCTGCAACATACAGAAACATGCATACACAAGTGTAACTGGAGGAATAGCACCTCTGTTAGTCACCCACAGGATTCTAGCCATAGATAACAAGCAGTTAAAGATTGTCTACATTTATACTAAGCTTTTATACTTCTGGGTCAATAAGATCAGATAAAGCCAAGAGTCAGTGTGTTCCAATCTGGTTTGCTTCTGAACAATATTTTACTCACTGAAGATTGAGTTAGCACCAACAGTGATGAAGCAGTGGTAAATTCTGAAAAGTGGGCCCTCACCAGAACAATCTCTATAGCAACACACCCATGGAGAGTCCAAAAGTGTAGGTGGCTGTGTTTATCTCAAGGCATTTCTAGCAGTTTTTTATCTCTACCAGGAACAGGTGCTTTATAAAGCCACCCCCAAATACATTTGATTATAACAACGATAACTCATAACCATACATAATTATTTGGGAAATTCATTTGCCCTCTACTTACTGTGTGGTTTGCAGTTAAATTCAGAAGAAACAAGGGAGTTGGGGGGGGTGTACCAAAAGATGGCATAATCACTGCTAACCAAAAACGTTCTGGGCTTTGATCCTGCAAGCCCTGATTCCCTTAGAGCACAAATTGCCATCTACCTGGAAGGCCTCCCTCATATATAGGCTATCAGTCCAGTCAAATCAGGCAAAAATTTAAAAGAGGGCTGCCATTAGCGTGTGTCTGTATGCCCCTAGCTAATGTGTTTAGGGAGAAATGTAGGCATAATCTCCATTGTCCAGATTCGGCAGGGATTGTCTCAGTTGATCCTTTGTTGTCATACTTTTTCAGCTACTTTTAAAACACCCCAGTTCCTTTCTTCCCCTTCCACTTTCCTCCTTTGTCCTCACCTTACATCAATTGCTGCAGACTGAGTTCAAAGTACAAAAGTAGTTTGCAGCCAACTAACTCTCCAGGGAGAGAAGATAAGAAAGAAGAGAGTGGTGTCTTGCCCTTCCCAGTTGACTCAGGCAAAAGTAAAGTGCTATAGCTTCTCCCTGCTTGACCATACTCAGAAGTTGCTTTGCCTGTTGCATCTCTCCTTTCTTCCATGAAATGTTGTATGGTATGTGTAGGGCTGATGCTGTCCCTACTGCCTCACCACGCTTACAATGTTGCTGCAGTTATGTGAACCAGAGCTTACCCATGAAGGAGAAACAGTGTCCTGAGGTACATTTGAAAAGGAGGTAGCTATAAAGTGTATGCAAAATTTGCATGCACACAAAACCATTAAAAAAAAAAAACAGAAGCCACATGTGCTCCCCCTCACCTCCCTTTGCGTTATGGAAAATCAAAGGATGCCCTCCTAACCTTTGTTTTTTCTAGCCTGGTTAAACAAAATGTGATTAGACACATCTATTCAGCAGCCTCTAACTGGAGTGACAAGACTCTGATGAATGGGAATGGCCTCAAGCATGGTAGCCTTTCTTTTCATTGTCTGTGACTTCCCACATAAGCTGTCTTTCATGCCCTAATTCTCTATGCTGGCCCACAAGCATTTTGGACTGGAGTGTTTTGACAAGTTAATGAAATTTGCTGTGCGCTGGGGAAGCCTGAACCTAGATGACACCACCACCGAAATTATACAATGCTGCCAATGTAGCCTCTGTGACAGAATTGCAGGGTTCTACTACACTGTGAGGGAGTAATTTTGGCCTTACAGGACTGTTTCCCCACTTTGATTAAATTTCTGGGATCTTTTCTGTCAGCCTTTTATTCTCCTTTTTTCCCAGGACATGAATGACCTGTGTCATTTAACAAATTGTTAAGACACAATCTACATCATGTTTAGCAAGATCCTGTCTTTGCTGTGAGAAGGAGCTGGATGGATCTGAAAGGTGACTTCCCATCCTTGGAATGTGTTCTGTTAAAGGTGACTTCCCATCCTTGGAATGTGTTCTGTTAAAAACAATTGTCCCACAGCACAATTATCCTAGGCAGAGCTGGACCAAGACATTTTGCTGCCTGAGACACAGGCCATTTCCGCACTACATTCTTATAGCGTGATTATTCCACTTTCAACATCCTATGGAATCTGGGGGTTTGCAGTTTTGGGAGGGGCTGAATGGCCCCTCCCAAAACTGCAAACCCCCAGATTCCATAGGATGTTGAAAGTGGAATAATTGCGCTATAAGAGTGTAGCGCAGAAACGGGCACAGTCACAAATGATATCCCCCAGTTTGTCAGAGCTTGGAAACACCACAGTGTCCCCTCCACTTTCACAACAGTTCAGAGCTCAGAACCCTCACAAAAGTGGAAAAAACATGAATAACTCCCTCCCCCAGTGATCCCCTTCCTGTTCTGTTCCAGGGCTCACCCCTCCCACTCCCTCGTCTTTTGTGAACCAGGGCCAGAGGCAAGAGAATGGGAAGGAAGGGTCATGCAAATTCCACCCCCCATTCTCTTGCCGTTTTCCTCCACATGAATTCTCAGTGCCGGGGCCAGAGGCAAGGGAATGGGAGGGGGGAGCTCCTGAGGGAAAAAGGAAGCCTTCCTCCCAATTTTCTTGCCTTTTGTCCAGGCGCTTGCCTTCCTTCTCCACACCTGGCAAAATGCAAAGGAATGGCAAGAGGAGAATGGGGGCAGGGAAGGCACTGTGTGCTTCACAAATAATCAAATGTGCAAAGATCAAACCCACGAATGTGGAGAAAGGACTGTACTTCATTTTAACTGAAACCTGCATACCACCTCCCAGCAAACATTCTAGGACTTGTACTCCAAATACATAACTTTCGCAAGTTCTGTAATTGCATGCAGCTGTCCTCACATGACTACACGAGGTGAATCTTGCTGCCTGAGGCCTAAACTATACTTCAGACCTGCTGCTTAATGGCAGGGTCCCCTCTGAGCACAAGAAGATATGCCCTCCACGTGTCTCAATTGGCAGAGAGAGTCCCAATCAATTCTCTGTCACACTTTTTCAGATGCTTTAAAATGCCCAATTTTCTCTCTCTTTTCCCTCTTTGTCTTCCCACTTTCCTTCTTTGTTCTCTGCTTACTTCAGTTGTTGCAATCTGAGTGAAAAGTGCAAAGGAAGTTTGTGCTCAGTTAACTCAGCAGTAGGAGAAGAGAGGAGGGGGTGGAATCTTGTCCTTCCCAGTAAGTTCAGGCAAAAGCAAACTACTGCAGCCTCTCCTTGCTTCTCTGCTCTTCTTCATTAATAACTTGTGCCATTTTGACCACATCCTGATTTTGCTTGGCCATTCTTGTCTCAGTTTTCATATGTGAAATGTTGGAGGGTATGAGATGTCCTGTCCTTACAGAAGTCTGCATAACTGTTGGAGATGGTCATAAAATATAAGTCATATATACAAGTGAAGTGGAAGCTGCACTCAGGGCATTTGGGATAAATAAATCCATAGGAACAAATGGTATACCAATAGAACTGGTTCAAGCCCGAAAGACAGAATCTACTCTAGTTCTAACTAAAATATGGGAAACAAAACAATGGCCCTCAGATTGGGAACGTTCAACATACAATCCAGTCCCCAAGAAAGGAGACATCAGAGATTGCAGTAACCACAAAGCCATTCAAATAATTTCCCCAAATTGAGGCCCCAAAGACTTTCATAGATTAGAATGTCCCATTGGCAAGTTGCCAATGGTACAGATGGCTGAATAATATTCAAATTGCCTGGTTGCTGTTACAACTCTTCCTACCAGCTTTGGTTTCTGGGCCATCTTCAAGACCAGTGTATTTATTGCATTGCAATAGCCCAGATGAGAGAAGACTAGAACATGGAACTCATTTTCTGCATAAATACCCATTTCAGCAATGTCAAAGGTCAAAAGACGGCCATTTGAGGGTGAACATACCTAGTGTTTCCACATTATGGTCTCTTTTTCCTCCGCCTCTCACCCAGGGTGGGCACAGTGGACAGAAACTTCATAGATGTGAACTGGCAGTTCACTTTACCAAGAGTTACCCTGTCCATTTCTTTCATGGACTCTTGTGCAAGCCCTTATTAAATGCTAGAATGCATGTAGGGCAACACTTTGAAAAGTATACTTTTTTGGACTCCTAGAATTCTCCATCCAGCATTTTCCCCAAATTCTGTGCTGGACAACTTTGCTTTGCCATTTGGTGGGAGAAAGCTGCATCAACGGTTGCTCAGTTCAGCCAGGACAGCTCTCAGTTCAGCCGGGACAGCTCTCTAAGGCATCCATCCTTACTCTGCAGCTATTGCTGGGCAACTTTATTGGGCATTTTACAGTCCATGAATTCCATTGTAAGTTCTAAAGAGTTTAGACAAGATCAAGAGGACAAGAACAAAAGGAAGAGTTGTGTTTGTAGAAGTGTCATCTCCTTCATATTTGACTATTAAACCTCAATTTACTGAAATCACAGTCACTTTACTGAAAGAAGCACCAATATGGTTTTACACATGAATGAAGAAATTTTGATCAAGATCCTACATAGTGTAGCCTGGCATAAGAGTTCTGCAGGTAGAACTCTGCTATAGATCTCCATTTACTGTTACTCTGATTTCTGGGATCCCTCGGGGCACACCTCAATGTGCTCCATGTAATGGGGAATGGAAACTAGCCAGAGCACATGCAATAGCAATGCGAGAGGCAGGGTAACCTAGCGAGATCTTTCACCCAATTTTTACGGGGTCAGGCCGAGCCAAAAACCAAGCAAAATGGTCTAATAAATGATTTTATTAAAAATAAAGACTTGCGCACATACGCACTTACGCACTCACTCACTCAAGACCTAGCGAGGAATAAAAAGAGAGGAAATTGGATAGGGGGCTTTGGAAGGTTACAGCTGCACCTGGTCCTGAAGTCCAGAGGTCCGAGACAGCAGCAGAAAGAGAGATGAGATTCAGCACATGGAGGGCTGAGGGGATAGCTCAATGGACGGAGTGACGGTCTGCTGGGAAGCCAGGAGCGGTCCAAAGAGCCACTCAAAAACCAGATCTATTTATGGGGGAAAAGGTACCTGGAGGGCTAATCCTTTCCCGGGGAGAGCAATAGGTGGAGGAGCTAGAACAAAGCTCCAATATGTCAACGTCCTTTGCATGATTGAATTTGCCGGGGTTGTCAAAGCCTTGGCTGTATGCAAATCATCCTTGCTTGATGGGCTGTTTGTCAGATGTGTTAATCCCTTCAAGCCGGCTCCTCAGGGCTGAGGACCCTTTTTGTATTTTATGTTTTACATGTCTGGAGGTCTCCTGGGGCTACGTGACTATGGATTTACTGGCCTGACTGGGTTTTTCCTGTTTTTGGCCATTCGACCGTGCCTGCCTACATGCTAGTTCGGGGGACTTCTCAAGCATGTGGAGATATTTTTAATATTAAATTGTAGACCTCAGGATAGGGTTTATCTACCGCAGTAACATTTACTACTCCCAGGATTTACTGTCTTGCTGTGATGGACACCTGAATGGTTATTCTGACTGATAGAGAGCAAGAGGAGGACAGGAGAATAATCTGGCTATGCAGCTATATGGAGATAAATGGCACCTTCTGTCAAGTTGATCAGAGTTCTCTGGAAGTCTTGTCACTGTCCTTATCCTGTGACTGAATGAAGAATGGAAAAGCTAGACTTTCTGACCTCTGTAATGGTTTAGAATTAACAAAGAGCTGTGGAATATAATTCTTGGTTGTGCCTTGTTGCTAAACCCGATGGGAGAAAAATGTCTCACTCCCCATGGAGGTGACAGGAGGTGTCACACTTGGTTAAAACTGCACTGCTAATAATGATGTTGAATCCTATACAATCATTGTGTACTACATAGCATGGTAACAACATTGCTACACAGTGAATTATGGTGTGTGTCCCCCCTCAAACCCCACTTACCAGGAAGCAAATGGTGGGGTTGACAAGGATCTGTTCCTTTAATTGAAAAGCAGCTGTCTGACATTCCCACCCTTCCTATGAGCAATTTTTGGTGTGACAGGCAGAAAAAAGACCTCTCTTGAAGAGCCCCCTTATGCCAGAGATTGTTCTTATTATGGGGGTGCTGCTTCCGAAAGATTAGGGAATAGACCTCTGTCAGTTGCAGTGGCTGCTTATTGCTAAGTGGGTTTTAGGGGACTTTCACTTTCTTACATGGCCTCTAAACTCCGTACCACATAGGGGTTGTGCAGTTGTAGCAGTTGTGAATGCACAGCTGTAGGTTACATATTCTCAATTGTGCAATAGGATTCCAGTTGCACAATGCAATTCCAGTTACTTGCACAATGTTCTTTCCAAGCTCTGACACCATGCTACAATCATACTTGATATCTTTTTCCTGACAGGATATCTGAGTGCAGCCAAAAGTCTTCCCATTTACTGTTTTACGAAGAGAAATTGTCTCTCAGGGAGGTGATCTCCTCCACAAGATGCCAGTTATTATGTGCTGCTTCTCAGACAACCAATACTTGGCGCACAGGAGCCAAGGGAGATGTCAGGTTTCATTCCCAGCATCCAGCCAGACCAGCATCTGGAGGAATGTGGGATAATGAATATCCCAATACATGCTTAATGACAGAATACTTTGCATCCAGCACCAATCACATTACTCTCCTTTGCATCCATCTGGTGCATCCAGTCATCATTCATAATAAAAGACATAGTTGTTGTTGCCTCTTAAACAACTGAAAATACATCCCAAGGACTATCATAAAGAAGGCCAGTTTCAACAATGTCTGCAACCATTCTGCTTCCCTGTCTTCATCTCCTATGTGGAATCTGGTAGCTTCAACAGGGTAGAATCTGTACATGAATTTATAAAATATGTGCACATTAATTTTCACCAAGGAGCAAGGTGCTTCCAAAGAGATGGTTCAGATCAAAATAGATCAAAACAGATTAAATAGATCAAACAGATCAAAACAGATCAAAACAGTAACTGGGGCTGCTACAGGGAGCACATAATTGCTGCCCTCACATACAATGTGGGATGTTGTCTTGTTGCCGCTGCTGAAAATTAAACTGCCAGTCTCATTAGCTTTAGAGATGGAAATAATATTTGAAAATATTCAAAAAAAATTGTCAGTTTTTCCCCCAAATATCAATAAATTCTAGTGGGAAGAATCTTGGCCTGATGAGAATCTTTGCATTTGGGCTTTCTTTATGCACAATTATCACATGTGGTTGTTCTGTGTAGAAAACAGCATTTTCTGGGCAGGAAATAACATTGCTATGCTGAAATATTATTTCTTGTGCAGAAAAAAACTGTTGCTGGCACAGAAAATGCTGTCATTGGAGACTCCTTCTGCCCAAAATTCACATGTGGAGGATTTGCATAGAAAATAGCCCCCCTCTTTTGCACATGAAACAACATTTTCTGTGCAGAAAGATAATATTTCTATGCATAACTATTTTCTGCAGAGAAAATACCGTTTCTAGTGCTGAGAAGGGTATTGTCTGTGCAAAACAACCATGTGTGAATTTTACACACCCTAAGTCTTGAATTATAAATAGGCTTTGAAAACTATCTCACCATAAGAGGAAAATTCCTAAAATTACTCATTGCCTCCTTCAAGGAGACACTTAATGAGGATATACATCTCTAGTTAGCTTCTGTATGTGGAAATGAGTAATGGCAGGAAAAATATCTTGTCCACCTCAGGCAGCAAAATGTGTTGGATGGATGTCTTTTTGACAGCACAGTTTAGGGCAGGAAGGAAGTGACATTATTAGTCTTTGTATAGCAATATTTTTTTTACGTTGTTCCTTGGCCCAAACATTCCCCCTCCAGCAGTGTAGCACATCTGAAATGTTATTTCAGTGTTATGCACCCCTACACATACATCAAGAAACAAATAATAGCCTTAGTTATTGTTAAAAGGCACTATGGAAAATAATCATCTTGAATCATGCTCAGCTACAGCTCTGGGCAGACTGAGAAAGTTCCTTTGTTGGGTTATACCTCCCAGAATCCCATGCTACCTGGTGAATTATGGGAGTTGTAGACTCCCCAAAGCAACTTGCGAAAGGACTAATCTAGTACCCCTGACAGCAAGGACCTGAGTTCTTTGGAGAATTTGGCTTCGGCTTTATCTCCTTGGGATAATCTGTCCCTCATATTCGGCCCTCCTAGACGGATGAGTTATTTGTTTTTGGCTCATTGGTTACATTTCTATCCTAGATTAATTAAATATTCTTATTTTAAATGTATCTATTAGTAGACATGAATAACTTAATTGAAATTTTAAGCACGCTTAAGGCAATATGCAGGGCTCAGCTCCTCCTTTCCCTCCATTGTGCCCACAACAACCCTATTAGGTAGGCAAGGTCAGGAGTGACTGACTCAAGTTCACCCAATTGAGTTTCATGTCTGGATGGAAACTTGAACCAGGTTCTACAAAATCCCCTGTCCAATACTTCAACCACTATATCACATCTTCATCCCAATATAACTTTCAATTTCTGTATAATGCAGAAAGTTATAATTGGATGCCACAGTTCATTTTGTCTTGTAATTGAACAAGAGCTGCTCATAAAGGAGCTGCAGATAAAAGCTTTTCTCCCCCGGGACCCCTGCTTTCAGCTAGTGGGCAAAACCTTGAACACATTGTGTCTTGTTGCTGCCATCTTCTGGCACTAGCAGAATTTACAGTTTAATATTATTAAAATCAGTCACCCTCAAGTTTAATAACATGAGGACACATCTTTGTAATGCTTATTCCCAGCTGGGCTTGGGAAACAACACAGTACAATCCCCAAGGGCCAAATGTAGAGGAGATTTCTGTCCGCATTAGACCCCTGCCAGTCTGATCGATTGGGAGATAACTGCAGGACCAGCATGGACAATTTATGTAGTTGGGTTCCTGCTGTTACCACCCAAGGATTACATTAACTTGTGTCTGCCTTGCCACTGACAGTTTCAGTTTTTCAGGTTGCCAAAAGAGGGCCACCAGTCAACTGCTTCAATAGCATAAGGTCTATTGAAAGTATGCTCAACCATAGCTCAGGAAAATTACTTTTTTGGACTTCAAGTCAGTGACGCCTCTACTCAGTGGCCAGACTGTCTGGGGAATTCTAGGAGTTGTACTCCTAAAAAGTAACTTTTCCACATTTTAAAGCCAAGTCATTTCCATTTCCAGTTTTATAACCAGAGGGAGCAAGTTGAGTTCAGCATGTTAAGACTGTGAAATCCCTGTGAAATTTCACCTCAACCATGAACTCTTTAAGTCACCTTAAGGCGATATGCTGCCTTTTGGTCCAACCCCCACCCGATAATGCTACTGCTTCTAAGGCCACAGGGAGAATGTCTCTGAACACTAGTCATAGGGCTATTCCTCTTCCAGTCTTGCTTGTGGCCTTCCCAAAAGCATCCAGATGGTCACAGTGGAGAAACAGGATGCTGGACTTAAGAGGGTTTCAATCTTCTGCAGACAGTGAAGGAAGATGTGCAGGAAGAAGAAAGTAATGTACCTCAAAGCAATGCTATTCAAAGGGGTGGTCCATGGACTAGAGGTGGTATCCAAGACATTGGTTGCTTGTCCCTTTTGAAGTCTCAAAATAAAGAAATAAAGAAACATAGACAATGGGAACAAATATGGTGCTGATTCCTGGAACACTGGAAAAAAATAATTGCCAGTCCCACACATCAGATAGCTAGAGAAGCACTACCTTAGAGCATGCACATGGAGGACAGGTGTACACTTACCAAACAAAATACCAAAACTCTAGAAATGGGTGGGAATCACGTGACTCTTCAGATGTTGTCAGACTTCAGCTCTCATCTTTCCTTGCCATTGGCTATGTGGGCTAGGGCAGAAGCATCTGAAGGTCCACCTGAATCTCAACTCTGCTCTAGAAAGTCCTGAAATAAGATGCTGCAGAAGCTCTGAAACCACATATGTGGGACTGCACAAAGGCTATGAGGAAAAGGATTGTCTCTGTTACAAAGCTGTTACAAGGATAACTAAGACCATGGTAATCACTGAAGCATTTTATAAAGTTGTAAAGTATGGATGTGTACGGTGGGGGTGGGATTTGTGCAACCTTCCAGAAGCCATTGGATGGCAACTCCTAGCATTCCTCACAATTCGCTATGCAGGCTAGGGTTGCTGGGAGCTGAAGTCCAAGAACATCTGGAAGAGGACCAAATTACTGATCTAAGGACATAGGAGGCTGACTTGTTCCATCTAAATCAGCACATATTGAAACAATGGCTGAAATCCTGCATGGAAGATATAGCTATGACACATCTCCCAATCCAACCCCCCCCCCAACCTACCTTAAAACTCAGGCAGCTGCACTTATTAAAGGAGCTCTGCCAAGCTGGTGAGTGGGGTGCTGAAGCATGATGTGTCCAGCCCTCTCCCATCAGTGAGGTGCAATGCAATGCAGGGACTCTGGGGATCATGTTATAAATGACTGTTGCACCACAGTTCATTGGTGGGAGGGGTTGGAGGCATCATTCTTCAGTTCCCTGCTCACCAGCACTGCAGTACTCCTTTGGCTGGTGTGGCTACCTGGCTTTTAAGGTGGGCTTGAGGGGGCATTTGTGATTGTGGCAATGGTACTAAAATAGTAAATACAAATATCAAATTTACCAGGTCCCAAATCTGGATTATGATATTGTAAATATTGAACAGGATGCCAGACAATACGTTTGGCAGCATCCAGATCAAGATGTTTTTGGACAGCAGCTCCCATAGATGCTGACTATGGGCAGTGCTGGTTAGGGCTGATAGGAATTACAGTCCAACAACATCTCTTTCCCCACCCTCAGTGTACACTGAGCAGAAGCAGTATCTCCTAGACCTAGCTGGAGATGCCAGAAATTGAACCTGGAACCACCTGCATGGAAAGTATATGCTGTTCCACAGAGCCGCAGACCTTCCCTATCATCACATACAGCATCATAATCATAGGCTGTGGCTTTTTTTCTTTGGAGATAATTGAAATTACCCACCAAACTGCCTGATGTAGTTTCTAATATGTGCTAGTACAGATTTGACTCTCCATGTTTGTTCTTGTCGCATTATCCCCTATGGGAGAGGTCTGCTGTCCCTCAAAATTGACCGCTTTTGATTAAATTTAAGCTTGCCTTCCAGCTGTAACTCTCTCAGGCTAACCATTCCTAATCAGTTTGGACAGGAACCATCTGTTAAACCCCTTGGTTACAGAGAACAATGCTAAAATCAAAGCGCTAAGACCCAGTAGCAACGTTGTCTGTGAAGTGTTCAATGAGGGCATAACACTCTATGATAGCTACTTTCCCAAATGCTGGCTCAAAGAGAAAGTGCAGCACCAAAGCACAAATTCAAAGATAGGTTTTGAGAGATTGTGTTCTCTGTAGCTATTTCTCACTTTTAAACCTGAGCTGTGAGTGTGGAGCTCTCTAAGCTGTTTATCCAGGTTCTCCTTCTAACCAAATGATAATAAAATTGGAGATGATAACAAAATTGACATCTTCATTAAAGGCTTAAAGAAACTAGTACTGTATGCTCTGAGAAAGATACAGTGAGGAGAGTTGGTGGATAAAACTGTTCTTTTAAATGCTTAAACTCTGTTCTTAGAGGAGGAGACATGTTTATATTTTCAGGGCTGGAAAAGATACCTTGATATCAGAAGATGAGTCCATACCCTCCACTTTACCCCTTTGTTCACTTCTTATTTCAGTTGCTGCAAACTAAGTTCAAAATGCGAAAATAGTCTGCATTCAATTAATCTTGCCCTTCCCTGTTACAGCCTTCCCTAGTTTGTGTGCTCTTCGACATTAATAACGTTTGCCATCTTGACCACACTCAATGTTGCTTGGTCACACACATTTTCATCTGTGAAATATTGGAGTGTACAGTAATAATCAAAGAGGCCCAGGTCTCTTGAGTACTGTCCTATCCGTCTGTCTGTCTATCTATCTATCTATCTATCTATCTATCTATCTATCTATCTATCTATCTATCTATCTATCTGTCTAATTGTCCACCCACCCATCCATCCATCCATCCATCCATCCATCCATCCATCCATCCATCCATCCATCCATCCAACATATTGCTCTTCCTCCATAGAGCTAGGACAGGCTGCCAGTGATTTTGCTGCCTGAAATAAAGAGCAAGATTATTCTTGACTTGTTTGGGAACTGGAGGTAGTTCCAGGCCCCTCCAAGAGTTCTTTTGATGATAGAAATTGACATGTATTACTGCCATAGCATAAGATTTATTGGTGTTAAATGATACAGCGAATGGCACACAGAAGAAAGCAATTATAGTGTTTAGGTTCAGGGAAGTAATAGGACAACTCTATTTGGCTTTGGTCAGACTTTACCTGGAATACTGTGTCCAGTTCCAGGCATGAAAATTGAAGAAGGATATTGACAAGATGGAATGATATTGACAAGATGGGGGACCAAAATGGTAAAAGATCTGGAAACCATGCCCTAGGAGGAGCAGCTTAGGGAGCTGCATACGTTTAGCCTGGAAAAGAGATGGTGACATAATAATCATGCTTAAGTATTTGAAAGGATGTCTTATGGAAGAAAGGGCAAGCTTGTTTTCTGCTGGTCCAGAACTAGGACACAGATCAGTGGCTTCAAGCTGCAGGAAAAGAGATTCACCTAAACATTGTGAAGAGCTTCCTAACAGTAAGAGCAGTTTGACAGTGGAATACACTGGCTGTGATAGGGTCCCCTTCTTTTGAGGTTTTTAAACACAGGTTGTTTACCACAGCCAGTGGTAAGGAATGCTGAGGGTTACAGGACAACCCCCTCAGGGAGTCTTATGATTCTCAGTCCTGGTTTAGGGAAACAAAACATAACTGAAAGGGTCCCAGATTGTTCTGGCCACTGAGGAGGTGATGCAAACCCCACACTGTTGCTCCTGTCTTCTACCTCAAACAGAAACTCTAATCCATCACACAAAATTTCATAGCTCTGGACTTTCTGGGCTTGTCTCTTTAAAGATACAGCAAACAAGAAGTCCAAAATGAAACAGTGTAAGGCCCAGTTCTGAAGTGGGTGTATGAAATAGTTGTTGTTGTTAACTGTCAAGTTGACTTCAATTTATGGCAACTCTGTGAATGGAAGACTTCCAGGTCTCCCTATCATAACTGCCCTGCGCAGTTCTTGCGGACTCAGAGCAATGACTTTCTTGATTGAGACCATTTCCACACTACAGTGTTATAGTGCTATTATTCCACTTTCAACATCCTGTGGAATACTGAGGCCAAAGAGCTCCCTGGCTGAGAAGTCTAAGGGCCCCTTCCTAAATTGTAAAGCCCAGGATTCCATACGATGTTAAAAGTGGAATAACAGCTAACGGTTTGAGGTCGATAAAAAACATTTTGGAAAAGATTTGTCAGAGTGAAGAATAGTAAATAGATGGTTTGAAATAATATAATGTTAAGATAAGAGGGAAGAATACGGTTATGCTAATCTAACTAAAGGTAGAGGCAATGGTGGTATTTGATTTTTTTTTTGTGCATTTTATTTGGGATAACAATATAGAAATAAAATCGATAAAAGTTGATCTAACAAGGGGAGGGAGGAAGGATAAGGATTGTGAGGGATAAATATTAGGATATGTATATACAAGTTAAGCGTTTTTTTTAGTTTAAAAATGTGAAAAATTTATAGACTTATGATTTTGTTTTTGTAATGTATTAATTTATCTTTTTAATAAATAAATAAATAAATAAATTAAAAAAAAAAAGTGGAATAACAGCACTATAACAGAGTCTACCCATCTGCAAATGTGGTCTTCCTCTTTCCTTCCTTCCTTCTACATTTCCAGGCATTATTGGCTTTTCTCATGATATATCAAAAGTACAACTGCCTCAATTTAGTCATCTTGGCTTCTAGGGTGAGTTGAGGCTTGATTTGCCCTGTTGGTTATTGTGCATTTATTTACTTGTTATAACTGTTGTTGTTGTTGTTGTTGTTGTTGTCACGTGCCTTCAAGTCATTTCTGACTTATGGAAGCCCTAAGGTGACCCTATCACAGTGTTTTCTGAGGCTCGAGGTGTGTGACATGCCCAAGGTCACCTAGTAGGTTTACATGGCTGAAGAAGGAATTGAACCCTGGTTTCCAAGGTTGTAGTTTAATGCTCAAACCACTTCACCATACTGGCTCTCTAATTTGCTCTAGGACCCATTTACTTGCCTTTTTAGCAGTCTACAGTTATTGCCTGGAAATGTTACTTTCTGGATTAGACCCCCTTTGCTGCCTAGGGGACTCTTGGAGTTGTAGTTTACAGACAGTAACAATTCCAGCTCTGAAAAAAAGGAATGTCAAGATTGGGCCTTGTGGTGAACATTCCAAATTTATGTGGATCTGGGGAAACCTTCACCTGTGAGATGGATTATGAGTAGAGTATATTACAAGAAGGCCCAAGGTGCTACTGAATTTCCATCACTGAGTATTACTGAGCACTTGACTAAACTAAGCTCATATTATCTGGCATCAGTTGGATATCCAGGCCTGCAGTCAGTTTTCAAAGCAGGGAGGCAGATGGGTTATGTAAATAAGAACAAATCAAATGCTACAGATCTGCAAAGAGGAGTAGACAGAATTTCCCCCTAGAGCTTTTGAAATTAATGTAGCAATGACAACCGACTTACTGAGTGAGGTTTCAAACTGCACAAAAACAAACAAACAAAATAAGCACTGCGGAGAGCAAAGACAGATTTTAAAGTGGGCACATGGTTTAAATCTGCTTTATTTCTATCCAAGGCAAATTACAGTCATCCCTCCACATTTGCTAGGGTTAGGGGCACAGGACCCCCATGAAAGTTAAAAACTGTGACTAACTCTAGGCCCTTCCAAACCATTTTTAAAACACAAAAAAGTATGATCACCGTATTCAGCCCACTGTGGATTCCTTTGAGGCATCAGGATTCCTTCATAAGGCAGAAGTGGGGGGCTGGTGGGGCTTACTGCCATCTCCGCTGCTGCCCCACACCATTTTAAAGAGGGACTTACTAGCCTCTTTTGCAGTTTCTCAGTCTCACGAGGCTTGCAGTCCCTATTAAAAATGGCACAGGGAGGCAGCAGAGGTGAAACCAAACAATCCCTGATTAATCAAATGCTCAAAAGGGAAACCCGCAAATGTGGAGGGCTGACTGTACTTCCTTATACCCCAGTGCTAGCACATCCAGCATCCAGCTGTCTCTGAATACTGGAGCACTTATGGAAAGGCAATTTGTTGGAATCAGGAAGGCTTAAGAAACTCTTGATATGTCCTCACTGGCACTATGTATTCATAGTGTATCCATCTTTGGATAAAATTCCCTGTACTTGTGTAGAATCCAATATTCTCCAACCTGTCACTCTTCAGATGTGCTGGAGGCACACATTCTATGACCTCAGTCAACATCCCAACTGCCTGGGAATAATGGGAATTGTAGTCAGTCACATATGGAGGGTGCTAGGCAGGGGAAGGGATCATCTAATGCAGGAGAGGGCAGGAATAAGGCTCGTGAGGGTTACTTTTACTAAGTGCCTAAGATCCACATCTGGATCCTGATGCAACAGACCTATTCCCTCCCCTCCTATATTTCTAGGAAGAAGTAAGTCTTAACTCTCTCTCTCTCTCTCATATATATATATACACACACACACACACACACACACACACACACATACATATACGTGGAGCCTCTCCATGTCTCTCACCTCTTTCCAGTAACATCTGTAGAACATGTGATCTAGCAATGTCATTGCTGTGTATGCTTCCCCGTCCCTCACCACCTCTCTAACACCCAGAGCCAATTAACTAAGGCAAGGAAATATATGAAGCAAAAACATCATCACATCTTACATCGTGTTCTTCTGCATATGAGTGGCATGAAAGTAAAGAGACATGCAGGCAGTTAATACCCGTAATGTCTAATTCTTGCTTGGTGTGGGTGTGGGAAAATCTAATAATTTCAGACAAAGTCCATCAATATATACTGTCCAGTCATTCATGAGTTCATTGGCACTTGTGAGAAAATGGCACATTAAAGGAAAATGTTCACCACCACCCCCCACACACACATACAGGAAGTTGTCAGCTTGCGGTGCCTGACTGCTTTTTCTTCATGGCTGACAGAGCATGTGATGGTGCAATGAACTGACAAGAGAAGAGTACATGCGAGATTAATTAGTTCTAATGAGCAGCACAGTGGTCTTTTTGGAAAGAAGATTCTGCAGCTAGCTCATAAAATGATACGTACTTGAGTCCTGATTCTTTGATCCTCTAGAAAATTTTCCAGCTCTACTTTTCACCCTCTCTCTGTTTCTCTCTCTTTCTTTCAGTGTGCCATGCATAAACATATATTTGTGGTGTTAAAGAGTTTTATGCAGCTGATTGCATAAAATGGGAAAAGGAATTCCTAACAAAGCCAGATTCAACAGTATCCAAGGATCCTACAGAAATTGGCTGTTGTTGTATAGAGGCTTTCATTTTCTTTTTAGATTTGTCTCCCTGATTTATAGGAATTAAACAGATCTTCTCTGTGCTGCTTAACTCTCTCACAGCAATGTAAATCAAGAGCAACCAAAGACCTTGCTAGATCAGATTAGCAATTCCTTTACCCCAGCATCCTGTCTTTAGGAGCAAACACTTATGAATGCACTGAAGGAAATGGGAAACATCCCAGAATATGAAATACTCCATTCTGTACTGTATTATACCTTATAAGCACTGGTGGGCATTACTTCAGCTCATTATCATGAGTTTCTTCCTGTTTCTTCTCCCCCACCCCCGCCACAGTAAACATGAATAACTGATTTTGCTCCCTCTTTCAGTGTCTTGCTTTCTTTTAAACTCAGAAATACTCTTGTGAGGTCTGAAGAATTTTGTGTGGAAACTCTGTGGTTAGATGACATCTTTATTTTCATTTAAAGACCGTCAAAGGATGTGTGTGCATGTTGTGTTGGGGGAACTGGGTAGCAGGAATACGGCTGCAAGAGAAAGTGTTAAATGTAGCCTTCTTCAGCCTAGTGTCCATCAAAGGAGCTGAGCTACGATTTTCATTGTCCTCAGCCGGCGTTCTTCTTGGATGCATTGACTAGGGATGATGAAAAATTAACTGGAAACACTAGAAGTACCAAGAATCAGGAAAAAAAGAAGCTGCATGCAATACAATTATAACAAAAGGGTGTACAAAATATAGACCATTTTAAAACCATCAACAGTATAATAATATTGTGTTACTGAAACTGCACATTAATAAAAATAATATCCATTCGGGGAAAAAAAAGACAAGAATGTTATCAAAACAGAATTTTATTGGAAAGCCATTGGATATTATGTTATAAATGTGTACTTTCTGTAATACAATATTGTTTTCTGTTACACTTACTTGGACATGTGAAGAGATATAGAGTAGGCCCTCCATATATGTGGAAGTTCTGTTCCAAGAACCCCTATGAATAGTAGAATTTGCAAATGCTCGCATCCCATTATAGTCAATGGCAGTGATGTGTACATGGATGCTTCAGCATGTCCATGTGCACATCACTGTCATTTTAGTTGTATGGATGTAATGCTTCATATTACCTGGAAATCACACATGCAGAGGTCACACATAAGGAGTGTTCACTGTATCTTTAGTGCATTGCATGCAACTTCTTTCTTTTTGGTTCTTCATTCTGTGTTCACAGTTAATGTGTTATCTTGAATCAAACTTATCTTGTGACACTGAAGATTATGAAAGCCATACTTCAAAAGATCTAGAGGGCCCTAGGCTTCCCCTCAAAACTGACATTGGCTGAGGGGCACACAGGTATCAGAATTTTTGCAGCACTAGGGCCAATAGTGCCTTGAGATAAAAGTTACACATGTTTCTCTTTAAGGTGCTCTGTTCCAGGCACAAAAGCTCTGCCAGCTGGGAAAGGTTTGTAATACCTTGGCTGGTCTATTGCCTTATTGGTTTCCATTGCAATCCAAAATAAAAAGAGTTTTGTTCATCACAAAATACATACATACATGAACAAATGGCTGGAATCCTGTTGGGGCATAAGCACCATAATTACAATACTGTGCAGTGAATCCCATCCTGATCCCCCAATCCTTACTTATCAGGAAGCAGCCACTGTGATCAATATGGTTCCATTTCCCTGTTGCTTGGGAAGCAACTAACCAACAGTCTTAACACCTCCTGTGAGCAGTCTCTGGTGCAACAGGCAGAAGCAAGGTCCCTGTTGCAGTTCCCCCTTGTGCCATCTGCTTCCTAATTGACAGGGGAATACACCTTGTGGCTATTGTTACTACTTCCAGATATGTGGAGACTGGGGGACTTTCATAGTCCCTATATAGCCCCTAAATTAGGGGCTAGAGAGGGATCATGAGTATGAAATGGTCACAAATGCACAACTCTAGGGCCATTTCTGCACTACTGTGTTAAACTGCTGCTATTCCACTTTCAACGCCCTGTGGAATTCTGGGGTTTGTAGTTTACAGAGACCAAAGAGCTCTTTGGCTGAGAATTCAAAGTGTCCTTCCCTAAACTACAAACCCTAGAATTCCATAGGAGGTTGATAGTGGAATAGCAGCACTTTAACACTGTAGTGCGGAAATGTTATACATTCATAAATGCTCAACAGGATTCCAGCCAATAGTTTTTTCGTGCCATTATCTTTCTACTCAGAAACTAGTCTCCCAGCTAGTCTTCATCATCTGGTTATTATTTAACAGAAAAGCAAGGTACAAATACTAAATAGGTATAAAATTAAAAGTATTTTTAAAATTCAAATTTAAGTGTAAGAAACTCACTGGTGATCTTGGGTGTGTCATACACTCTTAGCCCCACAGAACTGCATGATTGGTTTTGCTAAGTTGGAAATGACTTGAAGACACAAAACAACATTTAATACACATGAAAAAAACAAAACCTTTGAAAATATATACCAGAGCAAAAATTGTGAGATGTACCACTAAAATCCCAAAGGAGTTGAGGTAAAAGATGAATTTCATATACACACAAAGTTTTGATAAGTTTTTCAAGCATGTTGTTGGGTATGCATGTATCTTTGAATATTTTAAGGAAGAATATTTGCTTTGAAATATTTGCCTTAAAAAATCTTTGAAAAGCGGGTTGAAGTAGGGTGCGATGAATGTAGTCTAGAAATGTGTCATACTATTCAAAAAATCTGTTTAAGACATCAGTTGTAGATTCCGACCCAACAAATGTATATAATAATATAATATAATGGATATAATAATTAATAGCAGATTTTAACATCTGTGTCATAAGATGCCTGCTGAAGTTACTTCTGAAAACTCTTGCTGATTCTAAATCACATGTCAGTTTCATTCCCAATTACATGAAACCCTGTCTAGGCAATACCATTGGAACTGATAAGAAATCTAGCTTTTATCTAACCACTGAAAAGTTTTGTGGATAAAATATTAGGTTCATATTTAAATAAGATACATATAAATTAATGGCAGACACCTCATGAACCTCAAGGCATCTTGTGTCTCAATTAAATCCCATTGATTTCAATATGTTTGCTTAGTTTGATTAGGTCAGGATCCTAACAACAACAACAGTAATGATTTTTATCTATAAGGCCCTTTCACAAAAGGGGAGAACATCAAAATCTATAGTCAAAGACAAGGGTCATTTCCACACTAGTTTGTTATAGTGCTATTACTCCACTTTCAAAATCCTATGGATCCTGGGGTTTGCAGTTTAGGAAGGCAGCACAAAGACCCCTCCCTAAACTGCAAACCTCAGGATTCCATATGATGTTGAAAGTGGAATAATAGCACTATAACAGTCTAGTGCAGAAATGGCCAGAGCTTGACTACAAGCCATGGCAGGTGGACACAGTGGTCTGACTCCTACTGTTAATCTCAGCAAGAGTTAACCCATGTGTTGACTTACCATTCAACAATTGATTCAACTCTGGTTGGAACTCACCAAATGGATTCAGGTCCACCTGTAGTACCCTGAAATAAAATGCCTGATGTCAAGGTTGGAAAATCTGACATGCATCTGCTCACCATTGAACAGAAAAATGCCACCATGGGTAAACACAGCTGTGAGGAAGAAGTGGTAAGGTGTATGGCTGGTGGTGGCAGCAAGCTACTGTTGCACAATGGCTCTGTTGGCAGCAGCATCAAGTTGGCCCAAAGTAGTAACCCATCAATGACCAGTTGGCACTACATAGCAACACATTAATGCTGAAAGCCCACAGAAATCTGGCACTAGCCCTTGCCTGAGACATTCCTATCGTGTGTCTCCATGAAAATGAGTTATTAGAAAATCTTCTTAAAAGATCTATTCTGAAAGACTGCCTTGTCTGATATACTGCTGCTGCTGCTTGATTTCATCAGTCTTTAGGGGATGCTTTGCTGGTGGCACCCCATGTGCCTTTGATTAATCTGGCAGCTACACAGAAAAGGGCAAAATTCAGTACAGTTTTCAAAGTCATCAGGTTGGAACATTCTGGAATATGATGCTACTTGAATTATAGCATACATCAACAACTGTGAATTGAAGTCATGTGCTAAAAATATTTGTTTCAATCCAGGTTGTCAGTTGATTATCATTTTTTTAAATATTAATATGGCAAAACTGATATTTTGAGTATTTATTTTGCATGCATCTGATGAAGAGGGCTGTAGTCTATAAAAGCTCATGCTACAGCAAAATCTGCAAACCATTAAGATGACACAAGACTTTTTTGGTTTTGCTGAAACATGACATGGCTACAGAACAGATTTCTTTCAAAAACAATTGCATGTATACATTCATATTTTATTGTTCACTACATATGTGCACATTTATGCACATTCAGATATACACACAGAGAGAGAAAGAGAGAGAGAGAAGTGAGAGAGACTGAGAGAGAGAGAGAAGTGAATTAACTGTATTTGGGAACTTTGCAAACTGGCTGTTTGTTGAAGTATTCAAGTTGTGCCTCCATCTATGTTCAACTTGAACATTTATAAATGAACTCAAACATTGCAACATTCACTAAGCTCT
Source organism: Ctenosaura bakeri (assembly GCA_948474755.1). Lineage (NCBI taxonomy): Eukaryota > Metazoa > Chordata > Lepidosauria > Squamata > Iguanidae > Ctenosaura > Ctenosaura bakeri. The sequence goes on from CAOLHI010000147.1 coordinate 331,143, forward strand.
AAGTTATCTCCTCCCAAAGGCAGCACTGAACCTTGGTAGGTTCTATGCCACTGAAATTTCTCACCACATGGAGAAGAGGGATGAATTGAACTATTTAATCAGGCAATGGGCAGAGAGCTGTATGTCAGTGGCATTTGGTTTCTCCCGTGTCTTTGTGTTGGCTAGCCAGCATTATTAGTTTGTACACCTTTGGCAAGGCTGTTTCTTTTTTTAATCATTTTAATTTTGTCCAGTACCATGTATATGAATGGCTCTCTCTCAGTAAATGACGATGAAGACAGTGATGATGACGCCTGAGGAAAAGCAACAAATGCTACTCCATGCCAATCCAAGTCAAGGTGTATAGAACCCCAAGCCTGTCAAGTTATTCTGCTGCATGAAGTATAAAGCCTCATCCCAGACAGTAAATATATGGTAACAAAATAGTAAACAATTGTCAGTTTGCTGCTTTTTCATTATACCCCTAGACTGCTGTTTAAGAAGGTCACTGCTCTCTACTTCTTGCTATGTTTCCCTCTCTATCCTGTTCAAAACACATTTGGGCCTCACACACTTTAACACCAATTGGGGTATCTGTTCATTGTTGTAAGAAACTACGACAATGAACAGAAAATTGATATACATCAGCTGTAATCTACCTTGATTATTAGAAAGGTATGAGAAGATTTATCTTTCTATTGCAAAATCTGGGATATGACCCCCTAGTCAGTAGCTGGTGATTTCAGTATCATTGGGTGGTGAACATGCTCTGGATTTTAGTCTGAACTTTAAACGAGATATCTGAGGTGCTGAGTTTTATCCCCCACAACAGGTTTAGTACATTGGATAGTTACTTTAAAGTTCAGACTAAAGCCCAGAGTTGAAATCATATTGAAAGCCACAAACCATCATGGATGTGAAGTCTACCACACAAGAATGATGAATCCAGGACACAGATTGTGGGATTTCCATGTACTGGAAGCAGCTTCAAATGTGCAAGTGGGGTTTTTAATCAGCAGTGGAAGTGTTATTGTGCCTAAAAATGCAAGATGCAGTAGAGATGCAATATTTTCTGAATGGCAGAGAGGGAAAATAAATACAGAAGCAAAGCCTCAAGAGTTAAAATATGAGTTACAGTTATTCTTAGCTAGGATTCAATTATTTATTGTGTCATTCTTGTGAAATATTTAACGCCATTTCTTCAGCGATTAAAAAAATATCAGAGCGCTCTTGCAGCTAATGGATGATATCTCTGTGTAGGACACAGATGGGATAGTTCATCCTTGCGTTCCTTTTACTGGATGGAAGGCAGGAGGCAGGGGAGAACTGTTGCAATGAAACAAGGAGGTATTATAAATAGCTTATGACAGAATTGCCAACCCAATTTTTAAAAAGGGGAAAAAATTAACTAAAGACAATTGGCCTAATTTCATTACTGTTGATTCTGCTTCAGCTTCCGTTAAGCTTGGAAGCATCAAGTCCTTACATGCTTGCTACATTTCCAGAATCTTCAATATAGTTGTTCCTAAAAGCAGTTCTTTTGAATTATACAAATACATAATGAAGAATTCAAAATATCTTGGTCTTGGTTAAGCTTTCTTTCATTTCAGACTCATTGTCAGAACATACTTTTACTTTTGCTTTTTGATCAATGGGCTAAAACATCCCTCAGCCCACGTGTTTTGACTCTCGGCACAAGTACAAGCTGCACTTGAAAATATTTCTTTTGCGGACTATAGGTCTCCAAATACCCCAGCCAGCAAAGCCACCTTTCTGGGTAGAAAATAGGATTCTTTGTCAGCAAACACCACCACTAATGTGAATCCTGGAACAGATTAGTACCTTATGGTGAAGTTTGTCATTCATTTCAAATCATAGTGCTGCATTTCAAATGGATGGCTGGTGGCTGCATTAGCCACCATGAAAGCAAAACAGATTCAGGAATCCTGTTAGTGCACTAGCAAATATTTACATTTTCCCAGAGGGCAGAATCTTGTTAGTGGCTTATATGTCTGTAACTGTGATGTATTTAAGTCCTTTACTCCAAGTAATTATGAATTTTAATTTGATGTATTTTGAATGATTTTTTTACGGTACAGTATTTTAATCTATGATGTATATTCAGTTGTATTTTAATCAATGTTGTACCCTGCCTTGTTGTAAGCCTCAAGTCAAGTCTCAAGCCTCTACCTTCAAGCCTCATGTCAAGTCTCAAGCCCTTGCAAGATAATTCCAAGTCAAGTCTCAAGTCTGGGAGCCTACTTTAACAGAAAAAAAGGAGGTAATGGTGGAGGGTGGGGGCATCAAGGGGCATACAAGGGTCTGCAGCTTCCGAAGTGGAGAACAAGATCCTTCTTACTCCCTATTCCACAAGTTGGAGGCTTCTCTGTACAGAAAATTCTTCATAGAAACTCTCTTTTCAGCACAGAAAATGTTGTTTCCTATGCAACGATTATTGGTTCCTGCAGAAAAATTGGTCTTTTCTGTGCTAAACAACTATGTGTGAATTTTGTGCAAAATAATTTGTGAGTAGCCTTTAAAAGCTGTGTGGCTTACCAAGAATTTCTTGCAGCGGAAAGAATAGCACAACCATTACTTGTTGATTCCTTTTAGAAGAAAATAACTGAAGAACTACATCCCTCATATAATTCAATTGGAAACACCATGCATGTATGATTACAACATTTGATTTTAATATGTGTTTTAACTTTAATGTGTGTTTAATATAAGTTTTAACTTTTAATATTCTAACTTCTGTGTGATATCAACATGTACAAGCAACACATGACAGCATAGGATGACAATTCTAAGTAGCATATTTTCTAGGGAATAAATTCCACTCAAAATAATAGGATCTGCCTCTGAGTAGAAATGCACAGAATTAACTACGAAGTACATTTTTAATGCGTGGAGAAACATGAAGTTGTTTTTCATGAGAAAAAGATGTAAAAGCAGTAACCAGGTGGGGTTTTTAAAAAATGGTTTTATGAATTAAAAAAAGCAATTGTAAAATAAATCTTTCTTCCTGGAAATGAAAAGAATGTGTTTTTAAGAAACTGTAAGTTAATTCTTGAACCAGGGAAAAAATCTCCCTTTCGAATGCATATAAAATCTCTCATTAACAAGCTGAGCGCTACCATCAAGACACAACAGCAGCTGGCACTGAATCTGAGAATAGAATTATTCATTGCCATGGTTACTGGTGCTGGAAATATTACCCTCTGCTATCAGTGTAAACAAAGATCCTTTCAAGACAGTCTAAAAATTAGAGCACTTTAAACAATTAATGAAAATTATACATTGTATAGGAGTGAAATTCACACACACTGTTAAGCTCTGTTGCTTTCCAGGAAGGGAAGGGAAAGCTCATCTATGCCCAGACCACTAAAGGAAGCCAACTTTGGGGAAATGGAAGTTCAGCACAGATATTTTTGTGATGCATTGAATAGAAACTATCCTTTGAAAAAATATTAAGGCACTTGTGATGGAAAGTAGACATTCTACAAACAACATCAACCTTGGTGAGTATCTTCAGACAAAGTACAGTATATGAAGCATATTTCTTCTTGTATGGTTAACTACAGTTCAATGGCAATGTAACTTAAAAAACGAAATAGGGTTGTTATTCCTATTCTTAGGTTATTGTTCTGGCTTTCGTAAATATCTGAAAACCTTGCAGAGTATAAATGGACTGACTTTAGCAAACTGGTAGTAGACTCACCCCTCACCTTCTCTACTTTTACTACCGCTTGGCAGTAACAGCAACTATAGGCTAAACAGTTCTCTAGTTCTTGTCCCTCCAGTAAGAATCTCTGATGCCATCTGGAATCAGGTGCTAAACTTGTACTATTTTGGAATATGAATGGTCCAAAATCGGTGCTTGCACCAGTTGTGGCAACCTTGCATTGGTGTCAGACTACTCCTGTGCTCATTTTCCTACTGCACAGCTGTGTCTTTATCCCTGGATTCTGCCTCTTGATCTTGACTTTCACTCCTGTCTCATATTAATCCTGATTAGGAGGTTGTCCCCACATTGTGCATGATCTTGGTTCTTCTCTGGAACAATAGCTTCCTAGAGAAAATAAAAACTGGTTTCGAGTTTGTCTGCCTGTCTAGACATCTAACATAATGTAGAAGTTTGAGTGTTGGACTATGACTCTGGAGATCAAGGGCCTTTCCGCATTACACCATTATAGTGCTATTATTTCACTTTCCTGTGGAATCCTGGGGTTTGCAGTTTAGGGAGGGGCATTTAGAATTCTCAGCCAGATTGCTCTTTGGCCTCAGGTAAACTACAAACCTCAGAATTCCACAGGATGTTGAAAGTGGAATAATAGCGCTATAATAGTGTAGTGCAAAAATGGGCCAGGGTTCAAATCCCCACTTAGCTCTGGAAACCCAATGGATGACCTTGGACAAGTCATGCTCTCTCAGCTTCAGAGGAAGGCGAAGGCAAAGGCAACTTCTGAACAAATCTTGCCAAGAAAACCCTGTGATGGGTTCACCTTAGGGTCACCATACACAACTATCTATCTATCTATCTATCTATCTATCTATCTATCTATCTATCATCATTTAGTTTCTTAGCCACCCTTCAAGAATGCAGTCTTTCTTCCCAAGGTGACTTACCACATAAAGCATACAACTCCATATAAATATAGCAAGTTAATAGAATCTTGAATCAGTTAAATGTAGACAAAGGCAGCATACATAAGAAAGACCTTTCAGTTAAATGCCAAAGAAAACAAATATGTTTTCAACACTTTTATAAACCATGGATAGAGCCAATGGTATCTCTCTTGGGAAAGAATCCTACAGGGTAGCAACCACTACTGAGAAGGCCCTGTTTCAGACTCTGGCACCTTGCATATCTTACTGATGGGCCAGTGAATAAAGCCTCTGATGATGATCTTATCACACACAAGCAGGTTCATAATAATGTCAGCTGGGGTAAGCAACCTTGTGCTTTCCAAATGTTTTTCAGTACAACTCCCATAAACTCCAGCCAGCATGACTAATAGTTAATGATCATCAGAGTTGTAATCCAATAACACTTGGAGGGCACCAGACTGCTTACTTCCGTTACAGTCAGTCTTTCAAATAAAAGTGAACCCAAAGCTAATACCAGCATTTGGAAATTATCCTAGAAATGCACCACCAGCTGGTACAGAACTGGTACAAAATGATCCATCTGCTCAGCTGCAACAAGGACTTGAACAGCCACATTCTACACCAGCCGAAGTTTCTATGCCATTTTCAAAGATAGCCTCCACACTGAGTACATTACAGGAGTTGGGTCCAATCCCATTCTGAGGCTGTGATTATAGTCCTGCCCTGTCTGTTCTTAGTCAAAGTCAGCCAGTTTTTGACAGCAATACAGTTTCATTTCTCACATGAGCAATAAGGGTTGGTTTGAGAGAAGATTGAAAGTCAAGACTGCAAAAAATTGAGAATGTCTTCCAGGAATGGACAATGCTTCCTGAGTCTTTGAACCATATCTGCAAATCATTATGCACCTGAGTGCTTCAAGATGATTGAATCACTGTCTTCAAAACTGGTAAGATGCTACCCACCTAAAAAAAAAGTACAATATGTACAGATTTTGCATGGATTCAGATAAGAGGCCCAGATAAAAAGGACATATAGCCCCCTTGTTAATTCTGCCATTGATCAGTTCAGGAACATCTTCTCACCTCTTTTGTGCCTTTGCCTCATGCTAGAAGTTCTTTTGAGAGTGTTCCAAAGGATGAAGGAGTTGGGTGGGAAGAGTACAGTCTGGGATGGTGACCATTTATGCATCACCCCACAAAGAGGAAATCATAGAATCACAGACTTGGAAGAGACCACAGGAGCCATTGAGTTCAACCTCTTGTAGGAACACACATCAAAGCACTCTCAACAGATGGCCATCCAGCCTCTATTTAAAATACACAACCAAAAAAGGATGCAGATTGAGACATGTGTGTATGCTAGTTTAGCTGTAAAGATGCAGTTTAGAAATACTTGTTATGACTGAGGTAGAAAAGCAACTTATTTCACTATAAAGACTGTGACCAGGTGACTTGGCAGCCTACTCTATCTGCTGTCGTGTTGCTGAGTGTGGTTGTGCAACCTTGATGTCTTTGATCTCTTCTTGTATGGCTTTTTGTCTTATCTTTCAGCCAGACTTGGACTAGGGTAACAAGGTGGTTTTGAGAAAGATTGGTAAAGAGTTTCGTAAGTAAGTTTCTCATCTATCATACACATCTCTTATAACTACACATATATATCTACTGGCATCCTTTAAAGCCTGTGTTTCATAGCTTCAGTTTATTCTGCCCAAGTTATTCAGTAAAGAGATTTAAGCCTACAGGTAAACAGAAACGCAGTCAAGATGATTGCGTTAGCTGTGTTACTGATAAGGGACTCCCTCTCTGACAGCAGGAACCTTCCTCCTCTCCCAGTCTCAGGGAGTAGAAAGAGGAGGGGGACTGTATCCTTCTCAGTTCTGTATCATCTCATCGTTTCTAGAAGGCTTATCTTGTTAAGATATATAACCTCCACATGGCAGGAATTTTCTTTTTCCCTGTCTTGGGAAAGGGAATGCCAGTGCCTTGCCCAAGAACCAGAAGATCTATGTAGACCTAAGAGAATAAGGTAGCATCTAGCAGTGCAGACCTGGGGACCTTCTGCAAGGAGGCTGTGCCAGCATTCAGCTTAAGGAACATGAAAACACTTTCTTTGTTTTTGTTTCTGCATCCTTTTTTTCTATCTATTTGTCATCAATGTAGTTTTGATCTGTACTGTCAGTGGCTTCATCTCACTTCAGTGTATCCTTTGAACCTAAACTGAGCAAGACCTGAGTGGATCAGGCCTTCCAGGTCTTTACAAAACTGAGGGTACTTTCAAACCAAAGGCTGTCATCTCTAGAGTAGACCCTTTGGTTGTCCTTGTTTGATATCTCTTCTGTCATCTTTATTTGGAGAGTCTACAGTAGACCACAGATAAAGGAGTAGGATCAGAAAGGAGTGTATTAAGACTTAGTATGCCTCACACAGATTTCACATAGATACAGTCCTAAGGCCCAACATAAAAGCTAGCAGTAGGATCAATATCACACAACCATTAGGACTAGACTTAGAAATGATTGTGGATACTGATGGTGTCATTTGCCAAACATGCATGAGCTTGGTGGTAAAAAGGCAGAAACAGAAGCACTAGATAACAGACTGTCAAAATGAACAAGAAACCTCTATATAATTTGTTTTAAAACCCAGAATTAGATATTGAATGGAGGGGAGGATTTTATGAAGTTTTGACCAGGTATGCCCCTGAATTCCAGTTGCTGGAGAACGTGAGTGGTTTTGACCTATAAAACCCTACACAGCTTGGATCCAGGTTATTTGAAGAATTGTATTTCCCTTTATGAACCCATTAGAGCACTAAAATCATCCGGAAAGGCCCTTCTCTCTGGCCCACCATCTACTCAGGCTCATTTGGTGGGAACAAGGGAAATGGCCTTCTTAGTGGCTGTTCTCAGATTTTGGAACTCTCTCCCTAGCCTGGCCAGGAGGTCAGCAGGCCAAAACATTTTTATGCCATGAGGCTTTTACAAACTGACCAGAGCTGGGCGTTTAATGCTGTGTGCTACTGTTCTTAAGGGTTGTATATAGTCTTTTAATGAATCTTAATATTTTTAATATTAATATTTTAACTCTACAAATTGCTCATTTTTTAAATCTTATACTTTTATTAATGCTTTTGTATTGTTTTTGATTTACATTGTTTTAAATATGTTGTTAGCCCCATTGTTGAGTTCCATTATTGGGAGAAAGATGAGACAATCAATAAGAAAGAGTGAGTGAATACTAGTGCACTAATAAGTCCACACAAGTGGAAATAGAATGCTGGACTAGATAGGCCTTTACATGTTCACATGTCACATGACCATTGACATTTATAGAAAATTTATATTATTTTTCATGAGCAATCACCTTACAACCAAAAATGTGGCAACAAAAGTAGCAATGCTACCCTTGAGCAGGATGGAATAGCTTAGTGGCATTGCACATGTTTTGCTTGCTGAATGTTCTAGGTTGCATCTGCAGCATCTGTAGCCAGAGTTGGCCTGGGAAAGATCTACCTTGAAGAACTATTACTTGTCAAAGTATACAAAACTGACCTAGCTGTACTAACTGTCTGTTTTTGGATGAGGCAGCCTTATATTTTAGAAGCAGAGCTTAGAAAAATAAAGTTATTGTGATGTAGTGGTTTGAGTGCTGATCTGTGACTCTGAATACTAGGCTTTGAATCTCTGCTTAGCCACAGAAACCTACTGGGTGACTGTGGGCAAGTCACACTCTCTCAGCCTCAAAGGAAGGCAAAGGTAAACCCCCTCTGAACAAATCATACCAAGAAAATCCTAAGATAAGTTCACCTTAGGATCATCATAAATTGGAAACCACTTGAAAGCACACAACAAGGACCTGCAAAGTTACATTTTTGGACTATAACCCACAGCCAGCATGGCTACTAGGAGTTATATCCTCCCAAAAGTAACATTTACAGCAGGGCTTTCCAAATGATGTGCTGCAACACATTAGTGTGTCACCTGAAGTGTGTAGGTGTGTTGCCTACAATCTTGGAGATGTATGTTATTATTTATAAATCATATATTTTTAAAAATATATGAAAGGTTTTCATGAGATTTGTTGTGTCCCCATACATTTTGTTATTACAATTTATGGATGTGTCTGTATCTCTTATAGGGGATTAGTTTAACCTCCAGTTTGCTAGTAAAACTGAATTACTGTGTCACGAAATGATGCATATCTAAAAAGCGTGTCACCAACATGAAAAGTTTGGAAAGCTCTGGTTTACAGTGTTTCAAAGGTTTCATTATTGTTTCAAAAACAAAATCCTACTGGGAAAGAACTGCCTACCCTAGCACTATCTGCCATCTATAAAACTGGTTGGGTTGGGTTAAGGGCAGCAACTGTTCTTCTTGGATCATCCTTTATAACTAATATTAAAGGTAATAATACACCTTTCTACACAGAAGTCCCATTGAGTTTAATAGACTTGCATGCTAGTAAGTGTGTTTGGAATTGCTGCCTAAAATTTAATAAACATTTGTCAGGAATCTCTCCCTGCCAAGCTGCAGCCAGCAAGGAAGGAGAGAGGGCAGGAATACTTGGAGAGTCTGAATATACCAAAACACCAGGAAAACACAAGTTGATCCAGGTCAAGGTCCAGTCCAAAGGTTCAGGAGGCAGAGATCCGTCCAGAGAGTTTCAGGGAGCAGGAGACATGAAGGTCGTGAGGGCTTGCTAATAATTTGCTGCAAGCAAGGAGCAGCCACGCTGGCAGGCTTACCGGTAAATAGCCCCTGTGAGCAGGTGCTGCTTGTTATTGCTTCCTCAGCCTAGTCCATGCAGCCTCCCTCTGAGCAGCCCGTTTCGGCCTTCTGCATGACTGAGAGTTGATGGGCACAGCTGGCTGCAACTTCTCTGCATCACTGTTGGTTCCCTCTCTGTCAAGAGCTGGCTGGGGCAACTCTGTCTCTGTTTGACCTTCCAGTGCAGGGGATGTTTGCAGGTTGACGTGCTACTCCCTGGCTTGGCCCCCTGCACAATCAATTGCTCTTCAATCACCACAGCAGCATCTATCATAACATTAATGCTTTATCCAGAGTGGTAGCAACAATTATATCTAACACACTGATTCTCTCATCTACCAAACTAAATACAGAAATACAGAAGTGCAGTAGAAATTATTCAAATGTAATTTCATTCCCTATTTAGCTTCTCATGATATTAATTTCAGAACTGTGTATTCTTTGTTCCTGTGTATGCTGAAAACAGGAAATAAGGAGAATTCAACCTCCTCCGCCAAATAAAGCATCATTGAAACCAAGAGACAAGCAACCTAGTACTGGAATTTCAGATTGTTTCACTGAAATCAAGTTTTCTGGATTGGGTGGGTTGCATGGAAATCAGGCTGAGAAAGCTTGATGGAGGAGAGTTTCTGGGCTTTTATATAAATTATAGCTGTCTACTTTAAATGAGCAGAGGAACTTGGAGACTCAAATATCTGCTTTGCAAAGGACTCACTGGCAATGCTGCCTTCCCAATAGGCAGTGTGTGATGACTTTCTTTATGTTGATTTGCTAATCTAGGTTACAGCTAATGACTGTAACCCATTTTAAACTACAATGAAGCTATTCAGCCATCCATTTTAAAGACTGTCACTCCTCTCCCATTGAGCAGCAAGTACTTCTGAAGGCACCTCAAATAAAACTGGTATAATGTGAAGGCCCTTGGCTCATAGCCCTTCCGTTAGCAATCAGTTCCAAAAGTTTTGAAATTCCTCCTTGCCAACAGGATGGTGGCCAGGAGCCTTGGTGTTCCACTGGTTTCTGCTAAGAGTCATGATGTTGGGGGATGTGTTCTCTCTCCTTGCTAGTAAAGTGGGTTTCTTGCATATGGATGCAACAGGCACCAGAATGGGCCAAGGGAGAAGAATTAGAAAGGCGTTCCTCAAGTGGATCCAATATATGCAAGTCAGTTTTCATTGCTCCCACACCTTCCCATCTCTTCTTACCCACAAAGTCATAACCACAAGGTCTCACATTTTAGAGGAACTGGGGAACTCCAGTAGTGCCTTAGGGTTGTATCCGTTCTGCCTTTATCACTCTTTTCATAATTCCCATCAGAGGCCAATGCTACAGCACCAGCTCTCAACCAGATGAGACTGAGTTAACCTGAAGCAAGTGATTCGTCACATCTACCAAGGATACTAAAGCAGTGGCTGGTTGCTTCCATGTCAGTAGGGTGGTGGATTCATTATGGGTTTTAATCTCAACTGTAAAAGAGTAATCCAGGGTTCTGAACTCTATCTCCAAAATAGGTTCAGTACCTTGGACAGCTCTTTTAAAAAGCAAACCAAAACACACAGATATCCCACCCATTCTTGTAGATACCACCAACTGCTATTGGACTAAAAAGAGAATTGAGCTTGCACTTGGTTCAGGCTGCACCTCTTCTCATGAAATTTAGAATTAGGAGGTCACTACTTACAAATTACCATAATCTACTTAGTTATACTACTTATGTATAATAAATCACTTCTAATTTAAAAATTTCACTAATAATATACAATGACATTACATTATAACTGTAACTGAATGGCTGGAGTTCTGTAGGTGCATACATTCACATAACCCAGGATTGTGCAAACCTATCTGCTTTTAAGTTAGTTAACAACAAACTTAACTTAACAAACTTAACAAACAACAAACTTAACAAAAGAAAGTGTTTAGTACTACCTTGTGCAATTCCCTCTCTCTATACAAAGTTATCTTGACATGCTCCCTTGGCCATTTAGTGACTGAGGAGGGCTGTGGGAAACTATTTTGTCATAACTCACTGCTTAGAGGACTCAGACAAGGAGGAGGGAGTAGATTGCCAAGAATCTGTAGCTCCTTCTAAGTCTGAGGAGATGGGGTCTGAGATAGTAGAAGTTCCTGCTCCCCAGCAAGATGTGGCCAAGGCTGCAGACTCTGAGGACAACATCCCCCATCCTTCATTGAGAGATGGAGGCAGAAACACCAAGCTCTATGTCATTTAAATTATAAATGCTGACCCAATTAGCACTAATGAGACACTTGTGACCTTGAAGGAGCTGCTCATAAATAGCATGGCAGTTGTCTCTCAGCCTTAATGCTGACAACTGTCTTATCTGGTTGCCTAGCAGTACTCTTTCATGATCTGACTACCCTTTGGACTCTTCTGCTTACTCTTTGCTGGCTTATTTACTTAGACTTCTGATCTGCTGACACAACTTTTGGACCAACTAAAGACAACTCTCATGCTTCTTGCTGCACTTTGCTTAGATAACCTGTGACTGACCCAGACTGGACTGACTACTCAATCACTCCACACACCAATTTGCTGCTGTGGGCACTTGCTGACTTAGTTTCTGGATATATTTAGTCCTTGGGGGAGGGCAAATGGTATCCCACACAGTTCTATAGCTGTGAGGAAAGAGAAGCCATCACCCTCCCAATCTTCCAGTATACTTGCTGGATATCCAAGGGAGCAACAGCTTCTCTTTTCTTCTAGCTGCAGAATTGCAGCCAAATGTTGGCCAGCCACTCCCTTGCAGATCTCCATTCACTAAGCCCCTGTGGATGGACACAGACCCTGGGAAGCTGCCTTGTATGGTTGGGAGGCAGAGGATATGACCCACTTAAATATTCTGGTAGAGCATTGTGCTCTGTAAGTTTCCTACAGGATTGTGCCCAGTGTGAGAGAACTTTGCTTCTTTTGTGGTATGCTGTAACTTTTCTTGTTATAGGGGGATGTGACTTCATGAAATGTTTGTGTAGGAATATAACATGGTTCAAATTCTGACTCAGGCTATGACTGATATGACTGCTCATGCTCTTTCCTGTATGTCAAGGTGGCAATGGACAGTGGCAGAGAGCAAGTATGTTTTGGACACCAAGCCAGCAGTTTGTAGCGTACAAGTTATTTTAAAGTCATTAAAATTTTAGAAATAAAAAAGTAAAGTGTTCCAAGAGTCCCCTGCAACTATACCTGCAAAAAAACGTTTTCTTTAAAGGCACATTCCAAGCTCTCATTAAACTAGAGGGTGCTTTGAATGCGTAGCATCTATTTGCAAGAGCTTTCCATTTTTGCTCATATGTAAGTATATGTGGTCTAGATCTAGAGAGAGACCACTATGCAGGTGGGGGAAGGGTTAAACCTCATTACTCAGCAAATTTTAAAAAAACCAAATCCTCCTTATGTGAGAACTACAGGCCAATTTGAGAATGGGGATGAGAATGTACACTCAAATGTTCATTTCTATGCACAGTTCAAAAGTTCTGGTTATCTACTATATAAAAGTCAAAGTTTGTCTGTATGGAATCCTGGGGTTTGCAGTTTAGGGAGGGGCCTTTAGAATTCTCAGCCAGAGAGCTCTTGGGCCTCAGTCAACGGTGCCTGTCTTGAATAGGCTGGTTGCTATGGAGATGAGGCCTAGCAGCAACTAGGAGGGCAGTGTATTGCCTCAGGAACCCAACCTCTGTATGTTAATAACTCTGAATACGGATTAGATTGGGGAATATGGGGAAAAGTTACAGATACTGGAAAACACAGTTTGGGGAATTAGAGACAGAAGATCTCAAATCTTTCTAACAAGTATTACCTATGAGAAAATAAAATCCCAGGCAATGCCAGGTATGTACACTAGTGATATATACTCTAGTGACCCATAAAGCCCTATAAGTCTTATGTCAGACTATGAGATTTCCCTCGGCTGGTATTCAGTATTACAGTTATGGGTTTGTAGCCTAAAGTTATGAATCCCATAACTTGTCTGTAAGACTTGTGGTCTCAATGGAGACCTACATAAATGCCATCCTAGTTGCCTTTAAATGTCCTCAGCAAGATTGGGCAAAGGTGGTCCATTCAGCTTCTAATTGGGGCACAAGGAGGACAATGTTTCCACCACCCATCTGCCAGCCAATGTGGCTGTGAAAATGAGAAGCAGGTTGCTGGCAGAAGTCCTTGTTGCAATCTCACTTGCTGGCGGGATCTTGAGAATCCTAGTCCAATGATCAAACCACACTGTCAAATCTAAAACTGTTTAGTTTAACTGTTACTGTGTTTATTCCTACAGTAAGACTGGGAGATGAGGATACAAATTCCTGCTAAGCCATGGAAACCCACTGGATGACCTCAGGCAAGACATAAGCCATTTCTGCACTAGGCTGTTATATGGCCCCTCCTGAAACTGCAAACCCCAGGATTCCATAGGATGTTGAAAGTGGAATCATAGCGCTATAACAGCCTAGTGTGGAAATGGCCATACTCTCTCAGCCTCAGCAAAAAACAAAGGCAACCCCACCGAACAAACCTTGCCAAGAGAACTCCAGAATGAGAACCTTAGGGTTGCTATAAGTAAAAAAATGACTTGAAGGTTCACAACAACAAAAATCTATTCTTCTATGTTGCTAAAAGAAGGAGGTGGCCTGGACTTTAAAGGCACCACACATAATAAAATCATTTTTCTCTCCTCATCCAGTGGCTCTTGCCCTGCAGTTGGTCACCCTGCCTTGAGACCTAGAGCAGCCTAACAATTTTCTGAGACTCCAGCCAGCAGCTTGATATCTGGCAACCCTAGTGGGAATGGAGAGGGGAAATAAAAGGACAACCACATTTCCTTTTTCTCTTCTTTGACCTCTCTTCCTCCTTTCCTCACAGTGATATATTTTTGTGGGTCTGCACTTACTATTTAAAATCAAAAGAGTGTGGTTTATAGTAGATTGAACAGGATGTTGTGGGTGTCAGGAGGAGGTAGAAGTAAAATAGGTTTGTAACTCTACACTGAATAAGCTGTTGCAGCCACAGAGTTAGACAAAATCTAGATCCTGGGATGCTAAAGGAGTTGTTGGGGACAATGATGTTTTTCAGTTTTGACAGGCTACTATCGCAATGTCATAAATAGGTGGAAAAAAAATCAGAAGAGTGTGAGCTACCATTGGATGAACTGCTTTGATTCTAAGGAGGGGCTGGACAGGCAAGAGGAACTAAGAAGGAAGGTAAAAGGGCACCTAGAAATAAGACAGGCAGTGTGATGTGGTGGTTAGAGTGCTGGGTCAGGAATCCAGCTCCATGAGGCACAGAATTCACTGGATGGTCTTAAGCTACTCTCTGTCTCAGCCTCAAAATACTGTTTTTGTTGTTGTGAGGATAAAAGTGAGGAGGAAAAGAGGCATGTAGAGGCTTATTGGAGGAAAGGAGGGATATAATTCTGACTCATAAAAACTAATGAATGTTGAGCTGTAAGGACCTGTGAATGTCCAGTGGAATTTAGGAAAGGGTGAATTAATACAGAGTTGAATCAGAAGAACTGGAGCAGCAGCACGAGGATTGAGGAAGAAATGGGGTAGGGAAAAGAGGGTGCATAGCCAAAAGCTGCAGGTGTGTAAAAGGTTAGTATTTACATATCAATGTGCACACACCCAGCCAACTCTTTGATAGCTGGCTTCTAGCAAGAAGCAGATTTAATTTTATAAGCACCATGCACTTGATCTCCCAACACCATGAAACAGTAAGCTTAAAGGACTTGTTCTAAAGCCTTCTGGCAAACCTTGCAAATCCACACCCATTCCCACACAGCATTGATTTAACCTTTCTTCTCTTGGGAATCCTCTTAATTCATTTTAGGCACTGTAATGGAAGCAATTGGAAGGCCATGAAAAGCTGCACCTTCTGAGCTGAAAGACTCCAGAGGCCATAGAGAGAGCCTCCGTGATGTGCATTAATGGACTTTCAGGACAAGACCAAAAAAAAAAAAAAAAAGCTCACATTTTTCATTGCAATGTAATTGAAGTTTTTATCACACAAAGTGACTGTCCGTAGCATACGAACAGTGTGTGTGCAAGACAGTGCACAAGTAATGTATCTTTAAATGAAAATGTTCAATTTGAAACAGACCTTGATGGTTGCTGAAATCTTGAAGAAGCAGTATCTGATGTGCCTAATTCAAATCACAAGCTTGGAGAAAACCAGATGTGACAAGATAAGGGTGAAATGAAGTCCCAAAGGAAAAAGGAAGATTAGAAAGCTTGTTAACAAACGTGCTACCATCTGGAAGGCAGTAAGAGACACAGATCCAAAGAAATTAGTCTTCCCAGGGGACAATCAAAGGTGCTAGCAGCTGACCTAAGTGAGATCAAATAGTTGTGAGTGCTCCAGATACCTGCTTGCTGAAGATCAGTTTTGGGGCTGCAGTACTGGCTGATTTTGAATCCATTTAGTTGTTGATTGACTCACAGCAATAGATTTATGTCCAGTGGTGGCTTTTAGTCTGAACTTTAAATGATATGTCCAACATGCTGACCCATCTCTGCAAAACAGTTTCAGCACCTTGAATGCCTTCTTTAAAGTTCACACTAAAAACTGGAGCAGATTCGCAGCCCCAGAGACATTGGAGCCACCAGCTTGCACTGGTAATGTCCCCCTTTTAACTGGAAAGTTCCAATAGAATTATATGAAAACAGCATCACTTGCTGAATTTTGCTCCCAGTCTCCCCTTAATATCTAGGAGGATGAACTATGTCATGTTGCAGCAACAGCATTCAGCACACACTGTTTGCACCAATACATCTTCAGCTGCCTTGGATCACAAGCACAGTACCACAAGTCAGGATAACTCCTTGGCAGAGCAGTCCTTGCACCTGGAGCTGTACATTTACCTGCCAACAAGATGTTTCTTGGGGCCATACAAATTTATGCCAGCTTCTATTTCTGACCAAGAAAGCTGTGCAAAACCACTCCTAACTTCCTGGAAAATCTGGGTCTTTTCTCTTCTCCCTCCCTCCCACTTTTTTTGTTTTTAGATGATTGCAGACTGTGGCTTTGCATTAGTTCTTACATTTCTCTTTGATAAGTTTTCATTGTATGCTTTTGCTTGTGATTGTAGATGGGTTGTAGACTTACCGTTTATCAGTAACCAAAAAACTCTGTTCTTCAGTGGATGGTCCATGTAACGTTCCCAGCTTCCCTGTTCATTCTCAGCCTCTTATCTTACCCTCCATTCCTGTTTTCAATATCTTTGCATCTTCATCATCACTGCTCATGATGGCTACTGGCACCTCGTTCTCAGCTGCAGCATCACACACATATACATACAAATGGCAGCTGGGACTTGAATGCCAAGCAACAGTTTGTTAGGGCTACAGGCCAGAGAGGAAACCAGTCCATCCCACTGTTTAACTATGCCTTCCAACATTTCACTGATGAAGACTGGGGGACAATTGGGGAACAAAAACACTATCAGAGTGTGGTCAAGATGGCAAAAGTTAGTAATGATGAACACAGAAGTCAGGAAAGGCTGAAGCAGTTTGCTTTTGCCAGGGTCTACTGTGAAGGGCAAGATTCTGTTACCACGGTTCTGACATGCCTGGTGATAGCACTAGATATCTCTTGATATCAAACTTATTTGGCCTTCACTTGACCTTTCACTGCCACCCTGCTCCATGTGTTTGCAAGGGCCACCGGACAAGCACGTGAACAGGCGCGGCCATTAATAGTTAGACATTCCGATCCCCATTTAGGCAGGCAGATTAATGCCTCTCCGTTGCTTCAGGGACCATCGCTTGCAGACACACCTTGCTTAAGTGCGACTTTACACAAAGACGCACGGCCAAGAGCTGGCACTTTCTTTATGCTGAGCTATTTGCGTACTGGCTACATTATTGTTATCCAGTGCTAAGCTACTCATGTAAAACCTGGGCTTTTCCAACGCTTTTGTCCCGTTCCAAATTTCCTTTGTTCTCACCAAGCATGGCATGGCCTGTAGGCACAATCCACCCTATAAAGACCTCCTGATTCCAAGTGCCCCTGGGATCACTTGCTCGGATCACCCTGGACTTCCATCTAGTCTTGCTGCCGCTCTGTCCAGCGAGTCGCCCCCTCAGCGAACCGTGCTGAGCTTTCCTCCCTGCAATCCTCTGTTTCTGTCCAGGACTATGAGAAAAGGTGCCGTATCACCCATTTCCCCTGAAAACTCTTATTTCTAATTTCCTAGTTAGCTGTGTGCTTGTGGTGTCTTTTCTGTTGTTTGTCTTTAATAAATCTATCATTCTTACTACTTTAAAACTATCTGACTGCTCTTCTGACCTGATGCTGTATACATAGGATTAAAAGATCCCAGCTAAAGTTACTCTGTCTCTCGTTAGCTTAAGAGAGTGCTCTAGTTAGTTTCCCCGTCTTGTGTTTTATTTGGTTATTTGGGCGTCCCTCCCGGGACCTCCACAATACAGGGTAACAATTCTACCTCCTTCTTGCCACATTGAGTGAATTGACTACAAACCGCTTTTGCACTTTGAACCCAGTTTGCAGCAATTGAAATGGGCTGAGAACAAAAGGGGAAGGTGGGAGGAAAACAGAGAAACTGGGACTTTGTAAAAGCAGCTGGAAAAGTGGGAGGGCAGAAGATTAATTGGACTGCCCCTCCCAAAACAGAACAACTGGCAGGTATGTTTAACAAAGGAGCACTAGTAAACCTCTCCTCCCCCGCCGCCATTATGTTCATAGGTAAACAGCATCTTGTAGGCTTCCTCTTTTGAGATGTAACCATGTCACATTGGAAGCTGGCCGTTCATTCCACCGAGTTATAAACTGTAACATTCCTCTCCAGAATGGCTGGTTTGATGCAGGCCTTGCTGCACAGAACCAAATAGGCAAGACTTTTACGCTTGGGTTAGTCACGTAGATCCTCAGAGGGAAGATATGCTAATAGAACTGTAAAGCAGTGTTCTATAAATAGTGCCAACAGAATCGCTTGAACTGATGCAGAAATGGAAGGCTTCATAACTCAGGCTCAAATCACAGCTCTTGCTGATTCAGGGAGCTGACAGTCACCTTTTTGCATGGGCTGCATTGTCACCTTCTCTTACCCGTAAAGCAATGTTTTGTATAAAATATACTTTATTTATAGCAAGACTATATCAACATATATCATCATAATATTAAAAAAGAAAGAAAACATGCAAGCAATGTAAAGAAAGAGATAACAATAAAAGGAAGAGCAAAAGGGGAGGGATTTCTTAACCAATATTACTGTATACTCACCCCCCACAGAATTTTAGAAAAATGAAAAGAGAAAAAATAAATTGGGTTAACTATAGTGAATGTTTATACCTTGCAGGGCAGTTTACATCTGAGACAGTCAAACTGTATTTACAGAACACTCCAATCCATCAGAGACGGGCAGAAAGTAGATCAAGATCTGCTGGTAAATCCCTCAGCAATCTGCAGCTGAAGGATTTCCCACTCCAAATCAATTAAGAATAGAAGAAACAGAGAAGACTCTTCTTTTTTGTGATTAGGTTGCTGAAAGTAAGAAAGCCTGGGGGTGGGCAAAGCTTAGAAAAGTTACTTTTTGGACTATAATTCCCATGGAATTCCAATCAATATAGCTGCTGGGACATATTGACTGGGGAATTTGGGAAGCTGTAGTCCAAAAACGGAACATTTTCCAAATGCAGGAATGGAAGCTTCTATATTGGTTCTGAAAACATATCCCTGAGCTGAGAATGTGCTCACAGGAATCCTATTTGTTATTTCTGTACACTCACCACTGTCAGTATTTTACACATAGCTTGTTGCACTTCCAAGAAAATATCAAAGTGGGTCTGACAGGCCTGAAGATTGCCCATTGCTGCTATCTTTATCTACGCCTACAGATAAGCTCTGTTGAGTTCAATGAGGCTTACTCACAATTAAATGGTTACAGGACCGCAACTTTAGCCACATAAACAGGTTCTATATATTTTATGAAAAAGTCTAGGAGGAAGGATACAGAGTTTTTTTTTTCTTTTGAGAAAAGCTGATAGCACATGCCACACACTGTTTAGTCAAGCCTGCTGGAAATGGCAATGAAATATTAAATGCCTGAAAAGAAAATGAAAGTATGGAGCTGCCTAAAAGATTCAGGATCCAATTGTGCTGCAGATACTCCCTCAGGGCTTCTATGGGAGATATTTGAAGTCAAGTGCCTTTTAGGAAGGGACAGCTCAGCACATGCAAAATGTCTACAGAAGAGCTGTCCCTGGCTGTGGAGTGGATGAAGAAACCACCTTGCACAGGGGTTTGTGTATGGACACATCAAAAGACATATGGAACACCAGAGAAAAGCAGATTAGCTCTGTCCTGCATTCATCTTGATAAGATGGGTAGAAATAACACATTATGGAGGGCCACATTATCTCAGAAAGTTAACTACTTTAGCACAGTCTACTAATCTGTAAATCCCCTAAGCTTGAGTGGGGACACTGTATGGGCAACACACAAGCTGCTCTGAGCACTGGTCTTTCCTGTTTTGTCATTTCCTTGAAATCAGCTCAAGTTACCTAAAATGATGCTCAGTGAATTTTATTTTAGCTGGATATAACTTGTGTTTGCTTTTTTTTTTTTTTTAATTTTTAACAAGTAGCACTGATGGATTCTCATCATACACAGTTTCAAGCATGTAAATGCAATTAAGTGTCTTGAATTATGGGACATTTCACTTTCTGCTGTTGGAGGTAACTATTTGGGTTTCTGGGTAGATGGTGCAAATTGAGTCTTACAATTTATCTGCTGCTGGTGTTGATATCTGTTGTGACTTTGTATTTGTATTTGAAATGTTTTTGCATTTTATACCCTGTTGATTTGTGCATGCTGCTTTTATATGCAGCTAATTTTTCGGCTCTATTTCATGGCATTGTAGCTAGCTCAGCATAACCAGAGGCGGCAGTTGGGAGGAATCCTTGTAGTTAAAATCAAACCATCAGTTACCATGTGCCAAATGCAGTACACCAAATCAATATTTTATAATAATACAAATCCATCTCAGTCAGCTTGTGTCAACCCTAGTCCAGTTTTTTCAGAGGTAAGCTTGATACTCTCAGAGTGCTTTGTCCTTAAAGTTGCTAGAAAACATGGAAAGGACAATAGCAAGCTGTTACTGTTCCTGAGTTAGAATACTGGTCCATCTGGTTCATTCTTGCCTACTGTGACTGGCATAACCTTCCCAGGCTTTCAGTCAGAAGTCTTTCCTGCCCTGTCTGAAAGTGCTAGCAATAAAATCTAGGATAGTTTGCATGCAACGAGGTTGGTACCATTATCTGATTTAGTTTCAACCATGAATTCTTTCATACCTTTTCCATTCATTGGTAAAAACAATTCCATTCCTTGGCTACTATTAAAAACAGATCTGTTTTCATAGAATCATGGAATCTTAAAACTAGAATGGACTTCAGTGGCCATTTATTCCAACCCCCTACCATGCAGGAATGCACAACTAAAGCACTTCTGAAAGATACCCATCCAACTTCTTTAAAGACTTCCAAAGATGGAGAAAACAAACAAGACAAATTTTCTCCATCTTCTACGTGACATCCCTTGAAATATTTAAAGACAGTTATGTTGTCACCTTTCAGTTTTCTCTTCTCTAAACTGAATACAGTGCCCCCTCCACTTCTGCAAGAGTTCGAAGCACAGAACCCTTGCAAAAGTGGAAAAACTGTGAATAATTCACCACAACTTCCCCTCCCATTCCTTTCCAGGGATCCCCCCTTCTCATTCCCATGCAAAATGGAAGTGGGGAGCCTTGTGCAAGTTCTCTGCACAAGGGCAAAATGCATAGGAATTGGAGGAGGGGCTCAGGAGAGGGAAAGGAAGGCTCACCTGAGACTTCCCCCCATCCCCCATTCTCTTCTATTTTGCCTTGGCACAAGTTCTCTGCACCGTGACAAAATGCATGGGAATGGGAGGAGGAGAATGAGAGGAAGGCACACACACTTGCAAATAATCAAATTCATGAAGGTCAAACCCGTACATGTGGAGGGAGGACTGTATATCCAGCTCTTAAAGCTTGGTTTCTAGACTTTATACATCATGTTTTATGGCAGTCGTAGCCGTAGCAGTTCTAGTGGACTCAAGTAATTCCTCTGGCAAGCTCTTGCTGAAACACATGCAAGAAAAGACAGGATTTTCCCGCTCTCAATGGTGATGCCAATGCTTTCCTTTTCAGGCCAATGTACTACCTACGCAACAAAATGATGGTGTTAATGAGGAATAATATCTATGATTCATATTGAATAATTCATTTTAAGCAACACTACAGACATCAACTTTTATGCTAAACAAAAGAGGTCATTTTTATATTTTAGGGAGCTTCTATGTTTTTACCGTGCAATCCATCCAGCCTTATTTGTGAAATTTTGCAGGTGTCTAAATTAGGTTGTCTTTCATTTGTAACCCATCCATGTTTCCCACCAGTTTTCATGTTTTTTAAATGACAGAGATTTTATTAAGGACAGAAACACAAATTAAGTGAACAGGGTCATTTCATTAGTAGCAGTAGGAACAGAGCTTGGAACGTTACTTTTTTGGACTATAGCTCCTAGATTCCACTATCCAGTTGTGGTCAAAAAGGTAATTTCTCTAAACTTTACCAAGAGTCCTCCATCTGGCAACATACTTGGTGTTAGCTTACTTTAATGCATCGTTCTTCAAATGGTGGGTCACAATCCACAGGTTGGTTGAAATCTGACCTAAGGTACATAGCATCACCACCATCTTATTTCCTGGATTTTGGTTTTGTTTGGGGGTTTTGTTTAGTGTTTTTATGAAAAGAAAGAGGACAGGAGGACAGTACCCAGTTGCAAAGAACAGGGCTTCTCTATTTTTAATGACTTTGTGAAAGGAGTTACAGCAGGTTCAGCTTCTCATGCAGTGAGAAAACCCATGTCTTCTGATATCTTCCACCTATACAATTACTGGTTATAGCACAAGCAGGAAGCCTGTATCCTTCCAGATATTGTCAGACTGCATCTCCCAGCATTCTTCACCATTGGCAATGTTGGTGGTAGCTATGGGCTAACCTCTGGAGAGCCACATGATTTCCATCTCTATTACAGAAACCCCACCCTGCTCTGTATCTGGTCCTTTCTGGAAAGAGATGAAAAATGATACTTAAAACAGTCAAATATGTATCCCATACATGACAGAGAGGGTTTCCTAGACGGGCCTTAAGACTTTAAGCTTTATATGCTACAGCTGCATTCATATTAGATGTTTTTATGTGATTATGCATTATAGTACCTGGAGACAATGGTCTCATTTCACCTACCATGGAGGGTAGATCAATAGAATTCAACTATTTCTGTTTATGGTTGGGGTAGGTATCCCCATACACATCAAAATATATAAACAAATTCAAAGAAACCACCATGAGCATAACAATGTGGATATAGGCTGACATCCTTTAGTGCAGTTACACTTCTGTAACCCAGAGTTATGGATCCATAACTACTCCACGCTCACTAATATTATGCATTCACAATGGTGGCACCATTGCCACAAATACAAATGCCTGCCAAACCTTCCCTAACACTCAGCAGCTGCCCCAAACAACAGAGGTCTGTTCTGCTGGTAACCAGGGTACATCAGGATGACATTTTCAGCCACCTCCTGCTAGCAATCTGTGATCAGAAACAGAAATATCAGAAACAAGACCCCTGTTGCAATCTCTTATTGCACCACTGATCACTAGTGGCAGGGGGCTAGAAACACCATCCTGCTGCCCCCCAATCACTAGCAAAGCAGATGTCTATCAGTTGGAGCAGCTGCTGCCTGTTAAGGTAGGTTTGGGGGTCAGTCCAGGAGATGTTACTTAGTTGTACATTCCTAACTAAGATGGCGAGGGAGAATCCCAGCCACAATTCAAGCTATTTATCTGTATCTGTATCAGTTCTGCATTCAGGAAGGTTGTTTCCATGTGTGGATCTGATTTGCCAGAACAGTGGAATGTCTGTGGTTATGGATATTTACCTCTTCAGTTATTGTTTGCACCCTGTGATAATTGCTCTAGGATCCATGGCTGCTCAGTTGATAACTGCAACTAAGACAAATGTTAGAAGGCCATAACATTGGCTAGAAAGAGTTGTAGCTCTTTCTGTATAGGTAAATATTTGTTCAAAGTACATAAAGTGTTTTTTCTTCAGTGTGTCTGTGTGAAAAAATAGACTGAACTACTTTGATACTTCAGTGGTGATTTCTTTAATGTAACACAGATGAACATAATGAATAATAATAATAATAATAATAATAATAATAATAATAATAATAATAATAATAATAATGGGATTATGATGGCATTGGTCTTGTTTACAATCTTGAACCAACATCATTTGCTAAAGAATATTTTTTACTTAAAACAGCAATTAAAGCTAAAAAGAAAAAAATACTTTTTAACAAATTACAAAATGAGGGCAGGCAGTGGAACAGTAGACAGCACATAGAATTCATTGTACTTCTAAGGATCAGATCCCATTCCTGCCATCACAAGCTAAATTAAGAATGTCAATGATTGTGTTAGCTTCAAATTGCACATGCTAAACACCAGGGTCGAGTCCTGGAGTGGGGCTGCTTGTTAAAATGGGAGAAAAAAATCCAGCAACAAAAGGAAAGAAAGACATGATTTGCATTTTGATCAGGAGGAAAAACACTATCACAACAATATACAGTAACAGTGTAAATAACAGTGTAAATGTCTGTATACGAATGAAACAAATATTTAAACCAAAGTGAAGCTGTGGATTGTAAGACTATAGATTCTATTTTCATCAGAGTCAAAATGTGTTTTTTTTTTAAGTATGGAAGTTTCTGTATTTCAGCTTCTGTGACATATATGGAAAACCAAACCTTTCATTTGGGGGTGAATTGCTCCAGAATAGTTACCAGATTCTGATTTTACATCACCAGTTGGTTCAAACATATATTCATACATGCACAGATAGTGTAAGCTTGGGGTAGGGAGATCTTTTACTATTTACCAAGTACCTTGATGCTGTACATAAAAGAACGGCTAACCTTGTTAAGGTGATAACCATTCTGTATTAAGTGATGCTGAGTGTGTGCCCTAAAGCTCTGACTGCATAAATGTCAGTCAGAACAATTATCTCATTAAAGAACAAATTCTATCTTCCTTATTTCCTGACAGCAACTGTAATTTGTACACTTTGGGTCTTTATGTATTGAGATAAATCTAACACAAGCCGGCAGCCCTTTCTACTGTATACCGCAAAAAATTGGCTTTCCACAATGCACAGCAATGTCTCATCCTAAACAAAACAGATTCTCTAACAACAGCATTATTTACTAGTAAACTCTGCAATGATAAAAAAAAAAAAGGAGCCAAATACCATTCATGGAAGGTTAATAGATTTCAGCTGTTTTGGAGAAAGGAGAGAGGAGCATATTTCCAACAATGAGGTAGCAAAATGGAGTGGCTTGCTCATAAAAATGCATGGATGAGGATGCTCAATGAAAGAAACACTACTGATGCAGTGTGACATGCGCATAGCCAATGAATGTACAGCCTGCAGTGTGGTTAGGATGCAGAAAGAAAACACATATTTGGCAGGAGGAGGGAAGGAAGGGAAAATGTTCCTGGAAAATACACTTCTCATGGGGTAAACAGGGATAGACATGGAGAAAACATTGCTGGCAGCAAACAAATTGGATGAAGGATAAGCAGGATGTAATCACTGCTGGCAGGGGAGCAAGAGGTTTGCACATGGAGTATACACTGCAGGCAATGAAAAAATACATAGTGGCAAAGTGGGAGAGAGACACATTCAAAATGCTGAGTTGGTGCTAGGAGACTAAAGTACAGCTACAAGCAGAATCTATCAATAGAGAGATATCTGTTTGGAAGAAGGCACCAACATAGAATGTTGAATGGTAACTGGTCTGTACATAGTGTAGAGGAAGAAGACTGTGCTGATGGAATACAAACAAACAGTGGTTCCTTTTACATATAAACTCCACTCCAAGCAGACGATACCAGCTAATACTGTTAACAGTTTATGTAGAAAACCGCCCCTCACAGAAGTCAGAAATTTCACAGGCACAGCTGTATGCATGGACACAGATGCCATATCTGTGATGGTAAGATCACAAGTTATTGAATGTCTTTAAGCCTTGTCCCATTCAAAGAAATGGGGTTTCCTGGGACCCACTGAGTCATAGGCTGTGAAAAGCAGACTAGCACCATCACCGGTGTCATCTCAATCCATGGCATTAAGAGAGGAGTTGGCACCAATGATTTAAAAAAATGGTAATTTGTTTTCTTGGGACCCCCATGTGGGTTTTCTTCTAATACTGACCTCCATTTTAGCACCACTTTTATAACACTTTAATAATCATAATAAACAGTATTTACTGTCTGATTTTTCTCTAAGTTCAAGGATGAAAATGAATAAAATGTTATACCAGACCTCCCATGTTCCAGCACTCTCCACTTGCTCCTTTTCTCTTCTACTATTAGTTAGCCTCATTTTCTTATGGCATACTGTCCTTAGCTTTAGAGATTTAAAAATAGATTTCATCTCTTCCTTTTGTTTGATGTTGTCTTAGCTACATGAATTAGAAGCAAAAGTGTTTATTGGCCTATTAAAGTCAATTGGCTCTAGAGGTTTCTGTAAAAATGCTATGTAACATGGTATGCACACTTTCACACAGAAGCAGAGGCAAAAAAAGGAATAGTCGAAGATGCAAGACAACTTCACTCTATTGTGATGTCCACAAAGTTAACAAGTCTAGATTCTTCCTTACTATTCCTGTACTGAGGCCAGGATACCTCAAGTGTTCTGCCTATCACTACACACTACTTTAAAACTTCCAGGGATGTGCTCACACACATTATGTGGTAAGATCACCTTTGACACTAAATGTACACTTGTCAGCAAGTCATAGCCAGTCCTGGCTCTTTGGCTATACCTATACCATGATAGATACATTTTTGAACACATAGGTCTAGAAGGTACGAACCAAAGCAATGTGGTATTTCAAGCAGCCCTCAGATTAGATTCTTTGGAAAGACTGGAAGTCTTCCCAGTCTATTTCAGCCAAAAGAGTGAAGACAAGGCTCTTTTGTTTCACACCCACATAACTGTACTACTATTGGGATCAAACTAGGCACAATGTGAGAGATTTATATCTTTATTTTGAAAGCAGCTGTAAGAGGGGGAAGGGGTTTGGATTGGGACCATGAAGCCCCCTCTTTGAACTCACCAAATGCCCCCCAAAATGGGCTGTTTGTTGTAAATGTAAAAATTTATGGTTTTAAACAGTTCACCTTGAAAATTCCCCTCAATGGTAGGAGTTTTGGGGCAGAGGTTGGGGAGATTGCATCAGTAGGATAAACACCTCCATCCTGTGGCCCCAATCAGCTTCTCACATGGCTACTTTCTGCAAAAGAATTAGAACTCTCATATCATGTTTAATTTTTGTTTTTAATATGAAACTGTTGTATCTTAGAATACATGGATCTACCAATTCTGATTTCAAATTATGGCATTTCACTATAGTGAGTGGCAATAAAATGAGTAGAATCCATCTCAAGATTATTCTAAAATGCACTACCATTAGACTCTGCTACTTAAAATGGTAATGTTATTAATTATATATGGCTATATGAACGGTTTCTGTCTAAATATTTAGGTGTGGAATGTATTGTTACTATGTTCTGCACAAAATGTCAATCCAGAACTGTCCTATAGCTTTCATATACTGTAGTATGTTTTTATACTGAAGCAACAAATTTCACAGAAACAGCAAATACAATGTTACTTATAGTCCCATTCCTTTAAAAAACACATTTTTTGCTGTTGAATAAATGTCTAATTTCTAAATCTACTGTAAGTTCAAATTGCCTCATCCATGCCATCATCTAAACAAAATGGTCTTGCTAAACAAAACAAACAAAACATGCTATTTTAAAGGGCAAAAAGCTTCCAAGTGAGCTCAGGAACCAAATCAACAGCTTCCTTTGAGCCTGGGTGTCCCATAAATTTCCAGACCAACTAACAGTTTTGCTTCACTAAGCAAAGCATGGCAATTTGGTTCCTCTGGAATTGAAGCACTATGTTGAAATTGCCCTTAGAATCAGGCATTTCAAAGACTTTGGTGCAATATCATTTTAGTCTAGATAAATAATTCAGTAGAGGCCATGAAAAATTAACCAGGGAAGGAATTTTCATAGGATGAGTTTATCATCAGAAATCTACAGATTCTATCCATTGCTAAATTAGGGACAATGGGGCAAGGATGTTTACAGGGCAATCAGTTCACCTCTTCAGTACCCAGCAAGGTCCGTTTTAAATCTCCTGCATGTGTTTTTTTCCTTATGATTATGCAGCTAATGGCTGCAGTCCACAAGCCATTTATCCCAGGCTAAAGTAAACTGAATTGCACCAGAATAAGTGGGCTATGGACTCCTGCCAATGAGATAAATGCATGCGCACTGAGATGAGAGAAAAGTCTTTGTCTCAGAGGCAGGCCACACCTATGATGCAACAAACTTTACATCTATGGGAACAAAGTAAGATCACAAGGAGCAGTTCATACCATTAGAAGGGAGAAAAAGCTTCCCTTTAAAAAAATATGCTACACAAAATACTTGAACCATACATTATTACATAATTGATTCTAATAACATATAACATGTACAAGGTGACCTGTAAGTGCAAAGAGTATAAAATGCCAAATACCTGATCTAACGTACTCTTTACATGTTATGTACAGGGTAACAAACGTACAAGAAATCATCCCAAGCAGAATTCTACACAAATAAAGCCTTCTTTAAAGAATAAAAATAATGAATTCATTATTAAAGAATACAGCATCTTTGGGACCTGGAAGATCATTTCTGCTATCAAGGCTTTAGATTAAAATGCACAGCTCTATAGAAAGCTGTCAGGATGGTAACCTTCTCAGGCTTCATTCCTTTAATTCCAGCACTTTATCATTCTTCTCAATCATTAACTTATCAGAGTACTCGTTAAGTTTGTTGAACATCCTTTTCAGTGCCTTGTCTTAGGCACTGTTCATATTTTCTAACATATAAATATAATCTTCATATTAAAAATAAAAACATCCTGGCAAAAATTAACCGCAGCATTTACACTGCAGAATTTAAGAATTCATAATCATTAGCCACTTAAGGCTGCAATTCTGTGCACAATTGCCTGGGAGTAAGAGCCCTGAGGAATAGGACTTGTTTCTGAGGAAATGGGTAATAACATTGCACTGCCTGAAATAAATGTTTTGTGAATGGATTAAGGGCCATTTCTGAAAGCGCTGGTTGTGGTAGCATGCATAACTATGCTGACAGGGCATGGCAAAATGTGGGCGCATAATAAAAGACTGGGATCTGGACAAAGGTGGAAGCATTGAACAAAGAGACAGCACTGGTACACTTTTCATGTCACTAGAATATTGTGCCATTTCCACATACTGTATTTTGCACCTGTGAGAAGAGCTTTCCACTGCTTTCTCTGAGGCCAAAGTAAGATGTGAGAATTGGGTTTCACCCAGTCTTCATGCCTGAAAGTTCCTCAGACTTCTGACTCTGATAACAGCCCAGTGAACTGACAGGTCTGGGGCAGAGACAGACCTGCGTAACACCTCTTTCTCAGAAAGCTTGTCTTCATTTCTTCATTCACACAAACACTCTGTGAATGTACTCTGAGTGCCTAGCATGCTAACAGTGTCTTCAAAATGCAGATTCATCCTTTGTTTCTATGAAGTCTTTGACATGTCTAATAAATCAGTCAATGTCCTGTGTTTTGTGATTTAAAAAAATTGCTAAAGGTGATAAGACATATTACTTCAAGTTGCCTTTGCCTTTTTGTTTTTCAAGATATGATTGTCAACAAGGTATTAACATTACAGTACTAGCAGACAAATGAACTGCTACTCTACTAGACTGTACCTACTGATAGCTACAAGCTGCTTGTTTCCTACTTCCTTAACACATTGCAGTCACAGACCAACTCCTTCCTTAACACCTCACAGTTATCAGCCATTTCACTTATACAATAGTATGTGTTACAAGTATAGCAACCTCGCCATCCCCTCCCCACATTTATTACAAGTACATTGCCAAAGGCATAAACTAGGGAAATTTAACTCCATTGTGATATCATAAAACTAACTCTACTAGTACACCATTAGTGTATCAAGCTGAAGCCAATGT
This sequence comes from Ctenosaura bakeri, assembly GCA_948474755.1. NCBI lineage: Eukaryota > Metazoa > Chordata > Lepidosauria > Squamata > Iguanidae > Ctenosaura > Ctenosaura bakeri. Next base: position 360,705 of record CAOLHI010000147.1, read on the forward strand.
ACACGCTTCCCTAACAAGACATAACTGTTACTGCTAGTTAGTTGCATACATGGTGCTACTCCTTTATCAGCAAAACTGTGTGAGCACTTTTGACCACTGAAACACTTTATCATGCAAAACAGTTGTATAAATGTTGCTAAAGAACTACTAAAGGCATTAACAGAAGTTAACACTGGTCTTATTACTTATGAAAAAAGATGGTTGTATGTATTACTCCACAGGCAGATTTTTCCAGCCTTCAGAAGAAGATGAACAAGATGAAAACTAAAAGAGCAAACAAACAACCAAACAAAAATTATGGTGCTACTTAGCCATAAATGCAAAGGGAACCTTATCTATGGCCAGTTGTAGTATTTCCACATACATACAAACTACAGATAGGCAAGATATGTATGAGGAAAAATTGCAAGAAAAATAAGATCTCTAACATGATGGCATTTCTTTGTAATTTAAATGATCCCAACTCTATTTTGGCCTGTAATCAGTCTCTCTGCTCATCACAACATCCTCTTTCCAGCTCATCTTTCAATATCCTGCATTACTCCTTTACATAATTTCTCCATCAGAACAAAACAAGCAACATTTTGATAGTTCTGCACAAAGAGCATGCACATAGAAAGCATGATATTCTCTGATGTGAAATTGAGAATAGCTGTTATATGCTTAGGATTAAAATCATTATTTGCTGTTTACATTCTTTCCTTCCAGAATGTTATAGCTACAAAAGGAAAACCATTTTGCTTGATGTAGTCTCACGGTCCTCAAAGGGAGGGACTACAGGAACATGAGCCAATTACCTTCCACATGCCAAATCTTTTAGAAAACAAAACCCAAGCAAAATCAGGTCAAAAGTGAATCTCTTTGTTTGGCAAAGATAAATAACTTGTCAAAATGATTTGACCAGATTGGCTATATTTACCCTGGATCTGTTAGTCTGTCCATGGAAGTATAGGTGCCCTTTACCATATTAACAAAATGTGCCACGTAACACATATGCTGTCCATTGCAATATATGTGCATATGTAGAATATGTTTGTGTGAAGGGTTCACCTGCAATCACTGACAAATACATTCTGAAAAGTATACAAAAAAAAAATTGGAGTGGGTACGTTAACACTGTGATTACAAATATCAGTTGTACTTGGGGGACTGACTGATTACAATACAACTTATTGCCAATGAAGTATCCTGGAACTCAGTTTTCTGGCTCTAAATAGAGCAGAAAAGAATATATGAAGTGAAAGGCTAAGATCTGATTCTTGCTTCCCTCCTCTTGAATAATGGAAGACATAACCCACCCCAACTGTGTTGTGTGTAATCTACAAAACAAAAAAAAGCAGTGTTCCACTATATACTAGGACCAAATGGTGTGAGGATCATAACTTGTATCTACATAACCACAATCGAGATATATTATTGATTGGAATACAAATTATCTGCTCACACTCTTGGAAGAGACAAGCTCTACCCTAGTTAGCTTTTGTTTGAACAGCCATATCACAAAATGCTCTTGAAATGGCTTCAACTTCACTGTCACATTTTCAAAAGCAATTTTTAATTTGGGGCATGCAGGCTGCTATTTGGGAAAATGAGTCTAAAGATCCCTTAAGATCACAGAACCAGTTCCAAAATTCTTTAGAACTCAACCACTGTGAATAGCAGCCTTGGCTGGGATCCAAAAAGCCACTTAACTAGTCCGGTATGCCCAAGGGTGTGGTGTTGGTTGTGTTTCTCGCCCCCTCACAAGCAAGCCATTTAAGAAACTGAACCTTCTTTAATAAGCAATTTATGATAGCCTTTGGGTGGGGGTAGGGTTGTCAGCTGTTTATAGTTTTATAAAAGAGGGGGAATCTCATGACAAGTTCTTGTGTGTACCTAAGTCACTCTTTAGGAACTTGGCCTTTGTAAATAAACATGCTGATCCTTCTCTAAAATCCTATGTAAGGTTACCTAAATACCATTTAAATCAATGGGATAAAAGCAACCTGGCTGCAGGCAAGATTACAGGTTTCATATTTGCTAGCTTTTCTTCCTTGACATGCAGCCATAATGCTCTTAAAGGTGTATTTTGTATACTTGCATTTACTTAATGTAAAATAAAAGTTACTGGTAAACAAACTGTTAATTAGGTGAAATTTAGCTGATTTAAGTAAATTTTAGATTTTCTAGGTCATATAATATATGGTTCTTATGACCAAGTTTTGATTTTTTAAAGAAATACACACTGTTTTTCCATATGTACTGAAACAGCACTCTAGTGTTGTTCTATTTTTTTTTAAAGCACTGTCATTCCATTAAGTCTCAATGAGGCTTTTTCAATCTAAATTGAAAATAGGTCTTTAGGCACATCATGTGATGCTCTTGCACTGAAAAGATGTCAATACAGTAACCACATTTCAGTAGCACTGCTTATATTCAGGGGGCATTAAGATGTCCGTTACTCCCATGCTGATAAAACCATTTTATATGGACTACCAGTTTGCCAATTTCTTTCTTAAAGTAAAATAACATTTAAGTTTAAATTCAGAGGAGGGGGAACTCAACTTTGTTTAATACCCCAAACTGATGTCATTATCTCTTGAAATGTATGTTTGTGCACATTATACACATATATGTATTAAGTAGGTAGTGCAGCCTTAAGCAGTAACGCTGCAGCAGACTGAACCAGTGTTCTATTTTATGCTAGAAAATATGGGGTTTACAAAAGAATAGGAAAATCTTAGTATTGTGCATGTATAACTTTTGCAAGATTCACAAAGTTGTTTATCCCAGGGTGTTAGTGCCCATATAAAATTTTGCTCTACTTTTAAAGAAGGTCCATACATTTAGAATTGTAAAATTATCCATCTATAAAAACTAACTTTGCTTCAACTCTAGTAAATACAGAAAGACATTTTAATATAAAAAACAGTAGCACTAAAATTAACATACGCATCTATTTATACATGAAGAACAATTTAATGTATAAATTTTGTAGTTGTCTCTATAGTGGCATTTAGGAAAATTATTTCCTTGAACCTGATTATTTTATGCATCGGAAAAATATTGGTGTAAACATCTGAGAGTTCACTAGTTGTCCTCATTACCCACTTACACTAGGATGGATCCAACACAAACAGACAAACAAACAAAAATATCTCTTATAGAAATCCACCTAACTCATTAATCAACTACCTTTCACCAGTTGAATCTGTTCCTGGTTGACAGTACACTCTACATCTCAGGTTAAATACCTGGGCTTTACTGTTGTTGTTTTTATTATTATCATTATTATTATTTTGCTTGACATTTTTGCACAGTATTAGAGCAGGCATCATTTTTCAGTATAGGCCAAAAATATTTAAAACAAAACAAAAACAGAACAAAAACCACCATATATCCTAGAAAGCTTCTTTTGGTCCTTTTTCTCTTATAGCTCCATCCGTGTTGAAGAATACATGGCACGTGTTTGCATTATTGATTATATTCCCAATCAAAGTCCTGCTTCCACAAAAGGCATGGAAAAGTGGTCTCCCAAATGGTTTAGTGCTTCAGAAAAACAGATACAAATGTTTAAAAAGTGCTCAGAAAGAACCTAAATCACATATATACTCTATATATGAAGATGGAGTTCAGAAATATGTGTCCCTTGTATTCATAGAAGAGACACATGCAGATGTCTTCCTTTAGGTGATGCCAAACTGCTTACTAATGTGTTCCTGTAAAGACTTGCATGCTTATTTTAACCTCCTCTATTTTTTGGCACTTTCATGATATGTGGCTGCTTTACCTGTTGTCCCTGCTAAGCTCCGGTAACTCGCCCGGTGTACAAGCACTTTAGAAACAGGGATTTTTGTTCTTGGGATCTCACTTTTGGTAGAGTGATGGTGTACAGTATGATGGCTGTTACTGGTATCTGGGCCATGACTGCTGTGTGGTGATGTAAAATGCTTGATACTGATGGGTATCTTGGAGTCCTTGAGTGAAGTTGTATGGGTTTTGACTGGACATGTGGCCGTTACTGGAGACAATGGCTTGCCACAAGTCACAGAGGTGACATCATCTGCAGAAGTCACGGTGGCTGTGTTTTCCTCTGGATCAGCATATAGATCATAGAGAGCATCTCCACTGTAGCTGTCCCTTGGAATCACCTCTTTCTGGATATTGTTGGTATTGTCCTCCTCAGGTCCAGGTGTGGTGGAATCCCAGTAGCCCTCATCACTGCTGGGGATAGCTTCCTGTTGGTCCTTTTCTCTGCTTTTCTGGTCTTCTTTGTGGCTGTGGTTGAAACCAATGTGCTGCCCAACTGTGGATCCATCCTGTGCCCCTTTGGCACAGCTACTGTCTTTGGAGGCCTTGGGGGATTCCTTCCCTCTTGGCATCTCCTGCGGCTTCTCCTCGGTTTGTGACAACACATCCCAGAATTCTGGGGTGCACGTGTCCCCCACCTGCTCAGGGCTGGCCATCTCCTCTCCTCCTCCTTGATAAGTCACCACGCCGGGAGGCTTTTTGGAGGCTCCTGCTTTGCTGAGCCCAGGAGCACTCTTGTCACTTCCACCTCCACCACTGCCACCGCCGCTGCCCACGTCATCCTCCTGGTCAGCAATAATGTCCCCACAGCCTGTAAGAGAGTCAAAGCTTTTCAGTGAAGTCACGTCAGCAAACATCAAACAAATACGGTCAATGGATGGCTCAGAGGGTGGATCAAGAGAGGAAGGGTCAGGGGCTGCCGCCGTCTCTTGGCCGCGCTCACACTCGGGTTCAAGAGGGGGGAGGCGCGATGGGGATGTCACCTGTTATGGCTGGGTCCTCCTTGGCCTCCTGCCCCTGGGCGCCCAGGGCCTCGGGACGGCTCTCCTGCACCTGGGACGGGGTCCCGGGCGCTTCCTCTCCCCGGCCGGCGAGTAGGGCGGGCGGCAGCTCCCGGGCGGCCTCCGCATCCCGCTTCTCTTGCGCGGACGGCGCCTCGGTGGCCCGGTGGGGCGACGGTTGGTCCCCGCCGGCCGGTGCCGGGGGGCTCCTGGGAGCTTCGCCCGGGGGTCGCGGCGCCTCCTCTTTGACGCACTCCAGGCTGGCGGTGAGGGAGCCCGGCAGGAGGAGGGCGGCCGGGCCCTCGGAGCTCTCGCCGGCCCCGTCTTCCTTCCCGCCGCCGCCGCCGCCGCCTCCTCCGCCTCCTCCGCCGCCGCCGGGCTTGTCCCTCCGGTGCCACCTCATGCTGCTGAAGAGCCCCTTGAGCCCCCCGCGCCCTTTGGGTCGCTCGCCTTTGGCGCCTTCGCCCGCCGGGCGGCCGTTTTTGCGCAGGAGCGAGAAGAAGCTGTGCGACTTGCCCACCGCGGCGGAGGGGGAGCAGGAGGGAGCGGGGGGCTCCTTGGCCCCGTCCCCGCCGCCGCCGCCGCCGCGGTCTTCCCCGCCGCCGCCGCCGCCCGTTTCCTCCTTCCTGCCGCTCTCCAGCACCGCTTCGGCCAGCCCGTCGTGGGTCTTACTCCTCACCATGCCCCCCGCTGCTGCCGCTGCCGCTGCTGCCTGCCCGCCGCCGCCGCCGCCGCCCCCTTCGCCGCTTTTGCCTTTGCCGCCGCCGCCGCCGCCGCCGCTCCTCACGCCGAAGATGCTTGGCATGGCGCCGCCGGATTTCCTCCGCTTGAACAATTTGAAGGCGGTTTTGTTGAGCTTGCCCGATGGCGGCGGCGGCGGCGGCTGCTCGCCCACCGCGGTGGGCTCGGCACAGTCGCAGTGCACGTCCATGGCGGCGGCGGCGGCGGCGGCTGCCTTCTCCTCCCGCAGCCCCCCGCGGATGCCTGCTCCCGATTTCCGCCGCTCGGCTCGGCTCGGCTCGGCTCGCTCTCTCGCTCACTGACAAGCTCGCCGCCGCCGCCGCCGCTGCCTCCTGCTCGTCACCATGGCAACCCCAGCCCGAGTTAAGCAGCTTGCCTGAGCCTTGGGCCTGGGCCTGCGCCAGGGCCCCGCCGTCCACTCCCCATCAACCTGAGCGACAATCAAAGCCGGAGCGAGAGCGAGAGAGAAAGGGAAAGAGGGAGGGCCGGAGGGAGAGAAGCGACTCCCCCTCCCCACCCCGCCTCCACGCCTTTGGAAAAGCGGGCAGGGGGAGGGCTTATATAACTTAATCCATTTGGGGCTGCTGTTACTGCGGCTGCTCGCTCACTTAGCATATGTCTGAGGGGGGAAGAGGGGGGCTGGTTTATTTGGGGCACAGGAGGCTGTTCCTTCCACATGAGGGAGAAGCTGGAGTACACGTTATCCTCGCCAGTTTCCCTCGTTTTGTAGTCCCCCCTCCCCTTTCTCCAGGCGCCTGTGTCTAATTTTTGCAACAGAGGAGGGTTACTGAGGCGCACTTCTTTCTTATGCCATTTCCACACTAGACCGTTCTAGTGCTATTATTCCACTTTCAACCTCTTATGGACTGCTGGGGTTTGCAGTTTAGGGAGGGGCTTTTCCCAGCATTCCATAGGAGGTTGAAAGTGGAATAATAGCACTGGAAAATTCTAGTGCGGAAATGGCCTCATTAGAGTCCACACCCTTACCTAATTTAGAAAATGGATTCACCGTCCCAGTTGTTTCTGTGGTGAAAGGCACTCTGCACATGCTTAAAAGCATTCCTGCCCACCCAAAGTGGAGCCTGACACTGAAATGATTGACACGCCCCTCCTCATTTTCTGTACTGTACCCACATTCTGAAAATGAAATGTTTAATTTGCTAGGAGCCTGTAGATACCAAGAAAGTGTGTTTTAGGTTGGATCACAATAAGCCAAATAATCTAGGCAGCTTCCATAGGATCTGGTGGGGTTATTTGCCACCTATTCTTTTAAAAATAAACAAAACCCAGTTTCAAAATAGTTGTTTCAGTACAGCCCGGAATGCATTTCACGGTGGCCATTTCCGCACGAGTCTGTTATAGCGCGATGATTCCACTTTCAACCTCCTATGGAATCCCGGGGTTTGCAGTTTCGGGAGGGGCCGTCCGTGGAATCATCGCGCTATAACAGACTCGTGCAGAAATGGCCGGTGTCACAACAGGTCTCAGCCTCTGAATGTGAAAAGATTCAGAATTTTAAACCCTCTGTCAGTGCTGCCAGCAATGAGATAAAGGCAATTAATTAGAGATTTTAGGGCTAATTAATAACGGTTTAACTTTGCTGAAGCATTCTGGTGTTAGGACAGGTACAAGCTCACTTTACAACATCATCTGATAGGAGGATGTGAACAACAATTGTTCGGTGCAAACCCATTTCTCGTGCCCTTCAGAATTAAACAGGTGAAATAGTAAGTGAATATGTCAAGAAAAAGAGCCAGCATGGTGTGAGAGCCAGTGTCGTGCATTTGGTTTGAGCACTGTTTGGTTTCAGCATTGGACTATGACTCTGGAGACCAGGGTTCATTTCCCCACTTGACCATGGACCCCAGAAAACTCTGTAATAGGCTCACCTTAGGGACACCACAAGTCAAAAACATCTTGAAGGCACACAATAATAACAGATCAAGAAAATGGTGCAAGAAAAAGGGTTAAAATCTGCCCCTCTAAAGGCACTATTAAATCAAATTCAGGCACCTTCTTTCTCCCAGAAAACAAAAATAATCCAGCAATCCAATCTCAGATCCCTCTGGTGACATGTTTGTCCTGACACTGGTAAGTCTTTTCTGGTGGCAGCTGATGCCCACCCAGGCTGGTAGGGCAGAGAGCAGGGTCATCAGAGGTGAAACCAAGAAGTCACCAGAAGCAGAGCCAACAAACTACATCTGGGGAGGGGTGTTGTGGATTAGGTGGGTGGCATTCCATCTGTCCAAACAGTACAAACATCCTTGCTGGTCCTGAACAGTTTTATTAGGCGCCCACTTTTGTCAGAACATTTTCAATCGGAAGGATGTATTGGCTTGAATGATTCCCACAGATACATACTTGTGAAAATGTTTCCAGGAAAAAGGGTTATTACATGTAACATTTTCAAAAATGATTCTGCGCTCCAAGGCTGGAGTTCAGGATAGGTCAAATATCTGGAACAATCAAATGAGATTTCTAGTATCCAGCATCTGGATCAATCTGGAGAACTGCTGCCAGTCAAAACAGAGGATACCAGCCTAGATGAAAAAAATATTTGCAGTATGTACATGAAATACAATTAGCAGAGTGTATTCTATCTACCCAGACTTTCACAAAATCTTTTAACATCAATTGCCTTTATTCACACAACGAAGAGTACCTTCAGAGTGCGTAATGTTCTTTTTTATGAACTGTGAACCACTACGCATATCTGGAATCTGGGTCAGAGCATGTGTTTTGTGAATTTGCTCTAGGGCTTTTTTTTTTTTTTTTTTTAACTCTCAGGAAGAAAAAGCTTCAGATGTTAGTGCCAGAGGTCTTGCATTCAGTGCTCATTGCCAGCAACCCACCCACAGCTGCCACATTACATAATGCAAATATTCACACAAAACTATTCTTTCAAAGCCCAAGTAAACAGAAGCTCGTGCTGGGGAGGTGAACAACAACAACAACCCTACACACAAACCTAGCTGAAAGCAACTGCTGAATACAAGTCAAAAATTTGAAATGATAAAAAGTTATTGGGAAGTGTTTCCATCTGACAGTGTGATTACTTCAAAATTTTGAGGAAAGTAAGAAATAATGTTTCTTTTTGCTATTATGCACATGACTGGCTCCAGGTCTAAGAGGAACCCTAGAAAAGTGTCCCTTTCCCCCTACCATTGTCAGAGATCTGACATCAGAAATAGGAGTATCCGAAAACCTGTGGCAGCACACTTCAGTCTCCCAAGAGGCAAGTTCCAATCTAGTGTGAGAAGTTTGAATCTAATAATGTTTATTATCACAGTAGCAGTGTTAATTGGCTTACCTAATGACAATGCATTTGTGTTATTGGCAACAGTTTTTGCAGACAGACAGTGTAAATAATGTAATTGTTGCTGTCTGTATTTTGCCCATTTAACTTCCTTCTGACCTCACTGTTTGCAGTTCCAACACTAACTGTGTATATTGTAATAATGTAATGTGTGTGTGTTACATATATACAAGAGTGAAGGATAGCATTTCATACAAATGATGAAGTAGGGTATAGTCCCTGAAAGCCACATTTGGATAACTAACTTGGCTGATTTGTTAGCTTTGGCTCTGATTTTATTGGTTTCTCCCTCCCTCTCTCCCTCTCTCTCTGTATGTGTGTGTAAGCTGCCAAAGGGCTTTTGCTAACTAGGTGGTAGATAAATGAATAAATAAATAAATGCTCATGGTGCAATACATTTGTTACTGTTTAAGGTAAATCAGAACTCTGTTGTTTCTCTTTGCAGTGGATTATACTCCAGGGTCTTATGGGAAAATAAAATGACAGACAGTTCCCTAGCTCAGCTACTCAATATGGGCAATTCATATTGAAAGCTGAAAGCCTGAAAGCTCTAGCAGTCACCCTCCAAAGCCTGGGGTTGATGTCAGTCCTGATGTTTACAAATAGATGGTCCCAATATGCACACAGCAAACCAGTGAGGGAGGCTCTCAGCTATGCAAATATGGGAGGTTTGTGGGTAGTTTGACTGTGGGCATTATCCACCACTTCCCCCTTGTTAGTGACCTATCATTGCTATCCACACATTGAAGGAAAGGAGAGAGTGTCTACACAGCACCTTTAGTGTATATACACACAAAAGCCTTCTTGATTATCTTTTATCTTCTGTTTGAAGTGTCTGTGGATGACAGCAGTTCCAAGATGCAATGTCCACCCTTGGATTAGAGTGAAAGAAAACAAAGAAGGGATTGTTCTGGGAAGAATTGCTGGTGTGGCTCAGATGATACAACCAGGAGACTTGAGATTGTGCCACTTCTCTGCCTCTTGATAAATCAAGACTGTTAGTAATCACTTTTACAGAATTGTTGTTGAGAAGAAAAGTATGCAATAAAGACAGTAATTTTCTCTTCCCAAAAAGTACTAGTAACAGCCAAAGATAAAGATAGATGAAAAATTATTACCAAAAAGCAATTTTCTATATGAGCTGTCATCTAGTGGTGGTAGTTGGAGCAAGGAATGAAAAGACAGAACAGGTCCAAACTTTTCCCTTTCCAGCAATTCCCAGTAGTCTCTTAGCAAAAGGAGACTGAATTCATGTGACAAGAGACAGGGGACTAATTCAGTGAAGACTTTTTGGCTGGCTAAGGTCAGTTGTTAGGCTGGTGGCTGAATCAGAGAAATCTCCCTCCAGAAATAGAGAGTTAATTTTTTTAAAAAATAGCTACAGTTATAGCACTATGGCCTCAGAGGTAGTTACACTTAAAGTAACTCTACTTCAACTCTCAAGGATTAACTAATATCATATTTTAGCTTCCATTAATATAAATTGTGATTTGTGGTTAAAAAAAACAACCCACATTCTACTCCCACATATCTATTGTTGTCTTAACACCCACAACAGAGAATGATGCACAGTGTGGGCTGTAATTTGCATCATGTGACATTCCTCCTCTTTCATTTCGTGAGATCAGATTTCTGTACCTATAAAAGTAACTTAAAAGTTACCATGGCATTGCCAAAGGAACAACACTATCCTCAGTTAAGTTACAATGTTAATGTAATGTAGTTAGACTTTTGCTTTTAGAAAAATGAATTAATTGCCAGTAACTGTTTGTAACAGTGACATCTTTTCCCAGCTTCTTCAGGATGGTTTTTCATCCACTACTCCAACAAGATTTTGGCTTTTTTCAGCTCTTTTTGTGCCCCTTCAGGTAGGGTAGAAAGTGAGGTCCTCAGAGGTTGATTCAATTTTCTAAATTTGATTCTCTTTCTTTCTTTCTTTCTTTCTTTCTTTCTTTCTTTCTTTCTTTCTTTCTTTCTTTCTTTCAAGATTGGAACCCTTGTTTCCAGGGGAAGAGCAGTTTCATGATTCTGAGAGGGACAAGCCAAAACTACATCACAGATTCCTTCTGGAAAGCAGGTTCTTCGTGGGCTCTAATCAATTTCTGTATATTTACCTAAAAAGAAGTAACATTAAATCCATAGCAAACTCTCATTTCAAGGTGTATAAGTATGTTTTGACCTTGAAAGTCAATGCAGTACAATGGTAAGAGTGTTCAGCTACAGCCGGGAATATTCAGGTTCAAGTCTACGCTCAGCCATGAAAGTTGCAGGGTGATTTGGAGCAGTTGCGATTTGTTGGATTAACCTACCTCACAGAGTTGTGAAGGAAAATATGGAAGATGGAGATTTCATATACAGTAATCCCTACACATTCTCTAGGGTTAGGGGCACAGGACCCCTGTGAAAGTGAAAAAATTGTGAATAACTATAGGCCCTCCCAAACCATATTTAACACACAAAAATGTATGATCACCATATTCAAACCACTATGGATTCCTTTGGGCATTGGGGTTCCTTCACAAGGCAGAAGTAGAGGGCTGGTGGGGCTAACTGCCCCCTCCACTGCTGCCCCACACCATTTTTAACAGGGACTTACAAGTCTCATTTGCAGTTTCTCAGTCTCACAAGGTTTGCAGTCCCATTTAAAAATGGCATAGGGAGGCAGCAGAGGTGACAGCACACAATCCCTGAATAATCAAATGTGCAAAAGTGAAACCCACAAATGTGGAGGGCTGATTGTACTTCCTTAGGCTCCTCAGAAAAAGGAATTTTCCCCCCTTGTCTTGAAATAAAGAAATGGTCTATAAAACTGAGTTTTTCATCTGTACAGTCACCTGGCATAATCCATAACCAAAAGCAAGGTTAGGCAGTTTATGGCCCCCCAAATACTGTTGGACTGCAACCCCCATCAGACATAGCCAGTGTGCTTGGCAGTGACAGATCTTTGGAGCTACAGACCAACAACCTCTAGCAAGCTTCAAAGGAAAATATTGATGTAGAAATGATGAGAAATCATTTTTAAAGGTATTCTACTCAAAACAGGAATTGTCTTAGATATGGATTGTCTTAAAACTAGATGTACACACAGTTTGTTCATGTTGTTCCTGAACAGAGGGATTTACTTTTAATTAATAATACGCTGTGCATTGACCTACTGCATTTCATTTAAACCCTCTCTGGTTAATCCCTCCATAGCACTGTGTATACTGCAACGGGGCTCTCTAAGAATTGCAATACTCAATCTGAGATTTATTTCCAAACGGATTATTGCCAATGTTGGGATTTTAATTTCTTAGATGGAAAAGGCAAATGGCTAAACCAAACATGTAAACAAATAAAAATCATGCAAGTGCAGTCTTGTTTATTCTTTTCATGGTTACAAGTTGTATAACGTTAAAACACTGCATTGCAATGAATCTGTGGTAAATATCTCCACTGGAAACACAAAAGTAAAATTACTGTGGCTCCTAGCATCATATTATATTGTTTTGCACTTTAAATTACTATGGCTCCTAGCACCATATTGTACTATCCTGCACAGTAAATCACATTAAATTGCACTTTCCTGCATATTAAATTACCATAGTTCCTAGCACCATATTCTACTGTCTCGCACACTAAATTGCCATGGCTTCTAGGATTATACAGAGATAAAAGAAGTTCCATTTTACAATTTCCTGGATCCTTCAGCTAGCCTGGCCACTCGCTGAGCAGGTTGGGGAATTCTAGGAGCTGTTCCTTCTCTTCCCCATATCTTTTCCATGGTCTAGTATCAGGCACATTAGATTACTATAAGTGCTAGCATCATATTGTATTAGCATGCACATTAAGGCCATCTTCTTACTGGCTCTCTCTCATAACTCCTTTTATCACAACAATTCTGCACTTGCATATGGGAGCACATATTCTTATGTTCACCTTACTTCTCTGATTGGCATAGCTCTTCCTCAGGTTTAAGTTCCCTTGAATGGAGGTCACACAGGGTTGCTCATAGGCAGAGACACAACTTAAACTCTTCATCAGGGAGCCAATGTCTACAGTTCTCATATTAGTTCAATGGGGAGACCACGAGAGCCTATCATGCTTTACAGAGCTGATATCACTCATATTACAATTTCATTCTCTTCACATGCAGACACCTAGGGCCTTTTCACACTCCACAGTTATGACACTATCATTTCACTTTCACTTTCACTGCTATGGCAACATTCTATGGAATCCTAGGATTTGCTTTATGGGGAAGGGGGTATTTAGTATTCTCAGCCAGAGGGTTGTAGTGCCTTCCCAAATTATAGACTTCAAGATTCTGTAAAATGTTGCCCTAACTGTTAAAGAGGAATCATAGTGCTAGAATTGTATGGTGTGAATGGACTCTCAGATGACATCATTCTTACCTGTCCTGTTAGGGCTACTAAGACGATCCAAAACATTTCTTCTGGCTTCATTGAACCAATTCTGCAACAATGATCTTTTGTAATGTGAAACTGTGCATGCCAGTTGACATGTGAAGCTGTTTTACCCTGTATCAGATTATGGTCCATCTAACCCAGAATCCCTCCTCAGCCTGGGGTCTTCTAAGCATGTTGGAACATAATGCCCATCATCTCCAGTCAGTTTGGCCAGAACACCAGATTGGGAAAGGAAACTGATCTATTGCAATAGGGAGTTGTTTTTTGCTGTTCTAACCAGGGGTACCAGCTACTCAAGATTCTTTTAATTAGAACCTTCTGCATGCAATGCATATACTTAACCCACTGAGTCATAGTTGTGGTGATGAATGCATGCATAAGGGAGCAAGTGCAGGGATCAGAATCTAGAATATAAAAAAGTAGAAAGGGAGAGGTAAAGGGACTGTGCTATAGTTAAGCATTTCAAACCTTATCACATAGGGAAACTTTTGGGGAGATGCAATTTGGAGCATGCCAACACAAAAAAATTAGATTGATATGGTTAAGACTTTCCTTCAACCCTTATGCTTTACAGACTTTCCTTCAACCCTTATGCTTTACCCTTGTCCCAATTTGGCAGAAACAGTCTTAATTAATCCTCTCTCATTCCACTTTTTAAGCTGCTTTTAAAATGTCCCAGAGTTTCTCTTCTCCTCCTACTTTCCTTCTTAGTCCTCACCTTACTTTGTGGCAAACTGAGCTGAAAGTGCAATAATAATTTGCACTCAGTTAACTCGAGGAGAGGAGACAAGAGGAGAGGAGGGAGTGGAATCTTGCCCTTCCTGGTAGACTCAGGCAAAAGCAAACTGCAGCAGCCACTCCTAGCTTGTATGTTCATCCTCATTAATAACTTTTGCCATCTTGACCATGCTCTGATGTTACTTGGCCATACACGCCCCAGTTTTTGTCTATGAAATATTGGAGGATATGTTCTTTACTCAAAATTGTCCTCCCCCCCCAGGGCTTTTAAATCAAATGTAATGGTAGCATGGAAGTGACTTATTGACCGCGTTATGAATTGCTTTTCAGTCAATAACTTTTGTAGCCATGTTAGATGGCTACAGTCTGATGCAGTCTGATGAACCTACATCATAACACTTTTGCTGTGTTTTATTCAGTTGACCTATATTTAAGTTTTCTGTATGTATATGCATATCTCTCTGTATGTATTGCTAAATATATATTGTAGAAGGTCATGTTAGTCTAATAAGCTCCCCTGTCTTGTGAAGGCTATAGTTGCCATAAAATGTATCTGTTAAGCCAAGTTTCTCCAACATAGCATCTTCTACATATGTTGGATTTCAGCTTTCCTCATCCCTACCAGTCTAAATGGCCATGCTGGTTTTGGATAATGGGTGCTGCGCGCTTGCAAAGATGGACAGTGCTGAGCTGCTGAAATCTATGTTAGCCTAATACAACTTTGTTACTTTTTCAGTAAACAGCAAGAAACCTCAGTGGTGGTCTGGAATACTCCACATAATTGTTTAAAAGCAGCCATCCATTCTCATAATCTGTTTACATGGCAGTGCTAAGTTTATCAAGGGAAACTGCTTCCAAATGTCATAAATGCAGCTCAGAGAGCTTCTGTGCCAGGTTAGTGGTTTTAAAGAAATAGTTACCATCTTTGCTTCTGGAAATGCATAAGATTCAGCAGGGGGTCAACACAGGTAGAATTTAAGCTGGAAATGGCAGCTTAATGTAAGTGGTTTAAGGTGATGGTGGTGCCTTTGTCTGGAAGATACAAAATTATGAACGCTGCCATTATTAGAAATCCTTAATATCCTAATGAACTATGGAGGCCTCTCATTCATAAAGTCATCATAGGTCAAAGCCAACTTGACAGCGAATAACAAGTATATTTGCTTGCTTGCAAACATACTGCTTTCATGTAAGGTGTTGGGTACAAAAATAAAAACCTAGTAGTTTTCATCACTCCCATTCATTCAGAAGGAGAGAACCTTTGACTTTCCTGATGTTTTGGACTTGCACACTCAGTCATAAGGAAGTATGGGGGTAGGAAGCCAAAGTATCTGAAGGGCCCTCCTCTTGCAATACTGCCTTGCTAATAAATTAATTTGTACTGCAGAGAGACTGGTCAGCAGAGCCAGCCCAAGACATTTTGCTGCCTAAAGTAGAGGAGAAAGTGTCCATTTTATTCTATAAAGAGAAGTCAGCTGGGCTGCTGAATCCTACTTCAACATGGGCAAAAATACAGTGTCTTCTACTGCACCTGGAGAGCAAGCTAGCTTACAATTCTGTCTGGATAACAAACATAGCTTTTTCCTCCAAAAAGAGGAATGACTTGTGAGGTTCAGGAAGATAGTGGCGGGGCAGGGGAATATCTTTGGTGGCCAGCATTCAAAGTCTCCTCTCAGCCATGAATCTGCCTACTCCCATGTAATGCTGATAGCAAATAATTTGAGATACACCTATTATAGAAAAAATGCATAATAATAATGTTTATCATTTCTGTTGTTGAAAAACCTTCATGGATATAATCTCAGCCCTTACAGCTTTGTTATGAAAACCTTACAAGGCACACTCGGCAGAAGCTACCCAAGACCTCTTTTGTGTCTTTGAAACAAGAACAGACCAGCAATTCCATTTTACCAAAGCAAACCAATTCCAGTGCCACTTACTGACATAATAACAATATCCACACACCCCATATTATTATCATCACATGGTGGGCTGAGACTGGAAGAAAAGTGGTATGCCAAAGAATACTTAATAAGTTTGCAGCTGGGGTGATATTTCAACTAGAGATGTCAAAACCATGACTAAGCTGCATCAACTCTCAATTATGAGGTTCTTCACTGTGGGAGAAGGAAAAAAAAATCCCAGATAACTGAACCATAGCAATTTTGCCTGGGGTTCTACTCTGTATAGAACACATAGCATAATGATTAATCCAGTTCTGACCTTAATGCTCAAGTCACGTGGTTCATGGTGCCTTCTGTTTCAAGGGCCATTAAAACAAGTAAAACAAATATGAATGGCCTCCTGCTTTTCTGATCTTTAAGGCAATAGCCAGTTCTTTCTTGCTGTCCTTTTTGCCTTCATATCACTGTCTGCTGTTCTTATTGAAGGCCAACAGCTCATTTTACATATAAAATTAGGGCAAGGGGAATAATACTGGTAGAATTTCCACATGCATAAACATTGTTCTCAGTGCCATAGGATGTTGTGAATGTGGCAGCTAGCCTAGAAGGGTTGTATGGAATTGTTCTGTGGGTCCAAACCATGAGAATCAAAAGTGGAATCTCTGTTTCAAAATATTGTATATCATGGGTGTAGAATAATAGCGGCAGGAGATTGCCATCACAACAAAGTTTTGCAAATTTCCCTTAAGCATTCCCTGACTGCTGTGGCTCTGACAAGGTGCTGAACTAGATGGATCACTGCTCTGACCCAGTGCAGAAGTTCTTATATACATGTCCTTTAACAGAATTTGGAAATGTTACTTTACGGGACTACAATTCCAAGAATGTCCCAGACAACATGGGCCACCAAGGAACTGGACTATAATTCTGGGTGTTATAGTCCAAGAGAAACTTTTCCAAACTCTGTCCTTTAGTTGGAATGGCATAAACTCATGTGAGAACAAGGCTGGACAAGGACATTTCACTCCCTCATGCAAATGATCCCACCCCATTCATTTTATTAATTACTTTATTTAAATATTTACCATATATCCCAGCCTGTAAAATGAGATACAGCATGACATATAAATAAAATCAATTTAACCTGTTTAAAACAATTTGAAACCATAATGAGAGGACAAATAGAATATTCAATACTTCAACAGGCTAAAATAGGTTTAAAAGGTTAAAACAATATAAAACAATGATCACAGACATTTTGGACATAAAGATGCAAACCAGGCAGTTCAATCTGACTTCAACACTGGCTACTGGGTAGTGCTCTCCATTATCCACAAGGGAAGCAGGTCAGTTTATGGGGTGCAGGCCATAAGCAACTCTTACTTTAAAGGAGGAGAATGGCCAGGGAACTTAGGAGTAAGGATTGGAGGGCTCTCTGACTCCCCATCTACCATCTGAGGCAGCTATTTCACTTGGCTTAATGGTAAAGCTGGTTCTTGCTTGCTGGAAGAGATGAAAGGATGTCTCAGTGCCATACAATGCATGGTATAGATATAGTACAGGCATCTTGACTATGCCAGGTCTGTGTCAGGTCAGAGAGTTTGTGACTTTCAGGTTCAGTTTGTTTTCTTTTTGCTTTCTATGTATGATCAGGTATATAATGCAATGAGCATTCCTGGTGAACTCAGACATGATTTAGTCACTTTAAAATGAATCCAACAAGCTCATTAATCTGATGTCATCAAATGGACTTTCAATGCTTATGAAATACACTGACTCACATCACTGTAAAGATGCGATGGACTACCTAATCCATTATAAAATCCACTGTCTAAAATATTCCTGACAGATGTCTGTCCGAGCTTCTCTTGATATGAGTCCAGATTTCATGTCAAGTTATCTCACTGCTGCGCTGGTCTTACAAGCAAGTTTTAAGGTTGCTTTTCAGCCTGGCAAGGAAGAATTAAATGAAGCCTGCAAAGACATGCCCTTGGGCTGCAGGCTGCTTAATCCTGAACTATATTTTGAGGTATAGTTAGCCCTCCACATTTGCGGGTTTCACTTTTGCAGATTTGATTATTCATAGATTATTTTCTGTCTGTTCTGCTGCTGCCCTATGCCATTTTTAATAGGAACTGCACACCTCGTGAGATGGAGAAACTGCGAATGAGGCTATTAAGTCCCTATTAAAAATGGTGTGGGGCAGCAGTGGAGGTGACAGTAAGCCCCACCACCTACCCACTTCTGCCTTATGAAGGAACCATGATGCCTCAAAGGAATCCACGGTGGGTTGAATATGGTGATCATACTGTTTTGTGTGTTAAATATGGTTTGGGAGGGTTATTCACATTTTTTTCACTTTCATGGGAGTCCTGTGCCCCTATCCCTAGCAAATGTGGAGGGATGACTGTACACTGCTCCCAAACAAAGAGGTATCATTCAGTGAGTGTGGTGAATAGCTGCTTACAAGGACATATTTTTCTTGATTCAGCTTGTTATCCACGTACAAAATGCCCCACTAGGGCTTTAATAAAACTTGGAAACAACTAATTAATTGTCTCACTATGTTATTGAATCATTCAGTTTTTCTACTAACGTGGCCTAACTCACTAGATTTCCTGATTAGCACTGCAATTAATTGTATATGTTAACAAGTTAATTATTTTTAGAACATTAGAGTGTATTAGTGTAGCTCATTCTTCTTCTAGCAGGAAGGTCTAAGTGGGAGGATTGAAGGAAATACATGACATGGCTTAGTTGCTATGTGGGTTAATATACATACTGTATCAGGTTTGGAGTGAGAGAGAGAAAGAAAATGTTCTGAAACCAAGCAGAAGATTAGCTGGGAAGCAAATGAAGATCTACAGATAAGGGGCAATTGAAGAAGGGAAAGGAAGCCAGGGGAAAAAAAAAGAGGAATGGAGTATGGGAGTACAGTCATCCCTCCACGTTTGCTAGGGTTAGGGGCACAGGACCCAAGTGGAAGTGGAAAAACCAGACCCTCCCAAACTATATTTAACACACACACAAAGTATGATCACCATACTCATCCCACTATGGATTCCTTTGAGGCATCAGGGTTCCTTCACAAGGCAGAAGTGGGTGGCTGGTGGGCCTTATTGCCACTTCCACTGCTGCCCCACATCATTTTTAATATGGATTTACAAGCCTCATTCACAGTTTCTCAGTCTCACAAGGCTTACAGTCCCTATTAAAAATGGCATAGGGAGGGAGCAGAGGTGACAGCAAATAATCTGTGAATAATCAAATCCACAAAAGTGAAACTGGCAAATGTGGAGGACTGACAGTAATTTGTTTCTTTAGTGCTCAAGCAGCCATAGTACTTACAGAATGTCCAGTTCTTTAGAACTGAAAGGGTGGTGTCCCTAGCCACCATCACATACTCCTTTTATTGGCTTGTGTGTGTTGTGACTCTCTTCAGTTCTCTTATTCTGCTTTCTATTATATTCTATTATACTGTTGCTCACAATGCTAGAGGACTTGCATAATGAAGTGAAAATTTTTCCTCCACCAAACACACATTCCTCCTCTCTTGGCTTCTCTCTCTTTCTCCCTGCTACTTCTGCTTTCCATCCACCCATTACTTCAGTGAGTCGCATGATTTTTTAAGAGTTTGGTAAGACTGGAGCCAAAGATTCATTTAGTTAAACCCATGCCCTCCCTGTGTCTACTCAGAACTAAATCCCACTGCATACTTGTCTTCATTTAGTGTGTTTATTATTACTCACACAGTGAAGACACTTGGATAATTAAGCAGAAAGTTTTGTTCACCTTCCAATTTCCTTCTCTTTGATTTCTCTCCCCACCTCTTTTGCAGTAGATTACATACTCTGAGGAGATTGTTAAGGTTGGAGCTTGGGGTCAGAAGTTATAAACAATTAAATTCATGCCATGCCATCTGTACACCTGTCTTCTTTGAAAACAACCTGCATAGAAGCAAGTTCTATTGAGTTAAAGAAGCAAAACTCTCTGTGCCACTGATCTCTGAACATCATGATAGGGAGGCAGAGAGGATGCAGTGATTCAGTTTTCTGAGAAAATGTCATGCATATGCTCAGGGGCACTCAGAATATTTCCATCATGTACTGGATAACCCATGCTCCACAAAATTCATTATGAGGTAGTTTATTTGAGAGGTAAGCATGAGTAACAGAGCACACTTCCACAGAAGTTGCTGAGACTAAGGCACATATCCAGCTTACCGCTTTTATAAGTTAACATTACAAATTAAGGTGTGCAAAATAGTGACTGGTGAGAGCCATAACTCCATACACCACATTACCTCCCCAACATTTCCTGGGCCAGAGCCTGCCACATAGTCCTCACTCATGCTTGATCAGGGTGATCTGATCATACATTTCCTCTCTTATCTCAGAAGCACTGGGTTCCTATAATAATGTGTCTCTCTAGTCTTCACTTTCATTTTCACCCTTATCTGTTCTTCCCCCTCTCATCAATACATCATTGCAACAAGCAATTAGCAATAGATACTCTGTAGCAAGAATACACAATACCTAACAGTAACACATAGCAACTTCTATGAGATGGTTAAATACATTTTCCTCAATACACATCCAGAAAACAATGTTCATTAACCCACGGCAGGGAACCTAGCAACCTGACAATTTCTCATCAGTTCTTTACCCTTGATTAACCTTTGTAGACAGGCACTACACTTGCAGTCAAACAGCATCCTCTAGCTGAAAGTGTAATACATCATTCCTTACTAACTTTTAACTCCACTTCTTATTTCACTTTAATAAACAAGCCATTTAAAGGGTCTGTGAACAGTGTACACATTGGCAAGGATAGAAACTGGGAGAAAGAATGAGGCTGATCAGTGATAATGGTTGGATCTTTCTTACCTGACAATTTCCAAGTGTTCTGAATCCCTATCTGTAGGCAACAATTGTATTATGGGCATTGTAGCCCACAGGGGAAATCCAAGAGAATTCTTTTTTTTTTTTTTTAAACCCAGCCCCTTTGAAGGTGTCAATAACAAAATATACCCCTAGTATCAATAGTAACAGCTGTACCAGCATTCCCTCTACATCCCATCATCTATTCTGGAAACAAATGCCTCAAACAACTAACTAGTGCTAAGTCAATCAATTAATTCATCCTGATTAATCCTCCATCATCCCACTTTTTCAGCTGCTTTTAAAATGTCCCAGTTTCTTTCTCTTCCTGCTACTTTTCTCCTTTGTCCTCAGCTTACTTCAGTTGCTGCAAACTGCATTCAAAGTACAAAACTAATTGGCACTCAATTAACTCAGAAGGGGAGGGAGGTGCAGAATCTTGTCCTTCCCAGTTGGCTCAGGAAAAAGGAAAGCACTGTAGCCTCTCCTAGCGTTGTGTTTTTCCTCTTTAATAACTTTCACCATCTTGACCACATTCTGATGTCGCTTGGCCATACTTGTCCCAGTTTTCATCTGCAAAATGTTGGATTTATTCATTGGAGAGTAAGCAACTCTGGTGAGTCTGGGAGACAATTCTCCTGAAAACACACAGTGGGGCAGCTGCCTGCCAAATATTTTTAAAGTTTCAGCTGAAAGGAGGAAGGCACACATACACTAAAGCAAGACACTTTGTTTTGCTTTAGAGGAGAATTGCTCCTGGAGGCAGTTGTCTTTGTTTTTAAACATTTCTACCCCTGATGCAGTGATAAGTGTAGCTTGAAGGTTTCAAAAATAATAGGAGGTGGCAGCATATATCCCAGATGCTACACACTGTCTAGCTTTCAGATACCTGAACTGCATGTCTTTTGCCTCTGCTTCTGACATTAATCCAAAAATAATAATCAGAAAAATGCCTTGCTTTTTTCTACCTGCTCCTTCCCCCTCACTCTTTTTCTACTCTAAAGGGACCCACGCCCTAGAAATCTTTTTACCAAGATAGATGCTTAGGTTGGGATTTGAAAATCTAGATCTGTGCATTCCCTCTGAGAAGAAGATTTTCCAAAAAAGCCCACTCTTTCTTATAGAGCGGACAGCTCCAGCATTACGGATAATCTTTTGTCAGGACGATTGCCATCAAAATCAAGACAGGTGCAGATATTTGTCATCCCCACTCTCGCAGCTGTCATCTTTTCTTGTTAGCCCAATTAAGCCAAAGCAAAAGAAGGGCAATGTGTCAAAGCCAGGGTGCCTTAGGGGGGGAATTGTTGCGTTCTGTATATCTTTACAGAGAAATTCAAATGCAAAGCAATGAGAACAGTCATTTCCAAATATTTGGGATACATGAAATATTTCCTTCTCACTTTCAAAAAAATACAATTGGTAGGGATAATAACCTGGTGAAAATTCCACTGTATGCTCTGTGTAGACAGTGATGGCCACATGGCAGATAATTTATATAGATTACATCCAGGGAGAAGCCTAGGTGGAACAGTAGTATGGAGCAAAAAAAAACAAAACTGTGCTGTCTTTCATTGTCCACAGTCAGTGCACTTGGAGACCACTTTAACTGCCATGCCTGCATCCTCAGAATCCTGGAATTTGTAGAAAAGGAGGTATTACAGTTCTCTGATGGAGAAGTCTAATACCTCACAAAACTACAGTTTCCCCAAAATACAAGAGTAGCCATGCTGATCATTAAATAATATCCATAATCCACAAAACCTGCCTTTTTTCTCTGCCAGACCCTGTATGTGGGTGGTGATGTGGGATTAGTTGTTGCTCACCTTCTGCTTGCAATTACTAATTTCTCTATGTGTGAGATACACTAATCTCTCATCTTTTCAAAAATAATAAATTGATGGTAGCCATTGACAAACAAAAGACAGGTTCCCTTGCACTTCAGGCCACCATGTTGATTAGGTTGCCAGAGTGAAAATTGGAGATGGCTCCTATACCTTTAATAGTTGTGTAAAAGAGAATTTCAACAGGTGTTGCTTGTCACTTGTTTACCTGACAGAAACCATTTGTTAAAATTCCCTCTTCTACATATCCATTAAAGGTACAAGAACCATATGCAGTTTTCAGTCTAGCAACCCTAATGCTGATTTTTGTGTCACAGAAAAGTAACATTACAAAAGGATTATCCAATTATCAAGTAATTATTGGTTTTAATTATTAAATAATAATAAAATAAAAATAATAAAATAAAATAATAATAAAAAATAAAAAGTTTTAATTATTAAATAATTATTCAATTATCCAGAGCCCTTGAGTTCATCTTCCCTTTCTACCTGTTCAGACGTATTGATAACTAAACAGTACATCTTGAATAACACAATAAAATAATATTTTTTTAAAAAAACAGGTGCTTATTCTATCTCCAGCAGATGACTGCCCAGTGCTTATCTGAAGTCTTTATCTGTAAAAATTCAATTCAGGATTTCCCTAAAGGGACTAATACAGCCTGAGTGGTTTAATCCCCACTTGGTTTATCTATGTTTCTGAGCCTTGAATGATTTAACTGGTAACCCATATTTTAGCACGTGTGGATTACTGACCCATTAACCTAAAGATGTTTTTAATCTGATTTGAATTAATGATTTGAATACCAGTTTGCTCCAGCCATAGGCAAACATTTGTTTAGAATTCTGACAAGTTATTTTCCACAATTGCTTCTTAATGATCACATGCTGAAGACATTTTCTTGTTGGATGATTTATTGTGTACTATTCTTTCAAATATTTCTAGTCCTGGAAATATAATCTGTCATTAACTATACTAAAGAAGAGGTACATTCATATAGAAGTATCATTTAAAACACAGACTCTGTCCAGCAGTAACTGTATACATTGCATAACTAGTTGCACACAAGTAAACAATGACTGCAATAGTGCCATATCGGTTTCTGTATTTCCATCTATTCTTGATAGTATCGGAGCTTGGAAAACCCATTGGTTTGAGACTACAACTACCAGAATCCCCAGACATCATGGGACACATAGTCCAAAAATAACTTTTCGTATGCATATCTGTGTCCTATCTCCATATTTTTGTGCTGCACTCACAGTCCTTTGAAGAGAGGATGTAAGAACTGTAAAAACTGTTTCACTATGAAATATTAAAGAAACTTTCCATGTGTTTTTCATACTAGTAAGATCACCTCTGGGTCAGCTGGTTGCCTCACTCTAGAATCAGTCACACTGCAGGCAATCAGATGTACCTATTTCTTTATTGCAAAGATTTTTATATTACCCTTCAGTAAAGCTTTCAAGCTGGTTTATAAAAACAAGATAGAAATACAAACATGGATCCCCTTGCTAGATTGAAATCTCCGTGCTCAAAAGGATAGTGGTCTGGATCAGCAGTTCTTAATCTTTTCTTTACCAGGAACCCCCTGTAAATATAATTTGTTGCCAGGGTCTCCCAAGATTTAAGATTTAAATATTTAAATTTAGATTCAAATATTTAAATTTAGATTTAAATATTCAAATATTTATTTTATTAAAGGCTTCTGGAGGCTAGGATTCAAATCCTTGTTCATACACTGGGTGATCTTAGGCAAGTCACATTCTCTCAGCCTCAGAGGAAGGCAAAGCAAACCCTTCTGAACAAATCTTGCCAAAAAAACTCCTTGATAAGTTTACCATAGGGTTGCCATATGTTAAAACAGACTTGAAAGCACACAGCAATAAAGTGCTGCTGACAGGAGGAGGTTCTTTCTAGCCATCATGTCTCTGCCCTTTGAAAACTGACTTATGGCAACCCTAAGGCAAACCTATCACGGGAGTTTTCTTGGCAAGATTTGTTGCCTTTGCCTTTCTCTGAGGCTGAGAGAATGAGACTTGCCTGAGATCACCCAGTAGGCTTCTATGGCTGAGTGGGGAATCAAACCCTGGTTTCCAGAACCATAGTTTAGGCATATGCAGATATATGCAAATATATATATGCAAATACAGGAGCAGTTTAAGCATCTGCACACACTACTTTTGCTGCAGCTGCTGTTGGTGCCCAGCAGCAGGGCCTCATGAACTCCCTGTGAGGGCTCCACAGACCTCCAGGGTTCCCAGACCCCAGGATAAGAACCCCTGGTCTGGAGAAATCCTTGGCTGGAATATGAACATCTAGTCACTAAATGTTGAATCATGACCTATGTGTGTGGTATCATGACCTATATGTGAGGTATGGATTAGAGCTTGGAAGGTTACTTGGAAAAGTTTAAAGGGACACAACTTTCAGAACCCCTCAACCAACATAGGCAGTAGCTTTGTTTTTAGGAAGAATGAAAAGGGCCCAAGAGCATCATCCATTTAGTTATAAACTTCAGCATGTCACAATATGTCTTCTTCTCAAAAGCAACTTTCCAAGTTCTGCATCCAAGAGCAAAGCCACACAATAATGCACAGCTAATTATGTGACCTTCATCAGCATCAGGAATTGGGCAGGCTAGCAATAAAATAACTAAATATACTATGAACATGTGTGGCTCTTACTGGGCTTCTGCAATTTTATCTATTAAATCATCATATCTGTTGTGAGATGTTATACTAATTCATTTTAACTTTTGCAGATGAGTAGTCTGCTTCCTATGAATCCATTCATTTAAAGCATTTCTATCCCACTTCTCAGTGCAAACAAACAAAAATTCTTCCCAATCAGTGGTAGTGATGATGGCTTCTACCCCAACTTTCCACTTTAAAAAAGAGGGAGGAAAGAAGGAAAATAAAAGATAGCACTCAAGGAGGCTAGCAAAGTCATCAAAGCAAACTGAACAATACAATCATTAAAATCATCACTGCAAAATCATCTAAACCATAAAACCATTAAAATCAGTAATCAATAAGATAATGGTTTGCAAACCTTTACTAAGAGTGGCAAGAATGTGTACTGATTGGAACCCAAAGGAGGAGTGTATTTCGCAACCTGGGAATGAAAGAATAGAACAACACATCTGGGAGCAACGAACAGTCTGTGAAAGGCAGGATTGCAGTTTAAAAAGGCACAACAAGGAAAGGGAAAGGGAAGGGAAGAGAAGAGACAGCAAGCAAGTAGACTTTCAGGATAGCTGATGGAATAACCGACTTCTTTACAAGTCATCTTCTTCTGCTGCAGTCTGCTGAAACAGGCACAGCAAGAAGCATAATAGATGTGCCTTTTCAAAAATAATGTGATTATGGACGCATTTAACAAATTTTGAATCTGCTGTACATGTCCTGGATAATAATGTGAACTGTAAATCATCAATGTCAATTCTCTCTGTGATCAGCATCTGGCTCATGCTACCCATCTGTCCCAGAGGTCAGTTTTCCCAGCATGGTTACCTATTCTGTGCCATCTCACTGGTCATAATTTGAAATTCTGCACCATGGGATGCACACTCTCTTCTTCGCTCACTCAAGAATACAGCAAATATTTTTGAAAGCAAGACATAAACACTTGTACGCACCTGTATATGAATGCAGGCATATTTCAGTTAATAAAGAGAAAGAAGCTTCTTTTTTCCCCCTGCCCAGACTCTTCCTTTCCTTCTTTTACTCTTTCTAGCTAGAGATTTTTTTAGAAGCATTGGCTCTGGGAGGATGGTGGAAGAGAGCTGGAGAAACACAAACTTTTGCTGTTGAGTTGCAGAAGCATGCCTGTAGTAAACAATTCAATAAAGTCTGATCAGGGAAAGAACAGGATTCTGTTCTAGCTGATCCAACTAGATCATGTGCACCTCCTTACAACAGGCAAGGTAAACATCAGCTGCCTTTGGAACCCTTTGCTTAGCATGAATGAACAGCAAAACAGGACAAGGGGAGAGCAGACAAGCTTTACTAGCTCCCCACAGGCATGTTTTTAAAAAAGCTTGGATCTGTAAGTTTGGTTACCAAAATGGAAATTATTAGAAAAGCAAAGACTGCTGAAAGAAAGAAAAAAAGTCATCCCTGGATGCATTTTGGAAGAAGCTTAGAAGTGCTCTCCAGAAGATCCCAATGTTTTTGTTTACTTATGCAATGCTTACCTAATCTGGTTGTTTTATTTCACATGTGCATATCTTTAGTTCTGAATAAAAAGTCTGTTGAAACATGTCCAAGCTGCCTGTGGGTGGGTGAGTGGGTGATGTAGAAGCCCATACCTATTCTCTCCATGTTATTTCTGTCTCTGGTGCCAAAGTTACTGTTAAAGTAGTAATACCCATGAAGACATCTGTTTCATTACTTGTACAAAATTTGATTCTTAGAGGGCCATTGTGTCATAAAGTACTGAACCTAGGCTAAGAAAATCTGGGATGAGATCTTCATTCTCTCTTGAATTCACCCACAGCCTGTTTATATTACATTATTAAACTACAGTCAGCCCTCCACATTTGCAGGTTTCACTTTTGCAGATTTGATTATTCACGGATTATGCTGTCATCTCTGCTGCCTCCCTATGCCATTTTTAATAGGAACTGCAAGCCTTGTGAGATTGAGAAACTGCAAACAAGGTTCGTAAGTGCCTATTAAAAATGGTGTGGGGCAGCAGTGAAAGTGGCAGTAAGCCCGGCCAGCTACCCACTTCTGCCTTGTGAAGGAACCCTCAAAGGAATCCATGGTGGGTTGAATATGGTGATCATACTTTTTTTGTGTGTTAAACATGGTTTGGGAAGACCTAGAGTTATCCATGTGTTTTCACTTTCCTGGGCATCCTGCGCCCCTAACCTTAGCAAATGCAGAGGGATGACTGTAGTTCGAAGCTTACCTACTTGTCATATCAAGAGATGCAAGAGATGTAAAATGATTAGGAATTATTATTGGTAACCTTTTGAGGCTGTGGTTTCCAGGGCTCATTGGGGTAAGTCATGAGAGTTAAGTTGGTTGCAAAGAAATATCAATGTTTTACATCTGTAATGTTTATTGACTTGAGACGTATCAGGCAAGCTACTACATCTCAGCTTTAGTTAGTGCCAGCTGTTTAAAATGGATGTAACACTGGTTGGACTTACAGTTATTGTTGGACATGGGTTTGTATATGCTAATTTACAAGTATGGGTAACATGGTTTTGGAAATGATCAGTATAATTTAAACAAAAATACAGCACACATTGCCATAGTGAAAAAGGGTGACTAGGTGACTAACAATTTGAAGGGGGACTGACTAGTTACTTTGCAGCAAGATAAACTCAGAATTTTAGGTATATATGAAGTACACAGGTTTGGAGGTAGAACAGTAGGCAGAGAGGGCAGAGATAAATTAAATGTATAAGTATGACAAGGACAATGGCATTGTTAACACTGGCCATTCACAAAACTGTTGCTGACAAAACAAACATCCTGTCACTAGATAAATCAATTGACACATGTAGTGTGATAAGAAACCATTATCCAGTTGAAAGCTCAGGTGATAGACAAGAACATCATAATGATTTATAGCTCAATAGTCTCTTGCTGCAGTCTCCCTTTGGAGAGGCCTTTCTTCACAACAGCTAGATTAACACTACTTTGAGAATCACATTTGATTGTTCTGATGGGGTTTATTTTCTTGTTTCTGGAGAGCCCACAGCCATTGTGTCCTGATAAGCTTCCTATGATTGTCCACAGACACTTCCTCTCAAACCATCTGAAAACAAAATGGTTTGTGGGCGAACTGGGGTGTTCCACACTACACTGTTATTCCACTTTCGACATCCTATGGAATCCTGGAGTTTGCAGTTTAGGGAGGGGCATTTAGAATTCTCAGCCAGAGAGCTCTTTGGCCTCAGCAAACTACAAACCCCAGAATTCCACAGGATGTCAAAAGTGGAATAATAGCACTATAACAGTGTAGGGCAGAAAGGCCCTCATGTTGAAACACCTTCACTTAAGAATTTAATAATTAAATTGAATTAAAGATTAAAGATTTCATTCAAGATGAAACCTGAAATTTATCTATTGAATATGATAGATCAACAATTAGAATTAAAGATAAATAATAAGCTAATGCTATGCATGATCACCAGGGAAAGGACAGTCTTTGCACAAAAGTGTAAAAGATGTCCCCCAATTAGAAGATTGGTTTTTTAAGGTGTTGGATATGATGGGCATAGAAAAACTTATGGTATTAATTAAAGAGAAGACATTGCAAGCATTTGAAAAAGAGTGGGGGAATCAATTTTAGACTATGTAAATCAAGAGGTAAAAAGAATATGACTGTATTGTTTGTATACAATGATTATGTTGTTTGTATATACAGTCAGCCCTCCACATTTGTGGGTTTCACTTTTGCGGATTTGATTATTCACATATTATTTGCTGTCACCTTTGCTGCCACCCTAAGCCATTTTTAACAGGGATTGCAAGCCTCGTGAGACTGAGAAACTAAGAACAAGACTTGTAGGTCCCTATTAAAAATGGTGTGAGGCAGCAGTGGAAGTGGCAGTAAGGCCCACCAGCCCCTCACTTCTGCCTTATGAAAGAACCCTGATGCCTCAAAGGAATCCACGGTGGATTGACTATGGTGATCATACTTTTTTTTGTGTTAAATATAGTTTGGGAGGGCCTAGAGTTATTCACAGTTTTCCACTTGTATGAGAGTCCTGTGCCCCTAACCCTAGTGAATGTGGAGGGATGGCTGTGATTATTGTTTTAAGAAGATAACTATGATCTTTCAAAATAAATGGTAGAAGGTTTGATAGAATTATTATTAAAATGAAGAGATATTGGAATTGAATCTAAATGTAAATTCAAAGAAATATTTAAATGGAAGACATAAGGGAGAATAAGAAGAGGAGGGAATGTTTTCTAAATTCAATGTATGTTTAAATGAGAAATATTTGTATATTAATAAGATTTTAACATGAAAGTAGAGTTGAGGATGAAATTTTACTTTGAAACTGAGGTGTTACATGAACCCAGGTGTTACCGGGTACTTTGTATGGAACCAGCAGAAGGCTCATCTTCTTGACACTATCCTGTATTTTTCCAGAGTTTAGTCATTGCACGTGTATATGTTTGAATATACCTTGACAGGTGATTAGTGAAATGGGTAGCTATGTACTTTTTTAACTGCCTGTTTGCCTTACTTTGTTAAAACTAATCTCAGAGAGATCCAAGAGGTTCAGCACTTCTACCTGTGAACTCTGCTAAAAGAGGCTGAGTCTTAATTAAACCAGTCTTCACCTTTCCCAGAAAAGGCGCTAATACCCTACATATCTACTTCTAATCCAACAGACATGACTAGGGAAGAAGGAGGAAACTAAGTAAATACAGAGAGCCTCCAGACAGTCTTTGCATGGTTACAGCAACAAATCAATGAACCCTTCCAAATTGTAGCAAGTCACCACTTTAGTAGCTGAGGTGGAGATTTGTACACAGTTCTTTCCCCTTGCCTGCAGCTGAGGTCACCAAAACTGGAGGATTTGTATCCTCATCTACTGCCTGGAGTTGACTCACAAAAACTGGAGACTTGGGGCATGGGCCTGAGAACTGGCAACCCTAGCACTGTCATGATGAGCCTCATTTGATAATCAGCAGACTCTTCCCCTCCAACAATCTGAAGACCACATGCAGGCTACATGTGCGTGCTTTTTAAAAATATCTTTGACCAATGAAGACATCTTAGGTTTTGAAAGCTTGCACAGAGGTTTTTGTGCCTTTTCAGTTAACCTTGTAATAACCTTGCTGGTGTTGTGTGCCTTCAAGTCATTGCCACCTTGTGGTGACCCTATTACAGGGTTTTCTGGTAGCTGTGTGGTGTTTCTGTGTGGTCATCCAGTATGTTTCTGTGGTTGAGTGGGGGATCGAATTCTAACCTCTAGGGTTGTAGTTCAACAGTTAAATCACTACACTGTGCTGGTTCTCAATAACAATATTGCCATAATATATACTTTTAGTGGTCAGTGAGAGAAAGGCCTGGAATACTAAAGTGTCCTCCCTCAGCTTTGAATATGACTGCCATTTCTCATATCAGATTTGTGTTTGTTGCTTATTTTTCACAGCGATTGACCTGTTTGTCCTGTGTAGTTTGGTAAGGGCATGGCATATGTCACGTTCTCAGATGAGCAAGTGAATGAACTCTTGGTGTTGTGAGAGACAGCCGTAGCTCCTGCAATTGTGTAGCCAAACAGATAGCAAGTTGGCATTTGAGATGTGTTGCAGATTCATCAGTCATCAATCATATATCACTGAATCTTTGTTATATGGCTTGTGGTTGCTAGTGAATAGATACATAAGGTTGTGGTACGCACCTATAAGCAAGGTCAGGCTTATCACCCAAGGCCTATGAAAGGGAAATGAAATGGTTTAGGATGAGTGATATGTCCAAGCTGGGCACAAGTGATTTGCTTGGCTTCAGTGGTTTCAGCTGAGAGTGGTAATGTCCTCTTCTCTTCCAGGTTAGTCCTATATTTAATTATTTTTGGGTACCAGGCTATCCTTATCAATTTGGTTCACTCCCCCAGCTTTCTTTGATGGGTTCTGTCCTTTGAGAAAACCCTGGTATAAATCAAGAGCTTGGAAGTATTATTTGAAAAGCTCATCTCTTAGTGTTACGAGGGTGGGGGAATAATTCACGGTCATTAGTTTTTAGTTATAAGTAGTGAGTTGCGCTACTCACCATCAACAACATTTTAATCTGCTATTTTTTCATTACCTACAAAAATACAAGAAATGGTTTGAACACTCCCAAATTTGCCAAAATGACCCCTGAGAAAACAATGTTTTAGAGTAACAAGTAAACATTACTTATTCAAAAACAATGGTATAGTGGTAAGTTTTCAAGTGCAGGCTCTCATTAGGATAGCTTCTGTAGCAATATTGTCTAGGAGGATCCCAAAAGCAAGCAACAATTTGGATCCAAAATAATTTCTGCTTCTTTTCCTCTTTGCCAGGATCAAATCTTTTGTAAAGCTGATAGGCTTTGCCAGCTAAACCAACCTAACCTCAAATACTTTGGATTCCAATATGGATAACTCCTATCTCCTAACAACACATTGTTGTTGGGAAAATCAGAGTTTAGCTATTAAGTGGATCAGAGCAAAACTCAGAGGGACAAGGGAATTGAAAGGGGTGGCACATGATGTCATATTGCTTGCTCATTAAAAAAAATTCTGGGGCTTCAAACCTATGAGACCTGACTTCACGACACCACTGATCAAAATGGAGCATCTGAGAATGTAATTCTTTTGCATCTTCAAGTTGAGGCAAACCTTTCATGGGATTTTCTGGGCAATATTCATTCAGAGAAGGTTTATCATTGCTTTTCTCTGAGGCTGAGAGTGATATTTGATGGCTGAGTGGGGATCTGAACCCAGGTCTGCCAGAGTCCTAGTCCAAAGCTCATTAACACTGAGGCACATCTCAGAGTAAGGATCTATAAAATGTGTTCTTGAAAAAAATACTTTTCAGTCTCTTGTTTGTAATCCAACTTGTTTCTGATGACAACAACATCTCCTTTGACAGCCTCTTTAATTTTTAAGTTAATATTGTTTCTGAGGGTGCAGCTGGTAACATCACAGCTGAATTAGTGTGCCTAGTGTTTAGCTTACTCTCCAGGTGCTATTAATGAGTAGTTTGAAGGCCCTTGCCTTACATCATGATAGTAACTTATCTGTAGACCAGAGATGAACCGGATAGTATTTCAAATTGAGGATAGTTTGAAATACCTAATTGTCATCTGACCTTCCCCCCATTCAGACAGAAGATTGTCCTTTTTCAAATAGGATACACATGTCCACCATACATCAAATCTGGATTTTAATACAAATTCAGTTTCCAAAGTTACAAAACTTTGTCTGCCACTGAGCCCAGAATTGAGAAATGACTTTCAATTTAAGGGGGGAGGAAAGCCTCATTTTTTGAAGACCATAATCCTGTGGAAAATTCTCTTTCACAATTCCTATTTAAAATAAACAGGAAACATTTCATTGGACTGTATACACAAGAATTTTGTCTAGACTGAGCCCAAGGGAATTTTGCAGTGCAATCCTGTACATATTGAGGGAAATAGCTTTTAACACTCATGAATCAATTTAACACAGGATCGGCTGAAGCATCAAGCATTTATTTAAAAAAATACGTTTCTGCAGACACGGGTGCTCTCAAGAGAGAAGGACCCCCTCCCACAAAACAACACACATTTTATCCCCTACGCCAGCTTCCCTCCCCTTGGGCAGGACCCAAAAGTTACAACCCTATCAGAATCGCCTAAGAGTTACATGCCCCTTCCCCATATTTACAGTATATATGATCATGCACATAATCACGCTTTAACCTTGTGCTTTCTTAACTCTCATTTGCTATTTCAAAATGCCCATCAACCAGATTCTAACTTCTCATTTTGCTAAACAAGGCCAAATTTTTTCTTGTTTTTGATTTATCAGCTTAGTTACCCCTTTCAACTTTTGCTGACCTTTAGTCTGCATAAGCGGGTGCCTCCCCAAAAAGGAGTACAGTCATCTCACTATTGAATCCTTATCTCTATGTGCCTGGTTCCCTTTCGCTCCAAGGTCTTCTCTGGCTCCAAGCTGCCAGTTTCTAAAATTTATGCTTCTTTAGACTCCATTGTATTTCAAAAGCTCACATACTAAAGTATATGTGTGTAAATATATTTAAAAATGTGTTATAGGCTATAAGCTAATACATATGTTAGTAATACTTGTTAATAATATTGCAGAAACTAAAATATATTTTACTTCTCACACATATCTGTTCAGAAACAAGCCTCATTGTTTTCAGTTAAGATTACTCTAAAGTGAGTGTGCGCTGGGTTGGAGCCCTAACATCATGAATGGAGACATGCTTTATGAATTATCAAGAAAGGTCCATTAATAATAATTGGTAAAAGTTATAATTTAAAAGGAAATTTAACTGCTATGAAGAGAAAAAGGACAAAATACGATCAAGTCATTTGACAGAACCATATGGGCAACATGTGGAGGCAGCCATGCTGGGAAGAGACCTCGAGGCAAAGGGAAGAACTGTTTCAAAAGATCTAATGAAAGGCATAAGTAGATAACTGGAGCTGCTCAAAAAACCAGATGGAAAGCCAGAATTTGAAGCTAAAAATAAACAAAATTGGTCAGACCTAAATCCTAATCCCTTCCCTTAAAAGATATGGGTACCTTGGATGACCCACAGATTGTGGATGGGGTTTATAAAGGCTCAGCTAGCTAGATATACTGTTGGAGACAGCCTTTGTTAAAAGCTTGGTGTCAAATGTATAGCTACTGGAATGAGATGAAGGAGAAACAGAGAGGAAGGGTAACAGAACAATCAGAGAGCAAAGACGACGAGAGAAGTCAGCACAGCAGAACAAGAGGAAACTCCTGTGGTGATAAGTCACTTATACATGCTGTGTGGAAGAGTGTACTATTCTTTGAAAATTATAGGATTGTCAAATATGGGAAGATATTGGCTTATATCCAACAGGACACTAGCAGAGCAAAAAATTCTGCTAATGTAGTGACACCAGATGTACATGTCCCAATGCAATCCCCCCCCTGAAAAAAACATACCTTTGGAGGCCCCCAACAGAGATATTCCCAAGGTGCCGAGGAAGGGACAGTGAATGATGTTGTACCCAACCCTCTCCCAAGCAGCAAGGCACAGTGCCAAAGGCAGTGGCAGGTAACTGCCAGGAGAGGACTGGGAGCATCATCACTTAACAGACCTCTCTCCAGTGCCTTCGGAATTCCTTGGAAGGGCTACTTTATGGCTTCAAAGCTAGGGCTTTGGGGGTAGCATTGGGAGACATAATTCATCATTGCAACTAGTCTGCTGATGCAGGCTGTCAACCTGCCTGTGTACATGGGTCTTGTGATACCATTTGTGCAATAGTTGAGTGACTATGCTGGCAGAATTTTTTGCTTTGCTGATATCATGTTGGATCAAGGACTGCTTCTTCCTCGTTTGACAGTCCTATAATTCTGATAGAATAATAGGGTTTGGGGGAGCAATGTTGTTTGTTGTGATGGCACAACAACTGTAAAAGTGAATTGGTATAATTATGATGCTGTAAATCAGGCTTACGACATTGCAGTTATTGAACAGAATGCCAGCTGCTATTTTTTGGGCAGCCAAGTACACAGTGGAAAACTGAGTTAGATTCCTCTCTGACACTGGAAATCCAGTTCCACTAGTGCAACATATTTTCTGGTTGCTCAGTTGATACAGCTGGATTAAAGAGAAAAGCGTGAAGTTCATCTGTCAGGTTCACAATGAAACAAGATGCTTCACAGGACAATGTTCCCGGGACTGGCCCAAAGGTTGCTCCAAGTGGATCATATTACTGCCATTACATTAAGGCCATCTTCCAAAGCTTTGCTAACTCAAAGAGGTTTATCATTTAATTAGAAAGGAGCTAGGGGGTAGTATGGGATGTGGCTAAACGATATTGCTCCCTCTAAGAATTCTGCCTCCAAATGAATTTTTTCTTCAGTTTTCAAATTTCTAGCCTTGTAGAGAAAGAGACATTGAAAATAATTTACACCTGGGGGGACTGGTAGCCTCATTTCTGGATTTTGCTTTTGGGCCACCAATCCCTAACCATTGCCACTGCTTTATTGTTATTGTCTCTACTGTTATTATTAATTCAATTATGACCTTTCTTTTCTCCAATACTGGGACTCCAGGCAGCTTACAAAAGTTAAAATAAATACCTTAAAAAAGCACTTGCAAAGTCATACATAAATACATAATGTGATTATTAATATTAAATTCCACATAGAATTAAAGTAATTTAAGACAAATCCATCAAACATTAGGGGAACAGCAAAACAGCACACTATTAAAACCCTTGGTAGTCAATTTCTAAATGCTAAATGCAAATTTGTCAATAGAAGGACAGCATAGAAAAAGTAATCCTTGCCTCCCTAGTTTCAAAGCTTAGGAGCAGGTACTAAGAAGGCCCTCCCCCAGGTTCCCACCAAATGCATCTGGGAAGATGCTAGGATTCAGAGAAGGGTCTCCTGCAAAGATCTCATTGTACGCTTGCCATATCACTTCAAGAGTCTGGTTTTACATGGATTCTAGGTACTTCACCAGCATCTGTTTGGACTACCATTTGGATCAGATTCCAAGTTTTCATTTTATAAAAAAGTATTTCTCTAGCCCTTGTAGAATCTGAAACATGGGGCAAAATATGGAAGCATTCTTCTGTCAAATTGTTCTTCTAGAAACAAGTGTACACAAGAATTTCAGGTATGAGAGAAGAAAGAGAAACTAGTGCATTTGTCAGAGTGCAAGAAACAAAGGAGGAGTGCACTGTGATGGCACATGATGTACAGGATAGCTTCATGTTCAAGTATTTAGGCTTAGAGGTTTCAAAAGCTTTATTCAGGAACATAAAAAAACAACAACAGCTGTACACCTTGGCAACTGCCAAGATTAAAGAACTATTGGATTTGCAATGCTACATAAACCATTATATTTCAAAATTAGTGTGCGCTGCTATCTCATTTGTTAACAAACCAAAACAACTCTTTTCCCAGGCTCACTCCTCACTCCTTTCCTGTTCTCACTCAGCCTGCCAACATTGTGACCTTGCAGCCATGTCTATTTGTTCTTGTCACAGAATATTACTTATACATTCCCAGGTTCCTAACTCCTGATCCATAGCCTTATCCCATACTTCCCCCCATGCAGCAAAGCATCTAAGCACTAATGTATGGCTATAAAATGGCAGAAGAATGCAGCAAGGCAGGAAGTGAGACAAAGGAGTACAAGAAACAAGGGGAGAAGCATTGTGAAGGCTCAAGCTGGAGTGAGGAAGCAAGCAGGGGAGATGTGAGAATGAGTGGTGCAAGTGGCGAAGTGGAAAAAGCAAGGGTTTTGAAGTTGCTTGGAGGACAGCTGAAAACAATGAATGAACTCTTAAGTTCCAAATTGTGCTCTTTACTTTGGTTCAATAATGGCCCTTACTTGAAAGCTTTTTAATTTTTCTTTACAGTAAATATTCCATTCTGATTTCATAAGTTAAACATGTATGCCTCCCTTTTGTGTTCACACTGTAGCTCATACTGGAAAAAGCCGATCAACGTTTTGCAGTTTGTTGTTTGATAGATATATATATATATATATATATATATATATATATATCAATGTTATAGGCATTTCTTTAGAAATGTTTGAAAATGTTTCTAAAATATGGCTTATTGACCATGGTATGCATGGTTGTTGTAATTGTTGACATTCTGTTTAGAAGCTGTGAAATGTTACAACGTGCCTATGTAGACACCATCTTCAACTTCAGTACAGAGGTACTGACTTCGATAAAATCTATTTATACTAAAAAAGAAAAAGAAAAGCAAGGGAGAGATGCACTGTGAGACCATGAAGTCAGGCAAGGGAGGGAGTGGCTGGATGGGCCCAAGAAACGAGAGAGGAGTGCATTGTGAAGGTGCAAGGTCAGGTGATGGAGGGAGCAGGCGAGACAGGAAAGTAAGTGGTACAAGCAGCAGAATCAAAGAAGCTAAGGAGAGGTATAGTGCAAGAATGTGAGGTCAGGCGAGAGAGGGACTAGGAGACATGGAGACTGAGCAGTGTGAATGCAAGAAGGGAGGGAGGAGCACACTGCTAGTTCAAGAGGTGTAGTAAGGGAGAGTGAGTGATGTGAGCAGCGGACAGCAAGAAGTATTGGGAAATGTGAGATTTGTAGTGAATCTCTGTAGCAGAGTAATGAAAACAGTAAGCTGAAGTCAGAACAGTTTTACCCAGCCACACCCGCACCACAAGAAATCTAGCAGAGAAATAAATCAAACTTGGTCTTAGTGAGATATATACAAATAGATTTTACTCGCAAATATTTATGCTTAATAAACACAGGTTCATCTTATTGAAACAAGTGAGGAAATACAGAGTATTACATAGGCCATTTCCACACTACACTGTTATAATGTTATTATTCCATTTTCAACATCCCATGGAATTCTGTGGTTTATAGTTTAGGGAGGGGCATTTAGAATTCTCAGCCAGAGAACTCTTTAGTCTCAGTAAACTACAAACCCCAGAATTCCACAGGATGTTAAAAATGGAATAATAACCCTATAACAGTGTACTGTGGGAATGGCCATAGTTTCAGGAGAGTTTGAGTTTCTCAGCTTAAGAGAATTTTTGGAAGCATATACTTCATGTTAGGCATGCAGTAAAAAAGAGAGAGGTGAAAGCAGATGAGACCCAGAGAACAAAAGGAAGTCATCTACTTGATGCATGAATAGAATGGTTATGAATAAACAAAGGGGGGAGTAGCCATAAACATGCTGCACCTAAACTCCTAGAGAAGTTAATATGCAACCTAACTCCTGTGAGTAGAAGGCATGCAAAGGATGAAACCTCCAACAAGAAACAAAGGAGGGTTGCATCTCTAGGGCATGAGGTAAGGCAAGAGAGGCCATTTCTGCACTAGGCGGTTATAGCGCTATGATTCCACTTTCAATAGCTGGCCCCTCCCGAAACTGCAAACCCCAGGATTCCATAGGATGTTGAAAGTGGAATCATAGCGCTATAATCGTCTAGTGCGGAAATGGTCAGAGTTGGTAGGAAGAATAGGAGAGTGGAGAGAGGAAGGGAAAACGAAGAAAGGGAGGGAGGTAAGTGCAGTGGTAAGGTGAAAGGGGCAAGCTGTATTTGGTGTAAGCTTTTGCAGACTGCAGTTACATTTTAATAAGTCAAATAAGTGAAAGATGGTTAAGGTAGACTATTTTCTAGCTATATTAAAATATTTATTCTGTCATCTCTGAAGCAAGTTAGACAAAAGTTATCTAATGAGAATACCACTGGAAGTGTCTGTACATGACAAAACATTAATGTTGCTGTTGTTCTTTTATTGGTACTGCAGTAAGAATATAATGCGGTACATTCTTGGAGACTAATAGTATAGTGTGTGCCTGTCAGAGGTTTGCCATAAGTCAAAGTCAACTTGAAGGCTATTAACAACAAGCATTGTATATGACTATTTTATAAGGTTTTTCCTCTCTGTATTAATCCCCATTGCAACTCTGTAAGGCAGGGCTTTCTAAATGGTGTGCCGCAACACGTTAGTGTGTCGCCTGAAGTGTGTAGGTGTGTCACCTACAATCTTGGAAATGTATGTTATTATTTATAAATCATATATTTTTAAAAATATATGAAAAGTTTTCATGAGATATATTCTGCCCCCATACATTTTGTTATTATAATTTATGTATGTGTCTGTATCTCTTACAAGGGGTTAGATTAACCTCCAGTTTGCTAGTAAAACTGAATTACTCTGTTGCAAAATGATGCATATCTAAAAAAGTGTGTCACCAACATGAAAAGTTTGGAAAGCTCTGCTGTAAGGTAAGTTTGCTGACAGGTAATGGTGGCCCACAATTACTTGGTTAATTCCATAACTATGCAGAAATTTGAATTTCCCTTTCAAATCCAAGACTTTAAACATTATTCTATATTTGTAACTATAAAAAATTGTATGAAGGTTGAAACATAATAATAAGAAACTGCAACAATTCATGCACATAATATTCATACTTAGAATAATTTGCATGATAGGCAAATTGATGCTTGGATTTTAGGAAGTGGAATATGATATCTCTATCTTAAAGCCACTTACTGGAAGATACAGTCTTTCAGATACCCTAGACCTGAACTGTTTTTCTTTATGAGCATGCTTTTTATTCTGCTTAAACAGTGAATGAATGAGTTCACTGATATTTTAACTGCCTTCTTCACTCTTCTCCATTGATTCCCATCTGTTTCTGCTGAGATATTCTGGATAAAGTGCAGGAGAATGATGGCAGAGCCATCAGGAGAATAGATGGCATCTCCTCCCCTGTGTTGCCTACCATCTGGGTTGCTTTGCTCAAACTTTTGCCACTGCCAGGGAGGCCTCCTCCATGCCCTTCATTTCTGAGGAAGCAAAGGCAAATTCTGCATGACTGCTCCATTGCAAGCTTCCCACTTTCGACTCCTGCTCCCAGTTTTAGTCTGCTTTGTCTGGGCTGTTTCCTTTGATGTCGAATTAAAGCAGTTCCAGTACAGTAACTTGAACAGTGTTTAAAGTCAACCAAGGGTGAATATTCACTGCAGGTACAGGAGATGTGCATGACAGTTCATGGAAACTGTTCAAAAATGTTCTCCAAATGGCTGCCCTGGGAGATGAGGATGGGGGGAAGAAGATTGGCATTCAATCTGAGCGGGAGATATTTCTGTTCCTTGTCTGGAGTGAACTTTTTTTTAAAAAAAGAAAATATTTGAGAGCATGCCTACATCCAGAAAATCATGCAGCAAGCTCTGCTGCACACCCAAGGGAAATTTCAGTTTTTGCTTCTTGAAGAGCAGCCTCCTCCAAGTCACATGGGCAAACCTAAATTGAAATCAAAAGGAGTTTCATAAGCAGTGTGTGATTATCATTTGGGGGTCTGCTGTCCAAAAGAAAACTGTCAAAAATCTCAATAGACATGCCAAAGGATATGAGTGCACTGAAAGTAAAGCTCTGGATTCTGGCCAGTGAGACTAATTATATTGGCTTGAAATGTTATAATGGCTTTGAATGCACAGCGTCTTGTGATTTTC
The DNA here is from genome assembly GCA_948474755.1 of Ctenosaura bakeri. NCBI lineage: Eukaryota > Metazoa > Chordata > Lepidosauria > Squamata > Iguanidae > Ctenosaura > Ctenosaura bakeri. The sequence goes on from CAOLHI010000147.1 coordinate 401,006, forward strand.
TGAAGCCTAATTCTCACTAGAAGTTGGAGTTTATATGAAATATTCATGCATAAACTTGAAGTTAAATTGAATGGCTTTCCTGCTGCTCATTTGCTGTTATTGTTGTCTTGTCCATTCCTTGAAATCTTGGCTTATTTGGGTGCACTAAACCAGAGCTGAAGCTAATTATACAGAAATGTTTCTCATGAATTTCCAGGCTGAACAAAGAAAATACTGTCCTTAAATAAGTCTCATTCTTGGGAGACAGAATAGCAATCAAACAAATACTCATGAATACAATACCTGAGATAAAAAATTCAGATTTCAAAAGCAGGTCTTAAGGTAATTTCCAAAATTACATGACTGCAGCCTGGTTTTGATAATAGGTATTTTTAACAGTGTTGTTAACAAGAGATATTGAGTGACCCTATGACTGAGGAAACAACGATGACAAAATTTGGAAGCATGATTAGGTTGGTAATTAAGAAGTATGCCAGTTGTATCAAAACAGGAGTTACAGGATGGTTGCCAGCTAATTGGGGCAAGCTCTGTGTGATGAGGTAGCAGGTCAAGAGGCCCCAGAAGTATGACATTCATTATAGACACCCCTATAAAATGAGCCAGTGTAGTGTAGTGGCTTTTGAGTATTGGTCTGGAACTTGAGACATCTAGGTTCAAGTCCCCATGGAGCCATGAAAGTCACCGGGTGATATTCCTTTCAGCCCTACCTTATGAGTAGTGGCATCCAGTAGCTTCCATGTTAGTGAGGCAATGAATCTGCTCTGCCTGGAATTTTTGTGTGTGTTTGTGCCTTCAAGGTGTTACCCCAAAAGGTAGGTGACTCAGAGGTCCACCTGCAATGCCAGTGCCTCCATGGAATGGTGAGGAATTATAAGCTCAAAGAGAGTAGGATAACCTTACAGTATATTTCCACCTATTTACTAATGCAGGTACACCAGCTGGAGTTTAAAATATGCTTTATTGAGGATATCTGTCATGGGTTTCCAGGACCTAGACTCAGAGTCTGAGACAGCAGAACCTGCTGAGCCAGGCATAGGCTCTGGCTCAGAGATTGTAAAGGCAGAACCTGCTGAGCAGACAGTACTACCACCCACCTCAGAGACAGAACAGGGGGCAGTGCCAGCCTCAGCAGGTAGTCCTGCTCCTTCTGACATGGAGAATGACTTACCAATACCCATCTTTGCCCACCCTAGGCACTAAAAGGAATTCCTACGCCGCTTCCAGCGAATTTATAGTGAATGGCAATTAATCAAGCACCATCTGCTCTGATCTCCGAACCTACAAAAACTGGGCCATTCCATCCAGAACTTGGTGATTAACTAACTGTTTCTCCTGCCATGTCTCTGCCTGTTGTTCTGCTCTGTGCTCCTGCCTGTTGTTCCTGTTTCCCCGCTGTGCCTTTGATGCGGGATTGTATAGACTGCCTTTGATTTCTAGATATTGCTGGGTCTGCTGTTTGCTTCATATTTGTGTAAGATTGCTTCCTTCTTAGAGTAAACTAAGTAATTACTTTGTTGCTAAAACTGCGTGCACTTATCTCTAGCAGCTGCCCTTTGGCTGGCTTCCCAGGCTGAGTGTGGACAATATCACATTCACACACAAGATTCAAACAGTCTCACAACCACGCGAGCCTAACTGAAGGAAAAAGAGGGGAAAATTGGATAGTGAGAAGGTAGAATGAAGTGATGTTTACTTATCCTGCAGAGAAGAGACAAAGTGATGTCCTCAGACCAAGCGTAGTACTAGAACAAGAATCGGAGCAGTAAAATGACAGCCTTTGTTGAGAGTACAGTCCTCTCTCCACATTTGTGGGTTTGACATTTGCGAATTTTGATTATTCACAAGGCACATGCTTGCCCCCCACCACACTGTCTTCCCATTCCCTTGCATTCCTCACCCCAGGCTTGCAAGGCTTGTGTTTAAAATGGATGTTTTTGCCTTTCCTTTCTCCTCCCACTGCTGGAGGTGTGTCCTCTCTGCCATGTGGTTCCACATTCTGCTATGTATTGACTGCTGATTGGTCTTTGCTCCTAACTCCTCCTTTATCAAGATGGCAGCTGGAAGTACCTAGAACCACTCTTCTCTGTCTGAAGGGAAAGTACCAGTAAGCCTTTTAGCTTTAGCTTATCTTTTTTCTTCCCCTGCCCAGCACCTGATATTCATTGGTGGTCTTCCATCCAAGTACTAACCAAGACTGACCCTGCTTAGCTTCCAAAATCAGTCAGGATCTGCATTTTAACCTGAATTTGACCAAAGCAGAACAATGTGATCCTGCTACTTTCCTTGATCCAGAGAAAGGCTAAAAGCCAGCAGTAGCGAAACATGTTCTTGATGCACAGGATCCTTGGATGCAAATCCTTGACATTATTTACTGAAAATTTATTTCTTGCTTTTATATTCTAAGTTTTCCTCCAGGGAGCTCAAAGCAGCATACATGGACTTCTTCTGCCTGTTTATATTCACAACCCTGTGAGATATTTTAGTCTGAAAGAGTGTCATAGAATCATAGGGCTGGAAGAGACCACAAACGCCATCAAGACAATCCCCTGCCATGTAGGAATACAATATCAATCCATTCCTGACAGATGGCCATCTATCCTCTATTTAAAAACCTCCAAAGAAGAAGACTCCACCACACTCTGAGGCAGTACATTCCACTGTTGAACTGCTCTTACTATTAGGAAGTTCTTTTTCTCTTTACCTGAAGTTTGAAACCATTGCTCTGTGTCCTAATCTCTGGAACAGGAGAAAACAGGCTTGCTCCATCCTCCATATGACATCCCTTCAAATATTTAAACATAGCTATCATGTCAACTCTTAACCTTCTCTTCTCAAGGCTAAACATATCTAGCTCCTTAAGCCACATTTCATAGGGCAGTTTCCAGGTCTTCTACCATTTTGTTTGCCCTCCTCTGGATGTGTTCCAGCTTGTCAATATTCTTCCTGAACAGTAGTGCCCAGAACTGGACACAGTATTGCAGGTAGGTTCTGACCAAAGCAGAATAGAGTGGTATATCACTTCCCCAACCTAGACACTATACTCCTGATTATGCAGTCCAGAATCAAATTGGCTTTCTTAGCTGCCACATCACATTGCTGACTTATGTTCAGCTTGTGGTCTACTAAGACTCTTAGACCCTTTTCACATGTGGTCAAGCTGGGTGGCACCCACCTTATATCTGTGGTTGGTTGCCACATAGTCATCTAGCGAGCTTCATTAGTCAGCTGAGGATTTGAACCTAGTCCTAGTCTCCCAGTTCTACCCACTATGCAACACTGGTTTTCAGTTACATCTGCCATTAAAGGACGTCCATTGGGAAAGACTCTTGCCTGAAACTTTAGATTGTGGGTGGCCCACCAGAAGGAACAGTATCAGCCAAGAAGGATCTATGATTTGATTCATATGTGTTCTGTATGAAAGATTATTTACAAATTTCTCCAGACAGGTAGGGAAATTGAGATGTGGGTTGTTAAGTACATCATTTGCTTCATTAGACAGGCCATCTCTTGTGCCACATAAAGTGGAAATATACAGTTGTCTACCATGCGTGCATTATTGCTCAGTTACTTTTGCAGCACGTTTCTCCTACAATGCCAACAAATTAGGTTGAAGTGAATGAAAAACAAGTCAAGAGCAGCCATGTATGTTGTATTATTGCCCAGCAAAGAGAGTGGAGGTTGATTTATACCTGTATGAAGGGAAGATGTTTATGTGCCAAGAAAAGCCTCATTTTATGCAAGAAAAGGGAATGACAGTAGCTGTGAGAGAACACAGGAATACATCAGGTACTCATTTGGTATTCTAATATATTCAGTATGTCTCTTGAGTCTGATTTACCTGCCCTATTACTGAAACAAAGTCCCGCTTTTCTTCTTTCATGGAACTTCTACTAGAGAGAATTCCCCAGACCTGGATGCTGTTCATGTTTTCTGCAGCGTGATGAAAATACCAATGATCTCGTGGCCGCAGGTCACATGCAAGTCTGCCCAGACTGATTCTGAGAGGTTGCCCAGTTTACTTGCATGCTTCCAATGGCTCGTGATTGTGTGTTTGTTTTACGTCCAGGGAGACTGTGCAGAAAAGGTTTACAGTTATTGCTTGCTGTAGGCATAATCTAGCACAATTGAGTCCCAGTCTTGCACTGAAACAAATAGAGCATAACGATACTAAAAATTTGACTTGGCTGTGCAATTTGATTTTTGAAGACAGTGTGTGACACTTTTTCCTCATGTAATTCCCCTGCCTTATTCACGGAATTTTAAGGTGTGTGTGTGTGTGCATGTGTCTTCAATTTACCTGTTGACTTATGGCAACCTCATACATTTCATAAGGTTTTCGCAGGCAAGGAATACTCAGAGATGTTTTTGCCAGTTCCTTCCTCTGAAATCTGGAGTAGAGCACCTGATATTTGTTGGTAGTATCCAATCCAAGTACTAACCAGGACTGACTCTGCTTATTGTCTAAGATCAGGTGTCATCTGGTGCCCATAGACATTTAGACCCCAAGGGAGAGGGTACAGATTAAAAATTCCTTTCATATTTTAAAAACTAAAGCAGTTTTCATCCCAAATATGAAGAAATGTATGGATCTTGGTAAATTATTTAGTGAACTGAAATAAATTTCTATTTTGTGTATGCCAGATAAATTCAAAAAGTATTACATATAAAAAGAAACAACAGCCTTACAATCTCAGCTCAGACTCTGGTGTCATAGAATCATAGAATCATAGAAATGTAGAGTTGGAAGAGACCACACGGGCCATCCAGTCCAACTCCCTGTCATGCAGGAACACCCTCAAAGCACTCCCGACAGATGGCCATCAAGCCTCTGCTTAAAAACCTCCAAGGTAGGAGACTCCACTACTCTCCGAGGCAGCAGATTCCACTGCCGGACAGCCCTGACTGTCAGGAAGTTCTTCCTGAGGTTCAGGTGGAATCTCCTTTCCTGCAGCTTGAATCCATTGCTCCTTGTCCTGGTTTCTGGAGCAGCAGAAAACAAGCCCCCTCCTTCCTCTACGTGGCATCCCTTCAAATATTTAAACATGGCTATCATGTCCCCTCTTAACCTCCTTTTCTGCAGACTAAACATACCCAGCTCTCTCAGTCTATCCTCATAGGGCATGTTTTCCAGGCCTCTCACCATTTTGGTCACCCTCCTCTGGACTTGCTCCAGCTTGTCAATATCCTTCTTGAATTGGGGTGCCCAGAACTGGACACAGTATTCAAGATGGGGTCTAACCAAAGCAGAGTAGAGTGGTACCAGTACCTCCCTCGATCTAGACACCATACTCCTGTTGATGCAGCCGAGAATTGCATTGGCTTTCTTGGCTGCCGCATCACACTGCTGACTCATGTTCAGCTTGTGGTCTATGAAGACTCCTAGATCCCTTTCACATGTACTGCTATCCAGCCACGTGTCCCCCATCCTATATTTCTGTATTCCATTATTTCTGCCTAAGTGTAGGACCTTACATTTCTCTCTGTTGAATTTCATTTTGTTCGCCCTGGCCCAGCTCTCCAATCTATCCAGGTCATTTTGAATTTTGATCCTGTCCAATGTCGTATTAGCAACCCCTCCCAATTTGGTGTCATCTGCAAATTTGATGAGCATGCCCTCTATTCCTTCATCTAAGTCATTGATAAAAATATTGAACAGCACTGGGCCCAGGACAGAACCTTGTGGCACCCCACTAGTCACTTCTCTCCAGGATGAAAAGCAGCCATCCGTGATCACCCGTTGGGTTCGGTCGGTCAACCAATTACATATCCAATTAACAGTAGCCCTGTCTAGCCCACATTTTACTAGCTTCGATGCAAGAATGTCATGGGGAACTTTGTCAAAGGCCTTACTGAAATCGAGATATGCTACATCCACAGCATTCCCTTCATCTATCAAGCTAGTAACTCTATCATAAAAAGAGATCAGATTAGTCTGGCATGACTTATTTTTGAGAAATCCATGTTGACTTCTCGTGATTATTGCGTTGTTTTCTAAATGATTAGAAACTGAACGCTTAATGATCTGCTCCAGGATCTTTCCGGGTACCGATGTCAGGCTGACTGGGCGATAATTATTTGGGTCCTCTTTCTTTCCCTTCTTGAAGATGGGGATAACATTTGCTCTCTTCCAATCTGCTGGAACTTCTCCTGTCCTCCAAGATTTCTCAAAAATTATAGCAAGCGGTTCCGAAATGACCTCTGCCAGCTCTTTTAATATCCTAGGATGCAATTCATCTGGCCCTGGAGACTTGAATTCATCCAATGCGGCCAGGTATTCCTGTACCACCTCTCTACTTATTAAGTGCCTCATTTCCTCTGCTTCCTCCCCTGCTCCCCTACCGCCAGGTTGAGTGCTTGTATCCTTCTGGGAAAATACGGAGGCAAAGAAGGTGTTAAGTAGCTCTGCCTTTTCTCTCCCCCCTGTGAGTAATTCGCCATCTTCTCTGCGTAGTGACCCTACTGTCTCCTTCTTTTTCCTTTTGCATCCCTAATATCTCAATGAAAACTATGGTTGGCATTATCCAGTGGTGTTTGGTTTTGTTTGATTTGTACATGGAAAAAGCATAGAAGACAAGATGGAACCTTATACTTTTCCATAGACCAAGGATCATGGGATGGAATAGCATTTTGTCAAAACTACCTTCTGAATTTGATCCTCTGTCTGCAACAGAAATAGCGAGGCATTGTTATAATGAATTATCTGTCCTTGCTAAATACTCTGAAGGTAACTGAAGCTGTCTGATCTTGGAAGTTAAGCAGGGTCAGCTCTGGTTATCTGGATGGAAGACTGTCAATGAATCCCAGGTGCTGTAGGCTGTATATTTCAGAGGAACTGGCAAAATGACCTCTGAGTATTCTTTGCCTAAGAAAACCCAACCCCATGAATTTCATGGGGTCATCTTAAATTAGCAGGCAAGTTGAAGGTGAGACACACACACACTTCCTATTAGGGTGGCCCAGAAGATTACCAACGTGTGATAGTCCCAAAAACCACTGAGAGAACTGGGAAAATTAGCAGAGCAGTGCTACCACTTCACATTTTCATCTCCTTGTACAGGTCATCCATCAGGTTGAATAATGCAGCTTCTGTTCCAAAATTAAATATCAAATCACACTGGAATGAATTAAAAGAACTGTTTCATTCAGAAAAACCCTGCACATCCTATTAATGTGTGGATATAGGATAATAGTTATTCACATCAGCTGAGTTCAGTCCTTGGAGTGCCACTTTAAAAAAAAAGTTACTATTATCATTCCTCAAATCAGTTACAGGTGCAAGTGTGTTGTTGTTGTTTTTTAAATAACCAGTTCCCATTTCTCAACAGTAATTAAAAGGATATAAAACTTTTACTTCAGACCTTTTCAGTTACTTAAAAATACATCTGAATGCTTCAACTCATTGGTATGTGGTACAAAATGTACCCTCTTCTTTGTCATTGCCACAACATCCACAACAGAACATGTGGCAGTGGCACAAAATACCAATGTGAGCCAGCATTTGAAGCAGGTGCTGTTCTTCCTCCAGCATTTAGTCAGGGCTAATAGTATACTATAGCTGTGTTCCTTTAAGTGATTTCCAACTTATGGTAACTCTAGGGTGAACATATCAGGCGGTTTTCTGGGGCTGAGAAACCATTGGGTTTCCATGGCTGAGCAGGGAATTGAATTATGGTCTCAAGGGTTGGAGTCCAGTGCTTAAACTACTACACAATGCTAGCTCTCATACCATAGTTGCTATGCTATGAAGTCTTCCTATAACTATACAAATAGGTAAACATTACAATTATTCACTGCAAAAAGAGTGAAGTTGTCCCTTGTGAAGTTATTGTAATGTCATGTCAAATTTATTGCAGTCCACAAACCAGACAAATGTGGTGGAAAAGAACATCACAAATCGAGGATGAACATATATTAAGAATTGCATATCATATATATAAAACACAGCAGGAATTTATAATAAAACAACCCAAAATATGTCAGAATATTGGTCTGGATGATGTTTAGATTTGTACTTAAATGCACAATATTTTTTTAAAAATTACGGTACTACAGATGTGGTGGGAGAGAAAATTCTCCTCTTCAAGAAAATGAATAGCATCAGTTATTGAGATCTAACCTAATATGATATCATTCTGCCCTAGTTATTGGAGAAAGAAATTAATTATTAGTAGCTGTATTTTAACTAATCACTTCCAAGTTCTTTCTGAGTCAATTTCCTTGTAGTTTTATGCCTTCAAGTCATTTCCAACTTATGATGGCACTAAGATGAATCTATCACAGGCTTTTTGGGAGGCTGACAGTGTGTGAAACGACTAAGGTAGTTTTACTATGAGCTTAACCCTAGCTTCCATTAGAACTGTGGGAACCACCTGTTCTCTAAATGGTGGGATTGACTATACGTCAAAGCCAGTTAGATATACCTGATCTTTTTGCTTTGGTAAATCAATATAAGCAAGGATCAAACATATACGATGTAGCTGCTCTCATGTCTGTAAGGAGTCTGTCCGTATCCTGAGGGTCAACAATCTGAAATTTGTCTATGAATGCAGACCAGATGGTATTATAGCAGGCCTTGTCTCTGATTTGTTCTTTGAGCCATGTACTCTCATGTGCATTAGAATTCTCTGAATCTGGTTCCACTGTAATCCTAGTCTGACTGAGCCATATACCTCTGGGAAATAATTATTTGAAGCAGAGAAGTGAAAACAGGACAACCTGCCAAGATTTTTTATTATCCATCTGGCATTTCTATTCATCTAGGACTGACGCTGGCCATTACACTACTGTCTGTCATTCTTTCAGAAGGTCCACTTTTGGCAAGAGCGTTGTGATGCTCATAATATGTACTTTTGTTCCAGTTCTGCAAAGATATGCCAAATGGAGACCAAAAGAGCAGCATTTAGTTCATTTTTTCCAACTTTCTTTATTCATGTTTATTTTTAAATATTATAAACAGCATTTATTTGTTCATTTATTTACTTATTTAAAGATTTATATCCCACCCTAACTCTAAAATCTGAGGGAGGCATACAGTAAAATCAATTTTACTAATTTAAAACAGTTTAAAAAATTAAGCAAATTAAAAGCATTCCAACAATTCAATAAATTAAGACACCTTGAAACCAATTAAAACAGTCTAAGAAAATTTAAAACCATGCAAAATAAGATCAATTACACTCCAAAGGTGTTAATAAAAAGTCATGTTTTTGGTACACAGAATGACACCACTATTGGTACCAATCAGACCACTAAGGAACTGTCCTATCTCAGTTCCAGCAGCACAGCTGATAATTCAAACAAAACAAACTGAATAGCTCCCAGCTCCTTACTTACTTTTGTTCAGTAAGCACAAGGTCAAAATAAAGAGTTCAAAGGCAGCAAGTCCAAAGTCAGTCAGCATAATCCAGAGTAAGTCACAGAGTTCAGCAAGGCACCCAGAAAACAGCAAAGTCAGACAACCCCTGGAGGGGAAGGGTGGCAGCTATATAGGTCAGAAGCCTAACACAGCTGTTGCCTGATTAATTTTTGGTGGTTATATATTCTCTGGGATCAGCATAGGCACTCTCTTTGTTGTCTGTACTCAGCAAAAGTAGTGTCATGTCTCAGGCAGACCAGGCAGTGAATTAGCAAGCAGCAGAGCAGAGTTTACCCACAAAGGCAAAAGCAATAGCATTCCAAACAAAGTTCAAGTTCCAAAGCAAACAAATCCACAAGTCAAATCTGAGTCATTGTCAAACAAGCAGAGATCCAAGATAGTCAGGAGTCCAGAGAACATGACACAGGGCTTCAACCAGCAGGAAGATCAGTTGTTGACCCTGAAAGAGATAAGCCAGCTAGCAGCCTTTTATCTTACTAATACTATTACCACAGGTGTTCCCTCATTAGGGCTCATTTGTTATTTAAATGAGCTCAGTGGTGGAGCTCCTCTTTCTGGTGTCATCTGACTTGCACAGTAAGAGTCCATGTTGCCTTGTCTTCTGATATTTGTTCCCACTGCTCAGGTCCCTGCTGTTGTTTGTTATCTTCCACTGAGCAAGCTTCTGGGGAGACTTCTGCCTCAGATTCAGAGTCCTCCTCCTCACTGTCAGAGTCTCCAAGACAGGGCATGACAAGTAGGTACTGATAAGTTATCTTTTGTGTCTGAAGGGGCAGGACTGTCTGCTGGAGCTGGCACCACTCCTTGTTCTGTTTGTGGTACTGTAACCTCTTCTTGTACAGCAGGTCCTGGCATGCCCCCTGTCTTAGCCTCTGGCATGTCCATTGTTTCAGACTCTGAGTCAGTCCATGTTCTGGAAGCAGGGCATGAGACGAAGGTTATTTTGCAGCTAGAGTGTTACAGAACAGAAGGTCCTATCCTATATCTTCCTACATATATTGCTTTCAATGGTGGGACACTAAAGAGGGCCCTTCTAGTAGACTTCAATCATCAGGCAGATGTATATAAGGAGAGATGCTCGTTCAAGTGCTGAAATCATTCAGGGTTTTGAATGTCATTACTACTACATTGATTTCACACCAAAAACATATTGACAGCCAGCACATCTCCTTTGGGACTAGTGTTGTATGGTTTCAATGCAATGTTTTGGTCACCAGTCTAGCAGTTGCTTCTAGCATCTGAATTATCTAGCTAGCATCTGAATTATCTTCAAGGACAGCCCAATGCAGAACACACTGTAGATTCTAATCAGGAAGTTACCCATGCCTGAACTACAGTGGCTAGGTTTTTCCTATTTGTGATGGCCGATAGCTAGCAGACCAGCTGGAGATGCCCCCAAGCTATGTGCCTGCTCTTTCAGAGAAGTATAACCTCATCCAGGTCAAGTCCCCAAGTGGCAAACAATCCAGAGTCTCCAGCTATTTGATCATAGATTCAGTTTATTGGCCTTCTTCTTGCCCATTTTATCATGAAGATACTGGTCCAGCCCCAGCTGACTCTGATGAAAAGAAGGTACAAGTAGGTGGCATCAACATATTGATGACACATATCCCAGAACTCCTGATGACCTTCCTCTGTGACTTTGTATAGATATTAAACTAAATGAGAGATAGGACATGCAATAACTGTATAGTATGAAAGCACCCTGGTGGTCAGTCTAGGTGATACAGAATCTGCCTTTATATACTCTGATCACCTGACAAGTTGTTGCCCTTTCATGATGGCATTGCCAGCAAGGTGCAATTCTTTCCCTTTACCCAATGGAAGTAGGCATAACCATGGGATCTTTTCACCTGTATATACCAGTACTGGCTGTAGGACACCAGTTGGAGGCTCAAAAAAAATGTCTTTATTGGGGGAAATTCACACGCATGCAAGAAATCGAGCAGTCTCACAAATCATACAAGGCTAGCAGAAGGAAAGGAGGGAAATGCTGGATAGTGGGGATTTTGAGATGAAGAGGGTGATAGTTACCATTCCTCAAGCAGAAGAGGATCAAAGTGAGGTGTCTCAAACTGGGGAGAGCTCTAAGGGCAATACAATGAACAGGAATCTGAGGGCCCTTGTGCAGCATAACATGTCAATATGTGTCCAAGTACTAGCAAAAAGTCATGGACTGAGCCAAGATTTAAACACTCTTTTTCTGCCCTGAAGGGGAATGTGTTAATTTCTCTCTGGCAGAGCTGACAAAGAGACCTGGAAGGTTCTGATGTTTTTGTGGCAGGTGACAAAGCATCGAGGGAAATCACAGTAGCCTCTTAATGTCCTTTTCCACACCTGGCTATTAAAATGGTGCAGAGCGACCTCCAATGGAGGTCTTCTGCACCGTAGAGTGGACTGGGGCGGATTACTTTTTGTAGTTCCATACCTCAGTCCACTCCAAAGCGACTGGAACTGGTCGCGCAGCGTGTTTTTTAAAAACTTCTTTTCAGAGGTTTTTAAAAAGCATGGAGTACGTGACTCAGTGTCGCTCCGTCGCCACACTCCGGTGCAGATTTGCAGGTACGTACTGTCAGGGACATGGGCCCGACGGGCAGAGAGCTTGCAGCTGTGAGGCACAGTCCAGCTGCGAGCCCTCAGCCACATGGCCACGCCTGATTGGTCGGCCCTCAGCCACATGGCCACGCCTGATTGGTCGGTGCCTGGCTTGGAGGGCTATTTGAGGCAGGCGCCGTGCTGTGGAAGGCACGGAGCAACAACCGTCGGTCAACTGTGGTCCTGCTGTCCGTGCCTTGTTCCTGCCCTCGCCTGAAACCAGTCCTCCTGTTCGCCTTAGTGAAGTAACCTGCCCTATGTACTTTAACAGCCTGTGTTTATTTCTGTTAAGACTGCATTAAAGCCCTGCAGCTCTAACCAGCTCCCCTGCCTCTGCCTGACCACCGCCTGGCACTGACAGATTGTTGCTCCGTCACTTCAGGCAGCATGGATGGGGAGAACGCGTCCCTGCAGGCCCAGCTGGCTGCTCAGGCCCAAGAGAACCAAGGGCTGCGTGCTCAAGTGGACCAGCTTTTGCATGCTCTGCAAGTGCTGCAGTTCCAGATGGGGCAGCTACAGGCAACCCAGCCCCAGCCTGCTTCCAAGGTCCCTATGGCTGTACCGCAGCGTTTTTCGGGGGAGCCTACAGAGCTGGAGACCTTCATTGCTAACTGCCGGCTGTACATCCAAGTCCGGGCCCAAGACTTCCCGGATGAGCGTGCCCAGGTGGCGTTCATGATTAGCCTGTTGACCGGTATGCCTGCCAAGTGGGCTACGTCCCTGCTTAGGGAGAACAGTGTAGTCTTGGACAGCATGGCTGCGTTCCTGCAGGCTTTCCGGGCCGTATGGGGGGATCCCGTCCTGTCTGAGACCGCGAGCCGCCAACTCCGCCAGCTGCAGCAGGGGAGGGGCTCGGTGTGAGACTACACCACCTCCTTCCGGCTCTTGGCCCAGGACGTGGCCTACAATGACCCGGCTCTTCAGGATCAATCCAAGGCCGGCCTCTCGGCAGAAATTCTGGACGAACTGGCCCGCAGCTCCCCACCCACGACCCTTGAGCAGCTTATCCAGCAGGCCCTCCACATTGACGGGCGCCTGGAAGCCCACCGGCAGGCCCGCCGCGCCGGAACCTCAAGTGTGCGCACCTGGGCGCCCGCTCCACGAGAGACGGAGGGTCTGCCCAGCCGGACCAGTTCCGGTGCCATCCCGGCTTCCTCGAGCCCGGAGGAGCCTATGCAGCTTGGGGGGGCGCGGCCCCGGCTGACCGCCGAGGAGAAGGAGTGGCGGCGGCGGGCTGGCCTGTGCCTCTACTGCGGGCTGGGGGGACACTTCGCTCGCGTGTGCCTGGCCAAGACGCCAGCTACCGGCGCGGCGGGAAAAGCCAACCCCCAGGCCTAGAAGGCCTGCGAGGCCTGGGGGAGCCCGGCAGCAGGGACACTGCAGATCCACACGAGAGGCAACGAGATCCACTCCTGGTGGCCGCCATGGTATGCCTCGGCGGGGCAGCACCGATACCCGTGGGGGCCATGCTTGACTCCGGGGCGTCCAACAACTTCCTGGACCTCCAGTTTGCCCAGGATCACCGGATACCGTTGGAGCCCCTACCCAAGCCTCGCCCGGTGGAGACCATCGACGGACGATTGCTGAGGTCGGGCCCCATCACCCACCGGACGGTGGAGGTGGGTCTGGAAATCCAGGGCCATTATGAGCGGACCCGCTTCCTGGTCACGGCGGTGCCCCACTTCCCGCTGGTGCTGGGCATGCCATGGCCTCGCGCCATGACCCCCGGATCTCGTGGTCGCGGCGCAAGGTGCTCTTCGCCTCCGAGTACTGCCAGGAGCACTGCTGGCCTGAGAAGCTGCTGGCTACCCTGGAGGCCCCTGGTCCTGCAACTTCCATCAAGCTGCCACCCAAGTACCAGGAATATGCGGACGTGTTTGACCAGAAGGAGGCCGATCGCCTACCTCCCCACCGGGTTTATGACTGCGCCATCGACTTGGTCCCGGGGGCGCCCATTCCGGCTGGTCGCATCTACGCGCTTTCGGAACCCGAGCTGGCAGCCCTAAGGGACTTCCTGGAAAAGAACCTGCGCCGGGGCTTCGTGCGGCCATCGACGTCACCGGCAGGGGCGCCGGTGCTGTTTGTCCGCAAGAAGTCGGGGGAACTCCGGCTCTGCAATGATTACCACGCCCTTAACCGGATCACCATCCGCAACCGCTCCCCGCTCCCCTTGATTCCGGAGTTGCTGGAGCGCCTGCGGCACGCGACGGTCTTCAGCAAGCTGGACCTCCGCGGGGCCTACAACCTGGTTTGGGTTCGGGCGGGAGACGAGTGGAAGACGGCGTTCCAGACCCGGTATGGCCACTATGAATATACGGTTATGCCCTTCGGCCTCTGTAACGCCCCAGCCGTGTTCCAGCACTTTGTCAACGACGTCTTCCGCGACTACCTGGACCGGTTCGTGATTATCTACCTTGATGACTTCCTGATTTACTCCCCAAATCAGCGGGTCCACGACGCTCACGTACGGGCGGTTTTGCAGCGGCTCCGGGAGCACCGCCTGTACGCGAAGCTCGAGAAGTGTGCCTTCGACCTATCGGAGGTCGACTTCTTGGGCTACCAAGTGTCTCATCGGGGAGTGGAGATGGATCCGGCCAAGGTAGAGGCGATCGTCTCCTGGCAGCCGCCAGCCAGCCGCAAAGATGTCCAGCGCTTCTTAGGGTTCGCGAACTTCTATCGGAAGTTCATCCCCGAGTACGCGACCCTAGCGGCCCCCATCACCAGCGTGCTCCGGGGAAAAGCACCCTTCCGGTGGAGTGAGGAGGCCCAGAAGGCGTTCAAGCGGCTGAAAACCTGCTTCACGTCTGAGCCCGTTCTTCAGCACCCGGACCCCAGGCGGCCGTTTGTAGTGGAGACCGACGCCTCAGATGTGGCGGTCGGGGTGGTCCTGTTGCAAGCTGGGGGTCCAGAGGGCCAACTCCGACCTTGTGCCTACTACTCGCGGCAGCTGTCTTCCCCCGAGCGGAACTATACCATCTGGGAGAAGGAACTCCTGGCGGTTAAGGCGGCCTTCGAGGCCTGGCGGCACCTGCTGGAGGGCGCCCGGCATCCGCTGAAGGTACGGACTGACCACCACAACCTGGAGTACCTCCAGACCGCCTGCAAGCTGACTCCGTGGCAGATGCGGTGGGCCCAGTTCTTCTCGCGGTTTCATTTCCAGCTCCAGTATGTGCCGCGGGCTCGTAACCGCCGCGCCGACGCCCTGTCCCGGAAGCCAGAGTATGCCGCGACTCTGGAGCCCGAGGTGCGGTCCACTATCCTGCGCCCGGAAAACTTTGCGGCGGCGGTGGAGGTAGCCACCCTGGCGGAGCGGATCCGGGAGGCCCAGGCTCGGGAGCCGCCCCGGGGGCCCTTCGGCTGGGGACGCCTCCTCCCCATGGTCCCAACGGGAGGGGCTGCTGTATCACAAGGGTCGTTTGTTTGTTCCAACAGGTCCGTGCCGGGACAAGGTGTTGCGACTCTGCCACGACAGCAAACCCGCGGGGCACTTTGGCCCGTTCAAGACCATGCGCCTGGTGACCCGCGAGTTCTGGTGGCCCCGGGTACGAGGGGACATCGACCGCTACGTCCGCCCATGCCCCGTGTGCCGCCGCGCCAAGGACCCGCCGGGGAAACCTCCTGGTCTCCTCCAACCTCTACCAACTCCGACGGGTCCCTGGAAGGCGGTGTCCATGGACTTTATCACTGAGCTCCCACCGTCTCGAGGACACACGGTCATACTGGTGGCGGTGGACCTTTTCACCAAGATGGCGCACTTTGTCCCGTGCCCGTTACTGCCCACCGCCAAGGAGACGGCTCGCCTAGTGTTACACCATGTGTTCCGGCTCCACGGCCTCCCCGAAGGGATCGTGTCCGATCGGGGACCCCAATTCACGGCCCGGTTCTGGCAGTGCCTGCTGCGTCAACTGGACGTAGAGCCCCGCTTGTCTTCTGCCCACCACCCGCAGACGGACGGCCAGACGGAACGTACCAATGCAACCCTGGAGCAGTACCTACGTTGCTACAGCTGCTACCAGCAGGACGACTGCGTGGACCTGCTACCTCTGGCGGAGTTTGCCTATAATAACACCGTCCACGCCTCCACCCAGCAGACCCCGTTCTTCACCAACTACGGCTACCATCCACGTCGGTTCCCGGCCGTCGGGGCACCATCCGCGGTGCCCGCCGCCGACCAATGGCTCCAGGAGCTGCGGGCGTTGCAGAGCCTGCTGCAGGAGCAACTAGAGCTTGCCAAGGTGGCATACAAGCGGACCACCGACCGCCACCGCCAACCGGGCCCGCTGTTGCAGGTCGGGGAGTGGGTCTGGCTATCCACCCGCTTCCTCCCGACAGGTCGCCCCAGCCGCAAGCTGGATGCCCGGTTCATTGGGCCCTTTGAAGTCACGGCCCAGTTGAACCCCGTGGCTTATCGGCTGCAGCTTCCGCACAACCTGCGGGTTCACCCCGTGTTCCATAGGTCACTCTTGCTGCCGGCCTCGGGAGTGCGTCCCGACGCCGGACCAGGTCCACCTCCAGCGTTTGTGATTGTGGATGGCGAGGAAGAATTCGAAGTGGCTGAAATCCTCGACTCCCGCTGTCAGAGAGGGCGCTTGCAGTACCTCATAGACTGGTGTGGCTACGGGCCGGAGGAACGGTCCTGGGAGGATGCCACCGATGTCCACGCGCCCCGGCTGGTGCGGGCCTTTCACCGGCGCTTCCCTGCCAAGCCGCGGGCCCCGGCGGGGTAGGGGGGCAAGTCTGGGGAAGGGGGTGATGTCAGGGGCATGGGCCCGACGGGCAGAGAGCTTGCAGCTGTGAGGCACAGTCCAGCTGCGAGCCCTCAGTCACATGGCCACGCCTGATTGGTCGGCCCTCAGCCACATGGCCACGCCTGATTGGTCGGTGCCTGGCTTGGAGGGCTATTTGAGGCAGGCGCCGTGCTGTGGAAGGCACGGAGCAACAACCGTCGGTCAACTGTGGTCCTGCTGTCCGTGCCTTGTTCCTGCCCTCGCCTGAAACCAGTCCTCCTGTTCGCCTTAGTGAAGTAACCTGCCCTATGTACTTTAACAGCCTGTGTTTATTTCTGTTAAGACTGCATTAAAGCCCTGCAGCTCTAACCAGCTCCCCTGCCTCTGCCTGACCACCGCCTGGCACTGACACGTACTAGGGCGTGCCAGCAGATCTGCCGGGGGTGGACTTTAGGTTGGTGAGCTTCTCCGGTTGGTGGAGAGCCTCCCCCAACTGGAAGCCGCCATTTTGGACGCTGGAGCAGTGCGGAGCGACGAGCTCGCACTGCTCCTCATCCTGATGGACTCACCCGGACCCACCAAAAAGCCGGTGAGTAGCGGCGGGGAGCATTTCCCTCGCCGCATGCGGAAAGGGCCAATGACTGGAAAGGTGAAGGAACAAAAGGATAGTTTCCATGGGAAGAGGTAACAGAATGTTGGCTTTTTTGGATGGTCTTTCTAGCAGCTTCATTCACTATTGTTCCCTAGGCTTGAGTATTGCAGAGAACCATCAAAGACTCATCAGGTCGAGCTCTTTGACCAATCCTTCTTAACTTATGACCTGGCCGTGCTGAGGCCCTTTGTCCTAGCCCCAAAGCTTCCAGTCAGAGTCCTTTCATTTCTACACAGCTTTTAGTCATATGTATAAAATCTATATTTATTTCATGCCTATTAAACAGTATTTATAGCCAATCATACTGTTATCACAGATTGGGGGCGTACGGCACGGTAACAGTATCATTAGATCCATTTGGATTTACTTCCAGGCAACCATCAGTGGCATCTATCAGTTCCCAAGTTATTGGGGTGATGAATTAAGGAAAGATTAGACAAATTAATGGAAGATAAGGCTATCAATAGCTAATAGTCATGATGACTAAATCCGAACCCCCCACCCTCACTATCAGAAGCAGATACCTTGGAATATGAATTTTGGAGGCTTACCAGAGGTGAATACCACTGTACTCATGTGCCTTTACAATGCTTATGGGCTTCCCACAGGCAAATGGTTGACCAAAATCAGAAAAAGGATGTTGAACTAGGTAAGCATGCTTTAATGTAGCATGTCTGTTCTGTTCTTAATAAGGGATATGCCTTTGTTTTCTTCAAATTAACTGAAAATGTGTCTTACTAGAGAGTTAATTAGTACTGATTTGGCACAGATGTAAGATGCACATCCCACTTTGATATTGGGGATCAGACCTAACAGCAGGTGGAAAGGGATATTGACTGAGTTAGCAGGCTGCAGTGTAGAGAAAAAAATATTATTACTCATTTGTATTACTTTCCCCCTACTTTGCTACAGAATTTAAAGCACCTGTGAAGAAACTAGCCCCACACCCACAAGATGCATGTATGAGGGAGAAGATTGTGAGTGTGAACACATGAGCCTAACACCGGATCAGACACTGGATCAGATTCCTGGAATAAAAAAAGAAGCAGATTGATTGATTGATTGATTGATTGATTGACTCAAATATTTTTACCCTGTGAGATCTCAGGGCAGAAAACAGGTAAAACAATATAAACAACTTACCATAAAAACCACCAAGAAATAATTTAAATAAGATAAGAACATATAAAGTAACTCAAACAAGTTAAAACAGTTTTAAAAGACTTTTAAAATATATATAAAGTGAATTGGGCCCCAAAGGCTTTAATAAAAAGCTCTGTCTTGACCTGGCACCGAAAAGAAATCAGCTTTGGTCTGAGTCAGGGTTCCAAATGGAGGACTTTCCACAGTTGGGTATCAGCCAAGAAGGCCACTTTTCCATGTCCCCTCTTCCTTCCCATATCTCTTTAGAAGAAAAAGAAGAGATTAAATTACACCTGCAAGATGTGGAAGAAACCTGGTGACAAGTTTTACCCCACTGTTGTTGTTGTTGCTGTTGTTGTGTGCCTTCAAGTCATTTCTGACTTATGGCAACCCTAAACTGAACCTATCACAGGGTTTTCTGGGACTCAAAGTATGTGACATGCCCAGTGGGTATCCATGGGTGAGCTTTTACCTGTTCTTTAAAAAAATATATTTTGGGGTTTGGTGAAAGCAAAGTCAGTTTGGTAAAGGTCTATTCTAGCATTGCACCAGATACCTGAATGTTTATATACATGGATTGGTATGCACACTGATGTTTGTTCTGCTTATGAAAGGCACTACTTAAAGAGGAAGGCCCTCCCAAAAGTTTATTAAGGTTGTTTCATTTGACTAACATTTCTGGGTTTCCTACAAGCTGCTGACGATTCCCTCTGGAATGGTTCTCCACACACGTCAAGAATTAGTCATAAACAATACAAATATTTGTGATAATTCCTTCCAGATGGAAGAATAGTTGAATTTTATGGTAATAATTTTAAAGACACCAAAGTATGCATTGAACAAAATTTGTTATTAATCTTGGGGTTCTGCTGTTGGCCCTGCTATGTGTACAGTTTCCCTTTTACCTGTCCTCTGCTACAGCCTTTGTCCTTGCTTCACTGGGGGAGATTAATTCATTGTTGCTACCTTTCACAACCAAATGAGTTGAATTGTGTTAATTAAAGTCAGCCCTCCACATTTGTGGGTTTGACATTTATGGATTTGATTATTTGCAAGTTTCTCCAACCCTTGCTCCCCCACCTCAGGTACTACTTTTGGGGGGAACTTTCCCTCTTGGTGACTCCATTCAGGCTGCGCAGCTCTTTAAAATCCTCCCTCTGATCCTCCTCCTCCTCCAGCCACTGCCTGGCCAGCCAAAGCCTGATTTCTCAGGACCACAAGCCCTCTTCCAAAGCTCTCCATATACCCAAGGAAGGAGATGGGCAAGAGAGAGGAAGTACAGGACTACCATGCCAACCATCTCCTTTCCCTGACCAGCTTTAGACCCTGGGTGCCCACTCTCCCCACCCATGCCTCAGCCCCCTTCCCACAGACACACACATTTTGATATTTGCGAATTTTTCACTTTTACGAGAGTCCTGTGCCCCTAAACCTAGTGAATGAGGAGGGCCAGGTGTACTTTATTTCTTAATTGATTCATTTTAAAAAAAAACAACACCACCAAAACCCCTGGCAGGATTTATACAGAGTGGCATATGGGTTGTCACTGTTGACCACAGATGATACATTTTATTATTCAGTCCTTCAAAAGTGTTCTTCCTGTTATTTTAAAGTTCCTTTTTCTAATGGGGCACTTCCCAGGAGAAAGTAATATAAAGAAGGAAGGGAGATGGGGGGGGGAAGGAATGTGGCAGGAATGCAGTAGGTGTGCATCATCATCTTTACTTTGCTTTTCCTCAGCTGGGCCTCCAGGTGGCTTACAAATTATAATAAGTTGTTGTTGTGCACCTTCAAGTCATTTCTGAATTATGGACACCCTAAGGTGAACCTATCACAGGGTTTTCTTGGCAAGACTTGCTCGGGGGGAGGGGGTTGCCTTTGCCTTCTTCTGAAGCTGAAAGAGTGTGGCTTGTCCAGGGTCACCAGATGGGTTTCCATGACTTAGGCCATTTCCGCACTATACTCTTATAGTGTGATCATTCCACTTTCAACATCCTATGGAATCCTGGAGTTTGCAGTTTCGGGAAGGGCCGGGCACCCCTCCCAAAACTGCAAACTCCAGGATTCCATAGGATGTTGAAAGTGGAATAATTGTGCTATAAGAGTGTAGTGCGGAAATGGCCTGAACAAGGATCCAAACCCTGATCTCCAGAGTCGTCATCCAGTGCTTAAACTACTACACTACACTGGCTATAATAAATACAATATAGTTAAGGCAGACAAAAAGGCAACATTAAAATACAATTAAACTATCATCAACATTGAAACCAATTTTAATGCACAATTAAAAATGAGAACATTTTCGAAAACCTACAATTAAAACAATAAATAAGCTACAATTAAAAGTCATTTTTAAAAAGCACTAAAATTAAAACAGTACAGTGCCATCTTAAAAAGTACTTTCTTTAAACAGCTTCAGTTCTCAAAATCCTCTCAGAAGAAAAAAGACTTTCCCTGCCAACAGAAGGACAGCAAGGAAACAGCCATTGTAGTTTCCCCAGGATAGGAGCTCCAGAGACTGGGGCAGCCACTGAGAAGACCCTGTGTGTTTGGGGGGTCCCAGGAGGGGTGCCCAGATTGCCAAATTGGGGGAAAATTAGCTGGAGCACTCTTTTGGCTAATGAGAGGCAGGGTAATTTTGCAAGGATCCTTAAACCCAATGTCTACGACTTCAGGTCAGGGAACAGGCACGCAAATTTAAAGTCACCAAAGATAACAATTTTTATTGAAAGATAAACAGGAAATAAAATAGCACACACACTAACTAACTGGAAAGCAGAATTAGAGAGCTTATGGATGGGTAATACGACACCTGGTCTCGTTGTCCTGGAGGGGGAAGATGAGGTTCCGAAGAAGAAAGCTCAGCGTGGCGGGCTGAGGGGAGTTCCTTAGACACACCAGCAGCAAGGCGGGATGGCAGTCCAAAGTAGTCCGAAGACCTTTTGAAAATGAGGGGTTTTTATAGGGGAGCTTGTGTGTACTGGCTATGGCAAGTCAGGCGAGAACAACAGGAGTTTTGGCACTGGACAAAGGGTTTGGAAAGGTCAAATTTAGCATGATGAGCTTAACGCTTGACGACAATAGTTTGGTCAGTATGTAAATGTCTTGTTTACCGATCTGGCTCTGCTGAGAGCCGCGCAGCTATTGTGAAGTTTGCAAGTGGAAGTTCCCTGAAGCTACGAGCGAGGCTGGAGTTGCTGGCCTCAATAGGGTTTGGAATGTGGAAACCATTAGCGGCCACACTCTGTCCGTGCTTGTCCGGAGAACCTCGCAAACATGTGGAGTGGGGTGGTTGAAAACAGTCCAGCTAAGGCCGAATTGCTTGATATCAAAGTGATATCTGGGGGGTCCTCACCTACAGTGCCATAACGGAAGTTACACCTGGCCAGCCACAGTTAACTATCTAGCCACTATAAAGAATTGTTTGAATCTGGATTGGAATCCCCAGGTGCTGGGGTGTGTGGAAAGGGGCTGTCTTCCCTCCACTTGTTTTTCCCCCAGGAAATTCAACCTCCATTCCTACTGGGATATTAAAAATGGGGGGGGACACTTCCATTTAGGCCAATGTTTTTTCTTTTCCCTGTTTTGGGGGTAGGGTGATTTTTCAGACAGTTGGACAGAAGGGTTTACATTTTCCCTACTGGCAGAGGGTGTCTCAATCCAGAACACCTTTATGCCTACTTTTGAGCAGAGAGAAAAGCTTTGGCTTCTTGCTACACAAATAATGTGGTGTGTTTAAATCTAAGGCAGGCTTACAAAAATGAGAACAATGCTGACCTCTCCAAGAAGTTTTGAAGCAGGATCATTGGACGCTTAACAAGGATTAGCTGTTTTTCAAAATAAAAACTGAAAACATGTAATTGTTACAGTAGACAAAATGTACATGTTATAAGAGTAACAAGACCAGTTTTAGTGTGTTAACTAAACTTTCCAAATTTCATCAAAGATGCAAAAAAATTTTTTAGAGATGTATTAGTATCTTATGTCCCAAAAATCATACACATGCTGACCTTAAAAATGACACTGAAGCTGGCTATGAACTCGTGGGCTGCAGCTGACCAGACTTATTTGAAGGACTGCTTCTCTTTTCCAAACTGGGCCAACAGAGCAAGTCCATAAAACCAATTAATCCTCTGCTCTACTTGCAAGTGAATTAAATTCTGTGAATATTGAAGAGTCTGCAGATGCAATATTTTGCCTACAGAAAAAGGGTAGTGGGCATGTGGCAGTTCTCCAGCATTTGCCAAACGAGCTCATTTGCTTTATGCACCAGTTAGTAATCCAGTGGGAAGAACAAATCAATACCTGTGGCATGTTTTGTAAACCAGAACCGATTTCAGACTTGTCACTTTTAACAGAGGGAGCCATAGATACGGCTAAATGGAGGGCAAGAAAATGAATTGTCCTCTAAACCTGAAGAGATAGTAATACCATACCCTCTAAATGTTTGGAAAGGATGGTCCTGTTAAATCTTTAGCATCCTACTTTCTCAGCTATTTCCAAAACGTCCCAGCAAACATGCTTTTTAGAATTATGACCTGGCTTATACATTAAGGTGTCCTTCATACTACATGGTTATAATGCTATGATTCCACTTTAACTGCATGGGAACATCCTATGGAATCCTGGGGTTTGTACAGTGGTGGAGTTTGGAGTGCAGGGAGGGGGGAGGGGTTGGGGCTACAGTGTAAGGAGTGCGGCCACTGTGCGTGGAGGCATGGCCAGGGCACGTGGGGTGTGTGACCAGGGCATGTGGGGGCATGGCTGTGGGCCAGGACACCCCAAAAATAATGCTTCCCAGGGCAAATGCCCCCCCGTCCCTACACAACTAGGTTTGTAGTTCGATGAGGCACTAGAGATCTCTGGCTGACAATTCTAAATGTCCCTCCCTAAACGTCAGGTCTCAGAATTCCATAGGATGTTCCCATGGCAGTTAAAGTGGAATCACAACTCTGTAACTGTGTACAGGTCTTAAGAGCAGGAGCATTAACGTTTTCTACACCATACATATGGATGGTTCCCTTAGGTAGATGAAGGATATGGCCCAAACCATCACACAATTATGATGAGCAGAATTTTTAGAAAACACAAATGCAATGACCTAGATTTGTCCACACCGAGAGCCACCTATGGCAGCAAACAGTGACAAATTAATGTATTACTTACTATTGTCCTGTGAGCATATCACTCAAAAGGCAATGTTAATTTATTCCCACTATCATCCCCCTTTACCCACACACACCCAACATAGGTATCTGTGTAATTTGAGATGCAAAGCACTAAAAGATGGCTTCCTTAACAATCAAGAGCCATGAAAGGGCTTTTCAAGTTCACCAGCTCATGAAAAAGCTCCGAGAACTACAAAAGGGGTGCACTAAATCAGTGGTTCCAAATGGCAGCAGGGTTCTCAATGGAGCTCACAGTAA
The DNA here is from genome assembly GCA_948474755.1 of Ctenosaura bakeri. Classification (NCBI taxonomy): domain Eukaryota; kingdom Metazoa; phylum Chordata; class Lepidosauria; order Squamata; family Iguanidae; genus Ctenosaura; species Ctenosaura bakeri. The sequence goes on from CAOLHI010000147.1 coordinate 424,925, forward strand.
TAGACTGAAATGGTTTGCAAAAACAACTGTCAATGCACAAAGTATCTTTCAGAATGCAAATGCTATTGCAAGCAACGCCCCCATACCCCCATTTGTATCCTTATCAGCGTGGGAGGGTAGGCATTCACAGCACACATTTGGCAAAGAGTGCTGTGAAAATGCCAAAGGATAAAAGAAAAATCCTGCACCAGTTGAAGAGTTATGCAGTTTTTAAAAAAGGGGGTGGGGGAATTCAGTGTTGGGAGAGGGTTATTAAACTTGTAGCCACAATGATGATGCCTTGCATTTCAGAAAGCACAACAAGGTTGTTGGGCTTTTTGTAGCTGTTGTTGTATTTTTACATCACTGTGCTGGAAACCACCACCAAAGGATTTAAAACCACCTTTTAAAAAGCAGGCAGATGTGTTGGGAGGAGGTCGGGGGAAGAGCATAAAAGGAATTATGCAGAAACAAACAGGGATTACGGAGCATAAAAGGTAATTTGGGTAACTGCAGATGCACTCAAATCACTTATCAAGATTCAAAGACACAATTCTTGGAAAGGCTTCTGACTGGAAAGAGAAATTCACTCAAACCTTTTAAATTAAACCATTTTCAAATCTCCTGAGTGTTTTCAGTTGCTATTATTTCATTCAAACTACATTTTAGCACTCTGTCACATCGTTGGTAGTGCACAAGGCCCAGCCTTTATTTTTTCCTCACATTTCTCACACAATAGTGCTAATGTCTAATTTCCACTGTGCTCCATGGCACTCAGAGATGTGCCAGCTGTGCTTAAATCAGCTGAACATTACGGAATCCACACTCAGCAAGCCTTGAGTAACACTTCCCTTCGCAAGAGACAAGACAGATATATGAGCACTGTTTGGGTCAAATCCTAAATCTCTAAAGCAGTGGTTCTCAGTCTGGTCTTCCAATATTTTAGATTTCAGCTCCTAGAATTCTTTGCTTTTATTGCATGCTAACAATTGTGGGAGCTGATGTCAAAGACATCTCAAGGACTGAGGGGTTAAGAACCATGGTTCTAAAGTCAGCCCAATTGCACACACCTACATTGGGACTTTGTCTGTGTGTTTCGGGCCCTCTTGCTAGAATGTTGTGTGTCCTTCCTCAGATGCAAGCCCCATGAAATAGAGTCAAAGTATGTGTCTTAGTAAATAAGTAAACTCCTTGAACGCAACAGTGGAGTTAAAAATGATACAGAAATAAAAACAGGCAGAACACTGGGATGGATAACTAAAATGTGACTGAGAGCTGGATGCAAACCTTCCCTAACAGTCTTCTGCAGTCCAGATGATGTCCTGACTAAAGCACAGGATGAAAGCTTTCCACCTGGCACTTTGGCAAAGACTTGGCTTTTGTTCTTTTTTTTTAGGTAGGCAAGATGGAGTGGGATGGTTTGTTGGCCAGTCTAACCCCTATGGGCTGAAGATTCCCTTTACTGCCCATTAGGCCTTGAATAAAAGTCCCAGCTGCCTCTGCTGAACAGCTCCTGGACAAGCCTGATCAAAAGGAACAGAAACTGAATTAGAATATTGTATTTTTATACAAATTGTTGTTGTTGTGTGTCAAGTCATTTCTGACTCATGGTGACCTTAGGGTGACCCTATCATGGGGTTTTCTTGGCAAGATTAGTTGTAGGGAGTTGCCATTGCCTTTGTCAGAGGTAGGGAGAGTGTGACTTGCCCAAAATAACCAAGTGGGTTTCCATGGCCAAGCAAGTACTCAAACCCTGGTCTCCCATAGTCCTGGTCAGACCACTACATCACACTATCTCCAGTTAGAATGTACAACTTCTCGTTTCCAGCACCTCATTACTTTCAGAAAAAAAACAATCAGGCAACAACCTTTAGTGCTCATGTGTGGCTTTGATGTAGACTATATCATTTGAATCCATCATGGATCATTACATATACAATGAAGAATAAAGCTAAATGAAATTGAAACACTTGAGCGAGCAAGAGGAAAAAAAATAGCAACAGCAACAATCTGAAGAAATTCCATGACTTTTTGTAACAAGGGCAGCAGCTAAGTCTTGTCATGCTGGCCTCATTCCCTCTCTTGATAAAGCAGCTGTGGGAGTCTTTGTTCAGCACAGAATAGATGGATAGGCTTCTCTTTTATACTACAGGACTGCTATGGCATTGTGTGATCTCAGCACTTTCCAGATGTGCTGTTACTGCAGGAGTCTGATAAAAAGGTCTTTGGAAAAGGAGGAAAAGGAGATAACGACTGCAGAAAACAATACACAGGAACAATTCGTAGGTCTTTCTCTCATACTAAGGCAGAAACAGGATCCTTTCTCTTCTCATCAGCCTGTTTTCTGATGCATCCTACTAAGAGGGTTGTTTTTGCTTCCAACCTGCAAAGGTGGGTGAGACTGGACAATAGTAAGGATGCTCCTGCCCATATCTGTAGTTAGATGCTTTCAGGTTGCTGCATTGCTAGATTTAGGTCACTAGTAATTGGATAAGTATGGAAAAGGCACAAGCTCTGCAGAGCTCGCTGCATTTGCTCATATGCCCATTTGGCAGCTGTCCTATAAAACTGAAGAACGGCTGGAAATTTGAAGCTCCAATTAAACAAGAAGGATCCCACTACACAATTAACTCTCACCCATAAGGCTCTTAACAGAATGGTTGCTATATGCACCTGAGGGAATGATTTAAAAAATGGGGCGAGTTTTCTTAACAAGATATTACTTCCACAGGATTTTTAAAAGAGCTTTTGAGGGGCAGTTTCATCATTAGGATGGCTCTGACCAAATACAATTCCATTTCTAGGTTCAATTTTGTGCTGCACATCTAATTACGAGTACACCCTTCACCTATGGCATGGAACATAAAAACTTAATGAAATATTTCCAAACTGAGATAACAAAAGCTCCCCTGAAATACTCCACAACCAATAGGGAAATCAACCTGAATTAAGTATATAAGAGAGACACCCTGGTCAGAAAGGCAAGGTAGAACTGTTCTCCTAAGTAATTTCATTTTATGTAGTTTGAAAAGCTGGCCATCCTGGCTGGGGGATTCTGGGAAATGCAGTGGACAAAATACCTGTTTCATGAATCACACAGTAGGAAGAACACATAAGGGTCATCAAGTCCAACCCCCTGCAATACAGGAATACATCATCAAATCATTCCCAAGAGATGGCCATCAATTTAAAAACTTCCAAAGAAAGAGGTTCCACCACACTCTGAGGCAGTATATTCCACTCCTGAACTGCTCCTACCATCAGGAAGTTCTTCCTAATCTTTAGATAAAATCTCTTTTCTTGAAGTTTGAAAGCATTGCTCTGTGTCTTAGTCCCTGGAGCAAGAGCAAACAGGCTATTCCTCCAAATATTTAAACAGAGATATCATGCTGCCTTTTAACCTTCTCTTCTTCAGGCTAAACACACCCAGCTCTCTAAGCACCCCCTTATAGGGCATGATTTCCAGGCCTTTTACTATTTTGATCATTCTCTGGACCCATTCCAGCTTGTCAATCCTTCCTGAATGGTGGTGCCCAAAACTGGACATAGTATTCCAGGTGGAGTCGGACCAAAACAGAACAGAGTGGCATTACTGCTTCTCTTGATTTAGACACTGTACTATTGTTATAACCTAGAATTGCATTGGCTTTTTTCCAAATTCTCCAAATGTCTGCCTTTTTACTAGTTTTTGCTGAATAATATTAACTAGAATATTTTTTCCTCCTCTATCCCAAACTGTTTGTGTATTCAGAATGAGCAGCACCAGATTATTTGCTCCTGGGAAGACTGCTATGCAGTATCCAGGTATCGTATTTATCAGAATGGAGTACTCTGGAAGAAAGTCTGGCTGGCAAGCTAGAACCAAGAACAGAGTACTCAAGAAGGGAAGGATTTATCACACACAATCTCCATTTTCCAGTGGTTACTGTTTCTAAAAATGCACAGACAGAGACACAATTTAAGGCAGTAAGTTCAACATGACATCTATTTTGCCTTAAATCATCTATATGAAGATGCTTTCACTCCTACTACTGAAGGGGTCTGTTTAAAACATAAATTCTGTGGCTTTTACAAAAAGCCTTATACACATGTTATTTTTTATTACTATAAAAAAAATTACAAGAAGCAAGTGATACAACATTTAGTCTTATATTTTCAGTGTTTCAGGTAACATAGGAGATTATTCATCAATAGCAGAAGATTAAAGGGAGAAATCAGCCAAAGGCACATTCTTCTCTTTGTTCTTTCCAAAAACCAGCATTAACGCAAAATCTACAACATGCCTAAAATGGCATAAAATGTTACATGGAATTACTACACTGAAAGCCAGGTCTCTCATTCTCTTCTCACTCAAGGTTTGTACACATATCATTGAGACAAAGGTATGAAAACAAGACTTCAACCTGCACCTTCTTTAAACACATTATAACACAAAGTAGGTAACCTCTTAAAATGCTCACAAACCAAGGTTCCTCCCTATCCAAGTAACACTGCCACCTCCATTTGATTATGATCTGTGTTGCCCTTGCTACTGAAACTGAGATCCCAGCTAGGATGGAGAGAGACAAGGTCAACTGTGTTAAATTTTACATGACATGTTGGCAGTTTTGACCAAATGGCCTTCAGGGATTAGAACAAGTCTAAACTAATTTTCACTGTTAGCCAAATAAGCATTTGATCCCTCAGGTACAAATTAGCCGACCCTACCACCCAGGGAGCCTAATACCTCAGGGCGCACATGTTTATCATCTCAGCTCTCAACGCTTATTTCCTTTCCTTCATTTGAACAATAAAAAATAAACTGGAAAAAGCAAACAAGAGGCAGGATGGCACACTGGCAGCAAATCCATTCTCTTTCTGGTGCAGCAGAAATGATGACATTGGGGGTACATTCAGTTTTCCTATATAAGGTGCAAAGTACAGCCTTCCTAATACTATCTTGTTAAATAGAGATCATTTTGATCCCAGGTGGTAAAACTGAATCCTTAGGATGTGAACATTAACAAGTTTTCAAAGCAAGTGGCTTTACAGAACCTGAAGCCAGCTGGTCTGTAAACCTGGTGGTTATTTGTTTCTCAGTTCCTAATCAAGAGTGGTTACCCCCTTAGTTATTTGACAGAACTTGCCTGCCTGATTTTCTTAGTACTGTGTGTGTGCTTTTTAAAAGATGCTTCTGTTAAACACAGCTCTGCAAAATGAACCCAAACCCTGTGGACAGCCAGCAATGCATCCAATTCTGTATAAATATAGAATATTTTTTTCTTGTTTGATGCCCAAACTCTTTCCTGGGCAGTTGCCAAATCTGCTAAACATCTCAAAGCTTGACCAGTTCCAAAAACAGGCTTTGGTTCCTATCAGTTCTGTTTTCACCAAAAGGAACAATGCACACATAGTAGGTAAGCATAGATCATAAACCTCATCATAACACCTGTCTTTCAACTAGCTAAGAACTGTGCAGAAGATTTACAGCCTTGAGGTTGTAGTTTTTCATTAACTATCTAGGCATCTATTTTTTAAATTATTTTTATAAAAGGTCATTTAAAGAAAAGAGCAGAATTCTAGTTACTCATGAAAACTAATGTGTCTACAGACAGAATCTACTAAGCATCTCCGTCTCTCTATTTTAAAACCATATAGCATTATTCTGGAGAAGGAAACTAATTTCAGAAAGTACACACTCTGGCCATCTCAGAATACAGTGCTCTTAAATAAAAGAGAGCAGACTAAATGGAAGGACAACTTTTTCTCATTTGATATACAGTACTTTCAATGGCAGCTGAGACATCAAAAATTAGTAACAAACAACAGATTAAATAGGAATACACAGGTACTGTACACACACACACACATATTTATGTCCAGCTGTCCCAATAAAAAGGCTGCTTTGTCTGAGAAGTAACTCATCAGAGATCATCATAATCATTTGGCAATATACACATTAAATAACATTCTGAGTTATCTAGTGCAAAGTTTAGTTTGTTATATTATACCAGTTCCAGTCCTCAGTTCTTATAAGCCACAAAAGGTTTACTATGTTCTCTGCATTTCTTTCAATAATGTTAAATTCAATTACTTCTCACAATAGCATTTCTTTAACTAGTGTGCTGTTTTAGTTCTACATTCATGAGACTCTCCATTACACCAAACAGTTTTTGGTCATGCTCCAGGAGACTAGTCTCACACAATGCCCTGTCTTGAACTTCAGTCTTTTCAGAAGAGAGACAGCAGTGCTCCCTGTGACATTTAACATGTCATTCTTGCCACTCCATACTCCAGACTGACGACACTGGGTTCCGCCTTGGTGAGCTCTTCCATATACTCGCTGTACCGATTGTCTGCTGCATTGGAGCCCTCTATCGTTCGAATACAGTCATTCTCCTGTAAGAGAGGCTGCTCCTTCTTAAAGCATTGCAGTGTTTTAAGGACTGGTGAAACAGGATGAATGGGCTGCAAAGGTTCCTTGGTGAAGTCATCATCCATCTCCTTTTTCACACGGCGCTCTAGTTTCTGGGATGAAGGGGAATAATGTAGGTTTTTAGTTAATCCTTTATTTTTCCACTTGTCTAGATCCTAATGAATCGTGCTCATATCCAGTCCCTCCCCTATTGGACTCCTCTCCTTCCCTGTGAACATGTAAAGATGGCAAGCCCAATAAGGTATTTGTGTAGCCTAGTACTATGATTGGCTGTAGATTTTCAGTTTCAGCTAGAAGCCTTTCCCAATGTACTTGGGGCCTCCAGTAGGCAAATAATATGCTCCACTGCTGAATTAACGTTCCCTCTGTCCATCCCACTGCCAGAGTCACTTCATGCCTTTTCATAGCATCAGTTCTCTCCAGAACTTGAGGAATTATTTTTAAGAACAAACGTAACAGCAAGCTGAAATTATCCATTACTGAGCTATAGTAGGATGATGCTCTGGAACAGCATTTTAACATTGTTTAGTTATGGGTGGCTTTAGCATGTAATTGTATTCATTTATCTTAAAACTCACTTGATAAGCTCCATTCTTCCTTGTTTTTTTTCTGTACCCTATTGCTCCTGCATAACAAAGTACATGCTCCACAGCAATACTTGTAAGGCTAGTCTTTTGCATATCTGCTGATGTAGACAGCATGCCTAGGCAACCATATGGGCATAGTTCATTAGCAATGCCAGCTGCAGAGATTAATTCTATAAGCAAAAAGAAGTTAAACCTGGATGCCAAATTATATTGTACCACAGAGATTGTATGTATGGCAAGGACTGAAAGCTGAACTAGACAAATGTCTTCTAATGTTCTTTAGCAGAGCAGGATTTAATTTCCAAATGTTGTTGGACTACAACTTCCATCATCCCTCTCCCCCGGCTATGCTGGCTTGGGCTTATGGGAAGTTCAACAACATTTGGAACACCACATGTTCCCTAGTCTTCCTCTTGACTTGTTCCAGTCCATCTGTTCATTTTACTGAATGGGAGTGGTGCCAAAATGCTAGCTAGTGACCAAGGACATCCCCCCCTGCCCCGCAAAAAAACTAATGGTCCCAACAACAATACAAATAAAATGTCATTTAAAAAGTAACATTTGAGGATGAGACCTCAATTATGTAACAAAGGAATGACCTCTTAGGAAGAAAGCAGCCTTGTGTCAAGGGTCTAAAAGAAAAACAGTTATTTGCATTTACTTACAGCTTCCAATTCCTTGATGTCTTTCTCTAGCAGTTTATTTTGCTCCTTCATGGTCATGACATGGCTGAGTATGGACTGCCTGGGATGCATGGTATGATCAAACTGATGATACATGTTTCTCCAAAACCTGTAGGTGACAACCATGTTATTGCTTTAACACACCAATCTGATTGCTGGAAGATGAAAAATAAACATGTATTTTAAAACTTACTTAAAATTAAAGGATACAGTGTCAGGCTCCAGAACCATAAATGATTGAGAAAAAGTCTCACTGTAGACAGGGTTTAGATATTTCTTACGTTCCTCCAGGAGGAAAGGCCACAGTGAGTAAGTCTTCTCTTTCAATCTGGAGATAAAAAGATGGTTGAGTCAGTTGCTCTCCCAGCTGAAGAACTTATGCATCCTATCTCTGTGGCAAGCTATATGTGATGTGGGGGGTCTATAATTGGCAAGCAGCCACCAAGGAGAGAGAGAGCAGAACTAGACATCAGCTGCAGTCTTGATGTGATTTCTCTTCCCCTATCCTCCTCCCACCTCTGTTTTGTATCTAACGTACAAGTACAGAAGAGGAGCAAGCAAATACTTAACTGTCCTCTATCTCTGCTGGAAAATAGCCATTTGGAGGCAGAAGACTGAAATCAGTGAAATGGGATGCTGTGGGGGGGTGGGGGGGTGCAACTGAGGTCACTCTTCCTGAATGAGATACATGTGGCCCTCAAATTAGCCATGGCCAGCACAGTCAGTCACAAAGGAACATTGGACCTGTGGTCCACCTTCACTCCTAAGGAAATGTATTCTCTCAGGAAAACTTTGAACCATTTTCTGCTTTTTAGATGAGCTTCCTATCAGAGATATTAACTGATTAGTTTAATACTGAACAGCCCCTGGGGAGGAGACTCCCTGGCTGCTCTTGCTGGAGAGGAGCAAGAAGCTGAGGTGCTATCTGCAACATACTAGTAGTAAGAAGCCCTACTTGAGCTCTTCTCGTTCTTTCTGGCAGTTTCCAATGAAGTTTCCAAACTGGCACGAATGGACATGTTCGTGGATTTGAAGGAGAAAAGCCTCATTGTACTCAAAGGCTCGTGGAAATTGTTCCACCAGGTGCCAGACGCTTTCTAAAAACTGGACAAACACTGGTGAGATTTCCTTTGGGTCACCATCCAGCTGGCCACATCTACAAAACATATTTCAAAATAATGTGAGACAAAATACTGTGCTTGGGATCCCACAACCTTTACTACATCAGTCATGAGTAAAGCATTCTCTCTTGATACATGACTGTAGTGATCCAGTAAATTTTACATTACATGTTCTGCTTTTTATTAAAAATAGGTGTCATGAGAGCTTTTTAAGAGAAAATGGGGAAATACTAGACAACCAATCCTGGGTAACCACAGAAGTGTAATAAGCTCAAAAAACATGCTTCCGCTTTCCACTTGTTTGGTATAAATGTCAGTGAACTGAAATAAAACAAAAGGACTTTGGTTTGCTTACTCAAATTTTTGACTGCTTTTTTAAAAAAAAGTACATACCATTCCAAATCATAAATTACTTTCTGGAAGGATAATCTCATTTCTCAAAGCTGTACATCATGTGGCAAAGGATGAAGCAGTGGAGAAATGGACTGCTTGTTGAAGTACAAGCTCAGTTTCTTTTGGGAAATGGAACTACTCAGAGCACAGAAAAGTTAGCTTTTTGGATTACAACTCCCTGAATCATATAGCCAGCAGGCCATGTTGGCTGTAGGATTCTGGAAGTTGTAGTCCAATAACCATAACTTACTCAAGCTCTAGAGCTACTTGTGCAATTTTGGGATCTGGGACACTTCACATGCAAGGAATGCTGCATATCTGAGAGAAATATACTAAGCTGAATATACAGCATTTTGTGGAGCCACTTGTTAGTTTAGGACTTCCATAATACAAATACAAAAAATGGAAACATCATGTTGGGATCCTGGAACAGGGCTGGCAGTGGATTTTTAACAAGTATTTATATACATATCATAGAAATCTAGAGTTGGAAGAGACCACACAGGCCATCCAGTCCAACCCCCTGCTATGCAGGAACACCCTCAAAGCAATCCCGACAGATGGCCATCAAGCCTCTGCTTAAAAACCTCCAAGGAAGGAGACTCCACCACACTCCGAGGCAACACATTCCACTGCCGGACAGCCCTGACTGTCAGGAAGTTCTTCCTGAGGTTCAGGTGGAATCTCCTTTCCTGCAGCTTGAATCCATTGCTCCTTGTCCTGGTCTCTGGAGCAGCAGAAAACAAGCCCTCTCCTTCCTCTACATGGCATCCCTTCAAATATTTAAACATGGCTATCATGTCACCTCTTAACCTTCTCTTCTGCAGACTAAACATACCCAGCTCTCTAAGTCTATCCTCATAGGGCATGGCTTCCAGGCCTCTCACCATTTTGGTCTCCCTCCTCTGGACTTGCTCCAGCTTGTCAATATCCTTCTTGAATTGGGGTGCCCAGAACTGGACACGGTATTCAAGATGGGGTCTAACCAAAGTAGAGTAGAGTGGTACCAGTACCTCCCTCGATCTAGACACCATACTCCTATTGATGCAGCCGAGAATTGCTTTGGCTTTCTTGGCTGCCGCGTCACACTGCTGACTCATGTTCAGCTTGTGGTCTATGAAGACTCCTAGATCCCTTTCACACGTACTGCTATCCAACCACGTGTCCCCCATCCTATATTTCTGTATTCCATTTTTTCTACCTAAGTGTAAGACCTTACACTTCTCTGTTGAATTTCATTTTGTTTGCCTTGGCCCAGCTCTCCAATCTATCCAGGTCATTTTGAATTTTGATCCTGTCCAATGTCGTATTAGCAACCCCTCCCAATTTGGTAACATCTGCAAATTTGATGAGCATATGAAACAAACAAATAATTTTTCCTGCTAATCTTCAGGAAGCAGAAGTCTTAAATAAATGAGCGTCATCACAAACTGAAGAATAAATTCCAAGAGCTAGAAGAAAGCCCCACAACCTCCAAAGGAATCAATGGTATGAGTCAACAGAAAATAGGGAAACTAGAACCCAAGGTTCTAGTCACTATCTGGATCTTAACAACATCATCTGAAAAGTGCCCCATCCAAAGAGGAATTGTAAAAACAGGCTAAAACCATATTTGGGCTAAAGTCATGCAAGAGTATAAATATGCAGGCATATATTACAAATATGCAGGCATATAAATGAAATATTCATTAAGCACTATGAACCATAAAGAATTAAAACACAGCATCTTTGAAGCAGATGAACCTCACCTGTCTGAAAATTTGTGTCCAAAAGCAATCCAATCTTTTTCTATCAAAACCTAGAAGAAAACAATTCATATATAGTTTTACACTATAGACTTTAGTTTAGCTTTCCCCAGACCAAATTTATCACTTTGGATGTCTTGTCTTGGTTGTTCAGAGTGGGATCTAGAAGAATCCCAGCTCAAATATATTTATTAGATTTCACATCACTGTCAGAGTTGCAAAAATATATATATATATATATATATATATATATATAAAACAAAACAAAATAAAAAAGAAGACAGAATCCAAACAAAAACAAACAAACAAAACCTCCCCCAAAACAAACAAACAAAATTGATTCAACTCATGTTTAGAAACAGGCAGAATCAAAACAGCATCTTCCCAGCACAGCGAAACCTCTATTTTACATTTATTGAGGAATCACAAAGGAGTTGATCTTTGTTCTGTGCTTCAGTTAACATTGAAATTAATTATTTTAAAGTGCAAGTACGTATTATATCCTGTGCACTACTGATATAACTTTCATCTGAACTGGGGTGTTTTCTATATAAAGCTTAAAGCAGAGGTTTGTTGGTTTGTTTGTTTGTTTGTTCGTTCATTCATTCGGCTTGGCCTTATTTTTAATAAAGATGAGCAAACTTGTCCAGGCATAGGAATCACATGACATGCCAGATGCTGTTTGACTGCAACTCCCATTAGCCCTAGTTAGCATAGCCAATGGTAGTGGAATGATTCCCACTCCTGCATTAGTTTACTATTCACTCCAGAAATCTTACCAATCTGCAGCCACCAAGTTCAGAGTTAAGTCTATTTCAGCATGTCCCAACTACCAGCAAATCAGTTTGCCTCATGTACTCACCATGAATCCTTTAATTGTTCTATAAAATGGATCCAACAACAGAGAACCCAGGGAACAAACTTGAGAGGTCCGGTCCCAGCCATCAGAGCAATGTACCAGCACACTTGCACTCTCAAAAGCTATGGCCTGTGAAAATGATAATAAAACTTATTCATGTGGGTATCACAAGGATAAATAAATCGTTCAGTCTGATTAAAATATACAGCCTATTCCATTTTCTACCACAGGATGTGAGCATCTCCTCTTGCTGCATGCAGGTGCCCTGATACAGCAAGAGATATCCTTGCTTAGATCTGCTCTAACAATGCCAAAAGCTTTACAACCAACTGCACGAGGAGGTAAACCTTTGTGAGGCTCCCATCTCCTTCCTCTGCTAATGTCAAATAGTCATCAGACTGCTGAAGCTGACAGTAATGGCCACGTTACCTTAGGAAAAGAATAGGCAATTGTCGAGAGCTCAGGGTTCAATTTTCACCACTATGGCCCTCTGACGTCCCACAACTGCCTAAAAAGGAGCTGCTGTATGGCCAGGACTGCCACTGATGTGGCCTTGGAAAGGAAGAAAAAGAGGCAGGTGCCACTCCATCATGCCTAGCCCAGAAACGGACAAAACGTCCTCCCTCCATCCCAACTGGCACTGCCCTGGTCTTGGAGGAAGAGAAGAAGAGGCAATTATGTGTTGGAGCTAATCTCTTCCCACACTGCTATTCCCTTTTCCTGTTGTGTCATGTCTTAATTAGATTGTAAGCCTGAGGGCATGGAACTGTTTTGCTGTCTTTTACTTGTAAAGTGCCATATAAAATGATGGCACTGTACAAATAAATGATAACAACAACAGAAACAAAACCAGAAATGACTTTCCAGCTTTTAGTTCTGGCTCTTTTCAACTGACTTTTAGGTTTGGAGGGAGTGACTGCAAGGAGCCCTGGCGGCATAGTAGTTAAATACCGGTAATGCAGCCACACGATTGTGAGTTCGATTCTGTGGGGCTCCAGGTTGACTCAGCCTTCCATCCTTCCACAGGTTGGTAAAATGAGTACCCAGCTTGTTGGGGGCAATTAGCTAACACATTGTAAACGGCTTAGAGAGCACTTAGCTGATAAGTGGTATAGAAATACATATCCTATTGCTACTGCTGTTCCTGGAAGCCTCCTGATGTCTGGCTTTTGGGGAAAGAATCCATCCACAACTGGGGAGGAGGGTCTAGTGGGGACCACAAGTGTCCTGCAGGTATCTGTTTCCCCACTCCTGCCTTAGAAACACAGGAAGCTATCTTACACCGTGCCCAACAAATCATCCATCTAGACATTGCTGTTTTCCCTGACTCAGAGCAAAAATTCAGGGCCCTCAGTGTGACCTGCTACTGATATTTTTGCTCTTAAACTGGAAGTACCAGGGAATGCAACGAGGACTTCTGGCATGCAGCATATGTGCTTTACTACTGAGCTACTGTCCCAACCCGAGGTGGGAGACCCCACTCAATATGACAGCAGATTGCAGCACCTTGCGCAATATTCCCAAATTCACTGGATCTGGAACCACAGGTTATTACTTTCATAAGATGAGATATTTGACATTTGATGATATATTGCTTTTTTGGGGCAACACAGCCTGGAATACTAATTAAAGAATGTTCATTACTTTGGCTAAGAAGATAGCAGCGTCCAACACTGCTTTGATGTGGCGCAGCCATCCGGAGTTCTCCAAACCAGACAGAAAGTCATTGACTGACAGGCCTCTTGTCCCACAGACTAAGAAGGAAAGAAACTCAGCTGTTAATCTTAAATAGTAGCTGCTCCTTTTATAGAGATCAAAGATTACCCAAAGATTTCATCTAGATCCTGTGAGCATATAAAAAGATAGGATGTTCAATTACCTGGACAACTGAAAGCTTGAATATGTTTCATGACATAAAAACTGGGGATCCCGTTATTATGTAGAAAGTAACATGTTCAGCATCTGTTCATACAGCTAGCAGCAATTACACAAGTGCATTTGAATATTTGTCCCCATCTCACTCCACTCTCAACCACAGGCTTCCCTGTGTAATTGCTATGTGGTAACAAACTGATATACACTGGTCCTTCCCACAATCAATTTATTTCTGCAATTACAACCTTAATTTAAAGGTGTATACCACTGCTCATGCAAAATGGCCATGATTTCTCAGCATGTTTCCGTGTACCAAAGGATGTAAACCTGCCCTTTACACTGTAGGTGCCTACTCTGGCAAATATCAATGTAGCAGTGGTAGACACCCAAAGTGGTTCTCACTTTGGGTAGCACACCAGTAATAAGCAGTGTTAAAAAGTTCACAAGCAGGCTTACACACACTTTAAATTGAAAGAAAAAGCACATGAGGTTCTAATTAATTTAAATCATGCTTCTCATGGGTAACGCATCAATGACAGAAACAGGCCACAATGACTAAGAGGCCAAAGTAGTCAATTTCTAAATATCTGAACAAACACTGAAACTAAAATAAATACTTCGTATATATGAAGTAAGCAACTGCTCTTATTGAAACTGATGCATATTTCAAGCAGCAAATCAATTCCATCAGTCCCAGGAGAAGACTAACAGTTTCAGCAACAAAAGCTATAGCTCATAACTGTTTTTTCCCCTTCAGTATCTACAACATACGAAATACTGAATTGGGTACTTTAGGCAACAGGGTCTCTACTATGAACAAGATTTTATAATCAAATCTTTGCAATCAAAGATTTTAAAGCACTGAGGAGCTTGTGTATACATACCTTCTAAAAGCTTTTGCAAGCTGGATCTCATTACATGGATGTTTTCAATACCAACAAATTGGAATCTAATATTAGAATAGTTATCTTCATTTTCATAGCCTTTACCTGCTGCCCTGTTTGCCATTGCATTCAGCTTGAAGAAAAATGAAGGAAAATAGGAAAGAAAGCAACATTAAGTATCATATTCATGATATGCATTGTGACCAGCATGTGCTTGACAGTGAGGAAAATTATGACCATTTGAATGTATGGTTCCAAACTATACAACAGATCTGTTTGTTTTGATCACCTCCTCCCAGGAAAGCCAAGTCACTAAACATGTGTAGCACCAATTCCCTATGCTATGTAACGAGCAGCATAACATTAGGAGGTAAGGAAAGAGTACCTGAAGTTTCCTCACACTATAATGTCATGCACTGCTATGACTTCATGTTATGTTTTGTTAAGATAGTTATCACTTGGCTCTTCCTAGTCTTGCAACTCAAGTCAATTTACAAAAAATTAAAAACAGATACAGATTACACCACTAAAAGATACACAAAATATAATTGTACTATCAATAGTTAGAAGCAATTTTAGAACATTTCCAATAAACAACATCAATGACGTACAGCATAACACATTATTAAAAGCACTTTTGCCAAAGACAGTAAGTTCCAAAGTCCTGTCAAAACAAAAAAGTCTTCACTTGATGCCGAGGGAGCCATTTGAGCTCTAGAGCTCAGGAACACCCATCAAGAAGGCTGTCTCCCAAGCTCCCACCAAATGTACCTGTCAGAGTGGTCCAGCAGACAGAACAGCCTCATCCAACAATCTCAGAATCTGGTCAGGCTCACATGGAAGAACCTGGCCTTTCATCTAACCTCAACATGAGCTATGCAGGGCTTTACACTTCATAGCCAGTACTTGGTACAAAGGGAACTGGTATGGAACTACTGGTCACAACCAAACAGATTGGATAATTGGGAACAAGCATAGCCCAGCCTCAGTATGCTATGCTTGGGATTCAACTACCTAATTTCATTGTCCCCGAAGGCTCTGGCATATCAGATAGGTTTTTGACTACACCCTCCCCACACCCCAATAAGCAGTTCCCAATCACAAGGGTGTTGAAGATATTGTCAATTTACAAAGTGGTTTACTTGGCATAGCATGGAGAGGTGCTATTCTGAAAAACACCACACCAAAAACCTCTTGGAAGGAAGTAATTAGTACAGGTCTTTGGATCCTGGCCAGGGACTTCAATCAACACAGTCCTTCAAAAATGATAAATATACATATCTATAGGAAATAAATTTGTACAAGCGTAGAAAAGCTACATAGACAGGACTTTCTATTACTGTTCTCAGGAATAGGATGACTGAATCCTAACAGAAACTGTTCTGTAACAAAAGAGTACAGTTTGGACAAGAGATCCACTCTCATCTCTTCTCAGTTCAGAACTATAGTATTACCTAACACTGAAGCAGAAATGAAAGATACATACTTTAGGCCTGGTGTCAACAACATACATGTAGTGGTTTGTTGGATTTGCTTTACTGATTGCTTGCAACATATGTTCATCCTCCAGACATCTGGCACTGAATCCTGAAAGAGGCTGACTACATCTGCAAATTGCAGCCTAGTGAAAAGACAGAGGAGGGAAAAAGAAATAATATAATAGGTAAAAATAAGCATTTTGGAGGACATAAGTAGCAGACTGAATACCTAGCTCAGTACTTAATTTTCTTGTAAATATAGCAAAAGGTGAAATCCAGAACTAGGATACTCTGGACTATGAACATTCAATGCCTTTAGTAGAAAACTGAAAAGTTTCTTACACTTCATGGTTTCCACTGGTACAAGAAGAAAGGAAATGCCCAGATTTTAGAGGACAGATCAGTTTCTTAAAGAGACACAGTCTGCATTACAGATAGAAGTATATTTGAAACTGTAGTCAAGATTCATTAGTTTTCCTAAGACTCACTGGCCTTCTAATGAAGCAGCAAGCATGGCATTAGTTCTTGGTTCATTATCCCAGAAAGGGAAATAATTCTTTATTTTTCTGAATAGCATGAATAACTGCTACCAAAAAAGCCAAGTTGAAAAGTTCTATTTCTGGCATTTTTACAGATTTAGTGTAGCAAAGTGACATCTAGATAAGGAGTACTTAGTACATTGTTACACAGCACTAGCATCCATTTTTGTTCAACTACAATAGATCTAGGCACCTATGTTACTATACTTACCCCTTGTCTTTTCCTGTGTTGGAAAATGGCCTTTAGCCCACTTGCACTGAAAGGAAATCAGACTATACCTCAATATCTTTATGATAATATGACAGCACAGGGAACCTTCCTTTGCTTCGGAACTTAGAACTGCCAACAATTATAGGCTTGCTTGCACTCCTCGGAACATAAAGTTCTCTGGGATACGTTTCACAAATCTGAAAGAAAAAAAAAAGGTAGAGACTTCATACAGTTAAGACATAGCACACAAGCATTTACTGAAATCACAGCAAGAGCTGAACTTGCATGAAAACTTCATTTTTGCCAGAAACAGCAGGAATAGAATCATGATCTAGAATGGCTTTGATATCAGGGCATTAGAAGTTGGCTCTGAGATAAATTTAACAGAATGCAGCTTCAAGTACAAGGAGGTAATTAAATTCAACCATCTCTCTTAGACTAGCCTAGAACAAAGGAGAAGTAGTAGAGTAGCAGAGTTTGGAAAAGTTATTTCTCTGCTACACTTCCAAGAATCCCCTAGTCAGCAGCAGTAGCTACTGGATATGCTCACTACAGGATGCTGAGAATTTTACTCCAAAGTAGTAACTTTCCCATGCTCTGCGGGAATAACAAGCATCTATTTGCTATGACGGCTATGGGATTTTGGGAGTTTAGTTCAAAAAAGTAACTCTTTTCAGTTCTGTGAGAACAGCAAACAGCTATAACCAAGCTAAACAATCAGCAACAAGTCAAATTAAAGGTCAATCTTAAAGTGCCTAGATAATCCTAATGATTCACTGGGATTCATATGGACTTCCACAATGGTTTTCAATGTGTTTCCAGGGCATTTTTCAACTGAAAGGTTTATGCCTGTTTTAAGAAGTTAAGAAAAATGCATACAAGCATGCAATTGTAATGATAATGTCACCAATAACACAGATTTTTAAATGACATTTTTCCATTAATAAAATTAACATGGCAGGAGCTGGTAAAAGTTCATGAAAAGCTATAAAATGTTTCTTAATTAAGGAATCTTTTCCATTATAGTTCTGGAATTTATAGGCATCAAAATGAAACCAATGACAATTTGTGAAGGGTCTTCACTTCAAAGTGTTCCAAATTATTCTAAGAGACGAACTGATCCATCAAGAATTTTGGATGAACTAATAGAAAAAAATAATCTGCACACAGAATACACAGTGGAAGTCAGGACACAATTTCATCACAGTGCTTTTGTTAAAATACTGTGATCAGAGCAATGACAATTAAACTTAGATGGAAGTCAACTCCTGGCATTAATTCCACCTAACTCTACTCCAGAGACCCCTTGAGACAGAATTATTACATGGACAAGAAAAAGGCTGGACTTTGTATATGCCATTATTCCAATGCCAAAAACTGCTGCTCCTCTCCTGGTGTTATTGATTCAAAGAAATTTGAGGCCTTCTTACAGACTCATCTAAAGGCTATTCGTCTTAGCTTCAAAGCCAACAAGGTACACACAGCACTGCAAAATGAGACAGAACTAGAAACATAACACAGAACAAGCAGTCTAAATCCTGTCTTATTACCACTTATTACCTTATAATCACGATTCGCATCTGATAATTGCCAGTCCGAGTTTGGTACACCCATCCGATTGTACTCATCTGTGAGGTCAATGAGCTGCCAGCCTTGTACTCTTTCTGTCTCCTTTTGTTTTGGATTGTATGAGAAGGCATACAGCTCATCGTATCTTGCTAAAACAAAGCACAAAGACAAGGGGAGAAAGGAATTTGACCCCTGCCATCTAATTTTTGAAAGAAGAAGTACAGCACACCCAAATTTATCCAATTGTAATGAAGAAGGCAGTCAGCCTACCTGGTCTTGAGAGCTGAAGCAAGGAGTTATAGATATCATGACAATCCCTTTCTCTAGGAACAATGAAGTGAACTACCCTGAAGTTCTTGCACTGGATCAGCAGGGGGCAGCCTGAAGTGGTCAAGGGAAGCTTCTCCACTGCAGCAATATGATGGTGCAATATCTGAAGCACGGAAGAATCCATAAAAGGTGACTGAATCAAAACAGTAATGTTCAATGGAGTGACACTCAGTGGCACTTGCATAATCCTTGATGTTCATACAATAGCCACAAAGTCTATATTTACATTCTAGTGGCTCAAGAAATTTTGAAGCTGTAAATTCTCTTTAAAGAACAATGTGAACCCAGTGGAATGCTGACTTTTATGACATATACACATAACCTAACATATTGTAGTTGAAATTCTCCTCAAATTCAAATGCAATTAATCAAGCAGGATGGGCATGGGCAACCGTTTAAGAATCCAAGGCAAAGCTTATTTGGGTGCATGGAGCATCTTATGTGGATTCCACCCTAGATTTAAGTCAACTCTGACACTGAAGGAGATATCAAGAGGACAGTAGGGCAGACATGGTTCATGCTCAACAATATTCCTGTTACAATATAAAGAAAAGAAAAATTAGGAGGGAAGTACTTACAAAGACCAGCTGTACATTATCATAGTTTTATCAGTGGAGTCCCTGAATTCTCTCTTTTTAAAGAATGTATTTAAGATACCAAATGTGAAAGGCCAATTATTCAATAAAATTATGGACTTTTATTAGTTTGACTATTACACTTCAGTTGGCCCTACACTTTGGCAGGTTTTCCTTTCATGAATTTGAATATTCATGAGTTTGTAGCTCCTCGCCCTGCCATCCTCTCTGTCCCTCACTGTCCCAACAGCTCCACCTTTGCACCCACATACCTCATGCAGCCTTTCATAGCTACCCCACTCATTGTGATTTTGCAAGCAGCCGCCACTGCCAGTCAAATCCTCAACCCCTTCTACTCCTGGTCATCCCCCACTCCCATGCAGAATCCAGTTGGAGTGTCTGCTGCTTGCAAATCAGTTTGAGGGAAGTGCCTGTTACATACTGGATGAGGCATATGACTGCAAAGTTGTGAAAAAAAGGTATGAAGTGGGGCTGTTGAAATGATGGGACACACTGAAGGCAAGGAGAAGGAGGGGGTGGAGGATCTGGCCAGCAGTGGTGGCTGCTTGCAAAATCACATTGATTGGGGTGGCTGTTAAATCCTGGATGAGAGGTGTGGTGCAAAGGTGTCAAAAGAAGATACAAGGTGGGTCTTTTGGAACAATGGAAGATGGAGGGAGATCCAGGAGAAGTGAGTCAAGGATCTGGCCCATGGTGGCTGCTGGTACTTGTAAAATGGGCTTCAGTAGTTCCAGGAAGGCAACTGGGCTTTTGAAAATCTTATTCATGGGCTGGTGTGTATGTCACTCTTTACAAGCTTCTCAGTGCTTAACTTCACAAAGTCATAGGAAAAACATCTGTGCCTTTGTTGGCTGAAGCTAGAGCCTAGAAGTCTTGAAAGAGCACACTGCTGTCATGCTCAAGAAGAGCAAATTCATGGAAGAAATGAATGCTTAATGCTTCTACTAACAATGACCCTTGACATCTTCCATACCTAAAGCAGCAAACAGCTACAACCCACTTATCATAGTCCACATAATTATCATGGGGAGTTGCCTACTTTGGCCCCTTTGACACATACAAGATGCACAGTGTAATAAAATGTAATGAAAGCAGCATATTTGAAAAAATGTACTTAAAATCCTCACCCATATCTCCTTCTGGTTAGAGTCAATAAATAACAGATGAGTTGCTGTGAGGTAAAGAGTTCCTGTCTGTGACTTGATGCTTGTGCTGAATCGGTCTAATAATTTCACCTGTTCAACCTGTGCTTGGGAGAGAAAAAGCAATACATCCCATGAGTGAAAGCAATGAAATATAAACCTGACATCACCTTAGCTTGAGCACTCAATACATGCAAAATTGCTATCTTCAAATTACTTACAGGCAATGGTGAAGACAAAGATAACATTACAGTGCATATTTTCAGCACAGATTGTTTTCTAGAATTCTAGAAATGAGCCTGGAAAGTACCATCTCTACAGATCTGCAGAATATCTTTCAGATTAGAAGAGTGCAATTTTAGTAAAAGCAACTTGTCCTCTTCACCCCAAAGGTACAGTGATCAAAAGAAAAAGAGATGGCGCTTCATTATTTTTGTGTGCTGCATTAACACATGGGAAAATTAGCTCACCCGCCTTCATCATGATTTCTGTCACCCTCCTATATGTGGAGGGTGGCAAGTCTCCAGTGGAGTCTCTCCCACCAGCAGGATCCCTTCATATTCTGACTGAAGTGGAGAGTATGCTTGGATGATAATGACTCTCCACTTCAGATTCCCCACATTGAAGTGCAATGAACCAAAGATGGAGGAGGTATTAATATAACACATTAAAATAATGAGTGAACATGGCTAATGTGCGTAAGTTCATCCTTTGCCTATCAAAAAAAAAAGTGGCGCTACCAGCAATGTGATTGATGCCTTAAGCAGGCATCTACTTCAACAAGTCACACAAGAATAGCTCCATTACAACTTTTGTAATTTTTCAAGCTAAAACCAGAACTAAATGTTACCAGAAATTAGCAGATTCTGTTGGAAGTTCTTGGCAAATGTCACCTGCTCTTCTGTGCGTGCTAACACATAGCAAAACATATGATATGATATTACCGATCCCAGTTTCACTTCACTACCTAACCATTACAGAGACAGGAAACTCCGTGCACAACGCTGTCATGCATATGCTACTGTAGAAGAAAATAAAGGAGTGGCAGCTTGTGGAGGCATGAGCCATGTCTATCCTGATCACAGGACTGAGGGAAATCTATCCTTCTCATGAACTAAAAACACTGTTCAAAATACAGTAGCTGTAAGAGGATCTGGTTATATACAGAAGTTCATCCATTTTCCAAGTTGACTATGGATTACTTTATCTGAACCTTAACAGCTGCACTGAGAACCACCAATGAACCTAAAAATGAGAGATCTGGCAAAGAAATACTCTTCATAGTTTCTTGGCAAGGCTGCTGCATTAGTCTACTGCTAAACTTCTAACAATGGTTCTGGCACAAGTTTCAAGAGCACTTATCTCCTTAGTGCTTTGAGTAGCAGAATCAGAATTTGGGGGGAATGCAGCGATGGAACATCTATATCAGCAGTGCAGATATTTGCAATTCCCGGATACTCTCAGCATCAATGCTTTATCTGTCTAGGTTACAGTAAATGTTCAATGATTACAGATCAATTCATTTGCTCTGAATACTGCCAGTGAAAACTGATGAGCATCTCTCCTGCATCTAATTTTCAGAAAAAATGATACTGCTAATTTGCAAGAATAAAAAATGAGGCTTTTAATCAGCAATTTCAATCAAGTGCAGAGTTAAAGCAGCGGCCATACAAATCTCATACAAACATATATTATGAAATAATCATAACTTTCTATGCAGGTGAGTGGCCACATGTTAAAATAGCAGTGATACCCCATTCACGAGCAAGTACAAAAACCCAATTACCCAGTCAACCTGCAATTATCTAGCCTCCCTGCACTTTTTGGTATGTCCAAACTATACACTAGAGAGTGGTGACAGCTACCCACTAGATATTGTTGGACTGAGACTCACATAGTCCTTCACCACTGCTTATAATGGCAATAACTGATGAGAGTAGCAATTTATCAACATCCAGAAGGCTACAGTTACATGCCACTGCAGTGCCCAAGTAAATGAGTAAACACAAGTGCTCTCCGAAATGGGCTAGCTTTACTGGTAACTATCTATAAAAGGCAGGACAGGAGACAAAAATTAAGAAGACAAGTCTTCTGTATTATCTTTTAAAATATGGCATGAATCCTTTTCTCTAAAACTTTATTTATGGATCAACTGTAAGAGTGCAGCCTTGAGGGCAGTAATCTGTAGAGGAACA
The DNA here is from genome assembly GCA_948474755.1 of Ctenosaura bakeri. Classification (NCBI taxonomy): domain Eukaryota; kingdom Metazoa; phylum Chordata; class Lepidosauria; order Squamata; family Iguanidae; genus Ctenosaura; species Ctenosaura bakeri. Next base: position 447,526 of record CAOLHI010000147.1, read on the forward strand.
GTGGCTGAGAAGGCAGCTCAGCCCTTTGACCTGTCGGATTATCCACATTTGTCAACAGAGGAATAGAGAACACATACAAATATAGGCTGAAGGAGGGGCAACTAAAGATCAATTTGGTATAGATGTCACTGTTGATGAGGCAAGTAAGAATAAAGGAAGACCTGCACTTCTTTTGTTTTCTCTTGCCAACTTCTCTACAATAAAATTCATCATCAGTCATGTTACATATTATATTGCCCACAACACATAGTCTGCTGTTTCAACAGCTGCTCACATTTTCAAGTAGATTACTATTTAAAGCTGTATTCAAAAGAGTACAAATCTTTCTTCATGTATACATTTTTCCTTTCAGTTTATGACCATGCAATTATTTTTATCACCACTGCCAGTTCCAAGATACAAGAGGCTTTTTTCCTTCAACTGTTCCACTCACCCCACTAGCATCAGAATAGTAACTCTTTTAAACCATAGGGAGCAACTTGTGGCCTCTCCAGCTCTTGCTGGACTACAACTCCCATCATGGTCATCCTTGACTATGTTGGCTAAGGCTGATGGGAATATAAGTACAGCAATCTCTCCAGGACCATGTTCCAACTCAGCCTGTTTTAAACTTTTGCCATCTGAAAAAGAACAACTGCCACCTTCCTCCTTACATCACACATAATTTTGATCAAAGAAGTTAAAAGATATTACAGAATATTTCTCAGCATGATAAAGCAATGGCTGTTGATTAAGGTTTGTTGTGCAAACAGACTGTATGATCAGAAATCCTAGTCAAGTTCAGTGATATAAAATAAATTAATAAGAGAAGACTCTTGTTCTCACCTCTAAATATTTCAACCATAATCTTATTTTGAGTTTTGTTGTTATTCCAAACATTTAAACTCACTTCTAATAAAGAAACAGTTAGTACTACAGGTTTTGGTCTAAAGAACAGATGAAGTAGAAATCAGAAGCTATCTATTTGCCTGAAGGATTCATTTACAAATTTCTTCAATCAAATTAAGAGCATGGAATGTAGCATGACCCTGAAGAAATGTATTTCTTTTAAAACCTAAAATATGAATTTACCCTGAGAAAGAGATGCCTTCTACCTAGTAGGCATCTTTAGAAGCTTTCTAATAAAAAGACCAAGCAGAGGAAATGAAAAAGGATCCCGGAAGGTGTTTTGCCTCTCCAAATCTTACGATCTCATGGAAGGAAGAAACTCAGAGCCTTTTTTGGCTAACAGCCCCATCAGAAAATATCATCATGTAGGCTACAAGAAAAACATGGGAAACACCCAACTAAGAGGGACAAGTGCAGCTATTTAACTACTTCAGATTACAGTAGTGAATATAAGTAACAGATTTCCATACGATCTGATACAGGTCACAAAACTAATTTGTGAAGTAAGGATAACATGTGTGGCTTCAACCAATTGCAAATTTGTTTACCCTTCCAACCAAGAAAGCAACATTACATAATTCAGATTACAAATAGGGAAAACAAGTCCCACCCAGATTAATGGGACCTCCTTGGTCTTGTGCCTATATATGAATTTCACAGACTTAATAGTGTTGGTATGGGAAGTGTGAAGTACAGAGCTCAGTGGGAAATGCTTGCAAGTTAAATATGTATATGTTCAACCCTTTTCTTTACAAAAAATATATCATCAGGAAACCCTGAATCGCTATTTGATTTCTCTCTCACAAACAACAGCAACAGCCTGGGAGCACAGCTACAATCCTGTATGTATGTATACAAGTGCATGCATACTTAGAGAGACTGAATTTGTCATCTTTCCTTCCAAGTTTTCTTCCTCCCTTGTCACTTTCCAACGCTATCATTTATCTTTTTGAACAAGCATGTTGCCTTGGTTTTGTCTTTTGCATCCTCTTCTTCCATGGTTGCTCATTTCAGTCTGTTAGCCAGTTATGTCACATCTTCCTTTATAACACTGCAGAATAAAAACCTTTTTTTCATTCTCTCCCTGCCCCAACCTAATATGTAGCCCATGGTCTTTTACCTATTGTTGAAATTTCCTCTTCTCTGATCTTCTGCTGTCTCACCTTGGACCCCTCACATCTAACCAGCACTCCACTCTCAAAGTCATCTAGCTCTTTGATCACTGTTTCCCCAAAGATTCTCCTCCCAGATTCTGCACAAATCCCTTCCCATCCTTTGTTTCAAAACCCTCCATAGCATCTTTCCATCCCTATACTCTTATATCACAATATATCCAGACAGTAACTTTCACTCTTTCAGATCCATCACTCATTACTGCCTGAAGATCACCTGCCTCCTTAAAAAAAACTCAGCCTTTTCTCCATATCCTTTGAAAGTATTTTCAAGAATGCCTGATGATAGCTTTCTGACTTTCTTTCACATGACTCCACAAGGACACCTTTCCCATTAAGCCTTTGGCATAACACCTGGTGGCACGTGCGCGCACACACACCTACTTCCTAAACCTGCTAAGACGTTGGGGAAAAGTACTATGTATGCTTAGCTTCGTACTGCTGATGTAAACAAGGAAGTGTACTGTTTTCCTGTGCCATGTTTCAAACTGTAAGCTCCCTAAAACAGGAATTTATCCCCTCATAATCTGTAAAATTTTATGAATCCATAACAGAAAGTAAACCGTACTGTAATTAGTGGAATTTACTTCTGAATAAACGCAGAGAGGATCAGATTAATCTGATTACCGTGGACTAAACAGTTTGTGGACTAAAGCCTATTTTCTCATGCCTCTGATAAAATGGATTCTACTGCTCAGAAGCTCACGCTGCAATGACAAGATCTAAATCTATTACAACAGTGCTTGTTAAGCCATCCATGTGGGGCACTGGGAACTTATTTTCTCCCAGTTAACTCCAGGTACTGGCTTAATCAGCTCAGAGACGTGCACCAATCCACAGACCACCACTCTGAGAAGAACTGTATTACAATACACTATAAAAAAAATGTCCTAAATACCCTAAAGGCACCAGATCCCACCTGGTCGTGGAAGCTAAGCAGAGCCAGCTCTGGTTAGTACTTGGATGGGAGACTGCCAACGGACACCAGATGCTGTAGGCTACATTTCAGAAGAAGGAACTGGCCAAACCACCTCTGAGCATACCTTGCCTAAGAAAACCCTATGAAATACATGGGGTTGCCATAAGTCGACAGATAAGTTGAAGGTGCGCGTTAGGCTAACACAGCTATGTCTCTGAACAGTATAAACTCCTCTGGGCGAGAAGGTGCCTCATTTGATGCAGTTTAAACATGACAACTCGGATCATCCTGTATGAGATTCAGTCACATCTGCTAAGGATCTACCTGAAAAGGAGGCAAAGAAACCACAAGTCTATTTTGCAAGTGCTGTGCCTCTGCGGCGACAGACTGAAGGGTGCAGTTTTATGCGCACTGACCTGGGAATACGCCCCACTGAATGCAGGGCAGTTTACTGCTGAGTGAACATGCCTCCAGTTGTAGGGGAACTCAGGCCATTTCCGCACTAGGCTGTTATAGCGCGATATTCCACTTTCAACCTCCTCTGGAATCCTGGGGTTTGCAGTTTCGGGAGGGGCCGGCCGGCCCCTCCCGAAACTGCAAACCCCAGGATGCCAGAGGATGTTGAACGTGGAATCATCGCGCTATAACAGCCTAGTGCGGAAATGGCCTCAGAGTCCTATCCATTCTTACTGGGGGGAAAGCCCCATTGAGCGCAATAGGGTTTATTTTTTGAGCAGAGATGCACAGAATAGGCTCATATACGTGGATTGGAGCCTACTTCCTCCTGCCTCGGATTCTACGCTCAGAAGCCTAACGCTGCAACGTCAAATCCTCAACCCATGACAACGCTTCGGAAGCCACCAGATACGTGGGGCGCTGGGCGTACACAGGCCGCTTCCGCACTCGAGTGTTATCGCGCTATCATCCCACTTCCAACCTCCTATGGAATCCTGGGGTTTCCTTTCAGGCCCCTCCCGAAACTGCAAACCCCAGGATTCCATAGGAGGTTGAAAGTGGGATGATAGCGCGATAACACTCTAGTGCGGAAACGGCCAGAGTCATACACGCCGAATTTGTCTTCCCACTTGCAGCCACGGATTCGTTATGTTTTACGACTCACATTACTGGGGACCTAATACAGAAATAAGGCGCCGGGAGGAGCGGGGCAGCCGTGGCACAATATCAAAAAAAACAGTCGAACTCCCAACCCGGGCAAAGGGGTGCCGCCCCTGAGGGTTATTTCACGGGACTCCCACCCGCCCTTCCTGGCTGGCTGGCTGGCTGGCTGGCTGCCGCTCGCCGCCGCTTCTCGCCCCGGCAACCAAAGAGGAACCACGGAGCCGGCCGCAGGGCGACCTAAGCGGGGAAGGCGAGGCGGCGGCGGCGGCGGCGGCGGCGGCCCTGCTTCCGACCAAGAAGCTCTCAGACGGGGCAGGCGAGGAGGAGGAGGGGGGGGAGGCCCCGCTCAGTTACCTTCGTGGTGCGGATGTGCTCCATGATGCCGCCGCGCCCAGCCGAGCCGCCACCCCTTCAGGACCCGACAGCGGGAGCCACCCCCTCTCCGCCCAGCCGCGCGCCCGCCGTCTCCTGGAGACGCTTCCTGGCCATCGGAGGGGGGCGGCGAGAAGAGCGGCGAGGAAAGGGCCGCGCCGCTCCCCCGCAGCGCCCCCTGCCGCCCGGAAGACCCGCTCCGTGAAAGCGAGGCCGTCCGGAGACACATACCAGATAGGCCATTTCCACACTAGGCTGTTATAGCGCTATGATTCCACTTTCAACCTCCTACTGGTCCCTCCCTAAACTGCACACCCCAGGGCCGCTTCCGCACTAAGCTCTCATAGCGTGATGATTCCGCTGTCAACATCCTATGGAATCCTGGGGTTTGCAGTTTGGGGAGGGGCCGGCCAGTCCCTTCCCAAACTGCAAACCCCAGGATTCCATAGGATGTAGACAGTAGAATCATTGCGCTATAAGAGCGTACTGCGGAAGTGGCCCAGGATTCCGTAGGAGATTGAAAGTGGAATCATAGCGCTATAACAGCCTAGTGTGGAAATGACCGTTCAGCGGGTAGCCCTGTTTGGCTGTGCGGCAAAATCCAAAATCCACAAAAAAGCGGTTATCTTTGTTGGCCAGTCAAAATGCAGAAAAGTCGTCATGCGACGTTGTGAGGTTTCACTGGCTTCTTCATAAGAGATGTTAAAAATCACACCAGGAAACAAAAGTGAGGATGTTAGAATCACAGGGCTATCTTTTTAGCCTTATACAGCTGCACCGTTAAACCACTATTATATAGCATTTATTTCTATACCGTTTATCAACTGAGTGTTATCTAAGCGGTTTACAATGTGTTTTAGCTAATTGCCCCCAACAAGCTGGGTACTCATTTTACCGACCTGCGGAAGGATGGAAGGCTTAGTTTAACTGCCACATTCTGGGGCTTGTAGTTTTAGTGAAGCCCAAGATCTCTCTGGCTAAGTTCTAAATGTCCCTTCCTAAACTCCCTAGCTCAGGATTTCCTATGATGTTGCCATGGAAGTTAAAGTGGAATAATAGTGTTATAGCGGTGTAGTGTGATAAGGTCCTTTGTCTCAGATGTTATTTCTGCTGTCAGTTGAGATGATTGATATCCCTGTAGGCCAATGGTGGATATGAGACTGATTTAAGTCTGTCCTCCCCATTGCAGGATTTTCTTTTACCTTACTCAAAGCTAGGAAAAATACTACTACCAGCTACTGCTGTTGTTGAATCAGTTGCTGCACTTGTCTGGTACGTCTGCAGTAATGGGCTGAAGCATGCTCAAATATATGTAATTTTCAAGAGAATGCTCTCACACTAAGATTCCTCCCTTTGCCTTGAAAACAGGGTTGCCAGATCTCTAGTCTCTAGTTTTTGCAGGTCATCTTCAGATGGATGAAGAGGAAGCAAATTCCCCAGTTTTTGTGGGTTCAGCTCTGGACAATAACAAAGGGGTGTGTACATATCTCAGCTCAGTTTATAGAGTAGTAGTTTGAACAGATTAACCAATTTCTTGCTGAAACTTACAAAGACTTCCCTAATGGTCCATCTATTTACTTTAACCTTCCTCTTTCACTCCATGGCCATTTCTGCACTAGACTGTTATGCTTCCAACCCCAGAATTCCATAGGATATTGAAAGTTGAATAATAGCATTATAACAGTCCAGTGCAGAAATGGCCCAAGTAGCTGTGGCATCAGGGTTCCCCTGTCACTCTGCTCAAGATCCAGTTTAGGATCATCTCAACCCTGAGGCCTCCACGCAAAACCTCAGGACACAAAAGGATCTTGACTGTCAACCCTACTTAAGAACTGGAGAAGAGTGTTCACACCCTGAGATCTTGACAACCCTAGCTTTTAATTGGTTGGATATGTCCCCGAAATGGGATTCAAGGCAGTAAGAGCATGTCAAATATAAAAACACAGGTAAATAAAACTACATTTAAAACATATCACTAAGGACCATAAATAAAACACAGCAACCACCCTCTAGAAAGCACTTGTCTCAGAAACCAGTTTCTGAAAATCTACCTGAATAATAAAAAAAAAGTCTTTTAACTTTTTACAGACTGGCCCTGCACTTAACACATTGTTCATCTAAGATAAATGTCATAATAAATTAGTCCATGTTTAAGGGGGCCCAAAGGCTGGAATACTTGTGACATCATCTACCTGGCCAATCACTTAGAACATTTCAGGCAACAAAGGAGCTTGCCTGAGATACACTGTTTTGCCACTAGCTGAAAACAAGTTAACATTTCTCTGTTTCAGTTTTCATGATGAAATTGCTTGTAGAAAAGATTAATTCTAACAGCCATGTCAAGGAAGAATGACTTTACTGATCTGGGACTTCTCTGGAGGGGGGGCTCCAAGACCAACAAGACCAACAATCCAGTGAGGTAAAAAAATTCACTCCACAGGCCTTTGTATAATGTGTTGTTTTTTCTTTGTTGTTGCTGTTTTTAATTTATGTTATTTATTTATTTTTATTTATTTATTTGTATCCTGCCTCTCCATATGGATCGAGGCAGCGAACAGCTTAGAAATAGCATGTATTTTGATACATTTTTCTATACATGCTCCCAACAAGCTGGGTACTCATTTTGTTTTAAATAGTTTTGGATTTATGATGGTGTAATTGCTTTTTAACTTTAGTATGTTATAAATTTTTAACTACAGTTGGCCCTCCACATTGACTAGGATTAGGGGAGCAAGCCTCTCACAAAAGTGGAAAAAATCACAAATATCAAAATGTGTGTGTGTTGTGCGTGTGTGTTTGTGGGAAGGTGGCCAAGGTATGGTGGGGAGAGCAGGCACACTGGGTCCATACCAGGTCATGGAAAGGGGAGGGAAAATGAGTGGGTTGGCCTGGTGGCCCTATACTTCCTTTCTCTTGTCAAGCTCCTTCCTTGGGTGAGCGCGGGGCATCACAAGAGGGTTTGTGGTGCTAAGAAATTGGGCTGCAAGCCATCCTTAGCTGACCAAACAGTGGCTGGTGGCAGAGGAGGAGGGGGACTAGAGGTGAGTTTTTAAAGATCTGATCGCTCCAGAACTACTGAAGTTAGGAAATCGGGAAGGCACGCTTGCTTGTTGCCAATGCCCATAATCAAGGGGGCAGGGGAGACTTAGAGGAGCAAGAACAGAAAAATCTGTGCCTCTTCTTCCCAAAAAATAACCCCATGGCCAGGGCAAACCAGACACACAGACTTGCTTGCGTTTTCTTCTTGTACTACAGATCTATTACTAAAACTCTCCCTAGAAGCCAAGACGATTAAACTGAGATGGTAGCAATTTGAATGTATTGTGAGAAGACATGACGCACTAGAAAAGACAATAATGCTTAGCAAGGTAGGAAGGAAGGCCTAAACACTCTAAAGCATCAGCCCCCATCTGATCTTGGAAGGTCTCCTAAATGTTGGACTGCAATTTCTGTTCCCTCTGGCCAGTACAGCCAATGATGAGAGATGTTGCCGCCTTAACAATTTCTGGAGAGGGGGCACTTCCTTTATCACTGTAATAACATCTAGGCCATTTCGGCACTACACTCTTATAGTGCGATTATTCCACTTTCAACATCCTATGGTATCCTGGGGTTTGCAATTTCGGGAGGGGCCAGCTGGCCAGATTCCATAGGAAGTTGCAAGTGGAATAATCGCGCTATAAGAGTTTAGTGCCAAAATGGCCTTCCTGTGACCAGGTGCATATAATGAGGTGACAGTGGTTGCTTCTGCTCTGTATCTTGCTCTGCGATTCACACTGGAGCTGAGTTCTGTAGGAATTTTTTTTTTTAATGATCATTTGTCACATCAGTTTATTTACAGAGAGCATAACTTCCTGTATTTGGAACTATTTTGGAAGAGGAAGACAGATACAAACTGGCACACAGCAACACTTTGGCCATTTCCACCCTATACTGAACATCCTATGGAATCCTGGGGTTTGCAGTTGAGGGAGGGCATTTAGAATTCTTAGCCTCAGAGAGCTCTTTGGCCTCAGTAAACTACAAACCCCAGAATTCCACAGGATGTTGAAAGTGGAATAATAGCACTATAACAGTGTAGGGCAGAAATGGCCTTTGCTTCTTATTTGCCATCAAGTTGATTTTTTGAGTTATGATGACCCTATGCTTGAGAGACCTCCAGCAGCTCTGGTCATCAACTAACCTGCTCAGGTATTGCAAATTCAGGGCAGCCCTGACTTCACTGCAGCCATTTCTGGACCTCAAAAGGCCCCTCTCTAAACTGCAGATTTCAGGATTCCATAGGATGTTGAAAGTGGAATAATAGCACTGTTATAGTGCCATTATTCCACTTTCACCATCCTGTGGAATTCTGGGGTTTGCAGTTTACTGAGGCCCAAGAGCTCTCTGGCTGGGAATTCTAAATGCCCTGACCTAGGCCATCTCTACTCTACACTGTTATAGTGCTATCATTCCACTTTCAACATCCTGTGGAATCCTGGGGTTTGCAGTTTAGGGAGGGGCATTCAGAATTCTCAGCCAGAGAGCTCTTTGACCTCAGTAAACTACAAACCCCAGAATTCCACAGGAGGTTGAAAGTGGAATAATAGCACTATAAGAGTGTAGTGTAGAAATGGCCTGAATCAATCCGCCTTTAGTGCTGCGTCCCTCTTTTCCGTCCACGTTCCACATTCCCGCAGCATTATCTTCTTTTCTTATGAGTCATTAGGTTACAGCAACGCTAACCCCCACTTCTTGTGGATTACTATTAGTAGCGCCCACTTCCGCCTCGGATTAGTCTGCGGAAGTAAGGAGAAGATGGCGCCGGAAGAGAGAAAAAACTAATGTGTTCCGATATGAACCCGGAAGTCTCCCATCCTGGTCTCTTTTCTATAATTTCCTTATCTTCAGTCTACTTGAGCCACACAGTTGAAGAGGAACGGGCGGTCGCTTTCCCATAATGCAACGCGACACCACGCGTGCGCATGAAGAGCAAAAGCGCACCCGCGGTCCTTTCATGTCGCCAAAGCGGCGCCTCTGAGGACCCGAGAGTCGTCCCGCCGCTTGAACTTCCTGCCTGGCAGAGCCGCAAATGGTGTTTTCCTCTCAGCGAAGAGGCTGAAGCCCTCGCCCTGAGGGAAGCCGGCCTTAGGCCCCGTACCTTTTTGACAACTTCGGCCTATCGAACTCAAACTCCGCTCTTCTGAGAGGGATTCCGCCCCCCTCCGCACCCAGCCGTCGCCATGTCGGCGAGCTTCTCTTTCGGAGCCGCCACTTTGCCTTCGGCCGCGCCCGCAGCGGCTGGGGCGGGCGGCGGCGGCGGCGGAGGGGGTTTCTCATTCGGGTCCACGCCGAGGTGAGTGGAGGGGGGGAAGGCGGCACGGTCTGGGAGTAGGCGGAAAGTGGGCAAAAAAAGGCCATTTCCGCACTAGCCTGTTATAGCGCGATGATTCCACTTTCAACCTCCTCTGGAATCCTGGGGTGTGCAGTTTCGGAGGGGCCGGCCGGCCCCTCCCGAAACTGCACACCCCAGGATTCCAGAGGAGGTTGAAAGTGGAATCATCGCGCTATAACAGGCTAGTGCGGAAAAGAGTTGTCGGTGGAGGGGGCGGGTTTGCACGCCGTTCCTGAAAGTAATAAAGACGGCAAGTTTGCAGAGCTGCGCGTCTCTTTTAAATAATGGATAACATGCCCTGTTAGAAGCTGAAATTTGAAAGCCTAGATGAGAAGTACCGTACAGCCCATTTTCTTCGAGATGAAACGTCTGCCCCACTAGAAGACAAATCTTAAGGCTGCTGTATGCATGTTGGGGTGTCATCCACTTCGAACTTAACCCATTTCCGCACTACACCGTTATAGTGCTATTATTCCGCTTTCAACATCCTGTGGAATTCTGGGGTTTGTAGTTTACTGAGGCCCAAGAGCTCTCTGGCTGAGAATTCTAAATGCCCCTCCCTAAACTGCAAATCCCAGGATTCCATAGGATGTTGAAAGTGGTATAATAGCACCGGGACAGTGTAGTGCAGAAATGGCCTTAGTAGAGATTAACTTCAAAGTAGAGCCCATTTCTGCACTACAGTGTTAAAATGCTGCTATTTCATTCTCAACCTCCTATGGAATTCTGGGGTTTGTAGTTTAGGAAAGGGCACTTTGAATTCTCAGCCAAAGAGCTCTTTGGTCTCAGTAAACGGCAAACCCCAGAATTCCACAGGGTGTTGAAAGTGGAATAGCAGCAGATTAACACTGTAGTGCGGAAATGGCCAGAAGTTTATGATCTGGACAGTAACTGTATGCCTCTCTAGTCAGTCTTCCAAGAGAAACCTTAGGAGTACCCAGGCTGCTGTTTGTTCTGCTTCATCAGCAAGAAGTGAGGCTGATTCTTAATTATTGGTGCGTTTTGGGAGAGTGGGACGCGGATCTTCAGGAAGTTCTCGCCATTAGTAAACATTAAAAGCCTTCAAAGCAACAGGATTTTTACAGTTTCCATTGCATCTGTTGTTGTCTCTGTAGTAGCTCTAATCTTCCTTTGTTTTCATTTCCTCGCTCTCACCTGTTTGTTCTAACATATTTGTAGGGTGGGTATCTTATAAATACATGTGGCCTTTGTAAGCGTTTGGTCTCCAGAAGTACATTACCTTCTTCCAGAATATCTACCCTTTCCACATCTGACACACTTGATTGTATTGGACTCCTTAATTTCTGTCAGCTCCAACAAGCATCACCTATGATGAGGGATGATGGAGGTTGTTGCAAATATCTGAAAGGCACCAAGTTGGAGGGGGCAGCTCAGTTCACCATCACCCCTATTGCTGGCCTACATTTTATGCTGTGCCCAGTCCATGCATTGTTTGACTGTACTCCTCAGTATACCTTACACAGATAGTACTGTTTGTGTCACTAAGGGTGTAATAAATACAAATAATAATTTTAGAGCTCTAGAGTAGCTGTCAGGTTGTGCTCGTACTCATGCTGTCCATTTGGTGGCTAATAAATAGCTTATTTTCACTACCTTTATTTTTCATAGAAATGTAGAGTTGGAAGGGACCCCAGGGGCCATCCAGTCCAACCCCCTGCCATGCAGGAACACCCTCAAAGCACTCCCAACAGATGGCCATCCAGCCTCTGCTTAAAAACCTCCAAGGAAGGAGACTCCGCTACACTCCGAGGCAGCAGATTCCACTGCCGGACAGCCCTGACTGTCAGGAAGTTCTTCCTGAGGTTCAGGTGGAATCTCCTTTCCTGCAGCTTGAATCCATTGCTCCTTGTCCTGGTCTCTGGAGCAGCAGAAAACAAGCCCTCTCCCTCCTCTACGTGGCATCCCTTCAAATATTTAAATATTTTTTGTTTTATTCTCTTAAGTAACTTAAACATACAAATAACTTTAATACTAATGTTCTAGCACTGAAACCTCACTTGTCCAAAGTAGTTCTGAGTTTTCTGTAATTACTAGCTGGTAATTTAAAAAAGGCACATTAGCAGCTATTTTGGGAATATTTTATGTTAATTCTAGAGTAACAGTAGTGCCAAATGTGACTACAAGAGCTGTTTAGAATCTGAATAGGTGATGTATAAGACAAAAGTACAATAAAAATGGGAAGTTGCTTTTTATTTATATTCTCCAGAATGTGTATTCCTCAGTTCTAGTCCTTATGCAAAATTCACAATGGCTATGAAAATTAAAACCAATCTCGAAGTCCAATAATTAAAAAGTGATATAATAAATAGAAATAGCAGCAGTCAATAAAACAAAGCCATCAAACAAATGCTAATTTATCCAGTAATTCAACATCATCCTAAAATTATTGTCCTCTGGTGAAACATCAAAAGGCAGATAGAATTGTAGAATTTTAGAGCTGAAAGTGACTACAAGGGCCATCTAGTCCAACATGCTGCCATGCAGGAATACAGAATTATGTTATTTCTAAAAGATGCCCATGCAACCTCTGCTTGAAGACTTCAAAAGATAATGAACCCTCTGAGGCAGCCTGTTCCACTGTTGAACAGCTCCTGCAGTTAAAGAAGTCTCCCTGGTATGTTTAGGTAAAATCTTTTTTCTTGTAATCTGAATATATTGGTCCATGTTGTAGTCTCTGGAGCAGCAGAAAAAAAGCTGGCTCCATTTTCTGCATGACATCTGCTCAGATATTTAAAGACAGCTATCAGGTCACCTCTCAGTCTTTTCTTCTCCATGTGAAATATATTCATCTCCCTAAGTGATTCCTCATAAGTTCTGGTTTCCAGACCTTTGGTCAACTTGGTCATTCTTCTCTGGACACGTTCCAGCTTGTCGATATGTTCTTGAACTGAACTGGACATGGTATTCCAGATGAGGCCTAACCAAAGCAGAATAAATGGAGACCACTATACTTGATCTGAACACTATATTTCTGTTGTTGGAATCAGTTGTCCAGTTGAGCCTCCTTCCGTTTCAAGGAGGTTTCAAGGATATATGGTGCTTTTCTTACGTTTCAGTCTTAAAAGAGCTCAGTTTCAGCATCAGTCTTCTCTTGAAAACTGATGTTAGGAACTAAATTTAGCTATATCATTGAGAGATGCATTTCCTGTTCTTCAGGAGTGGGGAAAAAATGGAAGTACGTCAATTTGCCATTCAGCTTCTGATTCATTGAAGCTACTTCAGGCCATAGTGTATACATAATACCTTAAATACTAAAATGAACAAAAACCCTCAAGTCAACCTAGTTGACTGAAAGTGAAGTACTGTATTTGCTGGCATATAAGACTCACTTTCCCCCCCAAAAAATACTGTTTGAAAATGGGGTGCATCTTATACACGAGTATGTCTTATATGCCAGCAAATACGGTAAATATGTTGGCCATATTTAAATGTGAAAATGTGCGAGAGAGTTTTTTGTTTGTTTTTGTACCACTTCATACTATATAACTTTACTGTAGAAATGAGAGCACTGAACTTGTGAGCTATTATTGTGTTGTTATTATTTCTGTCCTGCTTTTTGCCCAACGTTGGGCTTCAAAGCCGAATGTTTTAACCCATTTGTCTTTTAATTTAGTTCAACTGGAGGACTTAACTTTGGGACATTGGGCTCAACAGCTACTACAACAACAACAGCTTCTGTGGGCTTTGGGACTGGACTTTTTGGTTCAAAACCTGCTACTGGTTTTACGTTAGGAGGAGCAAATACAGGTGAATATGCGTTCTGCATTTTTTACCTTGTCAAAGTGAATGTTGAACTGACGCTAATAAAGAAAATAGCAAAGCATGAAATTGACCAAAGCATGTATAGACCATTGACAACTTCACAGAATTCTATTTGTGCATACAGAGTTCCAAAAACCTGGCAATTACTCTTAATAAAATAATTAATACAACTGTTTTACTGAAAGTAAAAGCAGCAATATTGGCTTATAATAAGGTCTAAAATTGTAGTTAAGGTAATACCTGTGTTAGACCAATTCAAGATAACAAAACTGTATGCTTTCAAGATCCCTAGGTTGCTTAAAACAGTACAAAAGGCAGGAGCTGCAGGTTGGCAATACTGGAGTCTGCGTAGCCAGAGTCTAAAGCTGAAGTATGGGAAAAAGTCACAGTCAGTCAAATTAGAAAGTATAAGGTGTCAGGATAAAAATCTGTCTTTCAGAATTGGAGTAGTACCACATAGGTCACCTATATAGTGTTAGTTTTATGTTGCATTATAGACTGTCTGTAGGATTGTTGGAACAAAAAAAAAGAATAGCATCTGAACACTCATTTAGAATATATAAATACTCCGGTTTCCCTGAGCTCTATCCACCCTCAGGTAAACTGTATGGGCTCCTTGATTAGAAGTAGTGAGATGAGTTTTATATTAACAAAACTGGATATCATTTTAGATATGCTATGTTTGAAAAAAAATGATAATCAGGTTGTTGTGATTTTACTTAGTAGTAGAAAAGGATAACAACTAGAAGAAAAGTTCTAGCCAGAAAAAAGTATATTTAGTATTGCCGAACTCAGATGGGGAAAAAAATTGCCAGGCCCATCCTAGAGTTCTGCCTTTATCAGTGCAATCAAGGTACAAATTTTTGAGATTGGGAAAAATGAAGATGATTACTTGACCTAACGATGGAGGCAGCTCTGAGTAACAGTTGGATTTTATATTTTAAAAAATGGGGACCAATCATTTTTTACCTGATATAGATGACCTCATAATTGAATTCTTTAGTGTGCATGTTTCCTCCAATATCTTGAAACATCTTGTTACTGTTCATGGTAATAATTTTACATTGAGTGCAGGATGCTTACCTTTTTTATTTGAAGTAAAGTGTTACAATAGATACTGTATAAGTTGTATTCAGCAGTGGTCTGACTGTCGCATGGTATCTAAAATGGCATGAGTAGAAGAAGTGTGTTGTATTTCAAAGTATAAACTGGCAGTTATCTAGGTTTGACTGATGCTGAATTATGCATGGGTGTTTGCTCCCTCGCTTTGGAAATCTATAGGCAAAACTAGGGAAAGATCCATTGTAGGTTACAAATGCAGCATTGCCTGCACTACAGTAATACTTATTTATAAATAATGACTTATTTGCAACAGCTGTTCCATGTTGGAAGATTTAGTCCTCACTAGAAAACTCATATTCTTTTTGAAAGCACACCCTGGGTTATTTAACATTACTAGATCACTGTTGTAGGGCTTTAATTTGGTACTTGGAAGCACTGAAAACTGTGGAAGGCAGTCAACAATGAAATCCAACTCCATTTTGTTTTGTACTGTTATACAGGAACAGCAACAACCATTGCTACAGGATTAACGTTAGGTAAGCAATATGTATTCAGTACTAGTTTTCATTTTTGTTGACATTAGGTGATTACAGATTCTCAAATGGAAAGATATAGATGAAGAGAGGTGAAGTATACTTAGTAAACTTTAACTGTGGCTGCAGAAGGGGTGGTATGTTTGTGTGTGTGAGCCTTCAAGTTGTCTGTTGACTTACGGTGACCTCATGAATTTCATAGGGTTTTCTTAGGCAAGGAATAGTGAGAAGTGATTTTGCTTCTGAAATATAGCCTACGGCACCTGGTATTCATTGGCTGTTTTCCATCCAAGTTTGAACCAGAGCTGATCTTTAGCTTCCAAGCTCAGACAGGATCTGGTGCCTTTAGGGTATTTAGACCAGTAATGTGTTATAGTCACTTAATATGGCCATTCTGTTGGGGGCTAGCAGTCATCACGGCAAAACAAAGTAAACTCAGAAACATGTTAGGTAATCTTATAACAGTGGCTGAACCCCAGTTAATTGTATTTGTATTCCAGCCAGGTTGCCCCATGGTCCCAGTGGTCACAGTTTGCATTGATTAACAATCCTAAGTTTTCCTTCTTTAAAGGGGTTCTGTTGTTGAATTTTAGCTTGCTTCTGAGCCCTACCCAACAAATCAAAGCACAATTCGATGGTCTTGAATTGAATTAAACCATAAACCCAGGGCTCTGAGTTGCCCATGACTTGTTTCCCCAGCTGTCTACTCTGAGACAGGAGCTGACAAAAGGGGTGGAGGGTGATTAGTTCAGAACTGGGGAAAAACTTTGGTTTGTCCAGTCAATTTAGCAATTTATAGCTAAAGTAGCAAACTAGTTAAAACAGATTATATTGTGTTTAGAGTGATATGTGAATGTGGCTGTCATCTGTATAATACTATAATACTATTATACAGACTGTGTCTGTATAATAGAGACTGAGTCACTGTCACTGGTGTTCTAGTCACTTCTTTGTTAAACTGTTGTAAAGAACTCTGCAGAGTTGCTGCTGTAGACTTTTTGGAACCAGAAGTAGTTGTTCTGACTGGAATGGGTTATAAAACATATTGTGTTGATTGGTGTACTTCCTCTGTTTGCCAGTTAGTTTCTGGTTCTTATTCAAAATTTTTGTCTAAAATACTAAACAATTTTGTCTAAAATACTAAACAATTTGACAAATCATATTTTGCTTCTCCTATATCTGCCAGCCAAGATAAGCTGATGGCTTTTGTCCGTATGTCACTTATTAAAAATATGAGGTCTGCAGTTGCTTAAGACAGAGCTGTCTAGTGATTGTGCTATAATTATAAAGTAACCCCCAGGAAATACAGTGTTGTTGAGGGATTAGTAAAAACTTCATTTATTTTAGAAAATAGAGAGCTTCACTTTCTAAAGGCTAGTGATCATTTGTATTCATAGATTGCTCACTGATTTGGATATCTTTAAAAGAAGATGTGAAGCAAACATTTTTGACCAGCCGGTTGTAGCCCACAGAATACTGTGGGTGGAATGGCCTGTGGGAGAAAGGATATAACTTAGAGGTTTTTCTGTTAAAAGATTAGATAGGGCCAGTTAGGAAGATGGGAATGGAGGAAATATAAATAAGGTTTGCTGGGACCTGAAAATGTGGAGATAATTCAGAGAAGTATTAGTTTGTCAGAAACTAAAGTGTTAACTGTGTGTGTGGAACAGTTCTAAGGCTAGATGTATATTGTTATATAATCTTTAATGTTTTTGCTTCCTGCACTTCTGTCTAAATATTTTTAATTTAATACTTAACAAGTAAAACTAGTCATGCTTTACTATATTGAATGCATTGATCAGTGCAGCCACTTGTCTGGTGTAGTGGTCATCTTGAGAACCACCAGGTACCAGATCTAGGGAGGGATCTTAAGGTTAAATGGGAAGGTGAGTGATAGGGGCCCAAGAGTTGGCGCTGCAGGGCCAGCTTGGACAGAAGAGCCATCACAATGGGTAAATAAATTTTCTGGGGGAAAAATTATTCAGTTTCTCATTGATTTTCACAGACTGTATACAGTTCTGTAATAACATGTTTAAATATAACATCTAAATTTCACTAAATGTACCCAATTTAAATGAGAGAGTGAAGGCAGGCAATAAAACAAGACTGAAATGTAATTGTTCTTTCATAGGCACACCTGCATCTACTTCTTCCTCTACCACGGGCCTTAGTTTAGGATTTAACAAACCTGCAGGATCTGCTACACCATTTGCTTTGCCAATCACTTCTACCTCTTCTGGTCTCACACTTTCTTCTGCCCTCACGTCAGCTCCAGCAGCAGGTAAGGCAGTAATATTTTTGTGTTCAGGTTATTTCTTTCCAATATACTTATTAGTTCATCTGATAAAAACAGTAAATAGGGTTTTTGTTAAAAATAGAGATTTGGCACATCTGATGCTAGGGATACTAGTGCTCCTCTGCTGAAAATGTGTAGTGATTGTATATCATTACTGTTTCTCCACTGATAGTATCTTAAGCAAATCCAATGCAGTGATAATATCTGGTGAATTGTTGTTAAACCACTACCCCGTTCTGGCTCTCATCTGATGAATTACTATGATCTAAAATAGAAGAATCAGTCATTTTGCTGTTGGAGCCCTAAAACAAAAGTGCAGGTTTAAAGACTGTGTATCACATCTAGAAGCCAAGATGACCAAACTGAAGCTGTTGTACTTTGCCCATATCATGAGAAGACATGACTCACTAGAAAGGACAATAATGCTTGGTAAGGTAGAAGGCAGTAGGAAAAGAGGAAGAGAGCATTACAGCTGGATAGACTCAATCAAGGAAGTCAGATCACTGAATCTGCAAGACCTGAGCAGGGCGGTTGATGATAGGATAACTTGGAGGTTTCTTATCCATAGAGTTGCCACAGGCCAAAGTCGACTTGACGGCAGGTAACAACAACAATCAGTCTGAGCGGCTGTAGCTTCAAGATTATGTGCTAACACCTAAAGAGACATAACATTAGTGCAACTTTTTACAGTGGGACTCATATGCACTGATCTCTAAGGACTTGTGATTGTGCCTTGGTCATGGTTTTGGATCCAAATATGTGAACATGCATGCTTCTGAAGTCCATAAGAGATTGTTCGTGGCATTAGTAGAAGTTACCATAGTCCTTATAATACAGTTTAACTAAAAGTATTTCCAACAGGTAATAATGTACAGTTGGTATATTTTTTAAAAAAGTATGTCTTCAGATAATTACTTATCTGCTTAAAATCCAGGATCTTCTGGCTTTACATTAAATTTGGGAGGCACAGCTGCACCAACCACAAGTGCATCCACAGGCCTTTCTTTGGGAGGAGCCTTGGCTGGCTTAGGAGGGACACTATTTCCAAATGCAAGCACAGCTACAACAGGTGACCTTCCTTTTACATGCATTTATTTCTTAAATGTGTCCAGGATGTGTTTCTTATCCAGTCATTTTTAATGTTATGTGTCTTGCTGGTTCATTCTTGATAGAAGTGTGTGGTAACCTTTACTGGTCTCTTATTCTATGATGCTTGGGTTTGGCCACCTATGTTACACTAAACTCAATGAGTTTTGAACAGGCATATGTAGAATTGTGCCAGGAAGGCAGGTGGGGGTTTGTGGTGCTTGGAGACCTCAGACAAGACTTGACTCCTCTCTCCCCCACCACATTGGCACAGAATGGAAAGATTTGTGGTGAGGTCATATTTTGGTTGTCTAACGAAGGGCACAAAACAGACGGATCTGTGTTTTTCCCATATCTGCTTATAGTTTCTAAAGGTCTCAGTCAATAAATGTGTGTTGTGTGTATGTAAAATATCTTCAGTTCTCATTGCTAACAATAAGGCTATATTTCTTCAAAACAAATGTTATCGCTAGTTTTTTTGAAACTGGTGCCCAAAGATAATAGTTGCTGCATTATTTACAGGGCTTGGACAGAATGCATTTGGTTTGACTCTTGGGACAGCTGCAGTACCTGCTACTACAGTTAATGGAGGTCTTGGAGGCATAGACTTCAGTAGTTCTTCAGATAAAAAGAGTAAGTTTTATACAGAGGACTCAGAAAGTGTGTGCTTTGAGAGAAATTATTAAACATGACCAAGGAAGGATGTTCTGTGGGTGTTTATTTTCCTTTAAAAAGAACAGTGAATTCTTATTACAGTTATTTTATGAAGCTAATATCTCTGTTTCTGTTTCTTTGGCACTGTTCAGCTGTCCAACAGATGGTCAGTTCTGTTAGCTTGGTACCCATTTATACCTTTTTTTTCCTTTCCCTTAATGTTAGTACTAGTTATTTAATGCTTCATGGGTAGTTTTGTCACAGTGTCTGTACCCATTACAGTGTTTTTAGAGCTCTACAGGATGAATACATTTTGCACTGCTTATTTTAAAATGTTTATAATTATTCCTTTTAAAAAAACTGGTTCAGAAATAAACCTACTCTAAACTGTATTATCATCTATCAAACAGATTGAAACAGAAGTAGCTATGCTCTGTTTTCAAACCATGGAGAAAAAGATACCTGACCTTTTGAAGCTAATTGAAAGATACTTTGACTTAAGTACTGTACTACTGTGGGCTTTTGCTGGCTATGATGACTTGTGAGTCACTGTTAGGTCTACTGATGCAATATTGTGCATCACTTGGATTAATGGTGTTCTCGAGTCCTAAATTCAAACAGACTGCCATGTAACGCAAGTGGTTGGTGGCGGAAATCCAACATTGGGAATACACATAATTACCATTCTGGAAGATGATTGTGCAGTTGTGGAAGTCTGATTCTGCTGAAGTGTCCTCTGCGTGAAGTGAGAACTGTCTATAGTTCGATGATGCTTAATCTTTATATCAGATGTGGGCAAATATTGGAGGTTAGGAGATTCCATTGGCCTCCAGGGTACCTTGAAGGGCTGCATTCCCTCTACACTGCTTTTTTCTTCCCTCCCGGGGCATCGGAGGCAATTTTTGTGTGTGTGTTTCTATCCTAAGAGAATAAGCCTTGGTGGAATAGAAGTGATATTGCTTTGACACTTTCATACTTAAAAAACAAAAGATCCTTTTCAATTTTAATAAAAATATTTTCTTCTTTAGGTGACAAAACAGGAACAAGAGCAGAGTAAGTATCAAATATTTGTAGTTCCAGAAATATCTCTTGGACTGTCTTTAAAGCATATAGAAACACTTATTAAACAACATTAATTAGATTAACCTGAATGCTGATAAATCAGGATTATGAAGTTGATGGGGCCTGTTCTGAGTTGTCATAGTTTCCAGGGAGGAAAATGGAGCTCTCAACCTGTTTATATTTGGCACTCATTTCTAATTTCTGTGAAAGAAAAGTTGACTAGAATAAGGAGGAAATGGGTGAGAAGGCTTTTGAAACCCTTAATTGTGCTACTTAGTTATTCATAACAGTGTGGAAGATACATAATGGTCAGAGTTTAGTGGGCTTAATACAGTTCTTTGTTGTTACAATTAAGTAAAAGCTGCTGCTACCAGTTGACAGTATCATGTTAAGGATAGTATGTTATCTGTTGACAGGGACAGTAAAGCACTAAAAGATGAAAATCTGCCTCCAGTAATCTGCCAGGATGTTGAAAATCTTCAGTAAGTATTTTCTCAGTTGTTGGATGTTCCAATAAAAAAGAAAATTATTGGTCTGTTAACTTCTTTAATTTGCTGATGTACTGAATTCTGACAGCTATGAGAATTCTGTATACACAGACTTCTGTATCCTGATGTTCTGCAAATGTTGTGGCAGTTTTGTTGGTATCTCTTGCTCGGTAAAATCACTTTCATGTAAAACTGGGAGGTTCTGCTTTGGCGTATATTGTCTCATTTTTTGTTATTTCTACATCTCTTCTAGGAAGTTTGTAAAAGAACAAAAGCAAGTTCAGGAGGAAATCAGTCGAATGTCTTCCAAAGCAATGCTAAAAGTACAGGAAGATATCAAAGCTTTGAAACAGCTCTTATCGGTGGCTGCTAGTGGATTACAGAGAAATACGCTTAATATTGATAAACTGAAAGTAGAAACTGCTCAGGTAAAGTAATCATTTGGTGACTAACTGTTGCGGCTAATCTTTTAAGGCCTGGGATTTCTTTGTGAAACTCCATAGGTTCTAAATTTTGAATACATTGCTACAGTCGTGGGTAGAGTGACTTTGCCCAGCTCCTATATGAGGAAAAGCTAAAACATCCTTCACTAGGTCTGTTTCTTATATCGTGTACCTTGTTGTTGTGCACATATAAGTCATTTCTCACTTATGGCACCCTTATGGCAAACCTTTTTCTTGTCAAGATTTGTTTGCAGGGGTGCCTTTGCCTTTCTTTGAGGCTGACTTGCCTAAGGTCATCCAGTGGGTTTCCATGGCCAGATCCTGGTCTCCTGATTCATCCCGGTCTCCTGAGTTATACTCCAGTGCTTAAACCACTACACCATGCTGGCTCATCATATTGTTGTTATGTGCCTTCAAGTCGTTTCCAACTTACAGAAGCCCTAGGGCAAACCTATCATGGGGTATTTTTGGGAACTGAGAGTGTGTGACACACCCAGTGTCATCCAGTGGGTTTCCATGGCCAAGTGGGGAATCTAACCCTGGTCTCCAGGGTAGTAATCCAAACCTCAGACTACACATCATGCTGGCTCAATTCATCATATAGCTAGACATTTAGAATGAATACCTCCTGGAAATGTGGATGATAGTTGTCCAAAAGCTTTACTGAAAGTGGAAATGATAGCATGTCTTTTAATTGTTAGGACAACTGGAAGGAAGCCAATTGCATACATGGAGAAGTTCTATTCAGGTTCATCACTCAGCTACTGAGAGTACATTGTTCTGTGAAACAGGTTTCTTTTGTGTGGAAATCTAACTATCACTTGATGTTCAAAATAAGGATGTACATGATCTAATCCCCTGCTTCTTTTGCAGGAACTTAAAAATGCTGAAATAGCTTTAAGAACACAGAAAACCCCTCCTGGCCTTCAACATGAAAATACAGCACCCGCAGAGTAAGTATAGGTTTAGAGATTTTGACTGTAATGTCCACACAGACTATATAAGTTGGAGGGAGAATGGGAATGAAGAATCAAGGATAATCTTTGAAACTGATTTATTTTAGTGTGAGCTTTCAGTCTGCTTCTTGGCATATATTCCATACAGGTCAGAGTTGTTTTTTTTATATAATAGAGAAGATTTTTTTCCTCTCACGATACATCTTATAAGAGGGAAGCATGAGAAATGAGATTCCAGTGGTATGAGAATATTTGTTTGGTTTGTAAAAAGGCATCATTTAAAGAAGATGCAGTTTTTCCCATTGCTGGGGAGTAGTGGAGTAGTGTCTGTTGAAACTGTGTGTCTAGACTTCATTTGCTTTAAAACATTTTTAAGTTGCTCCTCAGTCAGAGAGACTTACATGAGATTAGTAATGAACAAGACAAGTCTGCCTACCAGCTTACATTTAGGGCATGGCATATAAGGAAGAGAGGATGAGAAAAGAGGAAAACAATTTCAGTTATCTTGATTTCTTTCCTTTTTTTAAAGTAGACATGAATACCTTATCGGGGTGGATAATTACATTTTTCAATTCACTGTTTTAAAATATGCCAAACCTAGCTACTTCAGGATCTTGATTGAACAGTTTGAAGTACAGTTGCAACAGTACAGACAACAGATTGAAGAACTGGAAAATCATCTTGCTACCCAAGCAAATAATTCACATATAACTCCACAAGGTAAAAAAAAAAAAGAGTGCTTTCACATTTTCTTTTAA
The DNA here is from genome assembly GCA_948474755.1 of Ctenosaura bakeri. Classification (NCBI taxonomy): domain Eukaryota; kingdom Metazoa; phylum Chordata; class Lepidosauria; order Squamata; family Iguanidae; genus Ctenosaura; species Ctenosaura bakeri. The sequence goes on from CAOLHI010000147.1 coordinate 470,491, forward strand.
TTGTTGCATCATATAATATCTTATCATTCAGTAATATGCAAGGATTTCTGTTCAGATGTTGGCAAGTCAGTAGAAGGAAGTGGGAAGTCTTTAAACACCATCACAAACTGAGGAAACCCCCCCCCTACAAAAACCCAATATATTCAGCTGCATCTATATAGTGATCTTTAACATCACAGGAGAGCTATCAGCAGACTGTTGTCTATTCTTGCACCCTTTTCACATATACCTTTTCCTCACCAGTGCCAAGCAGTTTTTATCCTGGTGAAATTTCCTGATATTTCCCACATCCATGTTCTGCAGAAAAAGAGCTTGTAGAATAGTGAGCCAATTTAGCATAGTGCTCGCATGTATTTGATAAGATATTCTTCATTGCAGGATTTGTAGCTTGCTTACCTCCCCAAGTATGCAGATGTATTTAAGCAATTGCTTTTTTCTGATACAAGAAGTTTAGTTTCTGGGCAATGTGACATAAAGTAACAACAGTATTGTATTCTCTGTGTTATAAGTTTGGATTTCTTTCAGCATAGTTTGGCATACCCTAAAAGTTGACTAATTTTGTATGGTGCTCCGGAAAGTTTGAGGGTAACTTACATAAGAAAACTTAATTTTTATGTTGGTACTCATATGATTTATATATTGCAATAAGATATAATTTTTCAAATCTTAATGTCCCACAGATTTATCCATGGCTATGCAGAAAATTTACCAAACATTTGTAGCTCTTGCTGCACAGCTTCAATCAATCCATGAAAATGTGAAGGTAAAGAAAATCTATTTCTAGATCTGTTCGTATATTTTTTGAATCAAATTGACTATGAATATCTGTCAGTGTTTCTAAATGACTACAGTTTCATCTTTTACAGTTGTCTTTCTGATGTCTTTATGTAGGAGCATTTTGACAGAATAGTGCTGTTTCCTAATAGAGCCTCCATTTACTTCCGTTCCCACTACATCTTAAAATAGGATGGGTGACGTGCAGCATATGAGCTGTATGTTGTCTCTACTGTGTCTAATTTTGTGCCCCCAAGAGTTCTAAAACATTTGTGATTTTTTTAAAAATTTTTAGCCCCAAACACCCACTAGGAGACATGAGGCCAATTTTATCATCTTTTTGCCTCTCTGGGCCATTTTAGGCTTGGAAGAGACCTTTAAAAATGCAGGAGATGAACTCATCACTTCCTGTTATAAAAAGGGCCTTCTTGGACCTAGAACAGCTGGGGAAGGCACAAATGTGGCAAAACTGCCCCTCGTGTCCTATGGATGGCATGAGGGGAGTGCAGCAGGCGTTTATAACCTTTGATGGTCTCCTTAGTGCTCTGATGTGGTCCTCTAATTACGAACAATTGCTGCCCTGTTGTAGAATGTACTTGGCCTGCTGCCTTCCTTTTTCTTCCATAATGAAATAGGCTGCTGATACAATCCTTGAAGTACATTTTAAACTAGGAGCTTGTAAAACCTAATTAATACAGTCCTCCTTTTGTTTTAATGTGTGTTTCAAAGCCTTTATCAGATAATCAGTCCACTGGAAAATGGTAAGCTATTGTTTCCCATACACCTGTCATTGTAATAACAAATTGCTTTTAATTCCATCTGAGGATGATTGGCTAATGAGCTACTATTTTGTTTGTTTTTTCCTCATATGAAAGGTAGTCCATGTCTCAGTTTTGATTGCAACACCATATAAATAAGAACATTTCAAAATCCTGAGCAAGTTAATTCATGGAGCTGAGTTGGTATCTGTTACCTTTGTTATTATTTAGTATGAAGCAATCAGATGTATGCAGGAAGTATAGCTGCGCGCTATTGCTTTTTAACTAGGGAAAGTTAGAATGTAAGATGCTACCATTTCTGCTGGTAGCATCTTACATTGTTGACAGCACACTTTGCTGCTGTATTCACTAAGTTATGCATAATGATTTCAATAATCGCAACTGTAGTTTGCCCTGAACGTTTATAAAAGCAATTTTGTCTTTTGCCATTATAGTAATAAAACACAGTATAATAAACATAAAGAATGGCAAAGCAGCATATAATACAACATTAAAGACCCCTGATGCCATAACCTGAGAGAACACAGTGTGGTCTGCCTGATATCTAAAAACAGGTGCTGTCATGAGCCAAATATGTGTTGGGGAGCTGAATAATTGGAGTACTACTGCAAAGAGGCCATGCGTCTAGCCTGGCTTTAGAAGATACTGGTTCCTGGGAAGGAGCTTTTTGAAGAAGATCCTAATTGACTAGCAGGATAATATAGAAGGCACTGGTTTACCCAGGATGGGAACCTGTGGCTTAATTGCACGCCCCATCCTCCTCTTCCTCCATTGGTTGTACTGAATGATTATGAAGGGAGCTGCAATCCACCAATATGGAGGACCACATCTTCCATACCTGTGCTGTAGCTATTCAGGTCACCCAAGCCTTTAAAGGCAAGAAACAGTTCTCCCAGTTGAACTGATAAGAAGATATAAATATTTCAAATGAAATTTATCTTAGTACCCTGGAGCTCTTTCTATTTCCATTTGATGAAGTTATGTGAGTTTTTTGGCTTAGGTGCCAAAAGCCTTGTTCAGGTGTTCTGTGGTGTAGTTAGACTATAAACACAGAAGAAAGAGGAGACTGTCTTCCATGTCTTCTCCTTCTGTTCATTATTCTCCACATGTGCACAAGGACAGTCAAAGGAGGAGAGATTTGGTTGTTCATGTTTTCCAACTGCATGGAGGCCTCTGCTTGTAGAGGAAGCTCTTCTCTAAACCTTTTGCTCTCTGTGTGGAGAGAGCATCAGTGAAGAGACAAGGGCTACTGCACACTTTTCCTTGCATTTTTACTTTAACAGCATTGCTGAAGTAAAGGTTTAAACTGTATAAAACCTGTAAGGGTAGATGTGATGAGCTAAAGTAGTTTTCCTTGTCTCACTTCAGATGCTCAAAGACCAGTATCTTGGTTACAGAAAAGCCTTTCTGGGGGATGCAGTGGATGTATTTGAGGCAAGACGAGCTGAGGCAAAGAAGTGGCAGACTGCTCCACGGGTTACAACTGGACCTACTCCTTTCAGCAACATACCAAATGCAGCAGCCGTTGCCATGGCTGCAACACTTACACAGCAGCAACAGCCTGCTACAGGTCTGAGTGCATTCAAGTTATAGCTTTTCGTGTTACAAAAATAGTAAGCTTGTATGGTGTTTTATATTAGGTCTTCCTTTGTTTTGGAAATCTAAAAATTGTGAGTAACAAGTCATCAAAACATAGGTAATAGAAAATGCGGGATAGAATTAGCAATAATTATACACCCAGTATTTAACCTTGTAATTTTACTTGTAATAGCTTGTTTACTGTATTACTCAACCCTTTGGAATGTGAGTCTTGGTCACCTCTAAATATGCATAGGGTAACATTTTTAAAAAATTGCAACACTATTGTATATTTTTTTTCTTAATTTGTTGGTAAATTCTAATTCAATTTGTTTTCCTCGTTGAAAATCATTTTTTTTAAAAATGCACTTTGTAATTTGAAGTATGCCTCAAAATTTGGTTGTTATTTTTTAAAAAAATATGTGGCAGTAAAATACTGAAATTAGCTGAAGTCCAGGATTGCATATAGAAAAAAAAAGTTATTTTGAGGTGCTACTCACTGGGAAGAAAGCATAGGTAGACATGAAGCAACTGAGAGGGGAGATAATCCAGTTTAAAAATTCTTTATTGGCTGGCATATGCCTTGGTGCTTGAAGTTAAGAGCTTAAGTGGCTGCTTAAGGTGCCTATCTTCCAAAGAGTTTTGGATCTGAGATCGTGTTTAGAGGGATGTAGAAATTAAGCCACTTTGACATCTAAATGTGGCTCAGATCTCAGCTTTGTGGAACCCAGTTCTAAGCTCTTGATAAACCTAAGAATCTGCTTGAGTCTTTCTACCCCCTTCAACTGCACCTTTATGTTTGTTTGGAGCTTTGGCACAAAAGCAGATTAGCACATACATTCATGACTTACTACCTAGAGAGCCATTAATTGAGGTACTGTTAAACAATGGGATCTACAGGGTAGTTCCAGCTTCAGTATTTTTGTTGACAGCTGGTTCCTATAAAAGATGAATCCAAATAGAACTTGGCAAGTGTGAAAGGACTAATACATCCTTGTAGGTTTACTGTAGCAACATAATTTAATCTGCTGTACTTTTAACCTTTCACGGTAAGCGTAAGTAAGCAGGTGAATACTTCTTACTGCTTTGTATACAGTGGGAAATATATGTTTGATCTGTAGCTACCAAAACCTTAGTCCTGTGAACTATTCAGGTTTTTCCCCCTGATATTTTTAAAAACTGCAGAAGCTATTTTCCCTTAATCTTAAATACCTTAATTTAGAAATAAGTTGATCCACTTAGTTTAATGGAAAATGCTACCAAATCAACATAGACTAAGCTTGCTTCCATTGATTTTGTTTCAGTGATTTGTAGGGAGATCTAACGTGAGGGGCAACTCCCATGGCCCTACAGGCCCGTCTAGTGCTCAAAATCCATTCAGGAGTGTCTGCAAGCTTCAAGGCAGAGAAGCAGCAGAGAGGACTGTGAATGGGAGAGGAAATTGCCCCCTAAATGTTTTGCTGAAATAAGTTGTTTAGGTAGGTGGAGTTAGTTGTGTACCCCACCACAAGTGGAACATAGAAGGTCACTAACATTGTATTGCTGTACAATGCTTGTGGATGAATTTAAGTTTTGTAGCTATTCTCATTCTTATGTAGTGTAAGATCATCTTTGGATTTAATTTCAGTTATCTCACACAAATCTAGTGCAAAGAATAGAACAGCATTTCTGTGAATGGAAGGCACCTACTACATGCAGAAAGCCACTTTTTTATATCCAGTCTTTTGTCTTTGTCCTAACACAGGATCAACAGAGTAGGTAAACTACCATTTGATGAATTTAAGCCATCACATGAAATTTATGCTACTGCATAGAATTTATGCTATGATTTGGTTGTAAAAGTAGAACAGTGCCAAAAGGAGTTACTTGTTTGACTTTCTGTTAATATGGCATAATCTGGTATCCTAAACTGTTTAGATGTAGATCAGAGTTTGGAATTTTGTGCCAGAATTTGGAAGGACAAATGCTTATTAGCATAGAACATACATTCTGTTATGCATAAGCTCCCAATTTCAACTCAACATTAAAGGATCTTGAGTAACAGACTTAGAAAAGATCCCAGCCTGAGACCTTGGAGAATCACTGGCAGAGTTCTGTGTCAGGAGAACCTAGGGTCCATATCTAGTGACAGTTATAGCTTTCAGTCCATTTCTAATCCCTTTTAGGCCGTAAAATGTAACCAAGAGGTTAGAAAAGGTGTTGCCCTTTCTCAAAGCCTGTGTTAGCAGTGTTTTAGTTTGTATATAAAGATTTACTGTAATGTGACGTTAATGTGTTTTGGTATACATGAAGACTCCTGTGTTTATGGAGTAAGGGTGTTCCCTGCAGTAGAAAAGTGACTTTCTCTCTGAAATATGGTAGAGGCCATAACTTAAAAGAAATTGTTCATTCGGAAGTCTGATATTCAGTATTAGTATAACATTTTTGCTAGTGCTAACACATTTTTTAACTGAAACCTATGCCTGTGAAATGATCTAATGGCTGGGAATAATGAACAGTGCTTTCTGAGCTTTAGATAGCATCTGATATTGTACTCAGTGCAACCTTTATTAAAGCTGCTTAGCCAGATTGGGCAACTTAAAACATTCAACATACTAATTGTGCCCCCTTTTTACTACCTTGGTAGCTGCACCATCAAGAACTTTTTATGTGATATAATTACAGCCTTAAATGTATGCAGCTACTAACAGCAATTATGATTTGGTTACCTTATCTAAAAAGCACTTTGCTCTGCTCTAATGCCTTCTAGCACTTAAAAGTTTTATTGTATTATTTGGTCTTGCCAAGGTCAGTTTAAAATTTAAAATACTGGTTCAGGGAAATGTCTGTTCACTAAATTAGACCTTGTCCTTGAGCTGGTTTTATGGTTAAAATCCAGTGCCACACAATTGAAGTTAACTGTTAACTTAAGCTAACATTAACTTACTTTACTGGGAAATGGACTAGCCTGGTTAAATTTAGGCAATTTGGGTTTGCACCTTTCTTTCTAATACAAAAAAACCTGAGCAATTATATTTGTGCAAATCAAGTAGGGAACCTTGCTGATGTTTACCCAATCTAGATTTTTAGGCTGCAGTCTTAAACACACTTACTGCAAGATAAGCCCAGTTGAAAATGATTGGACTTACTTTTGAGTAAGCATAAATGGGACTACAGTGCTAGTAGTGAGTTTTATTTATTGAGCTAAAACTGCTCCTTAGAACAAAAATATATATACATTTTAAATAGGTTACTACAGGTAGTTATAATTTAAATCGTTCATAATATGCTGTCCAAAGGTGACAATGTTTACTTATATATTTTGGCATGGACGATCTCTAGCATTATCTAAATTATGTAAGCATTGTTGACTTTAAGTGAGATTTTTTTCCTGGTACAGAGTCAAACTGATTCAAAATTAGCTGTTACATTGAAAAGTTTGTTGACTTTAACTATGAAATCCTGTTTTTCTGTAACTTGAATATAAATTTATCTTGAATTGTTCTGAAACTGAAAAGCATGCTCAAATGCAGGCTTAGTTTGGAGGACTGTGGGGTCATCAAACTGTTTAAAGTTCTTCCACCAACAGTGCCTCCTCCAAAGTGGAAAATAGATACACTTCACTTAAAAAGAACACTGGACACTTTTTATTGTTAGAAGCCTGGCTGACTTTGGACTGGAAACATTTTAAGGAGCTGCTAGACGAAGTATATTAACTTGTTTACTTCCAGTTTGTACCTGTAAATGCAACACATCTATAAAAAGTTAAAGCTGGACTAAATTAGTTGAACATGGGTCTCACTGATTTCAGAGTTACAATCATGAGTTCATTTCACTCCCACTGATTTCAGTGGGATAATCATGAGTTCATTTCACTCCACTTTCAGATGAATTCAACTAATGTAGCCTGGGTCTAACCTAGAATATTTCAGTTGGCACATATTACATACTTCGAACAAAGATCAATCTCATTTTGCCAAAACAAGTGCTTAGTGCTAGATGTAAGTTCACAGCTCTATTTGACTTTTAAGTTGAATGCTACCTTGAATATAATAACCTCATTTTTGTGTTAGATCACCTAAGGTGTGGATATTTCCTTGCAAAAGATGTAATGCAAAACAGTGCCTTTTGCTTGATATTTGGTTATCTGTTTAATTAGCATTTGTGAGAACTTGAATCTCAAGTATTTATATTTACAAGGCCAGAAGGGGACCATGAACACTGTCTGATCTGTACAACACAGCTTACAAATTATCACCAAGATTTCTTTTTGGTTGACGTTCTTTAAATTGTTCTTGTGGTAGTAGAAAGAACTGTAATGCAATAATGAGGTAGAGCTACTTGAGGATTTTTAGTAGAAGAGATCAGTTTCCAGAAAAAAATTGGAACCTCTAAATCCCAAAGTGACTTTTGATAAAATATTTACTGGTGAACAATGTATTCTGTACCATTGGATTCAAACAGATCAACAACAATAACAACAAAAAGTTTTTAAAAGACAGTTCAGGAAGTGCTGCTGTGCGTTCTCTATTTTAGTTGATTTTGCCTGAGAATAGCATTAGCTGGATTGTACCCTTGGCCGTCAGCATGGCAGGAATATGAAGAGGTTGGCTCAGTATTTGAACTTGACAAATCCTTCAAGTTTATTTATTGCACTGATTGCTGTGCTTAAAGGTAGGAATAAAAATTGTACTGTGAAAACTGTCAAGTAGCTTTTATAAGTTACTAAAGTAACCTCCAAGTCTTTTGTTATGACTTATTTATAATGAGGGGCAAATAATAGTTTCCCCTGCACAGAACAAATGAGCTAAAGCTATAAATTTAATCTTGGTATATTAAAAAATGGACTTTGACAGTGTGTATATGTAGGGAAACCACTGTCTCGAATTGTCTAAGTGATGTTAGAAATTTCTGAATCTGAAACTTTTGAATGTATTGGGTAAGGTACACATCTGTGCCTTTTCTGTAAATGTTTATTTAAGCAGGCAGAATTGGTTGTAAATGTAGCAAAGTTCTAACAACTCAGTAACTATCATTTTTGTGTGAACCAGTTTGAATTGTCATGTTACTGTGTAATTGACTTGCTCTAAAATGAACAATAAATTTAATAAAAACAAAGTCATTGTCTTGTGTTTTATCCACTTGTTTCATTTTGTTTTTCAAAAAAAAATGGATAAAATACTCAAATGAGTATTTAATATCAGACATTGGTAACATGATGATTTTAATCATGTTAATATAAAACTTGATTATTAAAGAACCATTGCTAGCTACTTGTAGGACATTCAGATACAGTCCCATCAAGGAGCAAAAATTCTAACTTAAAATGACAGGCTGAGTTGTCATAAAACTATAGTCTCATGCTTTGGCATAAACCTATTAGATTTACTGATGGCTTCATCTTGTGTTGCATACTATACCAGTTTAGGCACAGAGATAGTTTGGGGAAGAATTCTAATGAAAACTGGGATGCTTTGAAAAGCATTTGTGAAGCTGTGATTTACTTTTTTTTTTAATGAAAGGGTTTACATAATGGATCTCTGTTGCGAAAGAGTAAGGCAAGCTTTGTTTTCATTTTTTTTATACCAGGGCCACAGCCGACTCTGGGAATTAGTTTTGGAACGCCATTCGGTTCAGGTATTGGCACTGGCTTGCAGTCAAGTGGCTTAGGCTCTTCAAGCCTTGGAGGTACACTTTAACTTTTTCTAATGTTTCACTGAATTACTATACAGAACTTAACTGAACTAGGCAGCACACTCCACCGGTAGAGCTAAATCCTGCTTATTTTATGCTAATACACAAGGCCGTGACCCAAAGTTCCGTATTGATTGACATGAAATTACTACCAGCTTCTGATTCCATACTCTCAATCTCTATTTTGGGTATAGAGCTCACTGCAGTACACATCCAGAAAATGGGAGAATTCCCCCTGCCAACAGTACTCTGACTTTTTTTAACCTTTTATAATCAAGACAAATAAGCTGTCTTGCCATCTTCATTGAATACACATTCTTTGCACTTACCCTGTTGTGATCTCTGGAACCATCTTTTTGTGTTGAGATGACCATACCTTCTCCCATTCCTGGAAAACATCTGGGCTTATCCTTATAAACAGAATAGGTATTTGGGGATTAGGAATACACTATTTAATGCTTTCTGTATACTTGGAACTATAGTTACCACCAACTCCAGCTTATATAATAAATGGTCAGGGATTGTTAGAGTGCAGTCCAAAAAAACTTCTGTAGGCCACCAGATTGCCTACCCTGGCCATTAGTCTCCTATGTTAGGTTTATGTAGGTATAATTGCATTTAGATATGTGCTTTGAACATAGGATATAGGTTGTATTTTTTAAATCACATTAGTTCTTGATTCATAAAATGTAATTCTGATGTGTCAGCATATTGCTGTACCAGCCTTTTCCTCCTTGGTAGTGCATTTTCAAGATCTACAACACAAACTGAGTGTACTGCTGCACACTTAATTCCTATTTCTGATATGTGCTTTTGCGAAAGTGTAAAATTGAGAACTATATGTAAAGAGAGATGTTGACTTTTCTGTGTTGCTGAACAAACATGGGGAATTTTTTTATGTCATATGGTACACCACAGTGGAGGTTGCTGAGTAAACAGAGTAATGTCAGGTGTCTGCTGCTACATTGGTGCATTGTCAGATCAAGAAAACACAGCATGACTCTTGAAATGCAAACACTTTGCCTCTCCCATCTTGAAAAACTTGACATAGCTACATATTTTTCCCAGCAGAAGGTATCCTTCCATAGTTGTTCCTTTCCCTGGCAGACAGGACTGTGTTCATACTTGCAGGAACACTTCATAACAAACATAAAACTAGTAGAAATACAACTAGGAGCACTGGTATAAACACTCCATCTCATTGAAATGTTTCTATCATAATTGTCCCCTCATCCCTAAGACTTGGAACTACTCAGTACAGCAGCGCGAGCTGCTTATCGTCTCAAAATGTAGGTCTCACTTCTCTGACCCCGAAAGCACAGCTGGTATATTTCCCATTGACTCTCTCACAGTTCTTGGAAATAGAGGAATAAACCAAAACTCTTGTAATTCTTGAGGGACCAGCTCATCTCTTCGTATGGTGCCACATTTACATAATGGCAGTAGGAACAGTGTGGTGTTTTCCTGAAGTCTTTTGAAGGTGGATCTGCATTTCAAGCAATGAAGATAGTGTGTTACAAAGAATTGGGATCTATTTATTGCCCTAAAGTCTGGAAGTCCAGCAAGAGTGTCCTGCTTTTCAGTTATGACTGGGAAAGTAGGAAGGTATGCATTCATGTCAAAGAGTCTCTTTCCAAGAATACTGAGATTGTGCTCCTATACCTATTATCCTCGGATGTAGATCTGCTGAAGCCAAAGGATTTACTTCTGAGAAAATATTCTTACCATCCTGGTGTAAATGGGATTTGTACCCTTCATATAACTGCCGTAAGAGGTGGAAGAAGTCTTTTCCTTATCCTATTAAATGCTCTTCTCATTTTGATGTCTTAAGAAGGAGACCAAACTCGTTGCTATGTTTGTCAGCAACTCCCAGAATCCTTCACTAGCGGACTCTGGTCGGCCAGCAGATTCTTTGGTTCAGCCCAAAATATTCATCAAAACCATTCACAAGTAATAAAACTAGTCCCTGGACTAATCAACTATTATACATCACAGTGAATTTAGTTGAGAGCAACTGAAGAATATGTGTCTCCTTGAAGACTTTTCCATCCAAGCAGGATAAAAATCAGTGGATTGAAAATGGGTTTATTAATTTTTACATGTTTTTATACATTTTCAAAGTGCTTAGAAAACAGAAATACCAGTGCTTGGATTCAGACTTAGTAATTTTTAGAGGAGAAACAAAAAAAAAACAAACCACAGGATTTAAAATTATGGCTAAATAAAGTCCTACTAATTTCGGTGTTCACAGTGTGTAGTAGGCAGTGTAATCCTCACTCAAAAATGCACCAGCTGTAGGGGTTTAGGAGTAGGTACAAAGCTATGCCATGAGCAGAACTCTCTTCTGTGGGTGGGTTGCAGAGATCTTCTGACAGTACTGTGCTATATTAAGATTTGCCAGTGGAAGAGCCAAAAAAAAAGAGGGCATACAAGGGTGAGGAAGGGACCAAATTATTTTAACTAGCCAAAGGTCTGTTTAGCAGATACTAGGTCAGCTTACCTGGCCAAAGTTGTACTGAATCCAAATTTCTCCCATCCTAGGAATGTTGGAAATTACTTAAGACTGTGCTTATTCTGTTCTAATTTGATGTTGGCACAGCTGTGCTTCTGGGCTGGAGGATTTCTGAATCATATAACTCAGCTCCTCTTTCACCCTGCTCCTTTTTAATGGTTCTTCTCTTGTTATATCTTAGCTACAAGAAGACTGCTGAAATCAGCCCACTGGAAAGGGTTGTGCGGGAGAAAGCATTTCTGTCAGCAAAACAGATTTGTGTGCAATTCTCACTCTGTATAGTTGACACATCTTTGGGCAAGGATTGCACTATTTGTCTGGATCTGAAAGCATAACTTGGTTACCATTTTGAGTGTGGCAGCTTAAAAACAGCCTTGAGGGTCACATATGCAGGCAGCCTTTTCCCCACCTGGAACCAATTTGATGCAATAGTCATACATGAATATTTACACTCTGCTTATCAAACAGGTATTTCCCTTTTTACCCCATGAAAATTAATTACTCTAGTCTGCCCACTAACTGTCAGACCTTTCTGCGATCTGCCAGTCATGGGCATTTCATAACTGGGTGAATCACTGAGTCAAGGCAGAGTAACGTAGAAAGTAACAACTGTGCCAAGAACAAAAGATAAATTTTCCTAATGAATAGATTTCTATGTTTTCTTACTTAACGCTCACAGTCTCTCATGGCTGCTGTTGGTAAGACTGATTGTGCATAGGAACAGAAAATATATTCCCTGTATAGTTAAAAAAAAAAGAAGGAAAGTGTAGAAAATGCAAACTGTGCCAGCAAATATGTGTGCAAGACTTAGGCATAAGAATGAAATAGTGTAACTAATACTCTAGTTATACATTAACGTGGTTTGGTGACCAGGTTTACACCATTGTTTAAGAAGTATTTGAAAAAGTATCAATGGCCCTTGCTGGCTGAGGATAATGAGAGCTGTAGTCCAACATATCTAGAGAGTCCAGATGTGGGACATTAGCAGTGAAGTCTTGGACAGAGGATTCTAATGCTTGAATCAGGTAGCTAATACATATTGGCTGATGAGTGATGTTGGAGGACTAGTTTCTTTACAGCAATGTAGCCTTATATGTATCTTAATCTCTGCTGTCTTCACTAATGTTCCACTAGGGTTTGGAAGTAGTTCTGGTTTTGGAAGCAGTGCCACAGGCGCACCATCATTTGGATTTGGAGCTACAAATAAGCCTTCAGGAAGCCTTAGTGCAGGTTTGTTCTATTCTGAACATTAAGAAGCTTAAGTTACCAGCTTGAACTTTGGAGAACATCCATTTCAGTCTTTAAATTCAAACCATCCATTTATGTCAAATATGGTTTAGTCACCATTAGGCACTAATCACTATTAATTAATTCATTAATTACAAAGGAAGATATACCAAATTTCAGACAGTCTCCAGAAGCTTGAGTCAATAGAATCAATTTTCTTTTTCAACATACTCAGGGAAACTTTGGGCTTTTGTTTCTGAAACAATGGTCTCTCATGATTGCAGAGTAAACTTCTTTTGAAGGTAGGGAAAATTGAAAGGCATTTTTTGACATGATATAGAGATAATTGCTTAAATTGAAAATATTGTTTAAGAATTACTGGGTACATGTGGTCACTGCACAGAGGTATACCACTAACAAGTATTTTGATTCCAGACCTCAGTGCATTTTTATTACTTTTATTTACTGGAAATGCTTTTTAACTTGACCCCCCCATCCCCAATGTTGGGGGGTGGAATCTGATTTTTTTTAAGTGATTTAAGTGATTTTTTTTTCTTTAAAACTAAAAATGTTCCCTTCAACAACTCTAAGGTAAATTTCCAGTGTGCTTAGTGGTTTAATAAAGGCATCTGCTAATATAAGCTGTGGGTGAACAAAAGTGTTGTTGTTGTTGTTGTTGTTGTTGTTGTTGTTATTGTTCTTGTTGGTGTGGTGGTAGTGGTCTGTTTTCTGCATTTGGCCCTGGGGGGCAACTGCAGCTGCTATCTGGCAGTTGCCCACCTGTGCCTTCAACTTTGCAATACTGAGGCTATTTACAGTTCCCTCAGAATATAATTTCACAGTTAGGTTAAAGTTGACCTGTTGTATATATTTATGTATGAGTCTAAACATTTCAGTCAAAAAAATTGACCCACTGATTATTGTTCAAGATTCAAGTTAAAAGAGCAGCTGAACTTAACAGTTCTTTTGAATTCAAGTAAGAAAACATCAAATATTTGATCACAGCTTTATACAGACATAGGCATAGATCAGACGTAATATTTTCATGGGAGAACTCTGTGTTGGCCAAAATTTGTTGGTTTCTCCAGTTGCACAAGTATTAACACATTTCTTTTAGTGAATCCTGGCCTTATTACTGTTTGTAAAACTGGAAGCTGCTTTGGCTTTCTCTCTTGCACATTATCTGGAATTAGGTACCTCTAATGCTAGTGGAATGATTATTGGATAGTGGCTGTTACAACCTATATCTCTGGGTTAAATGTAATTTCAAAAACTAGTTAGTTTCAGGTGGTTAAAATGATTACCACCAGCTTGTTTTTTATTTTTTCATCTATAGTGGTCATGTCCCGCACCAGCATACTTCCTTGTGATAAAAAGATGTTTCTTTACCATTGTTATGTTAAATCTTTGATACTTCAGCATTTGCTTTTAAAATCATTAAGCAATTAGATAGCTTAACAAATCATCTGGAGGCATAGTTCTGCTAATCTGTTGCACAGAAACAACAGTCATGTGGAACTTTAGAAAGTAATAAAATTATTATGCTATGAACTTTCATGGACAAGAGTCCATTTCATGTTATTCTCAGTTGGCAGGTGTACATTTTGGTGTAGAGAAAAATAACCTAAAGATTGGACTTGCAGGAAATGCAAAAAGTACAACATGTGACACCAATTTTGAACTAAAAATAATGACCATTAACAGTAGCAGAGATCAGTAATAAAACAACAATCTTTGCATCACTTAATAAATTAATAACCATTGGAGGACTGGAGATCATTGTGTCTGTTCATACCCAATCAGTAGAATGAAACCTCTTTTTTTCTGATTCAGTTTCCTCAACTACCTCTTGGTGTTGGAGAATGTCAACTTCTTTTTTAATTTACTCCTTCTGTTTTTCCTCTTCTCTTCCTCCACTACACCCAGAGGCTTTATGCCCCCCATGTGTGTATATCTCAAATGTTTAATTATTCATTAGTATTAAGGAAGCTACAAAACTGTTGTTTCAGCAGAACAGGTATGGTTTGTTTTGGTTACCCATTTCAGTGCTTTATGCATTACTTTTGAGAAATGCAAAGAGTGCATAGGACTAGCTGTGTGGTTGTTTTTGAGAGTGGATGGGACCATCCTTTCCCAAGGTACTGAAGCCACTTTAATATAAACATCACCCTGCTGTGATAGGCTTAAAGCTTTGTATTATAATAGCTAAATTTCACCCAAGAAGTCCCCCTCAGTGAAGTCCCATTGCCATTGTAAAAGAGGAAAAATTGGTTGCATATTTGCTGATTGGTCACAGATACCAGCATTCCTTTACAACTGCTGCAGTAAATTATCTGTCTCTGTCAATCTCATTTTAGTCATTTACTTCTTTGTGAGCAAATAAGAGCAGGGGAAGGGACATAGCAGCTTCCAAGGCCCAGTCTTGAACTCAGTCCTAGGATAAACTGACACTGCAGGGAGTCTTAATATTTAAAGAAGCAATCAACAAATATTTTCAAGACATTTTTTCTTATGGGCAGTTCCACAGATTTGCTTCTCACTTTCTTTTCTGGGGCTCATCTGCATCATATAGAAACTCTCTTCATTCTGATACAGTGTTTAATTTTATACTTAGTTTTCCCAATACCCTGTTTGCCTCTCTTTTGCTGTTGCTTTTTCCCTGATGACAACTTCAGAGATTTCTTGGTATCCAGGACACCAGGCTATCCCAGTTCATGCTGTACCTGTGGAATATGTCTGCTACTCTTCTAGACATTTTTGGCCCAAGGGGAAAGCAAAGTTTGACACACACACACACACACATACACATTTAAACCAACAGCATCTGTGGGTGCATAAATGTATTTCATTTAGTGAAAACTAATTGAATCAAACCATATTGATTTTATTGCAATGTGTGAGAGAGAATATAACCTTACCTGAACATATGTGGTGACTTGTTTGCTGGAAGAAAGGAGGAGGTACAGATGGCTTTAAGTCTCAAACAGCATTCTTGTTTGGAAAGTTAGGAATTAACAAAATATTTCAACTGTCTTCCAGTTATAGTTGGGGAATGTTTCCTCCATCAAAATCAGTATGACTCATCACGTCACAATTCCCTTTGCCAGTTCCATAGGGATGTTAATGCACTTGTACACATTGGTAATATAGACAAGTTTTCACACCAGAGTTGTGAGTATGAGCTGACTGAGATGGTGAATGTTAATACAAGACTAACTATTTCATACTTCATTTGGACAGGCTAAGAAAGTCATAGTTATCTTCTCACCTTTAAATATTTTCCCCTTTTCTACAAGGCTTTGGCAGTTCAAGCACATCTGGGTTTAACTTCAGCAATCCTGGCATCACTGCATCTGCTGGCCTGACATTTGGGGTGTCCAATCCAGCATCTGCAGGCTTTGGCACAGGAGGACAGCTTCTTCAACTGAAGAAACCTCCCGCTGGAAACAAGAGGGGGAAAAGATAAATGTGAAAAGGGCAGTGGGGAGGGTTGGGGGTCAAAGGAAAGGGACAGTTGTGTTCAGTTAGTTCATCCTAAAATAATCTATTTTTTTAAGCCGATATAGTAGATGCTCTGTGTCCTTGGAGATTTATAACATTTTGTTACTTCTTCCCATTCTGGATTATAAAATGTACTTGTAACAAGCAGCTTTTGTGAATCAAGGAAGGCTCACGTAACTGTTTTGTTTTGTTCCTTTGTCTTTTAGATATCTACTTCATTATTAAGGACTGTTGTAAAACCATCTATTTAACATAATATTAGTAAGAAGATATTTTTGTTAATATGCTTTAAACCTTAGAGAAAGAGATGCATATTTGGTTTCTTTGTACAAATAAAGTATATTCTAGTACAAATGCTTGAATCCATATCTTCTGTTTCTTGATATGGCCTTTTAAAAACATCAGGGTGGTTTTGTGTATATGTGTGTAAATATATACAGTAAAAATTCACACTCATATGTATATGAGTACATATAATACGTTTCAAGAATTGTCTCATAAAGCAGAATGACCTAGATCAAATTGCTAGTCCCAACTAGAGCAGACTTATTGAATTAATGGGATTTACATAAGTGATGACATACCATTTAGTAGTTGATTCAGTGGCTCTACTCTAGTTAAGACTAGCTAAATTTCTAAGTTTGGGTCTGGAGCCCTTTTCCCTACACAGTGTCAGAATATCAAAGACCAGTTTGTAAGATCTACTTATGCATGAAAGACGCTGTGGGCATGTTTTGTAAGTCAGTTTCCATTTCTGTTTGTTTCCATGAAGCGAGTATTTGCATATAATGTTCTCAAATCAATTTGGTTGTGAACCATTGCCGTATATTTTTTAGATTGCAGGACTTCAGGATTGTGAGAGTTGATTTAGAAATGACCTCAGTCATCATAAACTGCTTCCATGAGTAGCCCTGGTCATGCAGCTTTAACATGGATGAAAGGTAGTTGGGGACAACATAGCAGAAAAATATCCTAGTGAAGAGTTTGCAGAGATTGCAGAAATGGCTGCTCATAAACATTTTTGTAGGTACCTTTCTCTCACATTGTGAAGGCCACTCACTTGCTATGTATATGAGCTATTTGCAGAAGGAAGGGCTGCTATAGAACAAATTTGTCCATTCTTATGTATTAGATTTTCACTTCCACCATGGAGGAGATAGACCAGGCTCTTCTGGCCCTGATCAGACCATTCTGAATGAATAGTTCCTCTGTCCTGGCACCCATTCACACTACAGAATTACACCGTTATTATTCCACTTTCATCTGCCATAGTTCCATCCTATGGAATCCTGGGATGGGCAGTTTAGAATAAGGCATTTAGAATTCTCAGCTGAAGCACTCTAGTGCCTCACAAAACTGCAAAACCTAAATTTCCATAGGAGGGAACCATGGCAGTTAAAGGAGAATAGCACTATAATTGTGCAATGGGCCCCTGGAATTGATGCATATTATACTTCAGAAGACATCAGGCACGGTAATTAGGTTTACTACAATGTATAGATCAAAGCTATGCATGTGAGAATAAACTATTTCATATAAATGATAGCACTAGTCTGACCTTAAAGTTTAGATAACAGTATCATTGCATGTTGCATTGCATATACAACTCAGCGAGTGTTCAAAACAGACACAAAAGGAACATTTATTGCCTTAAATGAAGGGGCTACATTCATAGTCCTTGAACTATGTTGCCAGCACAAATCCCATTCTTGTCATCAGGGCTTGTGCTGGGTCATCTCCTTCAAGGGTCAGGCTGTTAGCTGGTCTATCTAGTCACTGCAGTGTGTGCAGAATTTTGGAGAGGTCTTGCCTTTATATACAGAGAATATTTTGTATATAACTCAAGTGAAGCTTCATAGTTTTTAATCTAGGCACCTTTTAAAAACACACAGTGCACGCACATAGTTTCTGGTTTTGAATTTGGCTGCTTTTGGTTTTTGAATACTATTTTTGTAATCTCCGTCTGTTTTATGTTGTCATATGATAGTAAGTTCTCTGGGGAAGATGTGAGTCTAAACATGATCAGTTCAGAAGTAAGGGAAATAACTTACTTAGCACAGGGCTTTACACATTTTAATGGTCTCCGAAGTATAAGCACTTTTTTTTGAAGGAGGAAGCTTTTAAATTTGGCAGAAAGTCTAAAAATGATTTTCAGACCACAATTTGATTTTAAATTTGTGTTGGGCTTCACTTAAGAAAATGATGAACATAGTACATGTATGTTACTGCTTTTTACTGGATGAAAATGTTGAACCACTTTCCTTTTTGTATATAATTTTGTGAGCCTTTTTTTTAAAAAAAAATGTGTTGCTGTCTTTGTCCACATGTGCAACTTTTTGTTCTACAAATAATAAAAATGTTTGAAGTGAACCATGTCATTAATATTTCTGGATTGTTTCATTTCTTTGTGACTGTTTCCCAGCACAGATACAACTGTGCTTTGTAAAAATCGGTGGGGCTGATTCAGAGAAAATGTTCTTTGTATGAGAGTGATCCTGATGGTGTCCTAGTGCAATAATTCTCAGCCTTTGGTCCTCCAGATGTTCTGGACTTCATTGCCAAGAATCCCCAGCTATTTGCCAGGCTGCCTGGGGCTTCTGGGAGTTGAAGTCCAAAACACCAGGAGGATGAAAGTTTAAGAACCACTGTCCTGGTGTGCGCATATATATATATGCAATGTAACAAGTGATCCAAGCACCTCTGGATTTAGCCACACTGGATTTAGCCTTCTATCACACCGGGGGAAAAAAGTACTGTCATAATACTGGGAAGTACAGCTGATAATAATTCATTATGTCCACATTTGTACCTTGCACACATTCACAGCAGTGTGTCCAAGTAAAAACTAACTGCTTGAGTATTGAACAGGACATCTTGTATAGCTTTAATGCCTGGAAAAACTAATTGAGGATGTTGTGTACAGTGTAAAATTGTACAAAGGATTGTTGCTAAAGAGGTACAACTATACAGGAATAGTATCTGGAGTCTGTTCCTCTGCATTTTGAAATGCCTATTAAAACATGCCTTTTTTTTTTTATTTAAGGCTTCAACTCAGAATTTGGGGATATGAATTATAATACTGAAAAGTTAGTATCAGTTGTTATGAGTTTAAACATTAGTTGTTACAATATAGTGAGAAAAATTTGTTATACAATTGGTACCTTTAATACTTTACCTTTTAACTATTTCATTTGCATAAAACACTTCTTTCTGCCCTCAAGTGCGGATTTTATCCTGTGGGCCAATTATTCCTCGGTATTTTGGATGTCTGTCCATTCCTCACTTTGGTAAGGACAGCCTTCTCCAAATTGATGCCTTCCAAATGTATTAGACTACAACTTCCATCACCCAGTATTCACTGTCTGCTGGAGATAACGGGAGCTGTCCAGTTCTGGAGCATGCAAGGTTGGAGAAACTGGGTTAAGATGTTGTATTTTAATTCCGTTTAGTGAATGGCTAGTGTTAATTTGGAAACTGACAGGCACAGTGATCAGGTATACTACAAAGTATAGATCAACTATCTGACCAGAGTTTGGAGTCCTTGTTAGCATCATGGCCATACATTAACAGTTGCCTAATTGCATGAAAATATTCATTTAGTGACCTTATTGGATACTTTTGCTCTTTTCAGCTTGAGGCTGGGAAAGGATATGAAGGATGTGAATGGACTGAAGGAGTGAATTTTTCTCTGTTGCTAACCTGTTTGCACATTTCTTATAATTACTGGGGGGAGATGGGTCACACTTGCATACTTTGATATTCTTTGTTTTGTTGATTCTCCACTATATAACCCCTGAGAGTCCATCTTCCATTGGGTTTGGTTGGGATGTGTGCACCCCATCCCAAGGGCTCCCCATAAGTTCAATGTTGAGAATGGAATTTGATTTCCAGCCAAGCGATAGCCTGGGTAGAGACGGGGTCCAGCATTTCTCATTTGACCATTGGCTGCGAGGGATGCTGGACCTTGTCTCTTTTGTGCTACTGCATCATTTACTGCTGCAGAAGTTTATGTTATAAATAGCTTGTGTCAGTCTCTGGCACGGAAAGAAATCTTGGGGAAGCCTGGAAGTGCACCCTAGTCCGGAGCCAAACAAGATGGTTTAGAAAAATTTAGAGATCAATTAACTTGTTGACTAACAGAGATTATATGGAATAAAAGTAGCACAAGGCAGAAGAGAGACTGCAACTTTAATAAATGGAGGCGTGACATTAAAAAGTCATTTTAATTGCTGAATGTAGCCAGAGATACTGCAAAAATATTGACTTAAGATCCCCAAAAGAGCTATTTAAACACAAGCTTCTGCTAGCTTGGTAGATTTTGTTTGGCTTTCCCTCATATACTGTGCATATCATAAACTCTTTTAAATTCTCCGTTTTGAAAAGTAGTCCGTATTGTACTCGCCCTGGTGGGCACAGGTTGGTATTTTATACAATTAGTCTACAAAGTCTCAAGTCATTATTCTCAAAAATGTGCAGGAGGGGTGAAGCAGAAGAAAAATTAAGTAGCTAGACTTCGACTTCTGGTTTTGTTTGTTGGGGTTTGGGGACAGAACAGGATGTGCAGTCTTAACTGTTCTGACCTTTCTTTTCTTCCTGGAAGAAACTGACTGTTTTTCTTCCTGGAAGTTTTTCATCACAGGGACATCAGGATCTGGGAGAAGCCTGGGACCACAAAGACAACCTTGGCAGGAGTACTTCCCCTATCAATGTGTTAGGGCACTGGCAAGTGATGGTTCCCATGCACAGTGGACAGTGGATCCACTCTGATTTTTATTCTAAACTTGAATGGAGGTATCTCAAGGTGCTGAGCCTGTTTGGGGAATATGTATTACCATCTTTGATTGTTCCTTTAAAGTTTGTATGAAAGCCTGGAGTGGATAGAACACCCCATTGACCTGAGAGGCATTAGCTACCATTGGTCAAGGGTCATGGAACTAGGGTCATGGAACTAGTTTCTTTCTTTGAATTTTAATCATTGCAGATACATTTTCTTTCATCCTATATTTCCAAGGATGGTAATGCTTTGATGTTGGTCATCCTTCAATGTATTTGCACTAGAAGAAGAAACAATGCAAGCCTTTGAGTTTGGTTTTTTTAAAAATAACAATAGTTTGAGCTGTAAATGGACAGTGTATATCATTTTTACAAAACAATACGTTTCCCATTTTCTTCCAGGCACCAATAGACACATGAAAAAGCTACAGTCAGTAGTGCTGAACTCCTTGCTTTGCTAAATTGATCTGCTTCATTGGAATGTTGCAAAGAGTTGTTGAAAAGATTTTATACATTCTGTTCCATTTGTGTCTGGGTAAGAAAATCATATTTTTGTGTTGTATCTCCATTAAATTTATCCAGAAATCCCTGGTGAACTAGATCTTCAATCACCTGCTTCAGTAGAATCTGTACACAGGCCATCGCTGGAGACTAAGCCAGGTTAGCAAAATTCTGGGAAAACAATGCTTCAAATTTTACCACCTTTGAGCCCAGAGGTAGTTAGTGAATGAAGGGTTTTTGACTGAAATAGTTTCTGTTGTACAGTGAATACACTGTTTTTGTTTTGTTTTGTTTTTTTTAATTTTATTAAACTATAACACAAAAACAAACGAAAAATAAAACACCATGTGTTATACATAATAGTGAATTAAAAAACAAACAAACAAAACAAAAAATTTTTTTCCTTCTTTTAAACAATGCAAACTTATATTATTGTTTTTCCTTTCCCCTAAAATCATAAACTTGTTCAGCTTGTTCCATTCATACAACTTATACATTTTTGTTACGTATCTTCAATTCTTATTTTCATTATATTCATTTTTATTATTATACTTTCACTCTTAATTCAATATTTTTCACTCCCATTTAATCTCTTACTATTATTAATTATAAACTTATTACTTAATATCTCTAATAATAACCTCTCTCTAAAACCAATTACCTTTTAACTTTTTTTCCCCTTTTAAACATTGAACATCACATATCAAATTACATCTATAAATCACAAGTTTAACACACACAGATAATAAACAATATAAAAATACAAAATAAAAGATAAAAGTAATAATAAAAAAAAAAACCCACCCCCCAGAGCCAACTTTTTATTTAATCCACTTTCCAAAATTGCCATTCTTCTTTTAACAGGGTAGCATTACCATCTCTTTTCAGAACTTTTTCTAAAAATATTTTCCAAATTTCTTCAAAATCATTTGTTTTTACCAAACCTTTCATAAACCTAATTCTACATGTTAGTTTATCATTAATTGCAGTTTTCCACACTTCTTTATACCATTCTTCTATTTGAAATTTTTCATTTGTCTTCCATTTTTTTGCTATTATTAATCTCGCTGCAGTTAACAAATTTGTTATTAATTCTTTCTTTGCCTGAGTACACTCCACCTTATTATATATGGACAACAACGCTATATTTGGACATACTGGTATTTCTAATCCTATAATCTCTTTTATCTCTTTAAAAACCTTTTGCCAAAATTCCTTTATCTTGTTGCAATTCCACCACATATGCATATATGTACCAATTTCTTGACATCCTCTCCAACACAATCTTGAATATTTCTCATCTATTTGATTTAATTTCACTGGAGTCAAGTACCATTTCCAAACTATTTTATAATAATTCTCTTTTATTCTTATTGATAATTTTTTTAAATGGCGTTGTTCCCAAATTTTTCTCCATTCTTGTATATCTATAGTTTGTACTGTCTCTTCCTCCCATATTTTTCTAAGATAATCCTCTTCTTGTTCTTTTGCTAATATTTTATATATTTCACTTGTTGTACCTTTTAGTATTTCATTTTCTTGCATATTTTCTCTTTGAATAATAATTTGTTCAAATTTAGTATATTCTTTAAAATCCTTAACATATCTTTTCATACTCTTTGTCCATTGCTCTAGTTGTATATAATTTAACCAAGATATCTTAGTTTCCTGCAATCTCTCTTTCATTCTTTCTTTATTTATCATTATTTTCATCCAATCTTTTAATCTGTATATTTTTTGTTTTTTTATTTCTTTCTCTATTATTTCTCTTAAATTTATTGGAAATTTTTCCATCATTACTATCGGAGTTAATATTGATATATTCGGTATCAATTTTCTTTTATTTTTCTTCCATATTTCTATTATATTTTTTATAAAAGGATTTTCTATTTTTTCCATTTCTTTCTTCGAAAAATTCCTAAAAAATATATTCTCTAATTTCATCTCAATATTCTTATCTTCTGTCTCTAACCAATCTAAATCGCCGTTTTCTGAAACTCCATCTATGATATATCTCAATTGATTTGCATAATAATACCATTTTAAATTTGGAAGTCCCAGGCCACCTTCTTTTTGACTTTTATACCAATATTTCTTGTTAATCCTCGATTTCTTATTTCCATTACAAAAATTATTTAATATCTTTTGCCACTCCTTTAACTCTTCCTCTGATACTTTTATTGGTAACATTCTAAACAAAAAATTAATTTTAGGTAAAATTTTCATTTTTACCACTGCTATTCTACCAAACCACGATAACTTTATATTTTTATAATCCTCTAATTTCCGTTTAATTTCTAATCTTAATTTCTTGAAATTTTTTTCTTGTAGTCCTTGTAAATTTTTTGTAATATCTATTCCTAAATATTTAATTGATTCTTTTACTTTAAGTAATCCTCTTTTACTACTTATACATTTTTGTACTTCTTCTTTAGTATAATTAAATAACATTATTTCTGATTTGGCCCAATTTATTTTCAATCCTGTCTTCTCCCCAAACTCTTTTAAATGTTTATCTATTCTATCTATCTTTTCAACCGGATCTTTAATTGTCAACAATGTATCATCTGCAAATAAGCTTATTTTATTTTTCTCCTTAGCTCCAATACAGTGAATACACTGTACAACAGCATGTCTCATCAGTGTAGGCTACTGGCTCTGATTCATTGAGGCAATCAATCCACTCAGGGTTTTAGTCTGAATTTTTAACAGCCTATCAGGAATGCTGAAATGTAACCCTATCCCATGAGAGCCAACGTGATGTAGTGATGTTGGACTACAACTCTAGAGTCCAGGATTCAAATCTGTAGTTGGCCATGGAAACCCACTGGCTGATCTTGGCCAAGTTATACTCTCTCAGACTAAGGCAAAGGCAAATCCCCTCTGAATAAATCTTGCCAAGAAAACCCTTGATAGGTTTGCCTTAGGGTCTCCATAAGTTGGAAACAACTTGAAGACACACAACAACAATACCAACAACTCTCAAATAAGTTCAGTACCTTGGATAGCTCCTTTAAAGCTCAGATAGAAACCTGGAGCCAATTCAGTGTCCCAGTGACATCTAAGACACCAACTTGAGTTTCATGTAACTCTCCCAACAAACTGAGATATATCTTTGAAGTTAAGCAATAATTATTGACTTGAAAAGGAGGTTGGCACCATGACCTGATGATCTCACAGCTGAATTCTACCAGGTATTTATGGATGAATTGGTACCACCATTAACAAGATTAATTGCTGGTTGCATTGTAGAAGAGTATATACCAAATTCTAAGAAGGAAGTACATTTTAGCATTAATTTCAAAAAACAGCTGAAGACACACAATCCTGAACCACACAGACCAATTAGCCTTTTACATTCGAATTGTTATTAAAAATAATTGCAAGATTTGCAAATTTATTAATAGTATTTCAACATATATTATGGGTGATCATAATGCATCTGTGAAAAAGGAGACAGCTATAACAACTGATATTAGAACTACAACAAAGATGTTCAGTTTCTTTGAACAGCAAAAGGACCTGATCTGTTTTTATTTTGAGAATACTAAAAAAGCTTTCAACAGATTAAATTGCAGCCACTTTGGAATCTGTGCTGGGAGAAAGGTGGGATATCTACTATATAAAAGTCAAAGTTTGTGAGTGGGTTTGTCTGCATCAGGTAGGCGAAGACCTCATACAATTGGCTGTGTCGGGCGAGAAGACGTCATATGATTGGCTGAATGTAAAGATGCTATGGAATCCTGGGGTTTAGGGAGGGGCCTTTAGAATTCTCAGCCTCAGAACTCTTGGGCCTCAGACCAGTTACTATGGAGATGAGGCCTAGCAGCAAGTAAGAAGACAGTGCATTCCCTCAGGAACCCAACCTCTGTATGTTAACAACTCTGAATACAGGTTGGATTGGGGAATATGGGGATAAGTTACAGGTAGTGGACAAGACAGTTTGAGGAATTAGAGACACAGGATCTCAAATCTTTCTAACAAGTATTACCTATGAGAAAATAAAATCCTGGGCAATGCCAGGTATATAGGCTAGTAAATTAAATAAATCCATATATGTAGAGCCAGTGTGGTGTAGCAGTTTGAGTATTGGACTAGGACTCTGGGAAATTGGGGTAATCAAGAAGGATGTCGACAAGCTGGAACGTGTCCAGAGGAGGGCAACCAAAATGGTGAAGGGTCTGGAAACCATGCCCTATGAAGAACGCCTTAGGGAGCTGGGTATGTTTAGTCTGCAGAAGAGAAGGTTAAGAGGGGACATGATAGCCATGTTTAAATATTTGAAGGGATGCCACGTAGAGGAAGGAGAGGGCTTGTTTTCTGCTGCTCCAGAGACTAGGACAAGGAGCAATGGATTCAAGCTGCAGGAAAGGAGATTCCACCTGAACCTCAGGAAGAACTTCCTGACGGTCAGAACTGTCCAGCAGTGGAATATGCTGCCTCGGAGTGTGGTACAGTCTCCTTCTTTGGAGGTTTTTAAGCAGAGTCTGGATGGCCATCTATTGGGAATGCTTTGATGTGTGTTTCTGCCTAGCAGGGGGTTGGACTCGATGGCCCCTGGGGTCTCTTCCAACTCTGTGATTCTATGATTCTAATCCCCCTTTGTCTTGCCAAGAAAACCCTGTGACAGGTTCACCCCAGGGTCACCGTAAGTTAGAAATGACTTGAAACCGCACGACACACAGAGCCATGTATCCCTGGGAGATTTCACCAAAAAAAAAAAAAAAGGAAACAAAGCAATAGATTTTACTGTTTAATAGATTTAATATATGAAACTCCTACAATAAGACTAAAAATTACTAAATTACCAAAATGGGATGACAAAGAGGAGTGTGGCAAAACAGTCTTCCTTGTTGTTATTTAATCTGTCTATTGAAATGTTAGTTATTAGTGCTAGAATGTCAGGCAGTATTGAACATCTGAAAATTGGAGAACAGACATAATCACTCCTCCAGGAACTGGTTTGCCCTTTTTTGGTGGGGAGGAGGTATGGTACATCAGTTTTTGGAAGGGATCTTTGGGAAGACTTTGTTATTAATTTCCCCCAAGCTGGCTTCAATGTATGGCAACCCTATGCAATCATGTTTTAACTTTATTTTGTTCAGTATAAATATGCAAGAGACTATTAGCAGTAGTACCTCAACAGTATGTTAAGGGTTGTTTCAATTTTTGAATATTTCAGAAGGTATTAAATGAATATCTCATGCTGGGACAAAGGTGAGATTGATTGATCGATCAATCGATCAATCAATCAATCAATCAATATATTTAAAATAGTAAATATTTTAATTTTTTTTAAAAAATGTATCAAAGTAAGATAATCAAATGCTTATGTTGTATTTCCAATTATTTTTATCCAGAAGTCCCAGGACTTCAACCACATTTTCCACTGGAATCTGCTCAGAAGTCTGCACTGAAGAATGCCACAGGTTAGCAAAATGTGGTGAATCTTGTTCTGAAACTTAACTGTGCCAAAACTCAGAAATAGCTGGTGTATGCAGGATCTTATTCCAAAGTGTTTTGCTGCCTAATCCACAAAATGAAGAGACCACACACAGGGCCTGGGTTGATCTAGGGCAATTTGTTAATGTTTGCCTAATTAACGTAAAGCTAGTAATGAATTTGAACTTAAACTTGGACTTGAATTTGAACTTAGCCTTGAACTTGACTTTGAATTTGTGACCTGAGAAGGGGGGGTCGAGAGAACGGTTAGGCCAAGGCAAGGGTTACCTCCAGACCTCTTCCTCAGCCCACCTCGGGAAAGGTACCAGGCCCCAAAGCCAACCCATAAGGCTGGGTTAAAACTTCAGCCAGCCCTTTTCTGGAAGGTGAGCCCCTCAAACTGAACACCTCCCCTGTCTCACAATCCTATGGTAGGGGCCAACCATGCATTTATCCTATACCAAAGGGTGCCATAGGTACTGACTAAAACTCTAAGACCCCCACCACCAGCAGCCATGGAGACCTATTTAATACCTAGTTAAAATGCTACCCTGTGAAGCCAATTGCCCAATCCCTTGGCACAGTGTAGGGCAGGCGGGGAAAAAACAAAAACCCAAGGAAGGGAAAATTATTACCTGGCCCCAAAGCAACACTAATCTTACACTGAAACCATTCGCCAGCAAACAAAGAGGCTGAGGAGGGAGCGGAGCGGCCCTAAAAGGGGGCTGCAGGCTCCGCCCTCTCCGTGTCCTACCACACGACCCTTGTTGCATGGTGATTGTGTGGTCTCCTTGTGAGAGGCCAGCAAAAGTGCCCCCCCCCGCTATGTGTGATTACGTGGGCAAGGAGAGACGAATTCTCTTCATTGTAGAGTGTTACGCACATCTTATGTCAGAATATTCCAAGAGAGAGAGAGAGGCCTGAGAAATTTTGGCTTGTTAAAGTCTTCCTTATGAGTATCATGGGTGGTTGGAGATCTCCCCCCAACAAACCCAACTCTATAGGGCCACCCAAACAACTGTATAGATTATTATCTGGCAGAACTGATATGACTTCAGTGGTTGAGTATAACGCTTGGATTCCAATAAAAAGAAAAGAAAGAGGTCGATGTTCAGTCTGGGCAACTCTAGCCAAAGGAGCTGAGATGGCAAGCCCAGGAAAGACTTTCTCCTGAAAACTTACAGAGCCACCGTTAGCAAGGGAGGAAAGCAATGGGTTGTAGAATTAATGATGGACAGGCTCATCCAACTCTTTTTCAATTCAGTAATCTTGTAGCTACAGCAGTGACCACCAATTTTCAAGTTTGCAAAATCATACACTATTGTTGTTTTACTAAAACTCCAGCAAAATTCCAACACCTGGTGCTAAGTGAAAACAGAACATACTTAGAATTATTAAAAACATCTAATTCTAAATCCAGGAATTTGTTTTGAGTTTCGGAGCAGGATATGTCACAAAGGAATATTGTAGCACCTATGAGACTAACTGAAAGAAAGAAGGTTGTAGCATAAGTTTTTATAGATTGAGCCTACTTCATCAGATACATAAAGCGATGTCCCTATGGACAGACATTTATACCCATGAGTGAGTCTTAACAAAAATTTTTCCATCTGGTTAATACCTGGATGGGAGACTGCCAATGAAAACCAGTTGCTCTAGGCTGTATTTCAGAGGAAGAAAGTGGCAAAATCATCTCTGCGTATTTCTTGCCTAAGAAAGTCCTATTTAAAGACACGACGATGTTAGTCTGGATCCGTATTCAAAAGGATCTTTTGTAGCACTTTTGGGACTGAAAGAAAGAAGTTGGTATTTTTCATAATCTACTTCATCAGATACATGGAGTAAAGGGTCTAGTAACTGGCATTTATACCTATGAATATACCTATATAGGGTGTGTGTAAAAATAACAATAGAAATGCAAAACTTGTGGGCATAGTGATGAAGTAACAAGGTCAGTTTTAACAATGCTGTTGGGGGACAAAGGGAGGAGGAAAGACATTTTCTAAAGCCAAGGTGAGTAGATAACCATATGAATGGTGGAGAGAGTTTTAGCAATATAGTGTGATGCTGGCTGGGAACCAGAAAGGAAGGTGATGAAATGGAGAAGAGTTCTTATGAGGCTGAGATGTTAACTAGTGTTATAATATGTGTAGTGTGTCAGAAAACCATTGTCTCTGTTCAACCCACTGTCAATCTATGTGCCTTTAGCAGTACCATTAACCTGAAAGTGTATGTTAGTACCTTTAACCTGAAGGTATGTGTTATTACTGAACCCGTTTCCGGCTTATACGGTTATAGTGCTGTTGTTCCACTTTCAACATCCTAGAGAATCCTGGAGTTTGCAGTTTAGGGAGGGGCATTTAGAATTCTCAGCCAGAGAGCTCTTTGGCCTCAGTAAACTACAAACCCCAGAATTCCACAGGATGTTGAAAGTGGAATAATAGCAGTGTAACAGTGTAGGGCAGAAATGACTTGAAAGTGAAGTGGTTGTGTATAAGAACAGAGTGGCAGACTTTGGTGGCTGGGTCTCCTATGGTCCCATCTGGAATAATTAGTGAGGTACCTATTTCACACTCAAATGGAAGGGGGGCATATTTAAAATTCTGCCTGCTCACCTCCTGGGATATTGTTTACTGATGCTGGTCACATCCAATAAGACACAAAAGGGTGTTAAATCAGGTCTTTGGTTACAGACAGAGTTTCTCCAGGGGTGTCTTTTCAAGTTTTAGCCACATGTTTTCCCCCTGTTCCACTATGGAGGATGCATGGCCCCTGTTCTTCATTGTACGAATAGGAAAAGTTAGGGATAGAAACAGTTACCAGTTTTGCTTTTGCTCATGTTTAAATTCTTTAAATCTCACCTTCTTTCCATCTTGTATATGTAGATATCTGTGGAGTTTTCTTAAATGAAAAGAACTGACATCGTCCATTATCGCTGGCTACAGTTAATATAGTTATTTCCTGCATGACAGGGACCATTTCCACACTAGCCTGTTATAGCGCTACGATTCCACTTTCAACATCCTCTGGAATCCTGGGGTTTGCAGTTTCCGGAGGGGCCACCCGCCCCCTCCTGAAACTGCAAACCCCAGGATTCCAAAGGATGTTGAAAGTGGAATCATAGCGCTATAACAGGCTAGTGCGGAAATGACCAGGGTTATGTTCCACATTCCTGCCAAGTAAAAAGAAGCCTCCCACCCCCCACAAAAAAGTGGCAACATTAATGCATGGTTGAGAAAGCACAGATGCAAACTGAAGACATTCAGGTTTTAATGCTCTTAGTCTAATGACTAATCTGTCTCTTCTGGTTTGTCCCTCATTCTGTTGTTTTCTTTAAGTTCTTTCCTTCCCAAAACTGAAGATAATTGTGAATTCAGGTAAATTATTTTTAGAAACCAGTTGAAAAAAAAAAAAATCTCACTCATCCCCAGAAAGTATAGCCGACAGCTCCTCCAGATAGGCCAACAGCTTCAATAAATGTTGAGCTATTCCGTTTCTGGATTTCATGCCTTGTAATGGAGCCCCTGTGGTCTAGTGGTTTGAGTGTTGGACTCCCATTGTGGAGAATAGGGTTCAAATCTCCTCTCAGCCATGGAAACCCACTCGGTGACTTTAGGTAAGTCACATCCTATCAACCTCAGAGGAAGGCAAACACAAACCCCCTCGGAACAGATCTGACAAGAAAACCCTGTGATATGTTCATGTTAGGGTTTCCATAAGTCTGAAACAAGTTGAATACACAAAACAAAAACAACAATAATGAGCGTTCCATGGGGCCAATGTGGTGTGGTGGTTTCACAGTGTTGGACTAGGACTCTTGGGTAAGTCACACTTTCTCGGCCTCAGAGGAAGGCGATGGTAAATCCCCTCTGAACTAATTTTGCCAAGAAATTCCTATGATAGGGTTGCCATAAGTCAGAAACAACTTGAAGGCACACAACAAGTGGTTGTTCCATATCCAGTCATGCTCTAAATATACTGAGTCTTTTTTTTTTTCATGTTTGAGGTGTGGAGAACTGTGATGTGGATGCTGTTTCCGTCTCTCCCCACCATCCCCTCCATGAATACCCCTCCATACTCCTCCTGCAGTATTTATGTGGGATCCATGTGATGGGTGAAAGACAATCAGAGGAAAACTTCTGTCAGGGGCAAAGGATACAACTCCATTCAATGTCATTAATGAGACATTCAGAAAACAGGGGGAAATGAAACGATGGCTAGAAATCCCCTCTGAATAGATCTTACCAAGAAAGCCCCCTGATAGGTTTGCTTAGGGTTGCCACAGGTCAGAAAGAACTTGAAGGCACACAATAACAATACATCTGGTCTAGAACAATATTGAAGTCCTTCAGGAAGTTCTCAAGCTAATTGTAAGCTAATTTGGAAACAGCTTCTTTTTTTTCCATAGTAGCGGAGAAGGAACTAGCCCTAACATAGCAGAGACAAAACAACATTTTGATTCTTAGAAGCTGGTCCTTGATGACAATGAAGCAGCTTGTGTTGATCTAAGTGTCTTTTGTGTAGGTGCTTCAAAAACCACAGCGAAAACAGTAACTCTGTTGTGTGCCTTCAAGTCATTTGTGACTTGTGGAGACCTTATCATGGGGTTATCAGAGGCTGTGTGTGTGTGTGTGTGTGTGTGAGATGCACCCAAGATCACCCAGTGTGTTTCCATGGCTAAACAGGGAATCAAACCCTGGTCTCCAGGGTCCTAGCCCAACACTATACCAACGCTATACCTCTAATTTGGTGATAACCTGTGAACCATTCTGGTCTCAGGCATGAATGCTGTCATGCCTCATCATAACCACTAGATGTCAGATTGTGACTGGTATTGCTTCTCTCCACCAGTGCCTATTAAGTCAATACAGGCCATTTCCACACGAGTCTGTCATAGTGCGATGATTCCACTTTCAACCTCCTATGGAATCCTGGGGTTTGCAGTTTCAGGAGGGGCTGGCAAGCCCCTCCCGAAACTGCAAACCCCAGGATTCCATAGGAGGTTGAAAGTGGAATCATCGCGCTATAACAGACTCATGCAGAAATGGCCATAGACTTACTTGCGTGGCACGATACTGCATTGCAACTAACCTACAGCAGATTTTGCCTTCCATTTTCAGCTGTCCACATGCATCACACAAAAGTAATATGTAAGTGAGTGGCTCCATTAGTGTGCTGTTATTCACCACGAGCACCTCCTCAGAACAGGGCTGTTGACTGTCTGTGAAACTGCATGTTTGAGAGATGGTCTAGGTTTGGACCTACTATATTTCTCATTTCATCACCCTCAATCAGAAAATTTTTGTTTTCACTTTGAGATAAGATGTTTGTGTGTCCTGCAGGAGATCAGTGGAACAGATATATTTAATCTCCCTCCCCCCACCTCTGCCACACATCCCCAAAAAAGAACTCTGGGGCCCTTCCTGCTACACACTTCAACTGACATGAGAACATCCTATGGAATACTGCAGTTGGTAGTCTGGTGAGGCTAAAAATTCTTAACATCCCTCCATATAATGCAAATTACAGGATTCCACAGAACCCCTTCTGTTTGCCCAAACAATAACTGGTGTGTAAGTGTTTGTGAGAGGGAAAGAAAGAGAAAGAGAGAGAGGGAAGGAGAGAAAGAAGCTTCTCTTTCCCAGTGATGCTTCTTGTTGTTATTTGCTGTCAAGTCGGCTTTGATTTATAGTGACTTTATGAATGAGAAACCCAGTCATCAACACCCCAGTTCAGGTCTTGCAGACTCAGGACTGTGGGTTTCTTCACTGAACAAATCCATCTGTAATGTGGTCTTCCTCTTTCCAACTGCCTTCCACTTTACTAAGCTTTATTACAAGTGCTGCTCAGTTCCAATTTAAGAATGCTACTGGTGCTTTAAAGTGAACGTAGATTAGATCTAAGGCCCTTTTCACACGGGCCTTTTCTCGCGCGACAGCCCCGTGAGCCTCGCGGGAGTGGGAGCGTTGCTCCACACGACGCACTCCCACTTCCGCCGGGCTCACGGGGATGAAGCGGCGCGAGCGCGGGTTTTTTGATTTTCGCTTCCAAGCGAAAATCACCCGCGCTCGCGCAACGCTCCCGGCGCCTGCGTGCACTTACCTTTCGTGCGGAGCGTCCGGGAGCCAGCCGAGTGGCGCTTCCTTCCCTCTGCCCCTGCGGAAGGAAGGGACGGGGCGGGGTGCTCGCGCGACACGTCCTGCTTCGCGCGCGCGCGCGCGGGGGCAGATGGGACAAGCGCCTTTCTCTCTCGCGTGCGCGCGGGGGGGCGGATGGGAGGAGCGCCTTTTTCGCACGCGCGGGGGGGAATGGACGGACGCGCGAGCCGCCTCCGCCTCCGGGAGGCTGCCACTTCCCCGCTCGTTCCTTCGCCTGCGGAAGGAAGGAGGGGGAAGCGGCAGCCTCCCGGAGAAGGCTTGTTGCGCGAGCCGCCCTCCCCCGCTCGCGCAAGAAGACTAATGCGAAAAGGGCCTAATTCAGGAACTCTCACATAAGATGCAGCTGGGTTCTGAGATGAAAAATCCCCTTAGGCTCCTATTACTAGTTGTAGGAATCTTTGGGTTGCAGCTAAAGCCTGTTGCAGTGATGGCTGAGTGAGAATTTGGCTTCATATATAATGGAATCACAATGCTTGCTTCCTACCTTCCTTCATCTTATGCTTCTACTAACTCAAGATCATATACATGAGAGATCTCTTGTATTTTTTTTTCTTGATTGTGAGGTAGGTTTGACTGATAGTGGCAGGTCCAACATGGCCCTGTTGAGTTTTGAAGATCAGTGGGCCTGTCTCTTCAGTCATCATCATCAAGTGAAGATATGGCATGGGTGAGGGGTACTTAACTTTCCTGCCATTGTTTGTCTCCCCTCAAAACCCTCCCATACAGGCTTCATCTGAACTTTTCAATTCAAATGAATCCTGCCAATGAGAAAGCTATGTAGGGAGCTTTATAATGCAACGACTTCAGGCAGAAATGGATCAAGCACTCAGCCCTCCTCCCCTTCTCCACTCATATGACTTACACACACATGCACACACGTATAGATTTTATTTGAAAAGAGCCAGGCGTCTACTTAATGTCCCAACACATATCATACTTCTAGTTAGCAAAATCCTTGGACTGTACTATTTCAGAGTGTGTGGGGGAATTGCACTGTTGAATGCTCTCTCTCTCACACACACACATCCCTGTATGTTGAAAATCAGAACAGTTGTGATAAAGGCTTAGCATACAGTATACAAGGAACTTTTAAAATAGGTAGTATTTAAAAATGCAATAGCTGCTTCCCACAGTTTCAAGGCATTCCAGAATTCTGTTATCTCTATATCTTGTGATAGTGTGGAGAAATCTGTACTATTTTTCTGAGCTGGAAGGAAATTTGATGTTATGAAATTATGGTTACCATCATTCCCAGTCCTACACACCTGGGGAGTGCCAGAGTGGAAAAGGCTGCTCAAATTAAATGCTTCCTGCAACAGTTATCTCAGCTAGGAACTGACTGGTTGATGAAGAATTCTGTTCAAATCAAAAGCTTGCTCAACATCCTTCCAGCTTGGTGCAGGAACAGATACCTGCCAAATCATTTATGCCTTTAGGGGCAGCATGTGATTCCACAACTGCTCATTACTGGAATTGCAATTTTATATGTGTGTGTGTGTGTACACCCATGTGCTCCCCCCCACACACATCAAGCAGATCTTATGACTTTAATATTTGCATGACAAAATGTTCTGGCTACATATTAGGATAAAATACCCAATGGTACAAGGTATTCAATGGTGGAACAAAAGGCTTTGCTGGAGATATTTAGATAGAAGCTGGATGGCCATCTACCTGGGATGCCACAATTGCAAGGCTTCTGCATTTTTCAGGGAATTCAACTAGATGGCCTCTAAGGCCCCCTTCCTAGTTCTGATTCTATTTGAAAATTTATCCATGTTGCCTGAATGAGTTGGGAAGGGGAAGATTCTGCTTTTTTCTCTCCTGTCTGTTCACTGAGTTAGTAGAAGGCAAATTACTTTTGCACTTTGAACTCAATTTGCAGCAAATGAAGTAAGGTGAGGAAAAACGGGGAAAGTGACAGGACGCGAGAGAAACTGTTACATTTTAAAAGCAACTGAAAGGTGGGATGGCTGAAGATTTGGGACTTGGAGGGTATATTATGAAGTCTGCAAACCCTTCTGTCTGGATATGAGTTGTAGCTCAGTACATCTAGAGGGGGTGTCAGTCAGAGAAGGATGTTCTCTGACATGTAGTAAGCTTGATATAGAAACTATCTTGCAGCTGTTAAACAAAAGCACTCTGTCACAAGGCAGGGAAAGACCCGCTAGTCTTTCTCTGCATCAAAATATATACCAGAATTCCTCTAAAGTAATCATTCTCTTTCTCTTTAACCCAGGCATCACTAAGCGGCGTTCACCTGTACAAGTCAGGTTTAGCACCATCCTAGAAAACAGTGAGATGGTAACCAAATTCCAGGGCTGATTGCTGTCTACTACAATTTGTACAATTCACCTCTTCTGCAAGCAATGAACAATCTCATCACTGCCACCTCGGTTTGAATACAACATTGTGTAATAGCAACACTAGTTTTTGTATCTATTCTTTTTCTTTTAGTTTAGTACAAATATCAGCTGGGATTATTGAGTTGTAAATATATAATGAATAAAGTTCAAATTGTGTTGATGTGCCAACTCGTTCTCCCTACCTTACCAACAAAACCCTGGCCTACTCTGGTGGGCTTTAAAACTCTGATGCCTTGATGTGCAGCAATTATTAGGCAGTTAATACCTCTCTCTATGCCAGGGATAGCACACTCTGAAGCACAGAGGTCTCCCCCACCCTATTTGCTACTTCAACATTACTGTGGAAGGCAACACTGTGTTTTTGCACCTACTATTTTGAGTGGCTAGAAGTGATGCTGTGCCTCTTCTGGTAGTGTCTGAAGCTATTCTAGGGACTTTTGGAGCTGTTTCATGGTGGGGAGCTCCCTGACATAGGATTTTAAAGGGAGTTGAAAGGTTCATAGAATCTCAGAATCATACAGCTGGAAGAGACCACAACAGTCATCGAGTCCAACCCCCTGCTATGCAGGAACACATGCTCAAAGCACCCCCAGCCAATGGCCATCTAGCCTGTGTTTAACATCCTCCAAAGAAGGCAACTTCACCACTCTCTGAGGCAGCATATTCCACTGTCACTGTCACAAAGTTCTTCCTGGTATTTATGTGAAATCTCTTTTCCTGTAGTTTGAATCCATTGCTTCATGTCCTAGTCTCTGAAGCAGCAGAAAACAAGCTTGCTCCATCTTCAACATGACATTCCTTCAAATATTTAATCATGGCTATCATGTCACCTCTTAGCCTTACATACCTAAACATACCTAGCTCCCTAAGCTGCTTCTCATAGGGCATGGCTTTCAGACCCTTCACCATTTTGGTCACCCTCCTCTAGACAAAAGTTGCTTGGGTTGTTTTGGTTTTTAGTTGTTTTGGCATAAGAATTTGAAAAGGGGAATTTCAAGGGCTTTCAGGGTTGGTGGGCTTGCCAAGGACTACACACCAGACACTTCAAAGGTTGCAGGTGGCCTATGGACTACTTTTCCCCCAAAGGTTGCAGGCAGCCTGTGGGTTACATTTCATCTCCTGCTCCATACCATTAAAAACTAAAACCATTAATACCTGTGTACTGAAGAGCTGTTGCACGGTGCCGTTCTAACCAACAGATCTGCTGGCTGTAAAATGTTTGAGGGGGACAGAGGGATAACTATTGGTGAAGAGATCCTCCCCTTTTGCAGGAGGTCTGCTATACAAGGTACCACTACTCTCCAGCCTTTCACAAATGGAAGCTGGGACAAGTGTGGCCAAGATGGTAATAGATATTTAGTAAGGAAGGACAGACAAGCTAGGAGAGATTGCAGCACTTTGCTTTTCCTTGATCCTACTGGGATGGGCAAGATTCCCCCTTGCAGAGGTGTATCTAGAGTGGTGCAAGTACGACACATGCCCCAGGTGTCAATGCTGGGGGCACAAAAAAGCCATGCAGGTAGGGGTAGGGGTGAGGATAGAGGTAAGAGGGTAGGGGAGCAACTTCCATCCTTGCCCTAGGTGCTGTTTATGTTAGATACACCACTGTCCTCTCTTTTCCTCCTTGATGAATTAATTTAAGTGCAAACTATTTTTGCACTTTGAACTCAATTTGCAGCAATTTAAGTAAGCTGGAGACAAAGGGGAAAAGCAGGAGAAGGAGAGAAACAGAGACTGTGGCATTTTAAAAGCATCCAGAAAAGCAAACCAATCAAGAATTAATCAGGACTGTACCTGCCAAATTGGGAGATTTGGAGGCTATGAAGTTCTGCTATAGCAAAAGATCAAGGGAAGGTCTTTCTCTCACTCACATGCAAATCCCTCCCCGCCACCCTTTGAATCTCAGGTCCTATCTATAATAAAGCAGAATTAAAGGTCTATGACTTTTCCTTTTGGAATGTTTGTGTTTTTTAACCCTTTGCTTTATTTTAATGATTGAATCTGACATAAAGTCTTTAAATTAGCTAACGGTTAGATTAAATTTCAGTGGTGTTAATTTCAAGCATTAAGGCACTGTTGAAATTAATTTTGAATTGCAGCTGGATTTATGTTAGTTTAACTCAAGGCCCATCCTGCATCTATTCTGTATATAAACATATGACTTCATTTCAAAGTGCCCTCAATTTTACACCTTTCATAAATGCTTATGATTGTTTAATAACTCAAAATCCAGGTCTTCCCTCTGCCCTCCCCTCCTCCTCTCAAATACTATCCTCTCCAACCCGCAAAACCACTTGCCCCTGAAATTAAATTAGTATTTTTATATATAAAATTTACAGTAGTAATATTTTCATTAGGCCCAGCACAACAAGCTATTGTATATCCTATATATACTACACAGAATATGCAGTATACACTATATAGTGACTGTAAAATCTGGTAGGCTCCCAGAATTAAATGGCATAATGAAAATTTATCAAAGAGGCTGAAAGAAGAAATAGGAAAATTAATAAAAGTAGTATGGGTAAAGCAGAGTTCTGCACTTCGGCATTTTTTTTTTTCTAACTTGGTATAGGTATTACATTGTGAGATTAGATGGTGTCTTCTTAAATGTTATCTCACAGTCCACTTGTAGCTAAGCTCTTTCTGACAAAGGTTGCTTAACCACCATGTAGCATTTGTAACATGCAGACTTTATGATCCCTCTCTTGTCCATCCACTTCACCCCACCACACAGTGGAAGCAAACTGTTACCATTAGTTACTTAGTAATAGTCATATCCTGTCATTCTGTCACTCACTCACTCACACACAGACACACACACACACACGCAATCCCAGGTGGATAAGAATCAAATTTAGATTAACACGATCTGGAAGCCATGCCCTATGAGGAGCGTCTTAGGGAGTTGAGTATGTTTAGTCTGCAGAAGAGAAGGTTAAGAGGGGACATGATAGCCACATTTAAATATTTGAAAGGATGTCATATCAAAGAGGGATTGGGCTTGCTTTCCACTGCTCCAGAATCTAGGACAAGGAGCGATGGATTAAAACTACAGGAAAAGAGATTCCACCTAAACCTCAGGAAGAACTTCCTGATGGTCAGAGCTGTGCAGCAGTGGAATGTGCTGCTCCGAGTGTGGTGGAGTCTCCTTTTTTTGGAGGTTTTTAAACAGAGGCTAGATGGCTATCTGTTGGAAGTGCTTTGATGTGCGTTCCTGCATAGCAGGAGTTTGGACTGGATGGCCCTGTGGTCTGTTCCAACTATTTTATTCCATGATTCTATGAAAAATCATTTTAAAACCAGCATACAGTTTATAACATACCCAAACCACAAGCTTTGAACCATGAAACTAGAGTGGTATTGCTCGGAGAGGAGGGAGGCTTTTTTTATCCATCTCAAAACATGTTATTGTTCTAGGCAGGCTGTGTCAGTGCTTAGCATCCACACAGTCAGGGTCTAAGAGTCTCAGCAAGGCCCACCTGTGCTAACAACTGCCCTGGGTCCTCCATTAGAAATTGTCACAAGGTCACCATTTTACATTTTCCACATTGCCCCAGTACGCCTGACTCTGAGGATTTGTGAGAAATCAAAATGCTTGGGTGTAGCTACCAACCTGCCACTATTGTCAGATGAGGCAACTGATATTTGTGGTGGTGGTGGGACCTAGATATGTTCTGGAGCAACATATCACCCCTTTCTCCCAGGACTACTAGTCTTTTTGTTGTTCAAAGGCAGAGAAGGAGGAGCCAAGTGCAGCAACCAACCTCAGAGAAGATGTTGAGTGGCAAGAGCAGATATCTAGGTGGTGAGACCAATGCCATCCAGAATGTCAGGGGCAGGGATTGTCTACCTCGCCTCTATGTCTGCAGTTCACATACTGAGAATTTTTATGGAGCAGCCATGCTGTGGGAAAGATCCTGAGAGTTGTACTCCAAAAGAAATTATTTTCCAGAGCTTTTTGGTCTATCAGTTCATCTTTACTAGTAAGTAGAAGGGGAAATGTGGTGGAGAAGAGAATGGTAGATGTGATTATTGCACCACACAGAAAGAGCACTAATAGCACTATAACAGGGCAGGGCAAAAATGGCCTGAAACTCTGGTCATTTCCATACTACACCATTATAATGCTATTATTCCACTTTCAACATCCTGTGGAATTCTGGAGTTTGTGGTTTACTGAGGCCAAAGAGCTCTCTGGCTGAGAATTCTAAATGCCCCTCCCCAAACTGCAAACCCAAGGATTCCATAGGATGTTGAAAGTGGAATAATAGCACTATAACAATGTGTGGGGAAATGAGACACTAGGGTTCAAATCTCCCCTTTAGACATGGAAATCCATGGGTTGCAAGTTGCATACTGTCAGCAATGGCAAACCTGCTCTGAATAAATTTTGTCAAGAAAACTTGAGGGGAGGGTCACTAGAACTTGGAGTCTACTTAAAAGCATCTAACAGCAACAACAAATTTAAAAGCAGTGCAATGGGGCAGTAATCACAGAAACATACAGAGAAAAGTCTGAACTTTTAAAAAGTGTATATGAAGATAGACTGTTCACAATTTTTCACAGCAATCCTATACACATTTATTCAGAAACCCATTCTAACATATTCACTAGGGCTTATTTCTAGGTATGTTTGTGCACGATTGCATGCTTACAATACAACCCTAGCAGGTCTACCCAAAATTAAGGCCCATTCACTTTAATAGGACTTGCTTCTGGGTAAGTATGGATTCCAGCTTTCACTTCTTAGTTCTCTTAGGGAATACTGTGTGAAATGAAGTGAGAAATGATATGCATTTTACTGCAATGCAAATTACTTTTTTTTAGCACTATGTATTAGTCAAGTCTACTGCAAAGAGAGAAAAATCCCTTGCTGTCTGATTGCATATTTACCCATCTTTGTTTGTTGCTGACTAAGGGGTGGGGGGAGAATAGGGGAAAAAGTAGAATATAAATATTTTATAGAGCCACTGTCAAATATTACTGTTGCTATTGCTGTTCAAAACATCTGTTATGCCTATTAGTCTTCCAGGCATTTAAGCAGACAACTGTGTGTGTAACATCTGTGTCACCCCTCCATTAACCTCAAGGAACAAAACAAGGAGTTGTCTTGTCTATTTCTTGGCCCTCCATACCTCCTTGTGGAATAGATCATCATCTATGCTTTTAAATGCAAGCATTTTCTCCTGTCATGATTGAAAAGTCAAATTAGTGACAATAGGGGTGTACATAGAGGAAAGAAAGAAAAGAACCTCTTACAAGTACTATTGAAGTAAATTTGGGGTTTACATAGGGATATAGGACTATACTCAGATGATTAGGAAAAATCTGTGTACGGTATATGACCTTTTGGTGAGTGTTGCGTTAAGTTCTTGAGTTTAATTTCTGTTCTGCAGAATATTTGCTTAGATTTTTATAGTCCTTTTCCTTTATCAAGGCCGGCAGTATGATTAGGCAGACCTAGGTAGCTACCTCAGTCAGCACTGCAAACTCCAGGATTCCTTAGGATGTTGAAAGTGGAATAATAGCACTATAACAGTCTAGTGCAGAAATGGCCTTTGAATGCCATGGAAGGGCAGCAAATGTTAGCTTTTTAAAATCACTGTGATTTTACTGTGGAGTGAGGGGATATGTACTTGTGGGATTTTTGGTCTCAAGTGTCCAGCACCTACTGTTATCCTTCATTTGGGTGGATTGTGAGGAAGACAGTTTACTGTTCTGTCTTGGGGTGAAAAATCTGTTGATCAATCATTGGCCTTGAGCTGCCTTTTCTAGCAGCCCATAATCCAAGCTGGTTTGGGATGCCTCTTCCCACAGTAACAGGATGAACCCATCAGTGGCTGCATTTCTTCTTTAAAGACACGGCTTTGAAGTAATATCAACTCTCTTCCATTAAAGATGTAGCTCTCCCTCACATTCCTGTACTTCAAGGACCAGTTATAAACACATCTATTTGTCAAAAGCTTTCAGGGGACTGGGCAAGTGATTAATTTGTCCTCAACTGCTGCTGTTTGTACTTTGTGCTATTTTTGCCAATATTTGCAATGTAAGATTTTAGACATTTGTATTTTTTGACATATTATTCTATGATTTTTAGATATATAGATGTAGGTAGAGAGTCAACCTTGTGTAGTGATTTGATTATTGGACCAGGACACTGGAAGTCCAGGGTCTGAATCCTCACTCAGCCTTGGAAACTCACTGGGTGACCCTGAGCAAGTAACACTCTCTCAGGCTCAGGTGAAGGCAAGGGCATCCTCCCTCTGAACAAATTCTGCCAAGAAAACCCCATGACAGGTTCATCTTTGGGTTGCCATAAGTTGGAAATGACTTGAAGACATACAACAACAAGAATTGTATTTTAAGCAAGTTGTGATTTTACTGATTTGTATTTAGATAGTTAGATGGATGGATGGATAGATAGATAGATAGATAGATAGATAGATAGATAGATAGATAGATAATAGATACTTAGGTGCCCTGAGCTCACATGTGGAAAAGAAAGCACCACCAACAACAAGAACATGGACAGAGTGTCTTTTCTCTCACCCCTATGTGCTTGGATTATCAAGGAGAGGGGGGAGGAGGCTCTTGCCCCCTTGCCTGTTTTTTCTGTGATGGCAAAAAGCTAGAGCTTCATAAAACTACCATAGGAAGTCCCTGAAAGTGGCTGCCATCTAATTTACAGAACAAGATGGTGAAGAAAGTAAGGACAAAAAGCAGTAAGTGAAGGAAAAAAACATGATAGAATCATAGAATCATAGAAATTCAGAGTTGGATGTGAGTTCCTTCACAGATGCAGATTAAATATTTTATTATGCCTCCAAAGCAGTCTAGTTCAACTGTGAGTTATTCAATGTTTCATAACAAAGTAAATGCTAAACTCATTTATGGTGGGCTATCAGTTCTCCCACTCAATTATTGTTTGTTAATGCCAGTTAATGATACTTTTTACATTTACATTTCCTGTCGCCTCACATGACCTCACCTTCTTCCCCCATCTACATATATAAATATCGCCCAACTGTGGCAACTCTCCATGCATTTGATGAAGTGAGATGCAGTCCACAAAAGCTTATGCCAAATAAAATTTGTTAGCTGTTAAAAGTAAATACTGTT
Organism: Ctenosaura bakeri; assembly: GCA_948474755.1. Taxonomy (NCBI): domain Eukaryota; kingdom Metazoa; phylum Chordata; class Lepidosauria; order Squamata; family Iguanidae; genus Ctenosaura; species Ctenosaura bakeri. The sequence continues at coordinate 512,897 of CAOLHI010000147.1, forward strand.
GGGTACATAAGGGTAGATACTAGATCCTGCTGTTTTTGCTGCAAAAGGCTAATGCAGCTACCTCACTGAAAATTTTGGAAGATACTCCTTTGTGAAAGAAAAAATATTTCAAAACAAGTGCCAGTCCACTGTGGCAGATGCGTTCCCTCCTTAATGCAATCCTTGTACTTTTCTTCAACAGAAATCCTTTCTGCTTCCTCACCCTAGTAGAGGCTGTTATAGGTCCCTGATAGACTTTGCCCTGTAGAGGTAAATAGTATTCCCAATAAAGAGAAATATATAAATCACTTGTGATTCAAACACATGTGGAGTTAGTCCATCAAACAGTACTTCATCTTTTCTTTATCATTCTTTGGATCCATCTTCTCAAAATCTGAAGGTTCACCTCAAGCATCTACCTTAATAAACTTCTCTCTTCCCTTTTTTTCTTGCTTTTCCCAGTCCTTTCATTCCTCCAAGTAGCATCCTGTGGTGGCTGTCTTAGGCAGCAAAGTACCAGAGTGCTGAAAGATGCCACATTTCCATCCCTCAGATTAGCAGTCACCATCCGGTGGTCCATGGACCACTGATGGTCCGCAAGAAAATTTTGGTGGTCCATGGAGAAATTTGGACATTATGTGATTTCCAACTTCTGGTTCAGATATGAGAGCTGGAGACATGGTCCTTGGTGTGCTCTGCCGAAGACCGCCACTGCCAGCCGGCCCCTCCCGAAACTACAAACCCCAGGATTTCATAGGAGGTTGAAAGTGGAATAATAGCACGATAACAGTCTAGTGTGGAAATGGCCTAAGGTTCACAGTTAGATTTGTTTCTTCCAGACAACTTTGACTGGAGGGCCTTTCCATACTCCACAACTATTGCACTATGATTCCACTTTAACTGCCATCGTTCTATGGAATCATGGAACATGCAGGTGGGAGGAGGATATTTAGAATTCTCAGCCAGAGAGCTAGGTTGAGAAAAAATGCCAGGATTTCATACTGGTCCTCAATGTTAAAATAAAATTAAAATAGATTAGATTAGAACAGAACAGAATAGAACACATGAGAGTCTAATGTTTAGGCAAGTCCAGTGGGGGTGGGAGAAACTGGGAACATTTCTTCACTAGCCTGTTATACTGGTATTATTCCAGTTTCAACATCCCATGGAATCCTGGGGTTTGCCTCAAAGGCCCCTCCCTAAACTGCAAACCCCAGGGTTCCATAAGATGTTGGAACTGGAATAATAGCACTACAACAGGCTAGTGTGGAAACGGGCTGAATTAAGAGAAAATACATCTGATCAAGACAAGAAAGAGAGCTGGTGTGATGTAGTGATTTGAATGTTGAGCTAGAATAATGGGAGAGAGAGGTTGAATCCCTGCTCAGTCATGACAACCCGTTGGGTGCCGTTGGGCAAGTCACACACTCTAAGCATGAGACTATGGTCTGGAGACCAGGGTTCAATTCTGCCCTGCCATGGAAACCCACTGGGTAACCTTGGGTGTGTCACACTCTCTTAGCCCCCCAAAACAACACAATAACAAAATAAAAAAAATAAACACAATTCAGAATCTTTCCATCAAAAAGGCTTTAGATAAAAACTATTGAATCATAAAAGTAACTTTCATATTTTTATTTAAGACAATAAAAATATGTAGAAAAAAAGGAACATCAATTAATTTTCTTATGTTGTTGTTGTTGTGGTGGTGGTGGTGGTGGTGGTGTACCTTCAAGTCATTTCTGACTTATGGTGACCCTAATACAAATTTATCTTAGGGTTTTCTTGGCAGAATTTGTTCAGGGAAGGCATGGGTTTCTATGGCACAGCAGAATTAAACCCTGGCTCCAGGATCATAGCCCAACCCTCAAACAGCTATACCGTGCTTGCTCTCTTCTAGTTAACATACATATGCCACCTTTCTTTCTGTGTACTCAAAGCAGTACCCGTAGTTCTCCTCCTCTTTATTTTCACTACTGTCTGGATAAGTCATGTTGAGAGATCGTCGTGGGCCCAAAGTCACCAAGTGGGTTTTATGGCTCACTGGGAAACTGAACCTGCTCATCTGAGGCCATTTCTGCACTACGCTGTTATAGTGCTATTTTTCCACTTTCAACATCCTGTGGAATTCTGGGGTTTGTAGTTTACTGAGGCCAAAGAGCTCTCTGGCTGAGAATTCTAAAGGCCTCTCCCTAAACTTCAAACCCCAGGATTCCATAGGATGTTGAAAGTGGAATAATAGCATTATAACACTGTAGTGCAGAAATGGCCTAAGTCTACATCCACTGCTCTAACCACTATACCACACCCAGTATCTTGAGGAACATAATGGAATAATCCCTCAGACTATTATTTATTCTAGCTCTCTAGCTCTAGACTATTTATTATTCTAGCTTAACACTCAAATCACTGTATTACACACGGGTTCTCTTTCTTAATGTGATCAGATGCATTTTCTCTTACTCTAAGCAACTCAAAACATCTGTTGTCATTGTACTATATAAGGGCCAGCTCCAAGTTCTTTCGCTGCCAGACTCAAAGGGCAATATGGTATTCCGTTCTATGTTTAAAAAACAATCAGATTGGCAGCCGAATCTTCCTTCAACACTGGAGATGGAATAGCAGCTTTTACCCTGGGGGACACACCTCTCTGTCCTGCATATTTTCCCAGTGCTCCTTACCTCCCAGCATCTGCTGTTCGTTAGAGCTGAGTCTATGCAGTGTTGGCCCTGCACTCTGTTGTGATATTTATACAAAACATAAGAGGAAACAAACTGAACCTTTATTGGCTGGTTTGATCAATATTTATGATTTAGAACAAAGACAAATTACTGTGACTGAAATGAGAGAAACAAGTGGCAAGATTTGCTGTCATCACACAAAACAGCAACATAACGAGAACCGAATGTGGTGCCACAAATGTCACGAACCACAAAAATGTACGTTTGTCTTAAGTCTACTTTTAAGGGTGTAGACCGCACGCATATGTGCCAATTTGCTTCTGTGCACACTTTCATCTGCTTACCACAATGTTAAAGTCTTGCAACAACCCGATTAAAACACAAATATTTGGCTGCGAGGATGCTGTACATATTTTGAACACGTCTACTAACTGGAGGCCATTCAAGTAATAACTGATTGTTGATTATCATGTGGATCTTAATTATGGTATAGTGTTGTTGTTTTTACTGGTTTAGTGGATAGGCAAGATAAAAATATTAATAAATACAAATGTATAAAATGAGATATAGGATATGATTAGCTATGTATTGATTATTATAGCAGTTCTCCTTGCCCCCGCATAGAAGTTGCTGAATAGTTGCATTCAGAGTTTTGTCTGTATTTCTGTCACCTTTTACTTTTGTTTCTCATCTGCCCTTAACTGGTTGAAAAGTTTCATCTGTCATCCATTGTGGCTTCTCTCTCTCTCTCTCTCTCTTTTTTTTTTGGCTGCAGATTTTTTTTTTACAGTGCAAATAAAAGCTTAAAAACATATTTACACTATCATTAATTTAGTATGCAATAGCACCAGGCCTTAAAAAGAGATGCAAAAGTAAAAATTAATATTTTTTTGCCAGAATACAACACTGAGACATGAAGTGCACAAACACTGTAAATAGACTGAGTGTGGATGACACATTGACACTGTAGAAAAACACCATATTAGTGAAATGTCTTAAAGTGAGGTATGCCTGTAGAGGGGAGCAGGGTAAATGGATTACAACTTTTAAAAGAAACATAAATCCAGACATGTCTAACTGGATAACTTTTAGCTTAAGGTTAACAAAGAAAGGGGTTGGGGGACCACACCTCATTGTAAACGTCTTTAGAATTGTGGATTGCTTCTAATAAAACAACCTCTCACTGTTTTTAAGCCAAATATTTCCATGTGTGATGTAGCAGGATCCATTGGTTTATTATACAACTGTTAGTGCCCCTCAAGGAAAACAATTATTTCAGGGGGTTTTCTGCCTCTTGTTTCTTACCCTATCTCAAGTCTTTTGTGTTGTACCCTCCCTGGAGCTCCCTACATCAATGGATTGAGACTCTACATTGAGACACTTAACTATGAGGTTTATTGATCATGTCTGCACTGCGCTGCCTCCGTGAGAATTCGCACAATACTATCTGAACTCCTGTGAAGCCTTTCCCGGCATACACTGGGCCCCCTCTAAATATTGAAAAGCCAGCCTCTGGAGGGGTTCTGTCCTTTGGTTCTATGCAGCCATCTTCATCTATCTGGATAGAAATGTCCCTGGGATTATTATGGAGCCTATTATTTAGATAGCATACCTGGTTCACACACCATTTTATGTTTCTTAAGTGTAAATTGCCTGTCTGGCGCATTTAACACAACTCGTGCGAAGTCTCATGGCATGTTTACTGTCACTGAGATAACAGCAATTCCTGCGTTGTCTTCTCAGTCCTGAAAGTGATATAGCAAAATTTTCTCTGATGCTTTTTTAGCATCTTGTTCTACCATGTATGTTTTGAGAATAAAAACAGCTGGAAAATTGCAAGTTACAAGTAACATGGTTTGCCAGAACTCTGGTGGCGGTAGTGGCAGCAAGGAGAGCAGAATGAAATTAGATTTGAAAAGTAATGTTGCAGGTAGGAATGACAGTGCCCAGCTCTCTTTTGATACAACAAGCAGCATTTCCTACATACTTTTTAACTATTTTAAAGGAGCATTTTGGTGGGATTTTTCATTATCATGTAATTCTCTCTCTATATATGTAAAAAGTAACAAAAAGCAATGAGCATTGTAACAAATTATTAAATAATCCCCCTATTTTAATATAAACAAATTACAGAAAATGTGTGGCTTTGTAATGAGTTATATTCTTAATTGCTTTTAAAAAGTAACTTTCAGAACTCCGAATATAATTGATCACCAGATTAGAAGTCCAAATAAATTAACAGTTTGAGTAACTGGGAGCAGGAAAGTGCAGTGTATTTCCCCAGGCACCAATTTTCTAGCTGGAAATATCCTACAAGTCCTACTGATGCTGTTTAATGCTGTTTAGTTGCTGTTTAATTCTTGTGCAACACAAGAACTGTTCTCTTCGTAGTGTGGTTTGCAATTCAGTGTGATGTAGTGGCTTGAGCACAGAAACCTGCTGAGTGACCTTGGGCACGTCATACTCTCCCAGCCTCAGTGTAAGGCAAAGTTAAATCCCCTCTGAACAAATCTTGCCAAGTAAGTCCTGTAGTAGCTTCGCCTTAGGATCACCATAAGTTGGAAATGGCTTGAAGGCACACAACAACAACAACAACAACAACAACAAAAATGTTTTGATCACTGGAAGAGAGGATATTTACATATTCCTTTAACTTGCTCTCTCTCAATTAATTTTGTTTGTTCCCAGTAACATTGCTAGATCTAATTGGTTGTAGTTTTATTTGCTCAAATCCACAGTCCACTAACATCATGGTGTCATTCACTGAGATTCCTGACTGGTTGGGATCCTGCATAGAAATTATTGGGAAAGGATGAAAAATAATCAGCTGAGAAGAAAATGATGCTCAGAAGTCGCACTGAGGTGAAACATGGCATCAGATAACATTGGGAAAGATAGTAAAACTGCATCATCTTAAAAATAAATCTCTTCCCCCACCATGATCACACCACACAGAAATGGATGCTTGAAAGCAACCTACCTACCCCCAGGCATTATTCCAATGTGCAACTGGGGATATTTTGTGCAAAAGGGAAATAAAGCGTGCAGTAGGAAATATTTTTTTGTGCTGCTGACAATCTGGGCTTTAATCAACAAGAAGGTTAATTCCTAAAATTAATATATGAACTATAAATAAAGAAACAGAAAATTAAAATTACTGTTGCCTTTCAGTTTTCATAACACTCTGTGAATAGTTGGGAACCAAATACTTGACTGACTGATCTGAGAACAAGAAGGAAAAATACATGAAGGTATATCTAATTGGCTCGGATCTGGTCATGCTGCTGCACGTATTAAGAACTGAATCCAGTATCAAGGACCAGCAGCACTTACAAAGACTTTCACCATTACACAAATTTTGTGCCTTCTGGTTTGGTCAACTCTGCCATCACACCTCAGGGATAGTGCCAATGCATTTTCAGTCAGTATTTTGGTCAGGCTCTCTCTTATTATCTCTAGCATACTATACAGAACTCCGGGCATTGGGGTGTCAGCAATTCAGGAGTACAGACAGTCTCTTTCCTCCACCTTTGGGTCCCTCCCACTCTGGGAGAAGGAAGAGTATAAATGAAACCAACAAACTGAAAGGAAGACAAACTTTTCTTCCCTTGTCCTCCTGATTTCCTTTACTTCTGGTCTGTCTCTTATCTTTTTTTATTTTTCTCTTTCTCTTTCACAGTTTTCTTATTTCTCAGTGCAAGAAAAATTACTTTAGGTCCTTATCACACTACACTTACAGTCCTATTATTCCACTTTAACTGCCAGGGCAACATCCCATGGAATCCTGGGATTTGCAGTTTAGGGAGGGGTATTTAGAATTGTCAGTCAGAAAGCTCTTGGGCCTACCTAAACTACAAACTCCAGAATTCTACAGAAGGTTGCCATGACAGTTAAAGTGGAATATAGTGCTATAACAGTGTAGTGTGATAAGGGCAAACATTGAGGATCTTGAGCTAGCTCTGAGGACTCATGGCAGGTTACTCCTCCCACCCACAGTTCAGTACGATACATTATTTGGGAGTGACTGCACACCACACAGCCACTCTGTGCCCTTGTGTCCCACAAACAGTGGAAATCTGGACTCTTCTGGGAGTAGCACATGCGTTGATGGCTGCTGGAACCACTCCTTTAAACACATTACTGGCACCAGTGATCCTGGTGACCTTCCTTATACTTGCTACAGGCAGAAAAGCCCTCAATTTCTCCTGCTTCAGAGTGTGGAGCTATGGCATGAGTGTGCCATACATGGCCATGCAAAATAACACATAGTGCTCGGTGGATTGGTGAGAAGGGTCTCCTTAGCACTGCCCCCCTAGCTTTTTGTGCAATGGGAGTGAAAACCTTAAAACAAAATCCAAAGAAATTACTGAGAGATCGGTGCTGTCCATTTTCAACATGCTGCTAAAACTAAAATGTTGAAGGAAACTTGCTGTGATTCCTAAGAAGGAAAGCATGGCATCCTGAGAATTTTCATCAGTTCCAGTGTTAGTCAGATGCTTTTCAGAAAACATAATAATCTCTTTAAATATTGCAGATAGATGGATTTGCCTCCCCCAGTTCTGCCCTAAGGCTAATTATCTGGCACGAACTCTTGTCTAATTTTTCTGACACTCTTGTCACACCTCATTCTGACTGATGTGGACGCCTGGTGTTATGAAAGAATAATGCTTCTGACTTGAGATGGAAAAATGCTATAGTATGGAAAGCCACATGGCGAAGTGTTAGGAAAGGCAAGAACATCATCATGCAGATGTATCCTTTTCCACCTGTACAGTTGCTTGGAGGTTAGAAAAAGTGACTAGAGAATGTGGCCGCCCATTTATAAAAGCCAACTTTTCTCTCAATACATGAGTTTATGGGGCACCAGTTCATGGGAAGCCTCTAGCCCATAGACTACAGATGACCCATGGAACCTCCCCATCTGGTCCATATTGTCTAATCCCCACCATGCCTCCCCCAGCAATAAATAATGAAAAAAAGTCTCCCATTACCAGCAATGGGAAATCTTCTCAAATGCAAATTACTGCATGGGGAGGAGTGATTTGGAGACATTTCAGCTGGGGAGGAAAAGATTATCTCTCTTTTACCTGCATGCTGTGACACTTCTCTCTTGGCTGAATCTGCAATTAGGCATGCTGCAATTAGGCACGAGGGAGCCACAGTGGCATAGTGGTTTGAGCATTGGACTATGACCCTGGAGACCAGGGTTCGATTCCTCCCCCACTAGCCATAGAAACCCCTGGGTGACCTTGGGCACATCATGTACTTTCAACTCCAGAAAACTCCATGATAGGATCACCTTAGATTGCCATAAGTTGCAGACAACTTGAAGTCATGCAACATCAACAATTAGGCATGAAGCCATTTTCCCAGCCTAATGGCAGTACAAGAGCACGAAAGGGACTCTGTCTTTCTCTGTGATTCATGTGAGAAGGAGAGACTGTGGTGTGTGGGAGAATAAAAGTGCACACTATTCTTGCTATGGTGTGTGAATAGCTGTGGATGTGCTGTGTGTAGATGTGTATGAATATGTGTGTATGAGAGAGAGAATGTGTGGAGGTGGCCACGTCTACTTTAGCCGCAAACTATTTTTTTTTAAGTGGGGAAGGACATACCGTATACCTCAGCAGCTTCCCTAGAAGAGAATATGGATCTCAAACCAAAAATATGTTTCTCTTCCACTTTTCTCCTCCTTCTCCTCCTCCTTGTTATATTTGTTACAGTATTATTATCAAGATAAATATTTTGAATTACAGTATGTCCAGAACCATTCAAAGCGAGGAATTCCTAAATGGATCAAACTGTAAATGTTAACACTCCATTATGTACATGTTAATGAATGCACATGTGTGTATTTCACTGTGCATACATGGGTAATTAAGAAGGCTTCCCATCCATAGGTGAAAGATACATATGAACTTTAAAATAGGTATATTACCCCCACACATGTGCACACACACATACAAGTTAGGTGAATTTGTTTATCCAGAATCAGATCCTGGATAACAATTGATTTTCCTTTTATTCAGCTGGCAGTAAAAACCAAGATGTTAAGATCCAGTGGGGAATTGGAATGGCAAAACCTGAAGGCCTCGTAAGACCAGATGAAGAAATAATAACCTTTAGGTGTCTCAGCCTTCTTCTGGTCCTTAATTGGGTCATCAAATATCCATTGCCACTTCATCTCTTTCAAATGGTCTGATCATATTGAGCATGACTTTGCCTCCTGGACCTCCAAATTCAAAAACACCATATTCCACAGAATAGGACAAATATGTCATATAATGCATCTTAGAAGTATATCATTTTGCTGTGGGTTTTGGCACAGAAAAGCTACTCACATCTACAAGAATGCAAGGGAGAAAAAACAGCCACAGTTTCCCACAGTACACATTCACCCCAAGGGTACAATCTGATTATAGTGCGCCCTTGGTATCCACTGGGGTTTGGTTCCAAGACCTCTATTGGTGGATGCTCAAGTCCCATTATGTACAATGGAGTAGTAAAATGTTTGCTTCTTGGAATTTTTGGGGGGGAGGGGGAACAGGGGGATATTTTTGAATCGTGGTTGGTTGAATCCATGGATACAGAATCTGTGGATATGGAGGGCCAGCAGTATTAAGAAGTAAAATGTATAGAGAGCCTAAATATTCTAAAGGCACCAGATCCCATCTGATCTTGGAAGTTTAGCAGGGTCAGCTCTGGTTAGTACTTGGATGGGAGGCCACCAACAAATACCAGGTGCTGTACTGTATATTTCAGGGAAAGGAATTAGCAAAACCACTTCCGAGAATTCCTTGCCCAAGAAAACACTATGAAAAACACTATAAAATTCATGGGGTTGTCAGAAGTTGACAGGCAACTTAAAGGCCTGTGAGAGCCAGCATGGTGTAGTAGTTTGAGCATTGTACTATGAACCTGAAGACCAGAGTCTGATTCCCTGCTCAGTCATGAAAAACCATTGGGCAACACTGGGTAAGTCACACATTCTCAGCCTCAGAAAAACCTGTGATAGGTTTGCCATAGGGTTGCTATAGGTCGGGAACTATTTGAAGGCACACAATAACAACAACAACAACAACAACAACAACACACAGTGGAGGGCCCTGGCCCTCATAACATCCTTAAAGATGATAGCAGGCTTGTACCTAAATGTCCACTCCCTGAAGATCTCAATTCATCTCATTTCTGCCAGTGTTTCATGGTCTTGAGCTAGCAGCAGTAACACAGTGTTTTTTTAAAAAAAATATATTTTATTTTCAAATTTTAGTAACAATTCAAAAATGCTATGCATTGGGACTTATATAGATAAGTTAATACAAAGAACTGTCAGTGGCATTGGTCTCTAATATATATATATATATACACACATACATACACACATATATGTCTTCATTTCTTGTCTTTTTCCTTTCATCCCTTTCATCCCCTCATGTCTTTGCTACAAAACCAGCGCTTTGATGAATTTTGTTTGGTTACAAAGTCAATATTATGAGTGTCCATAAAAATTGGTTTCTTTCAGCCTTTGAGCTGATTTTGTTGTGAACACCATGAGAATGATTCTTCATGTGCAAACACAATAAATTTATACCACACTTCAACAAAGATGTTGTGTTGGTTTTCATTATGCAAGCAATCTAATACCCTGCTAAACCAGGTTCTTAAGGACAGGTTGTCTGTGCATCTTGAGCACATATTATCACTGTCCCTCCGTCTGACCCACCTCATAGAGCTGTCATCAGGAAAAAAGTTGTGGCAGGAGGGAAATCACCTTGAGATCCTTGTAAGCCAGGCCTTGTAGGTATAGCTTGAAAGTATAGATGCAGTAAGGAAAATATAATGCTCACATAGGAAGTTTGTTTTGTGTGATGCCATTCTCAGTCCTGACTTAAAGAAAAAGCTTTGGCAGAGTATTCTGAAGCCTGTGCTGTTGTACATTTCCTGACCAATTACTGGGAATTGGCCACTTTGATTTTCCTTATAGTGACTCAAGAAAGGAGCCCCAAGTTTATCAAAAGAGCCTTAATGTTTCATAATGACTCTGTATGTTTCTTTGAATGGGTCAGTTAAGCTGCAGGGATGGGTCTCTGAGCCATGTACTTGGAAGATGATGTGTGAGAATCAGCAGGCTGGAAGTTTCTGGAAGAGAGGCAAGGAAAAAGTGGAATGGAGACAGAGAGATCCGTGAGTGGGCTGAAGGGGAGCTATCCTGGTGTGCAACAGAGCCTCTCTGTCAACCTGATGTGTGGGACAGATCAGCAAAGGAGAGGAGAAATTTTAAGTCTGTGGAATTTTTTGTGTGTGTTTTTTTCTAGAGACACTAAGGTCCTTCAACTGGTAAATCTTTATTGTTGTTGTTGTGTGCCTTCAAGTCATTTCCAACTCATGCTGTCCCTAAGGCAACCCTATCATGGAGTTTTCTGGGGCTGAAAGTGTATAGATCCTTGTTGTTGTGTGCCTGCAAATAGTTTCCAACTTACATTGACCCTAAAGTGACTCTATCACTGGTCACCCCATCACTCTCTGGGGCTGAGAATGTGTGATGCACCCAAGGTCACCCATTGGGTTTCTATGACTGAGTAGGAAACTGAACTCTGATCTCTCATAGTCCAATGTTCAAACCACTACACTACATAGATCTTTACTCAGTGTAAAATAAATGCAGAAAATGCTAATTCCTCTCTGATAACATGGTATAGATCTGATGAAGTGGGCCGCAGTCCACAAAAAAGAGGCTGAAGTTGATTCCTTCTTCCCGCTTCCTGCCTATTATATTTTCTTTTACTCCCCAAATATTTCTGGCAACAAAAAATCTACAGTCCAGCATTTAGAAATACAATTCAAGAATCCAAAGAAAAAGGGCAGGCAAAGTTACCTGGGTAGTTGCGAACACAGCAAATATAAGACTTCCACGTAAGAATGATTTTCTGTGTCTCATTCTCTGCATTGCTAGAAATTTGGGAATTGAGGGATAATCCAGCAGGGAGGGCAAAATTCTTATTTGAGGGACAATGCCAGGTCCTATACCTGCACCTCTGATTTATACTTTCCCTATGGGTGGCACAATGCAGAGGTAAGTTCTTACCACTCAGTAGGGGTGTCTGAGTAAAACTTGAGAAGACTCTTGGTACCTTTAATGGTTGCATGGATGTGGGAATTTTAGCACGTTTTACTTGTTACCTAGTTGCATGACAAGCAACACCTGCTGAAATCCCCTTTCTGCACAGCCATTAAAGGAACAAGAGCCCTCTCCAGTTTTGTCTGGCAACCCTACTACTCCGCATGGTATAGGGGTTTGAGCATTGGACTACAACCCTGGAGACTACGGTCTGAATCCCCTCTAAGTAAAACGAGTATCCAGCTTGTTGGGGGCATGTACAGAAATGTATCGAAATACATGCTATTTGTAAGTTGTTCGCCGCCTTGATCCATATGGAGAGGCAGGATACAAATAAATAATAAATAAAAAAATAAAAAAAAATACTGGGTGACCTTGGGCAAGTCATACTCTCTCAGCCTCAGAGGACAGCAAAGGCAAGCCTTCTGCTAAACAAATCTTGCCAAGAAAAAAATGTGCTAGGTTCAGGGTCACCATCAGTCAGAAATGACTTGAAGGCACAGAAAAATAACAGTAACCCTACCACTCAGTGTGAGTGGGCAAGGCAAGAGAGCATTTCTGCTTTCCCCATCCTCTTCTCACTCATCTGCTTGCCTTTCTCTCTGTCTGGCAGTAAAATGTCAGGGGTTATTTGGGTAAAAGCTGGGCTAAAACGGCACTGTTGCCTCACCCAGAGAGAGACCTCAGGTGAGCAAGGGCCAGATGAGGTGGCTGCTGCTTTCAAGACCAGCCAAGAGAGCGGGAAGGGCAGGGAAGAGTGACCCAGCAGGCTGGAGGCAGAGGTTGTGTTCTAGGCCATTTCCGCACTAGCCTGTTCTAGCGCGATGATTCCACTTTCAACCTCCTCTGGAATCCTGGGGTTTGCAGTTTCGGGAGGGGCCGGCTGGCCCCTCCCGAAACTGCAAACCCCAGGATTCCAGAGGAGGTTGAAAGCGGAATCATCGCGCTAGAACAGGCTAGTGCGGAAATGGCCCTAGTTTCATACAAATAATGAATGGAATGGAGGAGTAAGGAAGCAACTTCTTCTGCTTTGCTGTGGCTAGAGTCCTACCGATGCACTATACTAGCGGTTGCACTTTGTCCAGGGCTGTTTAGCAGCAGTGAAGGAAGCCAGATACAACCCGCTGGCTCCAAGCAGCCGATGTCTTCAATGCCTCCCCTCCTCGTGGCCACTGCACCCACCCCCTCTTGAATCAGACCGTGGCCACCCATTCCAGTCCTACGGCCCCCAGTTCTCTCCAGGGCAGCACGGTGACCCCCACCCTCCCTGCCAGAGTGGAGCGGCAAAAGAAAAGAGGCGAAAGCAGACCCTGCCTTCTTTGGCTTGCATGGCACAGCCCCCCTCTCCGGCCCAACTGGGGGAGCTTGGAGGGGTGTAGCGCAGAGTGGGAGATTCCAGGGACCTTCCTGGCTGGGAGGGGGCAGGAGGCTCTCTGCCCCCCCCCACCCCCAGCATTGCTTTTTCCACCTTCTCACTGCTCCGGGGCTGACGGGCGGTGGGAGGAGGATGTGCACGATCTGAGAAATGCCGAAGGGTGCATCCACACACACGTGTTCACCAGAATGTCGCTGGTTTTCCAATCTTGCAAATTCGCCATCTCTTCTCTTCTCAGAAGAGAAGGTTAAGAGGGGACATGATAGCCATGTTTAAATATTTGAAGGGATGCCACGTAGAGGAAGGAGAGGGTTTGTTTTCTGCTGCTCCAGAGACCAGGACAAGGAGCAATGGATTCAAGCTGCAGGAAAGGAGATTCCACCTGAACCTCAGGAAGAACTTCCTGACAGTCAGGGCTGTCCCACAGTGGAATCTGCTGCCTCGGAGTGTGGTGGAGTCTCCTTCTTTGGCGGTTTTTAAGCAGAGGCTGGATGCCCATCTGTCGGGAGTGCTTTGAGGGTGTTCCTGCATGGCAGGGGGTTGGACTGGATGGCCTCTGTGGCCTCTTCCAACTCTAGACTTCTATGATTCCCCGGCCCGTCGCTCCCCTCCTTCGCGTCCCCGTCCCTTTCGGCGTATCTGGAGCAGCCTCTCCCCTCCTTCTCCGCCTCCCTCAAACTCGCGGCGCGCAGAGGCGAGGAAAAAGAAGCAAACCCAAACCCGCTCCATTCATGGAGGGAAAAGGGGAGGGGGGCTGGGTGGGAGCGCGCGCGGCGGGTCTTGCGACGCACGCGCAGTCGGGGCGTGCGGGGCGCCTATAATAACAACGGAGGAAGCAAGTGAGCGAAGGACTCGCGAAAGGAGCCCGCGAGCGACGGTGGTCTCGATCCGCGGCCGTCACCTCCGTCAGGGGGAGAGAAGGAGGGACGGGGTCGGGAGTTTGGCGGGGCGGGCGGCCTTCCCCCAAAGGCTGAGGCGCTGCCCGCCTCCTCCCTTCGCAGGAGACGGAAAGAGGGCGACCCGAGGCTGGAAGAGGAGGACGGACGGGCGGCAAAGAGGCAACACTCTGAGGGGGCGAGGAGGAGGAGGAGGAGGAGGAAGGGGGCGAGAGAGGCTGCGCTCCCCTCCTCGTCCCCCTCCGCCCGGCCGCCCGCCCGCCCGCTTCCCCTTCTCCACAAGCGCTGCGCGGAAGCCGGAGGGGGCTCCCCTGGGGCGTCTCCACGGCCGCCGGTAACTTCGCGGCGCGGACCAGGAAGAGGCAGAAAAGTACTGGAAAGGGACCTCCTTCTTCTCCGGGCCGGCGCGAGGAGGCGGGGACCGGACGGGAAGGAGCCGGAGCGACGATGCTCCCCGGAGTGGCCACGGCGGGTTGAACGGGAGGCGAGGCGCCCGCGAAGGGACGCCCGCGCGGCGCCTCCTCACCGTCCCGCCGGCCTCCGGGCTCTTCCACCGGCACCGGGGCGAGAGAGGGGCCCCGGCGGACTTGTGGGGGCGCCGTGGCGCTTCCCTCCCGCCCGCCCTCTCGGCTGAGGGAGCGTGTTGGCGGCGCTGCGAACGGACGGCGCTTCCCCTCCTCCTCCTCCGGCCGTCTCCGGGGGCGAGAAGTCCGAGGCTTCCCGGGCGGCCGCTTCTCCGTCCCCTCCCGCTGCCTCTGCGGCTGCTCGCCTCGGACTAATGCGAAGGGCGTCCTCCCGCGCGGCGGCTTCCCCAAACGCCTCGCGACGACAGCCGACGACGGGGCGCCGGGTTGCCCGGAACCGGGAAGGCGCCGCTGGAGGCCCCCGAGGCCCCCACCGGGGAGGGCGTCCTCCTCCTCCTCCTCTTAGGAGGGGACGCTTGGATTTCTCCTCGGCCCGCATTCCTTCCCGTCGGCGGTGTGTTGGCGCTTCTCGCTGGCCAACCTCCACCCGCTGGACCTGAGCGTGCGGCTTCCTCGGGGCTGGAGACGCCCCTCTGAGCCGGAGAGCTCTCCTGTGTGTGTTTTCTACCCTTTCCCGGCTCCTTTTCCTCGCCCGGCCAACGGCGAGACTGTGTTTGTTCCTCGCACACTTTGCGAGTTGGCGGCGGCGGAGGCGGCTGCTGGCTTCGAGCTCGCCCGCTCCGTATCGTCCTGCGCAGCCGAGGGGAGGTCACTGGGCGCCCTCCTGAGGGACTGGGTACCAAATAAGAAGCCCCACCATCACCAAGCACCCGCCCTCAGGGGACTGGCCGGCCCCGCGATGCCCGGCTGAAGGCGCACGTGGGTCTCCGAAGTCGGCGCTCCGTCGGCGGGCTTGTGGCGCGGGGGTCGCCCACCCACGAGTCCTCCTTCCCTCTCAGCCCCGAGGCAGGGAGCAGGGCGCCTCCTCTGGCAGGCGGCGCCCCAAGGAGGCCTCCGGGCGACCGGGGGTGCCAGGCTCGGCCCGCCGCCCACTCACCCCCCCCCGGCTGTGCCATGTGGAGGGGGCGCCCGTCCCTGCGGCGGCCGAGAAGACAGCCCGTCCTCCCGCTGCTGCTGGGGCTGCTGCTGCTGGGGCTGACGGCCCAGGGGGCGCGCGGGAGCGGCGAGTATTGCCACGGCTGGCAGGACGGCGCGGCGTGGCGGGACGGCTTCCAGTGCCCGGAGCACTTCGACGACGGCGACGCCACCATTTGCTGCGGCACCTGCGCCCTGCGCTACTGCTGCGCCCGCCCGGAGGCCCGCCTCGACCAGGGCGTGTGCGACAACGACCGGCAGCAGGGGGAGCGGAGCAGGGGCGCCCGGACAAAGACGCCCCCGACGGCGCGGCAGGTACGAAGGCACGGCTTCCTCTCTCCCCCTTTAACCTAAGCGCAGAGTCCGGAGATGGGTTCCCTTGGCCCGAGCTTAGGAAGGTGCTTTGTTTTGGACTGTAGCCATTTCCGCACTAGGCTGTTCTAGCGCGATGATTCCACTTTCAACCTCCTATGGAATCCTGGGGTTTGCAGTTTCGGAGGGGCCGGCCGGCCCCTCCCGAAACTGCAAACCCCAGGATTCCATAGGAGGTTGAAAGTGGAATCATCGCGCTAGAACAGCCTAGTGCGGAAATGGCCTGTAACTCGCAGGACTTTTCCATTCGGGGTGGTCAGTGGCTGTGCTGGTGGGAGGATTCTGTGAGCTGAGAGGCCCCGTGGGGTCGTGATTTGAGGGTTGGACCAAGACCCTGGAGACCAGGGTTCGATTCTCCCCTCCACCATGGAAACCCACTGGGTGACTTTGGATGGTCACACACTCTCAGGAAACCCCTTAGGGTCGCCATGAGTCAGACACGCGACAACTGTACCAAAAAAGAAAAAAGAAAGAACTTTAACAAGCTCTATTCTTACCTGGTACACATAGGGCAGAGCTACATAAGTTTTCAATACAAAAGCTCCATAGTACTGTACTTGTTTAGCAGGGCACCTAAGCAACATCCTTCCACCTGTGGTCCCCGTGCCTACATGCTGAAATGATGGTGCACATTGGATGTGTCCTGAAAGCTGAAGTTTTTGTACAAACAGTGCAATCTTGCATAGATCCACTTGGGGGAAAAGTGAATTTGATGGAACTTTGTAGGAAATCCAAAGGGACTTAGCTGTTCGTCTGACATGGCACTAGGAACGGATGGCTAGATCTCTAGTGCTTTCCCAAATGGTCTTTCTGACCAGGGCTTGCCACTTTCAGAGTTGCACTCATGTCCTGCAGATGAACTTCCTGTAGGCAACAGGTTGGCCATTGTGCGAGCAGTATATTGGACTAGACAGACCTGTGGGCTGATCCATTATGGCTCCAATTGTGGGTGTCATTGTTGTGGTATGGAGTTTTTATTTTCTTTAATGAAATTTGTAGATGGTAGCAATGGAGAGCTTTAAATTGGAACTTTTATTGTGCTGTTTGATACATACAGATGTTGTTTAACAGAATGGAAAGGATTTCCATTTTAAAATGTCATAACACAGTAATTCTCCCCTGAAGAAATCCTTCACACATCCATAGAGATTTACAGCAGACTGTCAGATGTGTTGAGAATTAAAACCTGAGTAATTCTTTTGAGTTCAATGACACTGTTTTTAAAATGCATCATATTAAATTCAGAGCCAAGGCACCTGTGTTGTTAAGAGAGCTGGGTATGTTTAGTCTGCAGAAGAGAAGGTTAAGAGGGGACATGATAGCCATGTTTAAATATTTGAAGGGATGCTATGTAGAGGAAGGAGAGGGCTTGTTTTCTGCTGCTCCAAAGACCAGGACAAGGAGCAATGGGTTCAAGCTGCAGGAAAGGAGATTCCACCTGAACCTCAGGAAGAACTTCCTGACAGTCAGGGCTGTCCCACAGTGGAATGTGCTGCCTCGGAGTGTAGTGGAGTCTCCTACCTTGGAGGTTTTTAAGCAGAGGCTGGATGGCCATCTGTCGAGAGTGCTTTGAGGGTGTTCCTGCATGGCAGAGGGTTGGACTGGATGGCCTGTGTGGTCTCTTCCAACTCTAGATTTCTATGATTCTATGATTCTAAGTCTTCAGAGCCATTTGATGATATAATATTCTGCACCTTAGTGTATATCTTTACTTCAGTAAACATGCAATTCAGTGCCCATGACAGTTAATTTTAAATTTTGAAATACCCTTAGCCAGCTTTCTTCCTACAATGTAAATTATATATTAGTTCAGAAAATAAACAGGAATTGTGAATCCAAATTTGGCATCACATACTGGGGTGAGGATATTGCAATATGGGAAACATCCAGAAGGGCTGAATATATACAGTTATGAGTCAGTGTTCCTATGCACATCCATTATTGTTGGGTGTAATTTTTTTCTCCAGCCCATGAAACAAACACAGCAAGTCTATTCAATGTCCCTCATCTTACAGCAGGAAGACTTTTCATTTCTCAAACCCAAAGGGAGGGAAAATGTCGAAGTGGGTGGTATCAAATTATGTCATGTTAAATCATGGATCATGTCTATGTTGACAAAGCCTGGGTGCTGCTTCCTGAAAGTATGTTGGCTTTCCCTGCCTGGGAGTATCGATCAGTTATTGAAAATTCTTCCTTATATGCATTTGTATAAGGGATTCACTTTTTTACAATAAGAGATCATATTTCACCCATTTGTGGCTGAACTGGGTAGACCTGGGATCTTTCTAGTGAAACCAGGAGTTTTTCAAGTGTAAACTTCCAGGAAAATCTTCCCTCACGTCTGTCCAATACATCATAGCAAGCAGTTCCCATCACCATGAAAGTTTCTCTCATCAGTGAGCAAAGCTCCATTTACTGCTTTGTTGTTTCAGTGGCCTCATTATCGTTCCATTCCTTAACGTTTGTGACCCAAATAATTTGCGAGGCACAATCTGGATTTGCCATCACAAGTCACTTTCTGTGGCAGCCCTGTTCACTTCAACAGACACTACTCTTGTATGTTTTGTGGACTACAGTTAAATTCATGTGATTTTGGGTCACCTAGGTCAGAGTTTGGAAATCCATCATAACTCAGCATCTGTTAAGAGAGTGCAGTGGGCAAAAGGATGAAGTGGCATTCACAAAGAGAAGAATATCTTTATATGGTAGCCAACCCCTGCCTAAAAGATTATATAGGGAATGGCCAGTGCTAAATTATTTATTAAGGGCATAATATAGCCAAAGTGGAACACATTTGGGATGCAATCTTATACATACTTGGCTGGGAGTGTGTGTAATTTAAATTAACTGACTTTACCTTTCATATGAATTGGGTTGAATTAGAAACCTCATTGATTTCAGGGCAAAAGAAATAAGGAGAGAGTTGAGTACCTGATGAACTCTTTCATTGAAATCAAGGAGATGGCTGTATCAAGTCTTCATTTTATTTATTAATGAGCAAATAATTTTAAATGTGCTGTGACAGCCCATGTAAGAATTTCGAAGTTGAAAAGATTCTAGACTTGAACTTTGTAATCTGTCTTCCTGTGGAGTCACTCTAGCATTAATGACCATAAACTAAAATGCCAGAACAGACAGTATAGAGAAGCATGTATTTGAGAATGTGAATAAAACTCTGATCTTGGCTACAGTCCAAGATTGCAGGATTGGCCCTACCATTAGGCAAATTGAGATGTTTGCCTCAGGCAGAAGATGTCAGAAGGTGACAGGAAAGGTTTGGAGAAGAGCCTAGCATTAAAGAAGGCTAATGCGCTGTTTTCAGGCATCAGGATAGAAGCGATTCCATTGCCAGGACTGAAGAAAGATCCACTTACCAGTCCTGAGGGCTATATATGAGAGAGGGCAACGTCTTTTATCTTAGGCAGCAAAATGTCTTTGGCCAACCCTGAAAAACGGGTCTGTATGAAGTTAGAATACTTCCCTGTTGGACTGTGAATTTCAGTGCATTTACAATTAAGAATTTTACTGAAGTACCATTTTTAAAAACATCCTGACACTTCCACTATCTAATTGATCAGGCAGTATTTTTTAAGTGTGTGCACGCACACACAAATGCATTGTTTTAAACAAAATTGTAAGATGTTTTATGTTGTATTAGAAGATGCACCTCCCCTTTGGCTGTTACTCAGGGAGATGGGAAAGCCTCTTTTAAAAAGTTGCTTGCTATGACCTGGGATATCTCAGAACCATTATGTGTAATGGTATGTAAATAACATTAATTAACTGACTAATTGACTAAAATGCTTCCATTAATTGGCTAAGATCTCTGTAACTGGCTAACACAATAACATGTCTTCATGAGACTTTAAAGACAGTATATCATAGGGAAAATGTAATGTCTTGACTTCCGTAACAAGTAAGAGATTTGAACTGGGTATTTTATTTTTGGATAAACCCAGCTTGATCAAATGTCTCACATAGAGCAATTGTTTTCATGGTTTCAGTGAATTGGATCCTTTGGCTGAAATGGGCCCTGCATATGCCAAAGGTGCTATAAATACAAGCAATCCAGCACAGAGGTGGGCAGTTGTGGTGAGTTCAGGCCAATTCATTGCTACTATGATTCTCCAAGAACCACATATAATTTCCAAAAATTAAAAAAGAAAAAAGAAAAGAAACGTGGCCAGAAGTCAACTTCTGGTCCTGAAACACTTTTTTTAACGTCAAACAGAGCAGGAGAGTCCTGCAACCTGTTTAAAAAGTGATCTTCCTCTTGTGGAGGCTTGGGGGCTGCTATTTGCCCACTCCTGATCTCCCTATACGCTGACATCTAGAAACAATGGTGAAGCTAGGGTAATTTTAGACTCAAGTCTTAGATTTCTTAATCTTAGACTCATTTTATGGAGAGACTTGCTCTTTAGATGGCATGGTTTCATTCATTTCAAAATTTGACTAATGTGTTGCAGCTCTATGGGCCCAGCTGCTCATTCTGCTAAGTGGTACCCTGAACCTCTGTCCCATAGTCTGCAGTTTCAGATGTTCAATGCAAACCAGGCTGTCACAGTACAGATGAGGATGCATCTTTCCACCCATCTTGAGATGCTGCTGCTTATGGTGATGGTGATAGTGATGATAATGATTGCTGCAATAACCCTCTTGGGAACAAGCAGCCGTGGAAATGTGATTTCTATTAAACTCTGTGTCCTTTCACACTGCACAGTTATAGTGCCATGATTCCACTTTAGCTGCCGTGGCAATATCCTATGGAATCCCGAGACTTGCAGTTTGGGGAAGTGTGTTTAGAGTTCTCCATCAAAGAGCATTAGTGCCTCATCAAACTGCAAATCCCAGGATTCCATAGCATGCATCCATAGCAGTTAGAGTGGAATACAGTGCTGTAATTGTGCAGTGCAGACATATCCATGAGCCAGTAAAGAAATACCCTCTGAGATGTACTTTCTATGATACGAGGAGAACTCTGTGCGGCAGAATCTACCAAAGACTAATTCAGAGTCGTTCCAACTTTTCTATTAGGCAGACTGAGGCAAATAGCAAATGCTTCAGAAAAGCAGTGGTAGACTTCTAGCTGTTTTGCCTAGACTCCTCAGCTGGTCCTTTTGCAATATGTAATGCCCCAGGTCTGCTAAACCCTAATGTATTGATGAGGATATCATCCTTTATTTTGCTTCCAGAAGCAGAATGTCTCAAACAGGCTTTGCTATGAGCCAGAACCTCCTGGTAGATAAGGAGAATGGCTCCCTTGCACTTCTGTGCAACCTCTCCTGAGAGATAGTCAAATAGAACAACACCAGTAGAAGAATTTACAGTATTTGCAGTAAGGGAGAATAAAGAATCACCATTATGCTCTACATGTTTGATCAGCCTTTTCTGGGATGCTGCTATTCTTGTTACATGACAATGGGTCTGAATTTTTTTTTTAAAAAAAATATATCTGTGTTTTAATAAGAGATGCAGCATGGTGTAGTGGTTTGAGCATTGACAACAGCTCTGAAGACCAAGGTTTGAATCTTTGCTCAGCTATAGAAGCCCACTGGGTGACCTTGGGCAAGTCATACCCTCAGAGAAAGTCAATGGCAAACACCCTCTTCACCAAGAAGAGAGCCCTGCATCTACCTAATTATGAAAGGAGCTTATGCTGATGTCACAGTCTTTTAGAAAGAAGAAAACACTTACCTTAATATTAGTCCTGTCTAATGGGTCAACATAATTGTCCTCATATATCTATATGAGGGATGAGTCCTGAGGCTAAAGTTGGTGCTGTTGTTTAAGGCTACATATCTTGCTGATATTAGAGCACAGCTGAGCCTTGGACCAGAATTTCCTGAAGGACAATCTAGCCTAGGCTATTGGCCAGGAAGCCAAGGTCTCCTGCATCCTAGAAAGAACAGGGAAAGGATGGAGATTGCTGGCCCTATAGAGTGGCCAATCAAGGGATTGTTGTAGGATGTGTGCGTCTCCTCCATGTTTGAAGAACACTCAGCTCCAATAGCCAGTTCCCTTCAGGGACAAACTTTAATTTAGGTTATTTTTAAAAACTAATTAGAACATGGATGCTGTATTTTTTGAAAAAAAGTTTCTTATTATTGAATAGTATCATTCATCTTCATTCTGTTATGCTCTGATCTCACCCTCATGACTACATCTAAAGAAGCAGACTGAAATCCATAAAAGCTCATGCTAAAATAAATCAACTAGTCTTGAAAGGTTCTGCCAGATTCCTTCTGCCCTGTAGTACAAAACACTTTCTCCTCCCATTTTACTTTAATACCCACAGCAGAGTATTTTAACCACATGACATTCCTCTTCCACATGTAGTAAAGCACTTAAACTTATACTGCAAATATAATGAAGTTAAGTTGCCAGTTATATTATAGTCATGCTGTAATTTAGTTGTGCCATAATTATTGAGAGAAGTTAATTACAATTAATTTATTAGTTATAAATAGTTACTTCCAAGTTCTGGGCATAGCTGGCAGCTATGCCCTTTTCTAAGCCAAGTGCAATAAATTGTTCTTTCAATCTTTTCCCCTTCTCTTGGGTGTGTGTGTGTACGTATTAGAGAGGGAGAGATTGAGAGAAGAAGGATCCAGATCAGTAGGTTAAAAAGTTTAAGAAATCCTACTACAACTACTGGATCCCAATCTGGACTAGGTCTCCTGCAACTATTTGTATAAAGCAATGTTTCATTTGGCACTCAGGCTGTAGGCGCAGGAGAAGTTTGCTCCCACATGGTTAGGAAGGTGGTTCCAAATTTTTGGTCCTCCAAATGTTTCAGACATCAGCTACTAGAATCCCTGATCATTGGCCATGCTCAGTGGGTCTTCCAGAAGTCAAAGATCAAAGCAATAGAAAGACCAAGACTGAGAAGAGCTAGCAAGAGCATAAAAGTTGGGCTGTGGTGGTATGTGAGATGTGTTTGTTTCTTGGCTGGTTGGTATTATTACAGTCTTGTGTGAACTGCTCTGAGGCCATTTCTGCACTAGCCTGTTATTGTTCACAAAACTCTTTCTTTCAATGCCATTTTATTCTCTTTAAACAATTGGCAAACAGTCTACACTACTAGCCTGCTCCAATCTCATGTCTTCCAAATGACTTGGACTACAATTCCTACCACCCCAGCCAGTATTATCAATGTGAATGTTGCCTATGAAATGATGTGAGTTGTAGCCCAGCACTATAACTGCTGCCAGCTTGGGAAAGGCTGGTTTGTATTTCTATGAGCTGAGAAACCATCCCCATTCATTTTTGTTTCTTGCAGTCTTCAAGCTATATTGGCAGACTAGTAACATCAGGTCACAACTCTATGTATCGCGTCCAGAGAGAAGGTGAGGTTATATACATTCCCTTGGACGGTTGGTTTGCTTGTTCTGAAGATTGGTGTCCCACCTTTCAATCAACTGATTCTCAGGCCATTTCCGCACTAGCCTGCTATAGCGCGATGATTCCACTTTCAACATCCTCTGGAATCCTGGCTGGCCACTCCCGAAACTGCAAACCCCAGGATTCCAGAGGATGTTGAAAGTGGAATCATCGCGCTGTAGCAGGCTAGTGCGGAAATGGCCTGAGAATCAGTTGATTGAAAGGTGGGACACCAATCTTCAGAACAAGCAAACCAACAGTCCAAGGGAATGTATATAACCTCACCTTCTCTCTGGATGCCATACATAGAGTTGTGACCTGATGTTACTGGTCTGCCAATATAGCTTGAAGACTGCAAGAAACAAAAATGAATGGGGATGGTTTCTCAGCTCATAGAAATACAAACCAGCCTTTCCCAAGCTGGCAGCAGTTATAGTGCTGGGCTACAACTCACATCATTTCATAGGCAACATTCACATTGATAATACTGGCTGGGGTGGTAGGAATTGTAGTCCAAGTCATTTGGAAGACATGAGATTGGAGCAGGCTAGTAGTGTAGATTGTTTGCCAATTGTTTAAAGAGAATAAAATGGCATTGAAAGAAAGAGTTTTGTAAACAATGAAGACATGCTTTAATTTTTTTCCTTCTTGGGTAGCTTCTCAAACTAAGACAAGTGGACAAAACTAGGCCCTAGTGGCAGGGTGTATGCCTGTAATTTTACTTAGCTATTCATTCATGGTTATAAATGATGGACTTCTGCATTTTTCTTTCCTTCTGTTGTAATGGGAAGTGCAAATATATTAGCCTTAATATTCTAGATGGCAGCATTTCCCAGGACATCTCAGGCACATTGTGTCTCAGACCAGACATGCCAGCATTTTTGCCTTGATTTTGCTTCCAATTTTAAAAAGCCAAGAAGCATTCATGAAAAATGTCCAGTTGCATGACAGTTTGTCTGAGTTGCTAACCTACCTGTTGCTATATTTCCAGTGAATAAATAGCACCACTTTTTAATCATGCATTTATGTGACTTGATTTCAAAAATAAACATCAGGACTTTGAGTTCTGTTTGGGAAAGCTTTGGTTGTTTTCCAGTACTTTTTCTGCTGTTGAAAACCCATCAGAAGTAACCTGAAGTTATGTTATAATTAGTGCTGGTTCATTCCTGGAAAGTGTGCATTAATTTCAACAAAGTGTGTGTGAGAGAGAGGGGGAGGGGGAAGATATTGAGCCCAAGCACTATAATTGAGATTTCACAACAGTAATGCTTCTGGGATTACCTTTTTATTAAAAAGGTACTCCAGTTCAAAGCCCCTCTCTCCCCTAGTGCTTGATCGTACTGAGCCACCTTTTGTAAACTGTCTTCTAACTATGCAATTCTATACATGTCAGCTCAGAAGTGATCCCCATTGAATTCAGTGGAACTTATTCCCCTGTAAGGGTGTATAGATCGCAACTGTAATCTTAGGAAATGTGTTCTTGCCTTATTGTCTTAGCATTATGGCCAGTAATGCTTTGTGGGTTCTGTAATTATAGTTTCAGCAGTAATGCTTCCTGTATTATTAGTGTGCATTATCTATACCTACATTTAAACTGTCTTAATCTGATTAAATGATGTGAAATGCTAATGCAGAAAATAGCATGTTGAGAACATAATATTGTGCATAATGCAGGGGAAGGGACTACAGATAGGGGTGCCATTTTTGGTGACAACCCTGTAGTTCAGATAATGTCTTGTTCTTCCCCTAAATCCCACTGAACCTCTGCTTCAGCCCTAAGGCTTTTGCAGTGACTTATCCTATTATCTTATTAAAGACAGAGGAAAGTAGTTAATAAATTTTTTCATACTGGAGCTCTTGTTAACCCTCACAGTTTAAGCACTCACAGTAAAAGGGCTTGCCTCTTGTTCTTTTTTAACAGCATGATTTTTCATTGGTGGCATCTCCCTGAACAGAGTTTTTCTCTTTCTTTTGGCAGTGCCTATTTACGTGCCATTCCTTATTGTTGGGTCTGTTTTCGTCGCATTCATCATCTTGGGATCTCTCGTAGCAGCGTGTTGCTGCCGATGCCTGCGACCCAAGCAAGAGCCACAACAGAGCCGAGCTCCTGGAGGTAATCGGATAATGGAGACTATTCCCATGATTCCAAGTGCCAGCACCTCCCGAGGATCATCTTCTCGTCAGTCAAGCACCGCTGCCAGCTCCAGTTCAAGTGCCAACTCAGGTGCCCGCGGCCCTCCTACCCGGTCACAAACCAATTGTTGTCTACCAGAAGGGACCATGAATAACGTATACGTCAACATGCCTACTAATTTTTCAGTACTGAACTGCCAGCAGGCTACGCAGATAGTCCCCCACCAGGGCCAATATTTGCATCCGCAGTATGTGGGATATGCTGTCCAGCATGACTCTATGCCCATGGCCCCTGTGCCAGGTTTTCTGGATGGTCTGCAAAGTGGGTACAGGCCAATTCAGTCTCCGTACCCCCACAGCAATAGTGAACAAAAGATGTATCCAGCAGTAACTGTCTAGCTTTTGAAGAAGCGCTGGGGTGATGGGAAGGGCAAGGGAACCACACAGACACACAAGGAAAAAACATTGCAACAAAAGACTGTGAGCAGGGACAAAGAAACGCTTCTGAGGGGAAAAGAGTTTGCTGAGCATAATTTGTAAATAATTCTGAAAGGCTCATGCATGTCAGACAGTGTTTATAAACGGTTTTCTTTTCATTGGGTTCACTTGCCAAAAAACTGTAAGACGATATCTTAGAATTAATGTTTCCAGATAATGCTTCCATTCCAGTGCATGATTTACAGAGGCAACGGATTACACGGAAGAGGCATCTACATTTCAGTTAGACAAGTGTGTGAGAGAGTGATTAAACGCCTGAGCCATTGAGTGCCCTTCAGGTACTTCACAGTCAATGGTATTTGCCTAGTTAATAGAGCATATTTCTGTAACATGGTACAAAGTAATACTTTAGAGTTTTCTTTCTTACCATTTTTCCCTACACTTCATATTGCTGTACTGACAATCAGACTGATGACTGAAGGCTGAATAGTGCAATCCTTATTATTTATATAGTCCTAGGAATCTAAAACTACAGGAAGAGAACATAACTTAGAGACAGAGGATCGGTTTCACCTAAAGAAGGCCCCAGGTTCAGTGCTGGCTGAGGATATGGAGGAACTTAGGCCAAACAAGAGAAATGTCTCAAAGGTCTAGATCCTAACCATGATTAATAACATCAAGTGTTTTGCAAAAGTGTTTTTATCTCAGCGGTCTTCAGATCAGAGTGAATGTGTTGTTTTTATTCCAAAAGCCCCAACAACTATTTTGTATTGTGAGTTTGACACTGGGTTGTGTTTGCTCACAAATGCTATTTCCAGATTCTAAAGCTTAGAATTACAAATTCTAAACCTCAGAATTTGGGGAAGAGTGTACATGATATTTGTTGACTTAAGCTGAAGGTTATTTACAATGTGACTTTATAGTGCAGCCTCCAGTTAAATACAGGGCAGGTTAAGTGTGGCCATGGATCTGTATGAACCCCCTGGATGTAAGGGTCTTTTGAATTCCTTAGACTGTCTTTTTGTTACAAAAAAGAGGGTGAATTGCCTCTGAATAGGAGGTCCCACCTACTTAACAACAATAACAGCTGGCTTTCAAAAACAGCAGTGGACTTCTGACCATTTGTAATTTTGTTTTGTTATGTCATGGAGGGGCATTTTGGCAGTCTGTGTGAACCAGCAGAATTTTTCCCCAAACCCACCACAGTTGTTCATGCCTCAGTTAAATCTAAAAGTCAAAAAGAAACCCAGACAGTTTGACTTAGTCACCAAGAAAATGCAATTCATTTCCAGTGCAAATAACAGTTGTCAGTCCAAACCTTTAAACATAGAAAGCCTTGCAAATCTAGAGCAGGAACTCCATAGGCAGTTTTAAAACAACAACATAACATTAGAAAATGTACAGTTACATTTCCTTGGTAGGCAGAGAATCTGCCTCAGTGTCTTCATAGATTTCTCTGTCTGAGTAAAAAATTACTTGGTAAGCAAAAAGTTCCACATATAATGCAAAAGTCTTGGGAGAAGTTAAGATCTTCCGGGGCAGTGGCCTTGACTCCAAGGATGATAACTAAATTATACCCAATTGATTCTTTCTATCATAAGCTATGTTCCCAATAATTCCTTCAGAAGAAACAGAAGGTCTGTGTTAATCACTAATGTAGTGCCTGGTTCAAAAATGCAACACTCGGGATTTATTTTCTCATTAAAAAATCATCTGTTTGCAGCAATAAATCCAATCCATTTCTGTTTACTGAAGCTTGACACTTGTACATTAACACTGTGCAGATGTTGTTTTTGCCCTTCAAAATCTGCCATGCACAAATCATAAATGCACAGAAAATGAATACTCTTGAAGAGTGAAACAGGAATGCAGCTGCAGAGATTACACTAGTATTCTGATACAGAGATCTTCATGTACTCTAATATTTCTGGGTAGCTCTTTCATGTGTGCATAAGGACTTTTGCACCCATCATAATTCACTGGATTAGGGCACCTGTCTGCTTCTGTTGGCTGTCATCTTCAAAGTGCTACAGTACCTCTAGATCATTTGTCAAAAGGGTTTCTTTGCAGTCACCTTGTTTTGTTTGATTAGTAATGTCTAGGTCTCAGCTTGAGTAGTGCTGCTTCTAACATCTTGGAGAAGAACAAATCAATATGCAGTTACAACTTGAAAAGAAACTGATGGTGCTGAGGAGCTCACGGGATTGGGCCTACTGTATTCCTCCTAGGAAATGGGCTCAGAAACTGATGCTAACTTTTCCCATCTGAAAAATCAAGCAAGTCCTTTTGGGCTACAGTTTTATAGATAATTACCCAGGAGTAAAATCAAGTGAATTCAATAGGACTTACTTCTGAGTTGACACTACTCTGTCTTTCCTAAAATTCACTGTATTCATTGCACATGCCCTTTACTTTTATGGAAATCAGGTGAATTTATTTGTTTTGTTTTTTAAATAAATAAGTTAAATGGAAATATGTAGAAATTAATTTACAGGAAATGGGGGGGAATGCTTTGAGTTGTAATGAAAAGAATTTGTGACATGTGGTGTTTTATATGTCATGTACAATAATGTAAAACCAATGTTAATGTTTGGTATAATTTTTTAAAATTTCTTAAAGGGCACTTGAGTGATTCTTACAAGTGAAGAAAAAAGATCTTTTGTTTCATAATAAATATTTTATGGTGTGATCTTTTTCTCTGAGCTTTTTATTCACTTATAATTTGTTTTGGTTTTTGTGTTGTGTGTTTTAAGTTCAGATAGGACAGAAAGGAAACCAAAGTTAAGCACAAATAAATCCCACTGATTTTAATGGGAGTGATGTAAAGATTTGCCTAAGTTGTCCTCTGAAATAAATGGGAATTATAAAATTTGCCTCCATCATGCCCAATTTTTAAAAATGTCTGCATATATTTAAGAGATACAAGTTTGCTCAAAGTAAAGGTTACAGTGTTTCTGAGATGCATGTAAACCTTACAGAGTTAAGCTGATCTTTACCAACAAGATGGTATAGATTAGATAATACATGATGAAGGAACCCTTCGGGTCCTACTATGGGGTAGTCAACTGTGCCTTTCCAGATATATTTTGAGTGCAATTCCCATAATCCCTCGCATGCTGGCTCAGGTTGATGGGAGGTATAATCCAACATCTGGAGGGCCACAAGTTCCCCACCTCTGCCCCATGCCATTAATAGTTGTATAAAACAATGGTTCTCAACCTTTGGTACTATAAATGGATTGGACATCAATTCGTAAAAGCTCTCCTGAGTACAGCAGATGTTCAGCGATTCAAGTCCAAAACACCTCAAGAGCCAAAGGTTGAGAACCACAGCTATAGAAGAGATCAACAAGTGCAGTTTTATCACCCATGCAAGTTGAGATTTACCTGTCATCATTACTTTTTCTATGCCAGAGTGGGCAAAGTATGTTGGCTGTGTTAGCTAGAGCTGATGGGAATTACAATCCCAACAACTTCTGGAGGACCACCCCTGGAGGACCACCCCTGAGCACCTCTGTGCTCACCTCTGTTTTACACAACTATTATAGGTATATGAAAATTGATCCTCTTTTATGCATAGCCACAGCTCAGTGGGAGCCCCCCTTCTCAAAGGTGGTGCACCTCTGATTACCAGGTAGTGGAGACAAATAGTGAGCTGGTAAAGAGTGTCTGGCCCTCTTTGCAGGCTTTTCTGTGTGGGGAATCATTAGTTTTTCAGATTTTTGAGATGTTGGCCATTTCCGCACTAGACTGTGATTAGTGCTATTATTTCACTTTCAACATCCTATGGAATCCTGGGGTTTGCAGGCTAGGGAGGGGCCCTAGACTAGTGTGGAAATGGCCTTTGTCTCTTAATTGAATCAGTATGGTGTAGTGGTTTGAGTGTTGTTCTTTGGCTTTCTTGCCCTGAGTTTGAATCCCTGCTCAGCTCTAGAAACCCACTGGGTGACCTTGGACAAGTCAAGGTCTCTCACCCTCAGAGGACGGCAAAGGCAACGCCCCCCTCTGAACAAGCCTTGCCAAGAAAAACCCATGATAGATTTGCCTTTGCCTGAGGGTCATGGAAATGACATGAAGGCACGCAACAACAGTTCCATTAATCCCTCACCATTAACTGTGCTGGCTAGCACAGACAAAAAAAAAAAGTTTTTCCAACTGTGACTTGTGACATAATTAACACTGTGAAAGAGAAATAGAATTTGAGTAGGGAAAAAAACTGAGTTGAGAACTGTTGCTGTTGTTGTTTTAATTAAACTGTATTCTTCAGCAGGCATAAATATATGAAAATAATTGGAAAAGCAGCAGGTATTTCAAAATTCATTTTGCTGACTTCCCAATAGCCCGCTTACCATTTATACTGTTTTGCAGCAAAGACAAACAAATATATTCTGTATTTACTGTTGTCCTGGACAACTCAGGAACAAAGCAGTTGTACATTGTGGTCTTTAAAAGCTGCACATCTTTAAGAATAAATTACAGAAATTCTATGCTAAGCAAGAAACAATACACCTTTTGGGGCATGAGATTTCTTTGAGAAAGGAAGTTCTTTTACTCTAGGCTCAGTTTTTGCCAAGGTATTCAAGCATGCCTGCATGCGTTTAACTGGAAGCACGCAATTAAGCCCTGATTACAGTGGCGCTAGTCTCCTTGCTGAATTAATGTCTAAACTGTTTCTCATGGAAAGCTGCTGTGTTGTAGCTCCCAACTGCATCCAAATCATTTATGATCTTTCACATTACAGCCTGCACCTGGCAGTATCACATAAAGTACCAAATCCTGCTCCTATTGAAGTCTTGTGGGCATTTTGCCATTGACTGCAACTGGAGCCGAAGCACGTACAGTTTTTCCTCTCAGCAGGGAAAAAGGTGGTATAAAATGATACCGCTTGCTGAATAGCTGCCAGACTGTTAAATCTATATTCTTAAATTCAAGGCATTTTTTGGGCCCCAGGAAAGGTGCAAGAGTTAAAATAAGAGCAAAGCTCATTTTAGTACTAATTTCCACAGTAATGTGTCAAGATAATTACTTTAGAGAGTGCAAAGAAAATGTATGTTTCTATTAAAGAGGCACTCCTATGAATATTCACAATGCTGCATTTTACTTACGAGGATTGCAGCAAGTAACAGGATAGCCAGACTGTTGGAAACCTGGGTTTCATGTCAGTAGCCACAGATGGAGAAGATTCATTTCTCAATATATCCAATGAGGGGGAAAGCTCACACCAAATGTGGAAATCATTGTGAGCCCTGCTCTGCTTGTGTGAATTCATTTGCAGAGGGAGTGCTCTTGATAAGCTTATCCCTGCATTGCCTTCCTTTATCACATCTGGAATATTACCACTTTCAGGGTTTGGAAACAATTGCCAGTATACTACATTGGCTACTTAATTATGAAGGCATAGCCCCAGCGCCCCAAGCCTACCTTAACAATCAGCAGCTGGATTGAGCAAAGGAGGTTTGTGGGTGCAAAGAAGAAGATGTTTCCAGTCCCTTCCTACCAATGAGCGAGATTGTGACAATCAGAAGCAGGACCTCTGTCATAATTCCCATCCAGGGCTCCCTGCTTGGGCTTTGAGGTAACAGGTAGGTAACATACACATAGTATGTATGTACATATGTACGTATGTATGTAGGTAGGTACATATAAATAAAGAAACACCTACCTACCTACCGCCTTTGTAGTCCAAAACATATGGATTAGAGCACTGCTACTCAGAGTGGTGGTTTCTGTTTGAATGCTGAATGGTGAGGCATTGGCTGCCAGTCCGTAGAGTATTCCCATGGAAGAAAGAATCAGTTTTAGTCAATAAGTAGATATATGGTACCAGTCCCTGGCACATTAGGAACAAATGCTGCCCCTCCCCCAGTAACCTGAGAAGCACTGATTTGAAGGAACACCCTTCCTCTTACACAGGAATGCATGTTGCAGCTGTTCACTTCTGGGATTACAGAAAGAACTGAGAGATGTGCTGTGTTTGATGTGGAATCCCTAATGTGTATGACCTGCCCACATATAGATGCATGTTTCCTCCACAGTGGAAGGCCTCAAAATCATAGAGTTGGAAGAAACTACATGGGGCCATCAAGTTCAACCCCCTGCCATGCAAGAATATGCAATCAAAGCACTCTTGACAGTTAGCCATCTAGGTTCTATTTAAAATCTCCTAAGAAGGAGACTCCACCACACTCTAAGGCAGCATATTCCACTGTGAAACAGCTCTTACCATCAGGAAGTTCCTTCTATTTAGGTGGAATCTCTTTTCCTGTAGCTTGAATCCGTCGCTCCATGTCCTTGTCCCATCTTCCATCTGATGTCCCTTCTCAGTTGTAGCATTCCATGTGTAGAATGCCTTTCCTTAGGAGACCCAGTTGTTGTTTGCTCCATTTCATCATCAATATGGCTTTTATTTAAAACTTGTTTGCTGGAATCCTATACCACCTTTTACTTCAGGTAACTTTATGTTTACCTAGCAAGGTAGCAGCCATGCTAAGAAACCCTGTTAATGAATTGCAAAGATACTTATCAGGGTAACAGCAAGAGTACCCAATGCACTTGGCCCTGTTGTGCAATGGTCACTTTGTCAGCTCTGCTATGCAGTAATGTAACAGCAAACTTATGTCCACTTATGAAGACATAACTTCCATACAGGATTCTGGCTTTGGTTTCTAACTGATTTTTTCCCAAATATATGAATTAATTAGTTCATTAGTTTGAAGTTATTTCTGTATTGCCTCACAGCCCACAAGGGTTCCTGAGGCAATGAACAGATAAAAGCCAATTAAAACAATACATATAAAAACATTTTAAAAACACATTAAGGTACTCTTTAAAAACTCCTAAAAGCAGTCTGAAAACAGGCTTAGAATCCAGTTTTAAACCAGTTAAAACAACAGTTTTAAATGTTGAATGCCATGCAGAACAGCACTGTTTTGGCTGCTGGCCAGAAGCTTAAGGGATGGGGTCGTATGATTTTAAACTCAGCATTTTAACATCTTTTAACTTGTTAAATGAAATGCACAGATACAAGATGGGTGACACCTGGCTTGACCACAATACATGTGAAAAGGATCTAAGAATCTTAGTAGACCACAAGCTGAACATGAGTCAGCAGTGTGATGTGGCAGCTAAAAAAGCCAATGCAATTTTGGGCTGCATCAATAGGAGTATAGTGTCTAGGTCTATTCTGCTTTGGTCAACCCCTGTATGGAATAATGTGTCCAGTTCTGGGCACCTCATTTCAAGAAAGATACTGACAAGCTGGAATGTGTCTGGAGGAGGTTAACCAAAATGGTAGAAGGCCTGGAAACCATGCACTATGAGGAGTGGTTTGGGGAGGTGGGTATGTTTAGTCTGCAGAAGAGAAGGTTAAGAGGGGACATGATAGTCATGTTTAAATATTGGAAGAGTTGTCATATGAAGGATGGAACAAACCTGTTTTCTGCTGCTCAAGAGATCAAGATGTGGAGCAATGGCTTCAAACTTCAGGGAAAGAGATTCCATCTAAACATAAGGAAGAACCTCCTGACAGTAAGAGCAATTCAACAGTGGAATACACTGCCTCAGATTGTGGTGGAGTCACCTTCCTTGGAGGTTGTTAAACAGAGGCTAGATGGGCATCTATTGGGAATGCTTTGATGGTATATACCTGCATAGCAGGGGGTGGACTTGTTGGCCTTTGTGGTCTCTTCCAGTTCTGTGATTTTATTTTTCTATTCAAAACCCAACCACTACAGTGCCCTGTGAAGAGCTTCTCTCTCCTTTGAAGCCAATACGCAACCTTTGTAGGGCCAGAGAGCCCTGAAGGCACATTGGAATTCCCCTGGCAGGAACAAATGTTGACAGGATTGGGGCACAGGAAGGGTTTTCCTGATGTTACGACTGTTAATAAGATTACTAGTACCTAAGAATGTATGCTAATCCTTAGTATTACTAGTAGTAGTAGTACTACTACTAATACCACAGCTACTAATAATGAGCAGAAGCAGAAGCAAAATGATGTACAATGACTACTTTCAACAACCTCTGGAATCCTGGGGTTTGCAGTTGGCCCTTCCCGAAACTGCAAACCCCAGGATTCCAGAGGATGTTGAAAGTGGAATCATCACGCTATAACAGGCTAGTGCGGAAATGGCCTGTGTAGTTTTTTACGAAGTGGAAGAAGGCATTTTTTTCACCCAAGGGGCTTACACAGATCTGTGATTCGAAACAGGGGAGGAAACAGAGGAAGGGCTGGAAAAGAGAGGCTTGTGTAAACAAAAGAAGAATATTTGTTCTTTTAGTTACATATGCTTAAAGTTGAAACAGCAGTCTTCCAAATATTATGAATAGCTGGCTGATGTTTTCTTATTTCAGCCTTACAGTAACTTTGTTGACTTCTTCCTTGTTTTGGAAAATGCTCACTTGGAGGTTCCAAAAGGCATATTGATTATGTGTCCTAGGTCATGGCAACAATTTAAAGCCCTTTAAACGGATTCAGCAATTAGAAAGGTTGCTTTTTTGGACTACAGCCTCCTGAATCCCCATGCTAATGTGACTTAAGGATTCTGAGAACTGTTATCAAGAAGGAAGGCTGGCATTCTGTTGATGTCTGAAGTACATGTGAGTTCACTTAAGCACACAGGGTTTTTGTTTTTTTTTATGGGGCCTTTTTTGGCCAGTGTGTAAAGTTGAAAGTTATGAAACCAGAATTCTGCACATGGTGCTGTTGCACATTCTTGTGCAGTTCACACTGGGCATCACTGCATTAGTTAGATGGTTGCATACAGCTGCACATTGTTCATTACACATCACTATGTGATGTGCATTTGGTTGCAATTCTGTAACAGTGTGGCATAGTGAACAGAGTCAAAACTCCATCAATGTGAAGTTACGTTACATTTCTTCAGGATCTCAGTCTAAATTTTCCAAGAGATGTTCAATGTATCTGCATGATTGTGTGACTACAGATATGTACCTCTCTGTCTATGCTCTGTCTATGATGCTGTTGTGCATATGCCATACAACATGTATCAGGCCTCAGAGACCATCACATCCATTCCCTTGCTAGTGTGGGACCTCTCCCTGCATCCTGAACTTGAGCTATTCCACCATCAGTGACTCACTCTTTAGGAAATGGAGGGCAGCTGACTTTTTTGTCTGCTTCATTTCATTCCCATTACTCAGTACTGGACTTTTGGACCACCCTAAGCAATTTCTCTTTTTCCCTTGGTGTTTACACCCATTAGATTTATGTTCCCCTTAAGTCATAGTTTCAACATCACCACAGAGTCTTAATCCGTTGTTTGTATAAATAAACAACTAAATGGCTCCTTAGTTAATTCCTTTTTCACTTTTCGTCTCTGCAGTCTGGCAGGACTATACACAGTGTCTTGGACTTGACACAATGAAGCTTGGACAGGGAAGGACTTGTTTCTTGCTTGTTCCATGACACCATATGTACAACCTCATGTTGTTGTTGGAAATGCCAAATTCATATATTTTCCAAACCAGGAGTTTGCTCTCATCCACAAGAAGATGGGATATGTACGACTGACAGCCTTATAAAACTTAACGCTCTGTCTGAAATTAATGGTTCATAGAGAAATATGATTCATTCATTCATTCCATGCTCATGGATACCCATACATGGACTTTCTGTAGAAATCATCCTAAAACTAGAAATACACAATAGCTAGACCAAGTCTTATATGTTGGTGCTTATGGTAGTATACACTGGCCCTTTCCGCACGCGGCGAGGGAAATGCTCCCTACCGCTACTCACTGGCTTTTTGGTGGGTCCGTTTGGGTCTGTCCTGACGAGAAGCAGTGTGAGCTTGTCGCTCTGCTCTGCTCCGGCGACCAAAATGGCGGCTTCCGGTTGGTGGAGGCTCTCCACCAACCGGGGAAGCTCGCCAGCCTAAAGCCCACCCCCGGCAGATCTGCACACATGCAGTAGTGCGTGCCTGCAAATCTGCACCGGAGCGCGGCAACGGAGCGACACGGGGTCGTGCGCTCTGTACTTTTTAAAAACCTCATAAAAGATGTTTTTAAAAAGCACGCTGCACGAGCAGTTCCGGTCGCTCCAGAGCTGACCGAGGTGCGGAACTACAAAAAATATTCCGCTCCAGTCCACTCCACAGTGCAGAAGACCTCCGTTGGAGGTCACTCTGCACCGTTTTAATAGGCTGGTGCGGAAAGGGCCATTATCTCAATTGTGTACCTGCACCAAATAGAATACTTAAAACTATTGTTTAGCACTCCCCCCAAGTTTCCAGTGTATCCCACTGTTTGCTGATCTCTATGAAGTCCATTGTGGCAGGCCATACAGGCTTCTAACAGTAGTGTAAGGCACTACAACTGTAGGAATGGATGACTTCAGACTTCTCTTGTTGGCTCATCCAATACGTTTAGCCCAATCTGACAACGTGCTTTCAACAGCTATTGAAATATTTTTAACTGAACAAGCTCTGATGAGCCGGGAACACTAACTAACCCATCAGCTCACTCTCACAGGAGCAGACAGTGGCACGAAGATTGTTAACAATTTCTTCTTGCCAGTAGAAACAACAATATAGGGTAGCCATGTGTTCTGCTGTATAGCAAACCAGCATATATATCCGGTGTTGCCTGGGATTTTTTTTTCTCATAGATAATACTTGTTAAAACGATTTGAGATCTTGTATCTCTAATTCTCCAAACTGTCTTGTCCAGTATTTGTAACTTTTCCCCATATTCCCCAGTCCAATTTGTATTCAGAATTTTTAACATAGAGAGATTGGGTTCCTGAGGGAATACACTGCCCTCCTCCTTGCTGCTAGGCCGCATCTCCATAGCAACCGTCCTATTCAAGATAGGCACGTTTTACTGAGGCCCAAGAGCTCTCTCGCTAAGATTCTAAAGGCCCCTCTCTAAACTGCAAGCCCCAGGATTCCACAGAATCTTCTTAGGCAGCCAATCATATGAGGTCTTTGCCTGACTTGACATATTAGAAAATAGGTCTCTACTTGAAGGATTGTCCAGCTCAAGTCTGGGTTAAAGATAATATCTGAGAGTGTGCAGCAGACATGTAACCACAATGTCATGGCTCTGCTCTGTCTCATGATCTGACCCCTGAAATCCACCCTTAAATCCAGCTGGCCACACCAAGGCATAGGGCTCTGCAGTGCTGGCAAGAGGGGCACTGAAGGATAATGATTCCAGCCTCCTCCCACCAGCAAGCTGCAGTGCAAGAAGCAAGGACCTCTACAGGGTCCTGTCGCAACTTCTTGGCAAACAGCAGTTCACTGATGAAATAAAATACATTTTAGTTTTTGCAAATATTATTAACAGTATTACTAACATATATGTATTAGCTTATAACACATTTTAAATATATTTACACACATATATTTTGTATTTGAGCTTTTGTAATATAATAAAGTCTAAGAGGCATATTTTTAGAACTGACAGTTGAGGAAGGCCTTCAATTGTCAGGTGCAGAAGAAGCAGACAGATAGAGATAAGGTATTCAATAATGGGGTGTACTCCTCTCTTGGGAGGCACCCGCTTCTGCAGACTGAAGGTCAACAGAGCTGTAAGGAGTAAACTAAGTTGATAAAGATAAACAAGACAGAAAGTTGGCACTGTTTAACAAAGGGGCGGTTAGAAACTGTTTGAGGGGCATTTTGAAATTGCTAATGAGAGTTAAGGAAGCACGAGGGAAAAGCGTGATTATGTGCGTGATCATATATACTGTAAATATGGGGAAGGGGGCATGTAACTTCTTAGGTGATTCTGATAGAGTTGTAACCTTTGGGATCCTGTCCAATTGGGTCCCAGGGGACCTTGCGTTGGGATAGGGAATAAAACATAAGGTATTCAACATTGGGGGTCCTCTTTCATGAGCACCCTCTTCTGCAGAAGAACTTATAATAAATGTGATTTATTTGATCCTATGCCTAATTTCTTTGTGAGTTTTCGTTTTCTCTGAGTTATTTATTACAACTGACAGGAGTTACCCTTCAGAGCCCCGCTTACCAGCACTGCAGAACTGTGTCCCTCAGTGCTCTTGGCTGGATTTTCAGTTGGGCTTCAGGGCATTTATGATCATGACAATGAAACCACAATTGTAAATTTGAGTAGAAAAGTTCTCAGGTTTTAAGGCTAACTTACAACTGACTCACAGGATGCCAGCTGAAGAATCTAGGGCCCTTTCCACACTACACTGTTACAGTGCTATTATTCCACATTCAACATCCTATGGTATCCTGGGGTTTGCAGTTTAGAGAAGGGCACTTAGAATTCTCAGCCAGAGAGCTCTTGGGCCTCGGGAAACTACAAACTCCAGAATTCCACAGGACATTGAAAGTGGAATAATAACACTATAAGAGTATAGGGTGGAAATAGCCTAAGAAGGAAGAGCAGGAACAATCAAAATCTTAACAGCAGATTGAGCAGGACACCTGACAATAGCCCTCCTCACAGTGTTGAGGTATACTGCATTTTTATTTATAAAATAGCCATTATGTCTAAATTTGCCATCTCCAAATATAAAGGAAGATGTGCAACTTTTATTCAAATTTGTAGCATCTTTTGGTTCCTCCTCTTCCATAATCCATTTCCTCTTTTTGAATTATGATCTACCTACAACACCATGTGACAGCCAGCATGAAGTAGTGGTTTGGGCATTGGACTATGCCGCTGGAGACCAGGGTTTGAATCTTTGTTCAGCCATGGAAACTCACTGGGTGACCTTGGGCAAGTTACACTCTCTCAGACTCAGAGGAAGACATGGGCAAAACCCCTCTGAACAAATCTTTCCAAGAAGATCCCATGATAGCACCACCATAAGTCAGAAACAAGTTGAAGGCACACACCAACAACACCATGGCTGGAATTATCTCAGTCCCTGGTGGAATAACTCCATTGAATTAGCTGTTGAATCAATGAGTCAATGCATAGTCTGGGAGGGAGGTGAGTGTATGAAAAAACAGCCAAGTTTGCAAAAATTATTTTTTGGATCCAATCTTCATAACATCAAGTGGCTGTACTAGCTGGGAGATTCTTGGACTTGTTTAAAAAAGTAGACTTTCTAAATTCCACAGTGTGGGAGCTGTGTTTGAGGTCAGATTACACATCTTTGTCAGAAGATCTGGCCTGTTCCTCCAATCGCCAACAATTCTTACTGTATGGTGACACATTAATGACTCTTGATCTAAGCCAGCACTTAATCTAAAGGAAGCCACAAGCCTAGACATCTGCTGCTGTTGCTGAATTTGGTACTTCCTGGATTAGTAAGGTGTGACTCCCCACCCGCAGTCTTCCAAACACTGGGAGGTCTAGCAGTTTGATAGATTCTGTATTCTGGCTGAACTTGTTCTTTGTATTGGGGAAGTTTTCCATGCCCTGTGTGTGGATTCTTTCTGTGTTGCTTGTTTGGGTTATCCAAGGACACGAATCTCTTGCATCCTTCATGTTCGTGGCTGCAGTCTCCTGGGGGAGAAAGACCATAATAGGTTGCTGGAAGCTACAAGGACAATTTGCACGTATGCTTCTGAAGTTCTTTGCAGAATCTGAGCAGCCCTCAAAACTAAAATAATACAGTTCTAATGAAGACAGGAAATTTTTTCCAGTTTCTATATGTCATGTTTAGCAGTGTTCTGTTACTCCAGTGGAGAAACCCTATCCTAGGGTCTACAATTTTAATATTAAAATATGATTCTGTGTGCCAGAGAGGTTCCCTGAAGGGGCACGTAGGCAGCAATGGTCAAAAGACTGAAAACCAGGTCAGGCCAGTAAAATCCCCAGTCACGTAGCCCTAAGAGACCTCAAGATGTGAAAAGCCACAATAAACAAAGGGTCCACAGCCCCAGGAAGCCTACTTGAGGGGATTAGCGTGTCTGCCCCAATTTGAGCAAATATTCCATCAGGCGAGGACCATTTACATGAAGTCACACCACAAAACACAACTGAAGATCCTGAGACTTTGGCAACACCTTGCAATCTCATCATGAAAGGAAATTACTATGGTGGAGCTCCGTTATTGCTCCAACACCCATTCTTCTCCCCGGGAAAGGATTAGTCCTCCAGCTACTTTTTCCCCTACAAATAGTCCCAGTTTTTGAGCTCCTGGTCATCCCAGCCAACCATCGCACCATTGGTAGAGCAATCCCCTCAGCTCCCTCCGTGCTGAGCCCCAGTTCTTCGCTGTTTTCCTGGACCTAGGACTTCAGGACAAGGTGCAGTATTCCCCAACAACACCCCTTCGAAACTCCCCTATCCAATTTCATCTCTTTTATTTCTCAATAGCTCTTGGGTGAGTGTGTGCATGAGTGCAGTGGTGCGTGAGACTTACATTCAATAAAATCCATTATTTGGCAATTTGGTGTGGTTTTTGGCTTGGCCTGATCCCGTAAACACTGGGTAAAAAGACCCCGCTAGGTTACCCTGCCTCTCACATTGCTGTTGCTTGTGCTCTGGCTAGTTTCCATTCCCCATCACATGGAGCACATTGAGGTGTCCCCCAAGGGACCCCAGAAATCAGGGTAACAGTTCATAGTATGTCTCATGATTTTCCAAGCAAAATAGTGACTGCCAATGGGATAGACTGGGAAGGGGAAAGTTACTATGGCCTCAATTTTGTGAACAGAAGATGAGGCAGTATTACGGTTCCCAGATTTCAGGGCCTGGTCTCTCTTCTACAATTCTCAGTTTGAGAGAGAGAAATCTCAGGTGGAGAACATTACCTTGAAAATTACAGATATATTAATATCTTATTAAGGTCATACTGTGCATTCTGAGATCTCTCTGAAGGGCTTTATGGGGCCTGGGTAGGTTTCCCAGATCTCACAGCCTGGACCCTCTGCTCAAGGTCTCAAGGGAGGAATTTCAGGTTGGGAGCACTGCCTTGAAAAGTGTATATGTTTTCTCTTTTTTAGACTTAGGTTGCCACTCTGTTAGTGATATACACATGTGTAAGTTATGCCATGTATGTAGAGTGAATTATTTGTCATGACACAACAGAGATATTCTGCTGGTGGCACTAGAAGTTGAGCTGTGCAAATAGCAATGCTGTACATTGTGGTTATGCACTGT
Source organism: Ctenosaura bakeri (assembly GCA_948474755.1). Lineage (NCBI taxonomy): Eukaryota > Metazoa > Chordata > Lepidosauria > Squamata > Iguanidae > Ctenosaura > Ctenosaura bakeri. The sequence continues at coordinate 553,878 of CAOLHI010000147.1, forward strand.
GCATTGCCTTTGTGCATTGGCCATTGCCACTGCACATTATCCATTGCAAGTGTGTACTGTGCACTCAACACCCAGTCACTGACACGTCTCACATAGGGCCTTTCCACACCACACTGTTATAATGCTATTATTCCACTTTCAACATCCTATAGAATCCTGGGGTTTGCAGTTTAGGGAGGGACATTTATAACTCTCAGCTAGAGAGCTCTTTGGCCTCAGAAACTACAAACCCCAGAATTCCACAGGATGTTGAAAGTGGGATAATAGCACTATAACAGTGTAGTGCGGAAAGGCCCATAATGTTGCCATTCTACCTGGGACTTGTGTAGCACTGGTATACCATACCTCTGCATGTGGATATTTACACTGTGCAGAGGGGATGTTGGATTGCAGCCTTGATGTTTGTTATTTGAATAGCACACTCGGTGCAACTGCAGGTGATACTTAAATGACATCACCATTCCAGCACCACCAGGGTCTGCCTCCCTGACATCACAAGGGATCCTCCCTTGGTCTCTGGTTTTGGCTTTGAGGTCTCAGGGCCTGGGATAGACCGGACCTGAAATTTTAGGTGGTACACTAAGACCAAATTGTACTACTGTAGTTTAAAGGTGACAACTACTATGCTTGAATACACCTCCACATTAACAACAAAATCCCTGCATGCAGGGAACTAGGTGTTGGGGAAAAGGACTCTCCTTCTTGATTTCCTTGTTTGCTATGTGTAAGGATCATATTATTTTGTGGGAAAACATTCCATTTGTGATTCCATCACCTGCAGTCTGATGCAGTGCTACCCAGAAACAGTTTGAAAAAAGTTACATTCGGGGATTAAAATGCTCATAATCCTCTAGCCAGTATGGCCACTAGCCAAGCTAACCAGGGGATTTTGGGACTTGTAGTCCCATCTCCCAACTTCTCCAAGCTGGCTGAGACCAGAGTCTCAACTTTCTTTTCTTCACTGCTTTCCAAAAGGACCACAATGAATTTGGTGGTTTTCAAAGAAGAAACCGTGTTAGTCTCCTGCAGCATAAAAAGGAGGAAGAGAGAGAGGGAAAGAAAAGAAACATGGCAGCACCTTTAAGGCTGATTTTTATTTTAACACGAGTTTTCATGATCATCATCACCATCATCTTCATCATCATCATTTATATCCCACTGTTTCCCAGGTTCGGACTCAAAGCAGCTTAAAACAATTGAAAAGACAGTTAAAACCCACAGAATTCAAAAGTTAAAACATAATTGAACAATCAGAAAGAATTAAAACAATGTTAAAACTAGGGATGAACCAATCGAATCCTTGAATCCTAGGGAAGGATTTGAGATTCACAAATCTGGATCCCTGTGCCAAAATAGGCAAAATGAATCTGTCAAATCTTTGGTCTCCAACCAAATAGTTTGTTGGAGACCGGGATGCCTAAAAATCTGGGAGATCAGGACACCTGAAAACCTGGGAGACCAGACACACAAGGGCAGATGGCAAGTAGGTGACTTTTTCCCTTGGAGTAATAATGGCCTTTGCTAATAATTTCAGAAATTACATCTAGGGTTGTATTCTATGATATTTAAATTGAACATTTAATATTTAAGTTCAGCACTTGACTGGAAGGTACAGGTTTGAGATTTCAAGGACAGCGGAAACATTCCTTTGCATAGCTCCCTTGCAAAGCTCTTTCACACACAATTCTGGGGTTTGTAGTTTTATAAGGTGTCACAGCCTTCTCTGCCAAAGTGTGCTGGTGCATCATCAAACTACAAACTCCAGGATACCAATAAGGAGCTATGCAAAGAAAACCTAGTTTTGACCTAGATTACTTCTGTACTGTAGTATGTGGCCCTGTTTACACAAGCAGGAAAATGTGGGATTAATCCACATTTTCCTGCCTGTGTAGAAAGGGCCTTCATGGCATTTTCAATCTGGGGAGATCCTGAGGCAAAACTATGACAATTGTCCAGGCCAGATTTCTTCAGAGGGAAGTTTGCCTTTGCCTAGGCTTTGCTAAGGCTGAGAGTGTGTGTCTTGCCCAAGATTACCCTTCTTTCCCTTGCTTTTTAAACTCTTTTTTAAAAAAGATGCAAAAATTCAAGATTGGTGAGATTCGTGGATTCCCAGAACCTTCCAGGGATTTGGATCTGGATTCAGAAAATTCTGGATGCGTCCCATCCCTAGTTAAAACTCATAATTAAAAAGTCACAACTCATCAGCAACACAATATCCAGCACATTCTTTCAGATATCCCACATGTCACATCAAACACCCATCTAAATAGAAACATCTTTACTAGATTGAAGAAAGACAGTAGAGAGAGTGACAGTCTGACTTCTCTGGGAAGGGACCTCCAAAGCCTGCGGGTAGCCACTGAGAAGGGCCATTTCTACACAACACTGTTATAGCGCGATTATTCCACTTTCAACATTCTATGGAATCCTGGGGTTCCATTGGATGTTGAAAGTGGAATAATTGCACTATAAGAGTGTAGTGAGGAAATGGCAAGGTCCTCTCCTGTGTTCCACTAGGTGTATCTGTGAAGGTGGTGGAACAGACAGAAGGGTCTCTCCAGCAGATCTCAAAGTCCAGGCTTCTTTGTAGAGGAGAATACAGTCCTTCAGATAATCTGGACCAGAGCCATGAAGAGTTTTAAAGATCATCACCAGCACTTTGAATTGTGTCTGGAAATGGACTGTCAGCCAGTGGAACTGTTGCAATAGGTGAATTGTGTGATCCTTGTAGTCAGGCCCAGTTAACAACCTGGTTGTGGCTCTTTGGACTAGCTGAAGTTTCCAAACACTCTTCAAAAGGCAGCCCTAAACAGTGCACATTACAGTAATCCAAGTGGTATGTAACCAAGTCCTGTGTCACCTTGGCCAGGTCTGATGTCTCAAGGAATGGATGCAGCTGGTAAACAAGACTTAACTGTGTAAATGCACTCTGGGCTGCTGCTGAAACCTGTGTCATGCTCTGCTGTGGAGACCCTGGCAGCCAGGAAGAGGAGAATTCTGATTGTGAGGCAGAAGCTTCCTCAGAAACTAGCCCAGAGGGAGATAATAGACAACAACAACAGAGGCCTGAGCCAGGGAAACAAATAGAGGAAGACATATCAGAAACACCTACCTTGCAAGAGAGACACTATGAGAGGGAGGGCCTGTGCCACTTGGTGCATTTAAGTAGCAAATGAGACCTAATGAGGGAACACCTGTGGTGACAGCAGCCATAGATAAAAGACTCCAGCTGGCTTTTCCTCCTAGGGTCAGTAATTGGTTTTGGAACTCTATGCTCTTGGATCTGGTTTACCTTGAAACTCTGTTTGGACTACATTTAGGATTTGCCCCTTTGGACTTGTTTGCTCTACAACTTACATTCTCTTTGGGCATTCTATGGCTCTTGCTGTGTGAGTAAGAACTGAGCAACTGCTTTTAATTTATTGCCTGCTTAGCCTTGGACACAACAACCTGGGCTTCCAGACTCAGAGTTGAACCTAAGAACACTCCCAGGCTGTGAACCTGCATTTTAGGGGGAGTGTAACCCCATCTAAGACAGGCTGAATCCCCATTCCCTGATCTGCCTTTTAACTGACCAAGAGCACCTCCATCTTGCCTGGATTAAGTTTCAATTTGTTTGCCCTTATCTACTCCATTACTGATGGAGTTTAGGACCAAGACAGCTTAATATGAACCTGTTTCTCTAGTGTTGCATCCAAAGAAGTGGGCTTATATCCATTTTAGCTCATGCTATAATAAAAACCAGTTAGTCTTAAAGATGCTGTGTTTTTTTCCTGCTTCTCCCCTCCTCCTTTTCATGCAACAAATTTGATGTGTGCTACAGTTTTTTTCTTCAACGCTTTTGCTTCTTACATTGGATTTATCTCATCCAAAGTAAATTTTATGCTTCTTTCCCAGTAGGATGCATGAGATGAGTGTTGAGCTAGACAAAGTAATGTAAGTAACAGGAAGGAAAAGAATAGTAACTTCCTGAACTGACTTAAGGTTCTTGTCATTCAGGAAGCACTTGGGGCCTAGAGATGAACCTCTGAATTCTTTAATTGGATGATTTTCAAAGGAAATAGTTAAGGGTCTTGACTGTGTATTGTAAAATATCCATTCTATGCTTTTGGTAAAAATGAAAATCTCAATAAAATATAAATCTTCCTATTTTAAGTAGAGCTTATGAAGACACTTTAAGGAACGGCTTATGCGGGCTAGGAAGGCACCATATATTTTCTTCTGAATATAAGCAGCTCATATTTGGATGCAAGACTGCAGTGGGGAGGCAAGCCCTTAAATTCTATTCTGAGATTTTGTTGAGGGGGGAGCTAAGGTGGGGATTTAAAGGCAATATTTTAAAAAGAAAGCATAAAGCCCTTTATTGTTGGCTCTTCAGGAGAATTTGGAGCATTCCTTCAGCTCTCCTTATCAGCTACAGTCTGATAGTGGTCTTTATGTCTAAATTAATTGAGAAGCAGGATTGCATTAATTTTTTCCTCGGCTGAAATCCTAAATTAATTTGCTTGGAGGTGTTCTTCCCTTTCAAGATTAGCACAGAGTGTTCTTCCCCCCAACTGTAAATTCCACCCCCCGCCATACAAATAGTCTGGTTTTTTTTTTTAAGGAAGAAGTTCCTTTTTCCTGCTGACTTCTCCTCATGAAAATTTGAAATAACAGCTGATTTCCACACTGATCAAGGTAAGGAAGAACAGTTAGCATGACAGCATTTTTCAGAACTAATGAAATGTCATTATTCTACTCAAAATAACAGTAGTTCATGGGACCCATTCAGTCAGCCTTCATTTACAGACTGTCTTTGGCTTTGCCTTGGAATTACCTGTTGGTGTTCAGTAGCATTCTGTGTTGTACATATATTCTTCCCAAATCAAAGGCTCTGTTCTAAAGTTCAAACAGCTTGTTCAATTGTAGTTCAGACAATTGGCAGTTAGATGAAAAGGATCTGCAATCAAACCATAGCCTTTTAGCTCTAATCTCTCCACTTAAACCAGACTAGGATGTGGGTCAGACAGTGCTCCTTACCACAGCATGGAAAAAGATACTGGGGTTTGGGAACAACAACTCCCAAAAATGCATCTTCCTTCCAGGTAGGGTAGCTGTGTTAGTCTAGGGCAGTGGTTCTTTGACCTTTTCTTTACCAGAGATCCCCTGCAAATATATATTTTTTGCTGGAGACCTCCAAGACTTAACTCATAATTTAAGTATTTAACTCTAGATTTAAATATTCCAATATTTATTTAAATTTCCAAATATTTATTTATTTGTTTGTTTATTTATTTATGGGTTCTGAAGGCTAGGACTGGGTGACCTTGGGCAAGTCAGAGCCTCAGAGGAAGGCAAAGGCAAACCCCCTCTGAACAAATCTTGCAAAAAAAAAAAAAAGAGGCTATGGTAGGTTCACCTGCAGGCTGCCATAACTGTAAGTAACTTGAAGGCACACAACAACAAAGTGCCACTGACAGGGGGAGGGTCTTTCTAGCCATCATGTCTCTTCGCTTTGAAAACTGATTTCTGAGAGCCTCAAGGTGAAGCTATCATGAGGGTTTTCTTGGCAAGATTTGTTATAGCATTTATTTCTATACCACTTATCAACTGAGTGTTATCTAAGCGGTTTACAATGTGTTTTAGCTAATTGCCCCCAGCAAGCTGGGTACTCATTTTACCGACCTGTGGAAGGATGGAAGGCTGAGTCAACCTTGGAGCCTGGCAGGATCGAACTCACAACCTTGTGGTTGCAGTACTAGCATTTAACCACTGCGCCACCAGGGTTCCATTTGTTGCCTTTGCCTTTCACTGAGACTGAGAATGTGACTTGCCTGGGGTAATTCAGTGGGTTTCCATGACTGAGTGGGGACTCAAAATCTGGTCTCCAGCGTCATAGCTTGCAAATGAGGGAGCAGTTTCAGCACCCAAGGCTTCTCCCACTACCACATCCCTGTTTCTGCTGCTGGTGCTCAGCAGCAGGGCTTCCCGAACCCCCTGGGAGGGCTCCATGGATCCCCGAGGTCCCTGGACCTTAGGTTAAGAACCACTGGACTCGTGCACCAAAACCAACAAAGAGTCCTGTGACACCTTAAAGACTAGCAAGGTGTATTGACAGACATTTTCATGGACTCTAGCCAACCACATCTGCAGCATCACTGGAAATTATTGATTGGAAATAATGTTTAAGCACAGACACACCAATTAATACCCTTGTTCAAAGTTACAGATGTGCTTTTATAAAAAAATTTCACAGACTAGAAGTCAAATGACCTTCCTTTGGTCATATAGGAGAGAAACAATTCCAGCTTTAACACCATGCTGCATTTAAATTTTCAGAGGGCATTCACTGAAGGCAAAAAAAAAGCAACAGTGAGAAAAGTGGAGTTATATCAAATTGCTAGGGGGAAAAAATTAAAACTTTTTTTTTCAGAACAGGAATATTTTTCCCATGCCAGAAAAAAAATCTGAAGAACAGAATGTAAGCAATTTGATACATGATTAGTTGCCTCATATCTTTACTCTTCAACAAGATGAGAAGGAGGAAAGAGAGGAGAAAGAGAGAACTAAAATGAGTTTATTTTTGACCTTTTCAAATTCTGAACTACATTTGGGATGTGGGGATTTATGTTTGAACTAGAAGTGAGGCTGTTTTGCCTCCTCCTGCCCCACTGCCTCCGTGTAAATCTCAAGGAGTTTAATTTTTTTAAAATAAAAATTGACTGGAATATGAACAATGAGACGTTTTGATGAAATCTGAAAGTCATTCAGTGGAGAGTGGCATTATCTCAGTCCATTTCCTGAAGAAGGCCAAAGTGGGAAATGAGGATGGTGGACACAACAACTGTTCACTTGTTCTCACCAAGCAACCCTGCAGATGTTTTCTGAATGGGTTCATCAATGCCAAAATTACATCTGGAAGATCTTCCAATGAAACCACCCAGTACGTTTGTGAGGCCACAACACAACTGGCTCCAATTGTTAACTGGAGTGATATTTCCTTCTCTCTAAACCTTTCAAACTCAGTAATGGCCATAATCCTGTCTACCAGCGTAACAGTGCCAGCGAAAGAGGCAGTGGTGGTATACGGATGGAGGGAAAGGGTCTGTTGCATTGCAACTAGAAGCGAGGGAGATACAATGGTTTCAGTTGCCATCCCTATACTGCCACTGTACCTTGATTGAAAAAAGACTCCAACAGAGGTGAGCTTCCTGTAGTCTAACATCAGTTTCACACTATACAGTTGTAGCACTATGATTTCCCCCTTAACTGATAAAGTTCCCTTTTTTTTAACTCTTGGGATTTGCAGTCTAGGGAGGGGTATTTAGTATTCTCAAATGAACAGCAAAATAGGGCTTCACCAAACTGCAAATCCCAGGATTCCACAGGATGCAACCATGGCACTTAAAGTGGAATCAAAGTGGTACAGTGGTGTGGTGTCAAAGAGACACAAGTTGCCAAGAGAATTCCAGCCAACTGAGGCCTTTTCCAATTCAGTTCCCTGTGCATTCCAGTTTGGTAGCAATGTAGGTCACAGGACAGAATGGACAAGGAGCTGCTCGCTCTCCAGACATTTTGGACTAGTTCTTCTCTGATAGGGGGAACTGGCAATTTCTTTTTTTCATTCTTTCCTAGAAATTTTCCAAAGACTGGCAGCAAATTAATCAGGGAGTGGCACTGGTCCAGGGACCACCACTCTGAGTAGTATTGTTTTAGATAGCAACTTCCATGATCTCTTACTACTGGCCATACTGGGTGTGGGACTGATGGGAGTCGTAGGTCGAAAGAGCTGGAGGTTTTTCAGCACTGGAGCCTGCCCTATATTTGATCGAGGAGGCTATGCCTGCATCAAAAGAGAAGCAGCAGTGTCTACCTGTCTGTCTGACTGTGAGGCAATGTTCTGTGGGGTCTTTAAAAAGATATTGTTTCTTCACATCTCCCCCAAGGAAAGCAATGAATTCATGATGATGTAATGCAGTTGAGGAATGTGCTATTTATGTATTGTGTATGTTTGTGCATAAGGCTTCAAGTCACCTGTTGACTTCTGGTGACCTCATGAATTTCATAGGGTTTTCTTAGGCAAGGAATACACAGAAATTGTTTGCCAGCCCAGGAGCACCTGGGATTCCATGGCAGTCTCCCTTCCAAGTACTAATCAGGCCTGACCCTGCTTAGATTTTGAGAGCAGGTGCCTTCAAGGTTTTACTGTTCACCAAAAGACAGTATTCTATTTCCCTCATAAAGTCTCCATTTACTCCTTGAACAGCAAAAGGTCATTCCCAGTTGACTACTCGTTTCTTGCTTTCACTGGATTATATGTTTGCCCAAGAATGAGTAAGCTGAGGCAGGGGGTTCCAGGAGCAGGCGAGTTTCCAAGCATTGCTGTGAAATACTCTCACGCCTATACATATGTTTGCCTGTCTAGCATAGCATGTCTTCCTGTTCCTCAGCCCAGTAAACTACAGACAAATATGAGCTGCACATATCCTGTAGTATGTTCCATGTTATACTTGGATTGGTCTTGTGGTACTCCTGCCAAAAACAGGTCATTACCATGGGGTTAGAAGAACCTCTACTTTCCTCCCCCCACCTTTTTTTTTTATGAGCCCAAGAGCTGAATTCTTTGGGAATCTATTAAAGTCACATTTCACAAGCCTTCTCCTGTAAACTTCTTTTTTTTTTAAAAAAAAAAGTTTATCAAAAAAAGTTTATCATGTCTCTGGTGATGGAATGGCTGAGGACTTCAGAATTCAAGATAGCTTACAATAATTCTAAGACTGTCAGTTTTTAAAAATTAATATATGTACAGTATATGATCTTGTCATCCAGTATTACCCATGCTAATGTAACTTCTTTTAAAAAACTGTCAATACCAAATTCTGTGAATTAGTAAAATTGCCATGGATATACAGTGTAGGCAAATACTGGAAGGCACCCTACAGAATCCAAGGAAGAAAGGGGAGATACTGTACATCTCCAAGTGCTCAGTGGATGGTTTTTATTTCTTTATTTTAGAATAATCTCAACATGTTCTGGACTGGTATATATATTTCAATGGCCTTCTTCAGGGGCAGCATAAAATCAAATACAAACAGAAATGTCAAATTAAAAATCAGAAGGACAATACATAATTATACTACGATGTCTACAAATATACAAAAGTTGAACTGCATTATGATGTTTCATATTCTATGCTTTATGTAGCCCCTGAAATTTCTTGGGCATCTTTAGAAAGTTTCAGCCTCAGCATTGCAGTAGATGGACAATGGCAGTGCTCAAAGCAATTCACAGGCAATGAGCAGGATCTAACCATCACTATATACTTACTCCATCTTTCAAGTTTAGATAGTTGAATTTCAAATTAAAGGAGAAGACAATAATTTCTTTTTTTTTTCAAAATAAAGGTAAGGCTTTTTATTTACATTAATGCAAGGTATAATAAAGCCAAGTCCATATGGAAATTATACAGTTAGGGTCTTGCTCTTTTACACAGAAACATTACAAATTATTACAGTTTGTGAAAGGATACATAAAAGCAGAGCATTTCAGGTGTTTTTCATACTACCTCACTTGAACCATTTTCAATTGTCCCCACCACCCACCCCAAAAAATGCCACATTTTTCTCCTCTTATACTAGACTAGACCATATGTGAATGTGGAATTAACAGAGGAACAGCAAGGACCATGCAATAAAAAGATTGCACACTGTAAGTATGTAAACATAGAATTATGAAAAAGAGGAATAAAGAAGAATGTGAAATCAAAAGATTTAGCCTGAGTACATATTCTGGTTAATGACTGGGACCACAACAAGCAGGCTGAAGCCGACAAAATGGAGACGACATAGGCAGGAAGGTGGTTTTGTCTTCTACTGAGCAGGACTACACTCAGGAAGGGAGGGATTCCTGGACCTGGCATTCTTTTGAGTCCACATTGCCAACAGGTTAAATGTAATGCCATAGACGTGAAGAACACAGAACGTCATCTATCAATATTACGAACATGCCTTCCATGGCTTCTTCCAAAGCAAACCAAAAAAACAGCTGAGAAATGTAGAGCTCCCTGTCAGAGGGTTCTCTCAGGTCACCCTGAGAAATCTATCTTTTGTATATATGTATAGTGTGTGTGTATGTGTGCGCACAGAGCTTCGAAGAGTAACTTTTTTTGTACTACAATTCCCAGGAGCCTGCAGCCAGTTGTCATGCTAGCTGATTGATCCTGGAAACTGTAGTCTAAAAAAGTTACACTTCCAAGCGCTGGGGTGGATTCATTCATATCAACATCATACCGTTTTTATTTGTCCCAAGAAACGGGTAAAGATTCAGAAATTTCTTATCGTTATTGAAGAACAACTTATACCATTTAATTGTTTTTTAAAATATCAAAGTGGTTTACCATAGGATGTTATTAAGCTCAGTCAAGATATGTTCATATGTTCAGAGAAGTCATGATGGTTTCCATTTTTCTTCGCCTTAAGTAAAGTAACATACTTTCAAGCATACAGTAAAGAAGGCTATGCCTTTGAGAGACAAGTCAAAATCCGGTGTTGAATTCACCAGGAAAGAGTTGTTTAATCAAAATCTATCCAAATATGTCCAGGATTGAGGTCTAAAACCAGTATAATGACCTCTCCTGAAAAGACTATGTGAATTGAAGCTTTTGGTTTCCCAGCTTCCTAACTCTCATGGTTCATGAGGTAACATACTACCTGATTTCTACAAGTTGGTTATCTATGCAGTCCTCTGGGTGACTACTTTTAAATAAGTGTTCAATTTACTCACACTTGCTTTAGGTAAGTATAAGTGGGACTGCAACTGAAGTGTGTATAAATGTAGCTGCCATTTGCCACATGTTGAATTCTGCACTGTAGAAATGCCGTTCACGTGGTTGTTTTATTGACCAGTTGCCTATGTTCTTCTAGATAAAGATGCTCAAACAAAGCACATTACTAGTGTTTACATATAATAGGTCATATATACGAAAATTAATATTTCTTGATCACAGTTCTAAGTCATACATAAAATGCTTCTTTTTATAAATATTCCCCACAGATGTTTCTCTGTCTTTGCTACACCATTTCTGTCTTTATTTCCTTGTCCACTAGACTGTACTTTTTTTTTCCTGGGGGAAAGTTATCTCCCAATTGTACTGCTGAGTAAAATGCAATTCTCCGTGGAGCATTTGAGTAATGCTGCATGGGTTATGTGCAGAGGAGAGACTATTACATGAAGTGAGGAACCACACATAACTCAAGTTGAACCACATTATTTTGTCAACCCTTAGTTTGGTTTTAATTATTTAGGATAACAACCAATCGTCTCCTAGTAAACACAGTTTTGCTTGTTCTAAAAATAATGTGACAGCAGTAACTGGAAACTTTGCTCCGGCATCTGCTGTTTAAAACTGTTGGCTGTGAAGTGAAGAGAAATGATAGCCTTTTTCTCTTTTTTTGGCATCCATTAAAAAGTGTGTGGTCTAGCAGAGGACAGATTACCAAGGCTAGACTGTTATCTTAATTTACAGCCCACATACTTCATGTTTGCTCCACACTCATTTTTTTAAAAAAAATCCTTTTAGATACATTAGCCACTGGCCTTGACTCCAATAGTTTTATTAGCAATAGCAGTGGGTTTTCTTGACAAGTTATTATTGACTTCCTCCAGTAGCTCCCTACAGCAAGACCCGAAGCCCTGTCAAAGAACAGAAAACGTCAACAGATTTCTCAGCAGAACTTGACTCAGACCCTGCTCCATGTTTTCTAATTTGTGACAAGACAGTTGTTAAAGAAATGGCATCTTTTGTACACCAAGCCTAAGTAGCACGTTGTATTGATCCAAAGGAAGAAGTCATATCTGTTTTTTAACAAGGGGAACACAGACATTGAGTTCTCCCCAGAATGTTCTGGAAAACCTGGCAGGGCGGTCAATGCAAAAGGCTGCCAGAGTCCCCTCCCTTCCTTCTCTTCCCCCTACTCCAGCAATTTTTTTTTTGATCAGCATGGAATTGTTAATCCAGACTGTCAAGCAGAAATCTTTAGCTTATTCTGCTCCAGTACCCTGTCGAGTTGATAACCTTTTCGTGCGACATTTTCAAAGGTGGCTCTTGCCGCTCTATGCATTTCAGCAAATGGATGTTGACCGTGTTTACACAAGGGCCATTTTCCATTTGGTTGATAATGCAGCTGGGATACGCCTTTGTATTTGCCACTGGCTTGGCTCATGAAGATGAGGAGTTAAGGTATTCAATGCTATTGCAGATGCCTGTTTGGTAATGTCTCCAGAGGACATGAAGAATGTCAAGCCTTGACCTGGGTGTATTCTATAGGATTAACCTAGATCCAGATTAAAGTCTTCCAGCACTGACAAAAGTTTGACCCACCGGTCCTAATGTCACATACTATATAGTTATGCAACAAACCCCATGCGTAATTTCTGTTGAGCTGATACTTAACACATGTATTTCAGTTCACACCACCTAGTCACTCTGGGGAGAGCTTGAATTGGACACTGAGTGACCTCAATTTCAAGACAGGTCAAAATGACACAGCCCCCATAGCCTTGGCAAGTAAAATAAATCATGTCAATCGACAGCCACTCTCTCCCAACACTGCTCACTTTGCTGTATCAAGCAAATAAATGAGGCTGGAGGGGAAAAGTCATTTTGAAGAGACTGGGAAATAGTATGAGAGAAAAAGGAAAAGAGAGAGAGAAGGAGAGAGCACAGACGTTACCCCAGATGGTGTGCACGGAGCAAGTATATTTGCTTTCCAGCTTCGGTCAAAACAGGTTTTGCTGGCATAGTGTAGTATCAATAGCACTGAGGTATGAATCAATAATGCCCTCATTTGCATCAAGTTTCTGTAAAAAGACAGGGCACTCTTGTTCACCCCAAAGGCCAAATATAATTTCAGAGAGGTTCCTGGAGACCACATATCAGTGATGGTGGCAGTAGGCTAAACAGAAAAGGATGGTATCAAAAACATGCCAACATATTTTTGCTTAAAGCTCTTTGTGTCAGAAACTAAGCAAAGGCACGTGAAGCTCTTTAGCATGGAGGAAAACCTACAAAAGCTAGGGGTGGTTCATGCCCCCCGCCCCCGCCCCAGGGAAACTCAGAGAACCAGCCTGAGGTTTCAAGCAGGACCAAATCTGGTCTTAAGGACTGTGGCTCCCCACTCCTGCTTTATCATGAAGTCATTAAGTGGACATGGGTATGTCATTCCATTTCCACCTCAACTACCTCTTCTGCTGTAGGGGCATTAAAAATACAGGCTTTCCTTGTCCCCCCCCCATATCCATGGATTTTGTATCCATGAATTCAACCAACCATGGCCTGAACATATTTTTTAAAAATCCAAAAAGCAAACTTTGATTTTGCCATTTTATATAAAGGAAGACATTTTACTCTACCACTGTACATAATGGCACTTAAGCATGCACAAATTTTGGTATCCACGGGGGATCCTAGAACCAAATCCTAGCAGATACCGAGGGCCCACTGTACCTACAAATCCTGTTTGGCAGATCCTACTTTATTTTCATGTATCCTTAGGTGTCCAGCCTGAACAAAGGAGTTTCTATTTTTCACTGGCCAGAATCCTGTTGGTGAGTCCCAGCCCGATTGAATCAATTGTTAAACACACAGGTAAATCCAATTGTTTGGATAGCTTTGTTCTAGATGGGACTAACAATAGGATTAAGATGACTATCCCCTCACCCCCAATTTCATTTTATTTATCTGTAACCTTTAAGAAATCCAATGAGCTTATCACACAATATTGTTATACTGCAATTGCATTGTGTTAATCTTGTCCTTGCCTGGAGCTTTCTTGGCGCTGTACAACTTTCTTGGTGCTGTACCTTGCTGTACTGTGGTTGGGGCATTTGGAAACCAATTCTTTCTCCACTTGAAATAATCTGTTAGTGACTCCCTCTCCTGCTGTGGTTTAGTAATCAGTTTGAGTGCTAACGTCTCATACTGCTTCACTGCAATACTGAAAGTACCGTGGTATCGTTTTCATTGTTCTTTCCTTGAGGAGTCCCTGGGAATCTCTAACAGGGAAACCCCAAACTACATCTGATAGTTGGGCTAAGGGGACCCTAGATTACCAAACATTCCCAAGAGAACCACTGTACATTCATTCACCGTTCTCTGGAATGTATGTATGTATGTTTATTTATTTGAAATAAAGGGAGCAGAGCAACAGCACAATTCCAATGTAGTTCTATTGGCAATTAATGCCCAGAGAAACATGTGATTTAGGGAGCGTATAAAGAGTAAATATACAAAAGTTTAAAGAGTAATATACAAAAGCAAAACCAAGGAAGTGTTGGCTCATGTGAAAAAGCATACATACACAGATTTGGTGTCATGTTGCAGCCGTATGTCTCCCATAAATAATGCAATAAACAATGTATGAACTCAGAAAGCATGGGATTCTGCTCTAGTCAGTCCCATTGTAGCCACATGCATTTGCTTGCAAGAGGCAAGCTAAGCAGCAGCTGCCTCCAGCACTTCTCACTGAGCATGCTTGAATAGCAAAACAGAGAGAAAGGTGGAAAACAGATACACCTGCCTCACCAGGAACCTCCAGCCTATTTTTTTCTTTTAAAAGCAAGATCTATATATATGGCCACCAAAATGGAAATCATAAGTGAGGACTCGTGGGGGGAAAAAAAAATCATCCCTGGATATATTTTAGAAAAAGCTTTCAAGTGATCTCTAGAAGAATGAGTATGTTTTGGTTTACTTATACAAGGCTTATCTGATCTGGTTGTTTAATTTCACATGGGCATATTGTTAGTTTTCAATTTTAAAAAATTGTTGAAACATCTTCAACTTCTATTCCTTTTTGTGGAATAGGTTCCCAGTCCTATTTTTTCATGTTATTTTTGCCCCAGTACCAAATTTTCCAATAAAGAAGTATTGCCTGTGAACACATCTATGATATTAACTGAGCTATGAAGGAACCAGAGAAGATCTTCAAGTGTTAAGATACCAATACCAGTATCAGTAGCAAACCTATCACAGAATTTCCTATTTCTATGTAAGGATGTGAAGAATGCTGTCAGGAAAGAAATCAACTCATTTGAAATGTGATGCTGGAGGAGAGTTTATAGACACCATAGACCACCAAAAATGACAAATCTTAGAGCAAATCATGCCTGAACTTTCACTAGAGACCAAAATAACTAAATTGAGGCAATTGGGTTTCAGACATATCATGACAAAACAATGAAACCATCATTGGAAAAGATGATAATGCTTCACAAAGGTGAAAACAGTAAGTAAAAGGGAAGATAGCATTGCAGGTGGATAAACTCAACCAAGTTATAGACTGTGTTTGGAAGTCTGGAGCAAGGCTATTAATAATAGGGTCTCTTGGAGACTCAAGTTTCACAATAGGTCAAAGCCAAACTGACCACACAAAATAACAAAAAACCTCCTTGGCAGCCACTCTGATTTGATTGAAGGGGTGGTTTCAACATACTTGAGATGGCTGCTGAACAATCCTTGCTTGCACGAACAGCTTTAGACTTCCCTGACTAGTGTTATCCAGATATGTTGCACTACAATGCCCACTATCCTCCAGACAGGGTGGCCAATGCTAAGTGGCTGTGATGGAAACAGTTGTTCAATACATCTGGAGGCCATCAGTTTGGGGAAGGCTGCTTTATATTACAAAGGCTGAACTGAGCACGGATGAGGAAAGGTCGGAGATTGACTATCAGGTCAAAGTAACATAGACCCAAACTGAAGAAATAGTTATCTTCAACCAGGGAAAATTTTAGAAGCTTCAGGGTTATTAAACTCTTAGGAATGTCAAGAAAAAATATATGAAAGCATTGCCAGAACATTATGACCTCATCAGCAACTAACTGGTGCTTTCTGCTAATAGGAATAACAATGTAAAATATAAAGGAAAGGTTCAAAATGAATAATCTTCAATTGGTACTAGCTTAGTAATGGTTTAATGATTGTTGGTAAAAGATTGACTAAATATATAAGCAGCTTATTTCTGTGATTTGCTATATGTTGTCATATACTGTTGCTGGGTAGATTTTTCCAAAACTGATATAAATGGTAAGGTATATGTTTGCTTCAGTGCCAGATTGCTCAGCCATAATGCTAAATATCTGGACTGGCGTGCTGTTCAATAAACTTCTGCCTTCATTTCACTAATGCCTCCCATTATTGAATTCCAGCAGGAAAAGAAAAGTTTCTCCAATAGTACTCTTATTTGTCTTTGTAGGAAGCCTGTCCTAGGGCTGTATGGGCTTTTTAAAGTGAACCATTTTCAAGTGCAACAAAATCCAAAATCCACAAAACAGGAATACCTTTTTAGGGCCAACTGAAAAGCACAAAATAATTATGCAAACTTTTGAAGCTCCACTGGCTTCTTCATCAGGCAAAAGATGTTTAAAAAAAAATCATATGGGAGAATAAAAGAGAAGATCGTAAGAGTCACAGACTCCATGGTTTGTATCAGAAGTTGTCTCTGTTATAGTTAAGTTGATCTGGAGGGATCTCAATGCCAGTCCTCTTCTTGGACATGTGGGAATTGAGAGAAAGGGCAGTAAAATTTAACCCCATTAGCAACAGTAAAATTCATTCTCTTGGGATCCTGGCTGTTTCTGTTCTTTGTGAGGCCACAGCCCCCTTCCTTATTTGTGCTCTTTAGTTGGTCGCCAGAAAGTATCCCTCTTTTGTGGATTTTGTTGTATGACCAACATGACTATCCTTGAATGTTTCCACTTTAAAGTGGTTTGCTCCAGGTTTGCTTAAGGACTATAGAGGCCTCTCCTAAATTCTGGCTCCATCTTGACTCAGCTTTCCACCAACCCTCAGTCCTCTAAACACCTCTTCACTACACACAGAGGAAGAGAAATGTTTTTGCTGCAGTGTTGGAGTGCACCAGCCCTGTTTGCTGGCAGGATGTCCATCCTCATCAGCTGGCTGTCCAGCCCTTGCTTGAAGAGGAAGAGACAGGTTAGAACACTGCGGCAATGTCAATGGTGCAGATGGTGGAATCAAAGGCACCATCAAGGCTGAGACAGTGGAGTAAATGGTGGAAGGGAGGCAGTGGTAGACATGAGGCCTGAATTCTCCATGAAGAGGTATTGCCTCATTTAGCCAAAGCTGAATACCTTTAAACTGTACCAGACTGAAACTAAATAAAATAAAAATGAAGTGTGGATTTCATTTTTTCATCAAAATCAATGGACCACAGAAGTGCTTAACTTTAGCTGGGTCATGTCCTAATTAAAGAAAGAAAGAAAGAAAGAAAAACAGAAAAGTCTCTAATACTAGAAGGGTTTTTTTGTTTTTATTTTTGTTTTTGGTACTAATAGATTTGTGGTATAACCTGTGTGTGCTTACTCAGAAGAAAGCCCCACTGAATTCAAAACAAATACCTTGTAAATGCACTTGGAACGGCAGCCTCAATTTTCACCTTGACCTAATTTGTCACTTTTCTTGGGATTTTTAATTTTGTTCCTTGCCTTTGTCACACTATCATCATAATCAACAACAACAACACACACATTTGGCCCCTTGACTTGCAGACTGTTGGCAAATTGCTTCCCAGTTTCCCTTTCTGCACCACAGTCTTCCTGCCATTTACAACACAAAATGGGGGATGGAAGTATTTTTTCCCTCCTCTAGGTATGGTCCAAGAAAATCTCTGCCAAATGCTGAAGGATCAGAAATCTTTGTGTTCTACACAGCAGGGAGTTTGGAGTCTTAAAGGTGGCATCAAGGAGAAGAATGGTGGCACATAACCACTGGGATTCATTTAAAACCCTCTAGAAAGAAGAGGTTGGGAAGGGATTGAGATGGCTGTTTTCCTTTGGCTTGATGAGGATAAATATTAATATGTGAATAGTGTTTTGGATACATTTAAATCAATAATATGTTCAAGAAGGTAATCAATGAAAGGGCAAATAGAGCAGCAGCATTTTAAAAATTGCCATGCAGCACATAATGGAATGATAATGGAATGATGTGGTTGAAGACAAGGTTTGCAACATATTTATCTTAAGTTATTTAGATATGTGGTCTAGCTACTAGAATTAATAGAACTCGCCTGAAGAACAGCACTAGATGACCCTAAGGGCTCTATTCATCTCTTGGTTTCCTGAGAGTGTCATGCGTGATTCTGAGGTATAGACCATGGCATGTCCACTTCATGTAGAAAGTTTGCCAATGAAGTCAGAAAGGATTCTCTCCATTTTGTGTGTGTGTGTGTGATTTCAAAAACACATTGAGAAACTAATGTGATGAATCCTAATTTGAACAGGAACTATCTTCTGAATTCTCTTTGGAGCAGCAAACTGCAACACTAGCCATGCATGCCAACATTTTTTTTTCCTGGCAGGGCTTCTGTGCTGTTAACTGCTACATGGCAGGCAGGAATCTAGCAAGTAAAGCCCCACTGCCTTGCATTACTACATCAGTGCAAAGAGAAAAGCTTCATCTGAGGAAACGCTTCCATGTCATAAAGTCCTGTCAGAAGCAAGCTGGCAACCTGAATCTTCATCCCATTTTAAAGAACATAATCTCTGCATATTTATGAAATCTTATCTCGTAAGAACCATTTCCATGAAGTGGCTACTCCAGAACCTGTAAGCTGATTAAAAAACAAAACACACAAACAAGTCTTCAATCTTCTTGAGCCATTTCTCTGTGTGATGAATAGAAACAGAAATGCTTTGAGTTGGCATCAAGTTGATTCTTGTTTGATTTTCCTGGCCTCATGTACATTTTCTCAGGGAAGAGGCTTAATTCTGCATATTGTTTCTTTGAAAGGAGGTCCTTTCCTTCTCCTGCTCCACCCCACCTGCTCAACTTTACAATAAAGGATTTGCATTGTTTACTGATCTTGTAGAGAAAATCATCCACCTCAAGGACAGGATAGTCAAAACATTCTTACTTCACCTCTCAAAAGTTCTCATAATTTGCACAAGCAGAGAATGTTAAGGCACCAGCTATTTTGTTTTTGAGATTTTAAGAAAGGCTAATATGAAGAATCTGAGCAAAAGAGGACAGAATAGCTAAATCTACATGACCTCCTTGGAAGCCCGAGAGCTCCTTTGCATTATTCACATATGACAAGAATATTTCTGTGGATGTGATGGCAAATGAACACTGCATGATTAGAATACTGTCTAGAGTGACTAGAATAGTAACTAGAGTGGCTAGTGACTAGACTAGAATAGTTGCTCATATACAAAAGAAGCCTGCATTCAGATGCACTCCAGCTATTAATAAAGGGCTGCATTACAATCGTCATTTCACGGTGCACAGTTGAGCAGAACACCATGCAAACAGCACCCATTGTCCTGCCATGCAGCTGACTAAGGTGAGGGATAGATACTGTGCCAAAAGGTAATGTGTTTATATGCATCTGTGTGTGTAAACAGCTAACATTGTGGTGATATATTTGTTATCTTACAATACTTGTTCTTTCTAAAACAAACTAGCAATGTTCACTCTTGCAGTCTGATTCTTGCCCTGCTATGTTCTCCATGAAAATGTTTATTTTCCTGCTCCCCTCTCCCCCGCCTTTGCCTTTCCATGGACATTCTGGTCAAATAAACAGTGAGTACTAGCAAAGTTTCGTATATGCAGCTTTGCACACTTGAATCTAGCCATGACAAAACAGGAAATGCCAGCACTCCTATTTGAAGTAAAGCGAAGGCAGGCTCTCATGGAAAGTACAACCTCTTTACTTTTCTGTGTCTACACATCTCCCCCCGTCCCCCCCAGTCACATACACTTTTTTTTTCAAATGGCAAGCAAAGCCAAAATGGTTTCAGTTTTACACCTCCTGTAGCACAGTCAAATGTTTCATAAATAACGTAAACAAATGTTAGGCAGAGCACAGCGGCTGATTTCAAACGATGATACCCCAGCTACCCCAGCCCCAATGTGCACTCAAGTTCTGCAAGAAGCATACATAGCAAATTTGTTGGCTAAGGCCACAGTAAAGGGTTTCCCAGTGTTTATGCTGCTGTTGCCAGCCTTACTCGAAGATGTATTAACAGTGGATGCGTTGATCCCAGTCTTATTACTCCGGCCACCAATCAGGCGAAAGTACCATGTTATTCTATTCCAGCTCTCTGTTTCGTAGTGTCATAGGATCGAACGACTTGAGACTGGGAAACGACCCCGTGTTCTTCTTGAGAAAATGCATACCCATCTGAAAAGCAGAGAGCAGAAAGAGAGACTGGGAATCGGTTGAGGAGCATGCTTTGTTTCTTAAAGGAGCAGAAGGAGACAGCCAACTTGTTGCGGAGTTTAGAATCAGATCTAGGAAATGTTACTATATTGCAGCTAGAAATCTGGGGGCTTCTGGGAATGTTAGGGTCTTTGTAAGCTGGAAATGACCCCAAGGCACACAATAACAACAGGAGTTAATCCAACTCTGCTTTACTTACAACTGGAAAGATTCCCTCCCTCCCTCCCTCCCTCCCTCCCTCGAATATAAGTCCCTCCTGCCTTCATATAGGGCCCAAGCCAAGAGTAACTGCATATTTTCACTGTCTTAAAGAAAGACTCAATCTCACACTTATGAGGGAGCCATCTGAAAACTTGAGCATCTTCCTAATTCCCACCCTCTACCTTTTTAAAGGCTGTACCAATTATTCTTTTCTGAGGAACAAGTCCTTCATTGTTCACAGCACTTATAGCTGCCCCAAAGTGTAAGAGCACAGGCAAAAATGTGAGTCTCGAATTCTTAGCCTCTCTGATCACCTCCAGGCTTCTGAGGAGAATGTATATGTTATCTGATGGCTTGGTAGCTGTTGTGGTGGGAAGTGAGGTTTGCAATATCCTCAAAATATAAGGTTTCCCAGTTTCAGGATGATATCAGGCTAGCAGCAGAAAGAAAAAAAGGCCTAGCCTGCTGTCACTGTTGATAACCCTTCTGTGAGAAGGATTACAGGTCAAACCTCTTTCCCCACTAGGGCTACAGTTCTGTGTTAATGGTAACCTCCTCAGTACTGCTAACTGCTTCTTTTCTTAGCTTGGTGAGGTACACATGGCTGATTGTAGCCACATCATATTTCTACCCTGAGATATTTTTTGTGGAGGCCTCAGGTCATGAAAACATAAATGTCTTGGAGATGTCTGACTGCTCCACAGTGATGTATGCCTTAGCTACCTCCTTGGATTACTTGTAATGTGCAATTAAGGAGATTAGGAGCAAAAATAAAAGGTCATAGAAATAGTGTAAGAATCCTGAATGCAACTGCTCAGTGACCTGTATGCATGACAAGAACTACTACAAAACTCAATGCAGAGAAATAGTTTGTGACAACAAAGAAGAACAAGAGACCTCTTTTACACGATCCGAGAAATCAGGTACAAACAAAAAGATGATGAGAACAATACTTGAAAGAACAATATAGAAAAATGAAAGGACAACACATTCATTCAAGGAAGAACCATAGGAAGATGAACCACCAATTTTAGGAAGTGAAGTGAAAGCTACACTCTGAGCACTTGGCAGAAATAATCACCAGGAGCAGATGGCATACCAATAGAACTGCTTCATTCTCCAGAGAGAGAGAAATCTACTCTAATTCTAACTAAAATCTGTCAAAAAACATGGAAAACTAACAAATGGCTCACAGATTGGAAACATCCAATATATATTCCAACTTCCAAAAAGAGGGACACCATGGATCACAGTAACTACAATACCACTGCATTATTTTTCCATGTAAGTAAAATGATGCTCAAAATTCTACAATAAAGATTTTGACCATATATGAAGCAAGGAAAGCCAGATGTCCAAGAAATCAGGACACAAGGAAAGGAAAGAAAGAGACACCGTAAACATATGTTGGATAACGGAGTGCATCAAAGAATTTCAGAAGAAAACCAGCCTCTGCTTTATTGATTATAGCAAAACCTTTGATTATGTATATCATGAAAAATTACAGATTACTTTTAAAGAAATGGGTGTGCCTCAATATTTAATTGTCCTGATGCATATCTGTACTCTGGGCAAGAGGCTACTGTCAGAACAGGATATGGACAAATGGAATGATTTCCAGTTGGCAAGGGAGTCAAACAAGGCTGCATTGTAACACCCTATCTATTTAACTTTTATACTAAACATATCATACATGAAGCAGGATTAGACTTGGAGAAAGTTGTTTGAAAGCTGGAGGAAGGAAGACCAACAGTTTAAGATATGCAGATGACATCATATTACTAGCAGAAAACAGCAAAGACTTGGAATGATTCTTGAAGAAAGTGCAAAGGCAGGTTTACAGTTGAAGATTAAGAAAACGACAATAATGATGATGGTGAAGATATTGAAAGAGTTCAAGATTTTCCATACTTTGGTGCATTCATTAATCAGAATGGAGACTGCAGTCAAGAAATCAGAAGAAAGTCAGGACTTAGAAGAGCAACCATGAAGGGACTATACAAGATCCTGAAGTGTATAGATATATCACTGAATGCTAAAGCTGGGATTGTCCATGCTATCACATTTCCAGTTTCTATGCACGGTTGTGAAAACTGGACAGTGAAGAAAGCTGATAGGAAGAATGTCAACTCATTTGAAATGTAGAGTTGGAAAAGAGTTCTCCAGATATCATGGACCGCTAAAAAACCAAAGAAGTAGATCCTTGAGTAAAGCCAGCCTGAACTGCCAAGATGACTACCGTAAACTGAGACTGTCATACTTTGAAATATCATGAGAAGGCATGATTTGCTAATAAGACAATCATGTTTGATACGAAAACAGTAGGTAAAGATTGGAAAAGGAAAAGAAAGGAACAGATTGTATACTCAGTCAAGGAAGCTATAGTCCTAAGTCTGAAAGACCTGAATGGGGCTGTTGATGATAGGGTGACCTGCATGTCTCCTATTCACAGGGTCACCATAACGGAAAATCCACTTTTGGGCAGTTAGCAACAACAAAATATGCTTTGTTGTTAGAAAACTGCTCAGAAACTTCAACTGGTCCAAAATGCTGCATTACTTTAGATCCTTTCCCAATACCTACTATTTCACTACTGTGGGAAACATACAGATAAATGTCTTTCTTCCCTACTGGGTTAACAGAAGCTTTGGGGAGGGGGGTGAGTTAAGACTGGAAAAATGCCACAGATGAAGGGCTTAACTCTCCTTCTCTCAGTTCCTGTGTGTGTGTGTGTGTGTGTGTGTGTATGTGCTTTTAAGTCACCTGTCAATTTATGGCAAACCCATGGATTTTTCATAGGGTTTTCTTAGGCAAGGAATACTCAAGAGGTGGCTTTGCCTGTTCCTTCCTCTGAAATATAGTCTACAGTATCGGGTATTCTTGGCAGTCTCCCATCTAAGTACTAACCAGGGCTGACCCTGCTTAGCTTCCAAGATCAAACAGGATCTGATGCCTTTGGGATACTTAGGCTTGGCTTCAGTTATACTAGCTTGGTCTAACTTCCTCCCTTCCCAATAACACTGCTTTTAGAGCTCCTCCAGATGGGACAAAAGTGTGAGGAGTTTGCAATATTTCTTGCTAGAGTTCTCTGGTACTTTTTATATAACCAAACTAGCATATTTACCCAGCATTGCCTGGGATTTTATTTTCCTCTTAAGAACTGTCTTCTCCAGTACCTGTAACTTTCCCCCATATTTCCCAATCCAATCTGTATTCAGAGTTTTTAACATAACAGAGGTTGGGTTCCTGAGGGAATACACTGCCATCCTCCTTCTTGCTGTGAGGCCTCATCTCCATAGAAACCAGCCTATTCTCTGGCTGAGAATTCTAAAGGCCCCTCTCTAAACTGCAAGCCCCAGGATTCCATAGAATCTTCACAGCCAGCCAATCATATGTGATCTTCTTGCCTCACTCCTCCAACTGTATGAGGTCTTCACCTGCCTGACACAGACAGACAGACAAACTCACTCACAAACTTTGACTTTTATATAGTAGATGATATTTCTGTTGTCTCAGACTATTTTCTGGCAAATTCCAGTACTAGCTGCAGCATTTGATTCGTAACCTCAAGCAGGTTTCTTTTTAATTCCAAGGCATACTGATATAATATGTACCCTTTTCTTCTCCTTTCTTTTTCAATTCTTTCAGAGTTATAGTGCTAAAGGGCATCATTGAAATGGTCCATTTGCAATCTAACTCTGTAACATACTTGCACACACATTTAAAAAAACAGAGGAGAAAATTTGACTTTCTAATAATAGGACCGCCTCAGCAAACCATCCTCCACTTTTTTTAAAAAAAAAACAACTCTCTGGAAGAGCCCTACTACAGATTTAAGAAACTGTTGCAAACTTTCCTCTGCACCAAAAGAGTGATACAGGTAGATGCAGAAGCAATAACAGCCAGAAAAATGCAAAGAAACCCAAATAGCCACACCCCAAGAACTCACACTTCTTTAGACCAATCTGGAAGAGCCCTAAGAAGAAAAACCCTGGAAGATCTAATCACAGATCTCCTCTGCCAGAGTCAGCCCACAATGGTTGAATAGCCTCAGAAGCCAATACTACATTGGCAGCTAAATTTATCCAGTGTGAGGCTGCATTTTGAAGTCAGGGACCACACTGAAGTTCAGCTAAAGCTGGTGATGAGCCCCAAACCACCCTTGCAGCCATCTCCAAGTTCAGTTACAAGCCTGAAGCTGCCAATTCTTCTTCCTCACCTCACCCCAGTTCTCTGCACTAACTACTGCTCAGCACATGAGCTGCTGCCGCCATCCACCAGTAATCAAGCCAACAGTTCCTAGAGATTACTGGTGCTGGAGAAGCAGGAGGCCAAGGCAGATAATGAGATGGCATTAGCTGTGTGCACTAAAGAGCACTCCCCACCCTATTGGGGAGCTTGGAGTTGCATCCTCCTTCCTCTTCTGTATACCCACCTCCTGTCCCCTTGTCACCCCACTTTTGAGCATTCATCAGCATCTACCAGTTCTAAAGAAGTGTTTTATGCATGAAAAATCCTGGTTGCCCACTTTGCAGCATTTGCACACACATCAAGTACCAGATTTTTATAAGCTCCAAACAGCAGTGATGTATTTAAGCCTTTTACTCCAAGTCTCAAGTCAAGTCTCAAGTCTCTACCTTCAAGTTTCAAGTCCTTGAAGATACTTTCAAGTCAAGTCTTAAGTCTGGAAGTCAACTTTACACCCCGGCCAAAACTCCAGAATTACTGGACAGAGCCAAATAAAGTCAATTTTAACAATTTAAGCAGAGTCAGCCCTCCACATTTGTGATTTTGCCATCTGCAGCTTTGGATGTGGGGAACAGGATCCTTCTTACTTTCCATTTCTGAAGCTGGATGACTTTTCAGAAGTGGAGAATAGGATCCTTCTTATTCCTCATTACTGAAGCTTCAAAAGCTTTAGAAGGAAGGATCCTTCTTCCTCACGCCCGTTGCCTAACACATTTACTGTTCCCGAGAAATGCACCCTGCACTCTGGGGATGAGTCTTGTCTTCTGCTCTTAGGAAAAGTTTTAGAAGGCTCTTCAATACGCAGCAAGGTCCCCTCTGAGAAATGAGCCCACATTGCCAGATTGCCATGTGACCAGTAGGCAAAAAGAGATGGAGGTGTTGTTCAAAGTTGTAAGGTTTCTGGATGAATGTGTTATGTTACTGAACTGAGGGCAGCAAGTCAGTCATTTAAAATATTCAAGTCTCGAGTCGAGTCACTGAAGTGACTTAAGTCCAACTTGAGTTCGAGTCTATTGACTCGAGTCTACATCACTGCCAAACAGTTCATCTTGGGAGAAGCAGGAAAGCATAGGAGGAAAGTAGCAGCAACTAAAGCCCTGAGTACTTCCGAGTACTGTTGTGGAGGATGGGAAGAGAAGGCTTAAGTGCACTGGCAAGTGCTGGGAATGTCTGTGCATATGCACATTCATGCACACATGCACAAAGCTCTGTAGAGGAGGTGGTGGTGATTTGTGGCCTCCTATTCCTAATCATGCATAGTTTGGCTCTGAGATAAATCTTGAGACCCTTCCAGTGTGTTTTGAAAGCTTTCACATATGCAGGGAACCATGGCCTTTGGTTTGTGTTTTGCTTATTCAGAGAACAGCTGAGAATGAAAAATCCATATAATGGGACTTAACAGCAAAACCTGCCACAGTACTGATTTCAAACAGGTGCCAGGATAGGAACCACACTCTATCCCCAGGGCTCCTGCTGTCTATTTCCATTAGAATAGTTAGGACTGCAGAAATATTAAAGATGAGGAAAGGCATTAAAAATGCTACACTCCAATCTTCCAGTCTACTGAAATCTCATCTTTATTTACAACAAAATCTGAAGATAAGTTAAAAAAAAGATGGATGAAAGAAAGCAAAAGCTTTTAGGAAGCTACAGAAATCCAAAAATCTGTAACTTTCAGAGCATGGTTGTCATGCTAAACTGGAACACTTTTAGGATGTATGTGAGAATATTTGTCAGTACAGGTCAGAACTTGTAAAAAGTACTTTTTCAATGACAGCTTTCTAAATCTCCTAGGCGATAAATAAATAAATTTAAACCTATCATATCTCTTTATGATAAACTGAAAGATCAATTCACAAAACAAAGAATGGGCAAGATACAAATACAACCTATTATTATATGCTAAGAACTTAAGATATTTTTAAATAGTGAAGCTTATTAATAATCCAAAGAGGAGTCTAAGATCCTATTAGTTTATCCTTTCTGGACATGCAATAATTTTATCTATGAATTTGATAACAGACTGTTTCTGTACAATTATATAATACATATTTCTTTGTTGGGCTACAATTTATTTTAAGAGGCCTAAGTGTTTTGCACCTTTCCTTTCCCTTGTGTCCATTTAGCAGTATCATTTGACAAGGGATGACAGAAGTTGTAGAAGATTATGGATTGGTCTTAACATCCCTCCATCATCTGATTTAGTCTTAAAAATACAATGAAAATTTATGCTCATGAGAAAAACAGGCAGATGACTGCAGCTAGCCCCACCTGGACTGGCTCATTTAACACTTAATTGTCCACATTTAGAAAGGACAGGTGAACTGAGCTGCAATGTATCTCGAGGTCTCTTTCTTCTTTCCTGTGAATTATCAACCCATTAAAAGGCTTCAAGAAAGTGTGCAGCCTGAGAGATCACAGCTGACAACATAAGTGTTCTTTGCCACCCTAACAATTATACTCCCCTACATTTTCCCTGTGCCCCACACTTTTGTTCTGGCAGTCCTGTAACTTCTCAGATTCTTTCCTGTTGAGATGGAGCACATCTGAAAGATGGAAGTCTGCTTCTTAGAGGATGCGAATCTGGAACAAGTCCAGTGCCTGAGGTTGAAGGCCCTAAATGGTAAGGAGTGTCTACATTCATGTAAACTGTATAACCTAACCGTACATGAATGAATCCATGTAAATACACTTTGATTTGGGATACCCTTAGCAAGATGGATGGAGACTAAAACTGGCACTACCCTGGGGTCAAGTGAAGCAGCTACCTCAGGCCCACCAGTCCATTTCATGTGGCCCTCACACCTCTCCTGCAGTTGTGGCACTTCCCTTGCCTGGCGAGCCCAATCTCCACATTGTGGGCCCCTGGCTGCTGGTATTCTGAAGAGGGGCCCAGCAGCCAGCACTCGCAATATACTTCTACTTCTGATTGCTCCTCTGTCCAACTCTTGCGAGCCATGCAGAGTGTTGCCCCAGGCTACCATGGTAATACTCTGTACAGCTTGCAAGAGTTGGAGACAGGAGCAGTCAGACATAGAAGTAGATTGTGAGTGCTGGCTGCTGGGCCCCTCTTCAGAATACTGGCAGCCAGGTGCCCGCAATGTGGGGAATGGGCTCAGCAGGTACAGAGAGGGGCAGCAGGGCAGAAAGAGCCACAGGGGAGAGGGGAGCAGAATGATGCACAGAAAAGGTCTGGGGGCAGAAAGAGACACAGAGAGGGTCTGGGGGCCAGAAAGAGACACATAGAGGGTCTGGGGAGGCTAAAAGAGGCATGGAAAGGGATTGGGGGAAAGAAAGAGGCACAGATTTGAGCACAATTATTTGTTCCGCCTGTCTCAACTGGGACCAAAAAGTTAAACAAAGGTCCTTTTCACACGTGGAGGGGGAAACGGGGGAAAATGTGCTGAAACGGAGCTTACCGGCAGCTGGGTAAGTCCGTCGCCACGTGGAGTAGCGTGAGTTTGCTGCTCCACACTCCTGTGGCGTCCAAAATGGAGGCTTACGGCTGGCGGAGGCTCTCCATCAACCGGAGAAACTTGCCAGCCGGAAGCCCGCCCCCAGCAGATCTGCAGGCATGCACTTGTGCGTGCCTGCAAATCTACACCGGGGCACTGCGACAGAGCTGCACGGGGCTGCGTGCTCTGTGCTTTTTAAAAACCTCTTAAAAGAGGTTTTTAAAAAACATGCGGCGCCACCACT
The DNA here is from genome assembly GCA_948474755.1 of Ctenosaura bakeri. Taxonomy (NCBI): domain Eukaryota; kingdom Metazoa; phylum Chordata; class Lepidosauria; order Squamata; family Iguanidae; genus Ctenosaura; species Ctenosaura bakeri. Next base: position 582,248 of record CAOLHI010000147.1, read on the forward strand.
TCCGGTCACTTCGGAGCGGATTGAGGTGTGGAACTACGCTAAAGTAGTTCACACCAATCCACTCCACAGTGTAGATGACCTCCGTTAGAGGTTGCTCTGCACCATTTTATGACCCCTGTGTGAAAAGGGCCAAAGTTAATGTATTAAACTGTGCTTAGTAAGATTTGTCTGATGGTTAAAAAAAATAACTTTCTGATTTCAAAACACATTTTCAATAAATGTGTACAATAGTTGTACACTTGAATATCTGCTTGCCATTATTTTTCCTAGACTTGTAGTTTTAGAGCTAGTTATTACTAAAACCAGCAATAATCAAATGCAGAGGCAATTATTTAATATGATAAAAGAGTAGATACATTTATATAGTCTTACAGATACAACTGGCCCTTTGAAGGCAACCATAATGCTGATGTGGCTGAAGATGAAATTGAGTTTGACACCCCAGTGTTAGGGACACTCTTTTTCCTTCCACAGTATAGTGTGAATGGTGAGTCCCTTTCCCCACCTCTTCTGGCACTGTAATAGGGGAAGGAAGCACTATCAAGCACTTCTGTCCTTACCACACACCCATAGCTGATGTGATCAGGGCAGGAAAGGGCCCATTACCAGATTTTTTCTGGTAATGGTATACAGTGTGTTTACAATGCACTGGATCAGCAACAACATCATGTGATAGCACGTGTCCTGGACCTGGAGCAACATGTTGCCATGCCAGGATGGCAATGTCATATAGTAAGGGTCATAGTCTTGAAATGGAGGGCAAAGTGCTATCACCAGTGCTGTGGTAAAATTCGGATGCTGTGTTTTGTATGCAGAATGGGGAGGACACCATCAGATATATGAATATATATGATTCCTCATATGAATATGTATTCCTCATTTCATTATGATAGGTCCTTTGGGAGAGCAACTCAGGTGGCTCTGCCACATGACCATCCGCAATGAAACTGCCGCATGATCAGCAGTTTGAACAATGTGTTACTCATCTAACACATATGACCAGAGGAAAACATGTATGACTTTGCCACTCACTGACAGCATTTAAATATCATTTAGTATCTTCATTTGGAATCTCTTTACAATTCAGTGATGTTTTAAAGCAACAGCTTGACTGCAATGTTTCTTTTGATGAATGTTTGTTGCATGTGGGTGGTTCAAGGAGGGATAAAAACTGTTTCAAGTAATTGAGTTTATTTGAAATCTTGGTGTGTATGCACCCACACATGCATATACTCATACTCATTACATTTCCAAATAAATGTGTTATTGTTGGCTGATCAACTCTCATACCCCAGTACCTCTACTGAGTCTTTCTTTTGCAAAATAGTACAAAATATCAATATAGGCACAATGTGCGCCTCACTGCTTTTGCCACCTTTCCATTCTTTCCCCGAGATTTATGCATGAGTGCCCTTTTATTGTAGTGGCATTTGAAATCTGAGAAACATTCACAAACTCCCCTAATCTCCCACTTTGGCAAGGAAAGTCCTGATTAATCTCTGTCATTCTGATTTTTCAGCTGCTTTTGAAATGTCCTGGTTTCTCTCTCTTCCTTCCACTTTCTTTCTTTGTTCTCCACTTATTTCAACTGCTGCAAACTGAGTTGAAATGCAAAAGCAGTCTGCACTCAATTAACTTTGTGACAGTAGGTGGTGGAAAGTTGCTCTTCCCAGCAGGCTCAGGCAAAAGCAAACTGCTACAGCCTCTTCAAATCAGTGTGTCCTTCCTCATTAATAACTTTTGCAATCTTGACCACTCTCTGATATTGTTTGGCCAAATGTGCCCTGATTTTCATCTGTGAAACATTGGAGGGTATACATTCACACTTGTCTATTACTTACGTGAAACTCCTTGCTGGACAGAATGAGCACGGAAGAGACTTGGAGGGGTTTTTCTGCCGAGTCTTTTTAACAAGTGGTCGCGTTCATTCATGCTATAAGAACAAGATCAAATCAAGTGAATCTTAAGAAAAATAAACAGAAATAACACGAGGACACAATGGTAATAGTGCCAGATCTATATGGCTTCTCTTAATGCCTTTGTAGCATAAAACAGCACTCAGTCAATTCTAATATTGTCTCAGATGTTGGGACACACGAGTTCTGAACAACATATGTATTCCAAAGGAGCAGGAAGGTTATATCAACTTTCATTGCATGGCATCCACATTTATTTGGTATCAAAACTGCTGTAAAGAGAAATGGCAACATAAAGATATGTAGAATATGGTGAAGTCTTTAGTCATACTTAAATGCAATTCCATTCCAATCCACTGACATATTTTCAAATATGTTTTTGCTTTCTACTAAGCTATATGTAAAAGTAGTGTGATCATATACTTGAAATGCTGGCCATTTCTGCACAAGCCTGTTATAGTGCTATTATTCCACTTTCAATATCCTATCGAATCCTGGGGTTTGCAGTTTAGGGAGGGGCCTTTACAAACCCCAGGATTCCACAGGATGTTCACAGTGGAATAAGAGCACTATAACAGGCTAGTGTGGAAATGGCCATTGTCTTATTCTCTGCATGGCCACACTGTCAGTTCTCCACCAACTGACTCTTGCTGTGCTAAGAGGAAATTATAAATTCCTCAGATTGGGAACTTCAGGGTGGGATCTCCAGATGTTTCATAAAGTTTCTGCCTTGGTGGAACTATCAAACCTCTCCTTGCTCACCATTGCCAAATCAACTTTTTAGTGGCTGCAGTTCCCCATGTAAATTTATTGACCAATGGAATGTGAGGGAGCAACAGAGAAGAATCTAGCTATGTTTGTATAGCTGGATGCAGAGCAATAAGACATTTTCAGGGAGCCCCTGGGAGTCCTCCAAGTGTCCAGGAGGATATCAGTGCTGTGCATCCAGCAACAGGAACATAGCTGGAAACTTAGGTTGTTGTGGGTTTTCCAGGCTTTGAGGCCATGTTCTATTAGTATTTTCTCCTGACATTTCGCCTGCATCTGTGGCTGGCAATGTCAGGAGGAAATAATAATTGAACACAGCCTCAAAGTCTGGAAAACCCACAACAACCTATGGATTCTGGCCGTGAAAGCCTCCGACTTTACATAGCAGGAAACTCTTCTGCCACTTCCCATATATTTTCCATTAGCCGGGACCTAAAAGAAGGGTTTTTTTTGGGGGGGGGGATTTGGTCATTGCATGAGGCTGGTAGAGAATTCCAACTTACACAATGACTGAGAAAAGAATGTAGGCTTAGGTTGAACTTATGCTTGCAGAAGTCAACACCAGTATGCCAGACTATCAGGTGATCAAAGGTACTGATCATCCTGTTTGTAGACTGCTTCCCAGGCGATTTCTCAGTAGACTACTATAGTGCTATTATTCCACTTTCAACATCCTATGGAATCCTGGGCCTCAAGATCCTTCCCTAAACTGCAAACCCCAGGATTCCATAGGAAGTTGAAAGTGGAATGATAGCACTATAACAGTCTAGTGCAAAGATGGCCCCAGTTTCAGAGGCAATCCCAGTTGCTGGGGATATGGGTGGGAGGAGGGTACTATTAAGCCCATATTCTACGAGTGAGCTTTCCATGGTCATTCTGGTTGGCTGCTGTGAGAAAAAGATCGTGCCAATTGCTAGGGAACACCAGTGGGAGGATGCTATTGCACTCACATCCTGTTTATGTGCTCCACATAGGCATTTTGTGAGTCACTGTGAGAAGAGACTGTTGGACTGGATAGGCCTTTGGTCTGATCCAGCATGGCTTTTCTTCTGTTCTCAGGTTCACTAAATGGCTGAAGTATCTGAATTCCTTTCCTCCCGAAAAGAACAGTAAACACAATGCAGAAGTATTCTTAGCAATTCATGCCAAGAGCACTGCAGTGCCCCAAAACTTGGCATTGGGCTTTCAAATGACAAGCCAACACAAATACACTGATTCCTCCTTAGGATATTATGCAAACTGTGGCTGCCTTTTCCCACACAAATGAAATGAAAACTTTAGTCCAGAAGAGCAGGTCTGTATATTCCTGTGTTGTTTGCTGTACCTGTACAAGGCAAGTGGGCACAAAAATTGTACACAGGAACCTGGCACTCCCACAGTGATCTGAGAGTATGCGAATTATGCAACAGCTGTCCCCAAATTGTGGAATGATCTGCTGGAAGAGATTCAACATCTACATATGCTGTCTGCATTTAAAACGTTAAACACTAATCTCTCCCAGCAGGCCTATTCAGATGGTTTTTAAATTACGAATTTTAAACTTGTTTTAATATGTATACTTTTAAAACTGATGCTATACTCTTTTAAATGATTGTGTATTTTTAATTGGTGTTCGTGTTTTCAACTGTGTTATGTGTCTATTTGTTGCTACATTTTAATCTGTTGTTCCCCACTTCACAGAAGAAGTGGGTAAGAAATCATCATCATCATCACTATCACTGTCATCATCATTCCCCCCCCCACTGCACTAGCAGAGCAATATCCTCTTACGTAGTGTGGATAATGATAAATGCAGAGGAAGGGACAGAACAGCCTGTGGACAACTGCTACCAACACCCTCATACACTCAAGATATAACATCCTAAGGCAACATAACAAAATTCCAGCAATGTCACTGTATCACCATTGATCACTCTGCTTTGGCTGTCTCTGAAATGTGCCTAAAGGCAACCCAATGAAGTCGCAGCAATGTCACGTTACTGAGATGGCAGCTGAAGTCCTGAATGAGCTTCTAACTGGAAGTACACACAGAGAGCAGATGAGGATCATGGACTGAATGATTTCTACAAGAGATAAAGGAGAAACCAGTGGTGCCAGAAGACTTTAAAAGGATGCTGTGTGGGAGGGAGCACTCCTTTCCTCTTTCTTGTGCTCCTTCTTCTTTTGTATGAAAAAGGCTCCTGCAAATCAGCAGCAACTTTTGACATGCAGCTGTAGGGCCAGTCATTTCACTACTAGTTTCTAAAATACTCTCTTACAGTCCCTGGCTAATATTACTGCTCCATGGGTCTCCACAGGGGGGCGGGGGGGTCAAGATGTTAACTTTTAAATTCTAATAAGGAAATGTCCTGTTTTATATCCAGAATGATGGATTTTTTCCCCATTTCATAAGAAGAAATAGGGTGGGGATAATTGTTCAGGGCATCAGCTAAGCCCCCAATTAACAGATGTAAAAAAGTTCTTTGTCCTACAGGCTGTCTTCTCCTCCCTTCACTGAAAGCCAAGGAGTCCCTAAGCCTGGGCAAGAAACATCTGTCTTTACACATTCAGATGAAGAGCATCAAAACAAACAGAATAATTCAAAGCTGACCACAGGGTCCCACCGGCTCACTCATTGAAGTAATTAAAAAAAGATGAGCTTCACCACCAATTAACCTACCAAGCACTAATTAGCGTTAATGAGGATTCCAGGCACTTGCTGCAGTTTGACCCAGAATGTCCTCCAGAGTTCACTAATTGGCTGATGGCAAAAGCAGAGCACAGACAGACGGGGAGGTTAAAGTGGAAGGGATGCAGGTGTCTTGCTTTATATAGCAAGGAGACCCTGGGAAATGGCATGCATCTGTATACAGAGAGTTTTATCCTCTAACAAGAACTACAGCTTAGAATTTGTGCTTTGACATGATTTGTGAGTAACACTCAAGAGTTGTTACAGCTTTCAGAATCCCACAGCCTGCATGCCCATTAGCTCTAGCAATGTTAACAAAAATACTGGAGGTGAATTTTTAAGAAACAGAGATTACAGTGACTTTCTCTACTCAAGCCCCATTGAAATGGGCAAGATCACTGCTGCTTTTCAGAAAATGCTTCTAATTGCTTATCTCTTCCTCATTTTAGAGGGGCTCAGTTCCTAGTAAAATGTGTTTAGCACCAAAGAAACTAGTGGCCAGCAGCATTGGCTTGGGACCCTGCTGGAAAAGGGATAAAGATATTCAGCACTGGCGATGACAGGGACAGATTCTCATGTGGCTGGCAAAGTTAACAAAAAATGCTATCAGGCTTTTCTGTATGTATTAATGCCATGCCATGAAATAAGCAATTTTCCCCATTAAATATGCAAATTGTTCTGTGAAATAAGCACATTTTCACTGTGAAATACAGGCCAACACATGGCCTACTTTAACTTTGTCGCAAGCCTTGCAGTCTCCCTCTGGTTCTTTTCCAAAAATATAATTAATAATAATAGTAAAAAGGTTTCCATTTGCTAACATATGTGATAATGGGCTGGATTTTAATTTATATTTTTTTGGTAACGTAACAGCTCTCAGAATTAAACTCAGTAATGAACTTTTTCTGTTTCCTTTTAATGACAATTAACAATGCATGTCTACTCAAGAAGTATATTCTACTGTTTTCAAGTGGGCTTACTCTCAAGTAAGCAAGTATAGGCTTGTAGCCTTAGCTGGAGAAGTGGTTTTATTTTAGCTCATACAAAAACATCCACACTGTTACTGACAACAAAGCTCTAATAAATGTTTAAGGAAAATAAAGGAGGTAGGAATGGAACAACTTGCAATTCATTTCCTACCTCTGAGGAGTTGTGAGTAAAAGCCAGACATGTCTAAGGCTTGCAGTGTGTCTTAGAGGAATGCCATATGCACAAAAGGCACTTGGAACATTTGAAAAATAGGAATGGCTATAATGCATACAGTTGAAAAAAATCCAAACCCAAGCATATATTAAGCAATGGAGAAAAAGTATTTCAAATGTATATGCTAAAAAAGTTTGCAAGAATGTGCTGTTTTTTAAAAAATAATACACACTCTTATGGGAGGAAAAAAACTAATTTCACAACTTGCTATGAACAAAGAATAGGATCAGAATGCAGGCTGGATTTGAAGAAATGCAACACAATTGAGATAGAAGAGATTTCCCCATCTCTGCACTGGACACTTGCAATACTTCCACCTTTGTTCTCTCAAAGAGGACAAAGGATGCTTTTAGAAGCTACTGTGTCCAATGTAAATAACTCTCTTAATAATTTGAGCATTCTTTTCCTTCTCTCTTTCAGAATAAATGGTTTCACTCCACTGGGCCACAGTATTGAAATGAAGGTATGATTCAGGTGTGACTTACATTTCCTCTCTTAGCATCCTTCTGGCTACCTGACAGAAGCATTTACTAGAGCTTAGAAAAGTTCCTTTCTTGATCCTGCCACTGGCCATGCAATCTGGTAGTCTAATCAAGGAACTTTCCCCAAAGCTGGAGCTCATGTGTTCATGAAGCTCCGTTGCAGGATAATGTTACATGTGAGAAGGAGGTGTTGCACTTCCAGCTCACTGAATAGATAGGTATCTGTATTCAGGCACCAAGTAAAAAATTGAAAAGAAGATAAATACAGGCAGCTTGCAAGGCTGGTCATACAATGAGAAGCACTTAGATGAAAAAGAATTTCTTCCCCTGCTCTTGGCTGGCCAGAGAAAGTGAGGCTGTTAAGTTTTAAACTGTGAAAGAAGAATGATCAATCAGGTTTGTTGTGCACAATTAAAAAGAACCAACTTTTAAAAAGCAGAAGATAATTTCAGTTATAGGAAGCAAACAAACTTTGAGCAGATCCAAAAATATATGCTGAGGCTTATGTTTCTCTAATTATTTTCCTATTGCAGAAGGAAGAAAGATGTATAAAGGAGCTAATCATGGCTATTTTGAGAGACAGTTCACACCCAGTGTTAGTTTGCTTAGAGCAGAGACAGGCAACAGACAGACTGCGTGACCCTCCTCTGTCATTTTTGAGGACCCTGGCCTCCCCTGCAGTATTTGTTGTAGCATTGGCATTGGCATGAAAAATGCTATTTCTCATTAAAACAAGGCACCCAAAGGCCAAGATCTTATATAGTCATGCTTAGTGTAAGAGTTCTGCATGTGGAAATATATTGCGGTTTCCCTGTCACCACTCTCAGGACTCACTGTGTCCCTTTGCTAACTCCCTTCCAACAGGTACTTCATGGCTAGTGGGATGTGTGTGGCGGGGGGAGGAGAACAGATGTCTGGCATCTTCTGCCAAGGTCCTCCAGAGCTCTCAACAGATGATGTCATGTATTTGTGTCTGGCTATGTGAACACAGTCAGACACTTCTCTGGTCCCCTCTGCTCTCTACCACAACGGGATGACTGTGCATGAGAGTTGCTATTGGAGCAACACAGTCAGTCCTTGGGGGCTTTGGTTAGAGTACCAAGACAGTAAAGAATGGAGTACCAACCCTTGAAATGATCAAAAAAGTACACATAGTAGTGTAAAGTGGAATTATACTTGCACACATCACTGACATGTTGCTGACCAAAGAGTGCACACATTGTTTTCCAGCCAAATCACTCTCCTGGAACCCTTCCTGAAGCATGCGTTGGTTTAAAAACATGGTCTCCACATGTTTTAAATGGAATTTTTACTGTTGCCATCATGACAAATCTGGGGGCATGGGAGCAGTAAGATTGGTCACAATCCCTTGTGGGTTTATGGAAGTGTACTGCCTACTGGCAGTTGTCCACTCAGGATTTCATATATATCCCAGTATGGAACTCAAGTTGCCATGTATTTCACGCTGGTGTCCTATCAAAGCATTAAGCAAATGTTGAGCTATATAACTTCAGCAAAGCTGCTACATCATGTACTTCTACTGTGTAATCTACACTCTGTGGAAGAAGTATGTCTGGTGAACTACAGAGGTGACTCTCAATTGTACGTGGCTTGCAGTGCTGTGCATAATTCCTAAGAATCAGACTCTTTTGCAGGTAATCCTCAAGTTCATGAAATTAGGAAGAAAATCTACATAGCTGAAGTCTACATGTGAAGAAATTTAAATACAGGGCTCTGATCCAGATTAAAGATCCTACATGCTACAGGGGAAGGTGCACTGTACATGTCTGGACACTGTACAAAAACAATCAACACTAAATATATGCATGAGAAGGAAACCAAGGTAGGCCTGTCTCAGGGAAGCAATCAAAGCCATTGAGCTACAAGACATTACTTTTAAACCACCTTTTTCAAAAGTAAGTGACCTGGAAGTTGGCTTCCTGTTGGAGGGGAAAAAAGGCTTCCTCAAAATGGTGAAATTTTCCCTACCTCTTAGGGGACAATGGGGTACAATTGTAGGCAAAATGATTTTTTAAAAATATATTTTGCTGTGTATGTGTGTGTGTAATATGGGGGTGGTACAGCCCTCCAAGGTCCCTTGCGGGGAATGTGGCCCTCTAATCCCCAACAAGTTCCCAACCCCGTTTTAGAGGAGTGTGTAGCAGCAGCAAGCAGACAGCAGACAAAATTGTCACTGGTCAGGAGAGAAAGCAGCTCAGGAAAGCAGAAGATGCCTTCTTCTGCCATTGGCACAGCACTTGCAGCCATTAACCCCTGCTGCTGTGCCCCTTCCGGCACCCGTGCAGATACTTCAGCATAGTTAACACCAGCTGACAGCACTGTGAGCATTATTTATAAATCTGTCTCTATACATGTAAATTAGCGCATGGAAGTATTTTGCAAACCACTGTCCACTTGTGCCTTCTTTTTTTAAAGCAGTGAACAAGTAGCCATCCAAGCTGGCACATACTCTTCCTGGATTATTTCATGGTGAAATAATCGAAACTGCATGGTTACCAGAGCAGACTGTCAGCAAGCAAGAGACAAATCAGAAGTATCAAAATAACACATACCGAGATATAATGTATAATGGCATTGAAATCAGGCAGATGGCACAAACGGAATAAAAATGCAGCGCATTGCTTTCTCCAACTACTTCCCTTCCCAAAAGACATGCATGTGTTTTTGAGCAGGTGTGAAAGAGCTAGGACACAAACAAGGTGATAAAAGACAGAACAGTTCTCAGAAGGCACTCGAGAGAGGCCTCGGCATAAGCATGACCCATCAACTTCAGGCAGGCTGAGACACTCCACCATTATCTCGTTTGCAGATGGACCACCCAGAAAACATGGGTGCAATTAGGAAGGAGAAAAAACAAATGTGGAGTGGAGGAAGGGAGGTGGGGAATCCTTGAGGGAAAGCACAAGGGCCAAAGGGCTGGCAAGGATTCCTGACATTGTCTGCTTGCAAGCATTCAGGCAACGATGGAAGCCAATGAAGAAAAGGAGCACGGATGAAAGAGCCTGGAAAGAGAACGTAATGAAATAAATGGCTATGAAAACATACAATCTAGGAATGAGTCACGGCATGGCTGTTACATTTGTGGAATGCCAAATCAGTAAGTAAACATGGCTGGGGGAAGCTGATCACATGCACTGAGTCAAGTTTCACACACCGTGTTACACAGAGAGAGAGAAATATACACACAGCACTTTCCAGGTGACAATGATCAAGATAGCTTTATAAACAAAGGCTCTGTTCCAAAAAAAAGTGCATATGGAGCAGCTGAAGCTGCACACTCAGAGTTGCCTTTAAATAGCAGAGACCCCTCAGACTGGCAGTGGGGGGGTGGGGTGGGGACAAGGAGAACTGAATCTAGCCCCCTGCTCCCCCTCCTGGACAACTGATTAGGAGGCTTTCAGCTTTTTATAAAGCAATCCATGTGCACAGCCCTAGGAGGTGTATTGCGGAATGGAACTACACAGACAAAATGATATTCATAGCAGAACTTGCAGAGTTATGTTCAAGACAAACTAGTGTAACGGCATGCTGAAGCCATCCACAACTGAGGAGTGGTGGGATGATGCTCTGGGTCCTATGATGCCTCAGTTATGGATGGCTCCAACATGCCTTTAATATCCATTCATCTTCAAAATAAAATTTCCAAGTTCTAGTTCACAGATATGGAGTCCTGCTTCTGGAAGTGCTATGAACAAAGAACATGTTATTTTGAAATTACACCACTATATAATTCAAGCTGTAGTAAAAAGGAAAGAACAAATTTAAAAAAAACAATGGTAATGTGATTTTTACTGTGCAAATATACAAATGTTTTCCACAATCAGAAAGCTATATGATTAGCAACATTACCAGGAATTTATTGGAGGAAAAAGGAGAGAAGGGTCCATTCTGTGCCTTGAATTTCAGAACTCATTAGTTAGACTAAGACATGTGTCATAAGAGATCTAGGCAACTTACTGACATTGTACAAATAAACTAAATACAACCGAGAAGTTCATGGAATCTCTTAGTTTTACTGGTATTAGCATCAACATTGCCACATGCTTCACTATGACGCATGGTTTACTGTCTCACAGTTTACTGTCAGCACTATTTAAGGAAATGGAGTTGTAGGTTTTAGCTGTCCACTTGCTTCAATCTTAGCTACAATACAGCAATTAGCTTACTTCAGAATAGATAGATGCAAGAGACTCAAAGGCTGACCCTGCCCTAGCAGAATGGAATCAGTCTCTGAAGTTCCATTCCACTCAGGTTGGTAGTTTAGAAGGTTTGTTCAAATCCTGCTTAATTATTATGAAGTTCCCTGGCAGGTCACACAGTGGCATATTGTTTGAAGAACACAAGTGTTAGTTATAAAACCTTTTGGAACTTGTGGAGATTTTCCATTTCTTAAGGGGTGGGGCAGGGGGGAAAGCATCCCTAGAATTCTCCAATTTAGTGTCTTTCACTTCACACAAAAGTCCCCTTACAGCACATACTCTCCTATACAATGAGGAATGTAATAATAGCAGTAGCTTCCATATGGTCTAGCCGCAATGGAGAAGGATTCAAATAGTTGTCCAATTTGAGGGCTCTGTTAATTATGCAGCTTAAAGCTGCACTGTGAAACTAGAGCCATTTTTGCACTAGACTGTTATAGCGCTATTATTCCACTTTCAACATCCTATGGAATCCTGGGATTGCAGTTTCAGGAGGGGCAGCGGCCCCTCCTGAAACTGCAAACCCCAGGATTCTGTAGGATGTTGACAGTGGGAATAACAGCGCTATAACAGTCTGGTGCAGAAATGGCCTAGGATGCTGTTTGCTGACAGTCAGAGCCTGGGAAAGTTATTTTTGGGCTACAACTCCCAGAAACATCAGCTAAAATTAAAAACATAATGTGAGCTTCATGAGTAAGTGAGGACTAGAACCTGGCTTTTTCAAGTCTTAGTTCAAACATTCTGACCATGACAATTTACTGTTCCCAGGAATAGAAATTCTGCCCTGGGCCTGACTGAGGGTTATGAGACTGAATCATAGAACAATTTGTGGTTGTGGACTTCCATGGAGAAATTCTCTGGTTTAAATCTACAGGAATCATAGAATCCCAAGGGTCATCTTATTCAACTGCATCATGAAGGAACATATAAACAACACACTCAGCTCTTACAATCAAGAGGTTCTTCCTGATGTTTAGAATTTGTTTTCTTGTAATTTTAATCCCCTGGTTTGTGGTTCTAGTCTACAGAGCAGCTGAAAACAAACTCGCTCCACATTCTACACAGCAGCCCTTCAAGTATTTAGTTATAGCTATCAGATAAAAAAATCTTCTCTATTCCAGCCATACCCAGCTCCTTAAGCTATTGCTCATAGGTCATGGCTTCCAGACTTTTGATCACCTTGTTTGCCCTTCTCTGGGCATGTTCCAGCTTGTGAATATCTCTCTTGAACGGTGGTGCCCAGAATTGGATACAGTAGTCCAGGCAAGATTTGGTCAAAACAGAATATAATAGTACCATGACTTCCCTTATCTGAACACCATACTCTTGTTGATGCAGCCCAGAATTGCACTGGAGCTTTTTGGCCACTGTTGATTCATGTTTAACGTGGTCTACTGTCATCCCTAGATCTTTTTTCACATATATATTGTTATCAAGTCAGGTGCAACCCAATCTTTATTATAGAGTCCTGAGTGGACAAAGGACTAGATCTAGCAAGCATGCTGGTAGAACATAAACCTATGCGAGCACACATTTGTCGTCAGGAGGAGCTGGCAGGACACACTTCTCCCAGCTTCCACAAGAGCAACCAGGGTACCTTTAGGTATGGTTATTTATCAAGCACGGGACTGTGCCCAAATGTTCTTCATTCCTAATGTTCTTCTGCACAGAGATGGAGCAGCCTCTACACCCAGAGCAAGGCTGCTCCTTTGTGAGGTGCTTGAGGGCAGCTGGAACAAATAGGCCTTAGACTCAACTGATGGCTGGGAGAACGGAGCTGTACCTGGAAAGCTGCTGGTTGCTCTTGAGCACTTGGGAGTGTCAATGCTGCACCATGAGGTACAGGGTATCTCCTTGTGCAATGTGATTCAAAGTACATATGCTAAGGCAACTGAATGTTAGACTGGCAAATGTTGCCAAAAAGATCCTGGCCATTACTTCCTGCTTCCTGTTTTTTATCCTTATTGTTTACTAGTGTATGTACCTGACGTTGCCCAGGATTTTATTTTCTCATAGGTAATACTTGTTAGAAAGATTTGAGATCCTGTGTCTCTAATTCCCCAATCTGTCTTGTCCAGTACCTGTAACTTTTCCCCATATTCCCCAATACAAACTGTATTCAGAGTTATTAACATATAGAAGTTGGGCTCCTGAGGGAAATACACTGCCCTCCTCTTTCTTGCTGCTAGGTCTCATCTCCATGCAACTGGTCTATTCAAGACACAGCTGACTGAGGCCCAAGAGCTCTCCAGCTGAGAATTCTAAAGGCCCCTACCTAAACTACAAACCCCAGAATTCCATAGAATCTTCTAAGGCAGCCAATCATATGAGGTCTTTGTCTGACACAGTCAATCATACGAGGTCTTTGCCTGACACAGACAAACAAACTTTGACTTGTATATATAAGGTATGCTCTTGACATTGCTTTGAAACAGAGGTTTGAAATGTTAGCACTATCATGTTAACATTAAATTGTTACAATTAATTTGTTCAAGTTTAAACTCTCAGAAAACTTATAAAATTAATGTTTTATGTTAATTATTAATAAAAATCATAAAATCATTGCATCAGAAAATCATTTTCAGTTTCTAAAACTGGGCCCCAAATGTCTACACCCTTTCAAATTAGCATACTTCTAAACTTATAAACTAAAGGAACATGAATTGTCTACTTGTTACTAACAATATTAATACTGTTAGCATTTAATTATTAAAATAATTAAACTTAAATTCATTGTGGTAAACTGTAACAAATGAGAGGCAAAAAATTAATTCTTAAATCATTTCGAAGCTTCATCTGGGAGGCAAAATCTATGAGATCAGGTAAGCTAACATTTTGATGGGGTGCTGGGAGAAACCAGGTAAAATCACACTCTGGACTGGCAGCACTGTCCAACAGAAACTACACCAGATCATGTAAGAAGCACTATATGGAACTCTAGATCCAGTCTTTTGTAGCAACATATGATGGATGGAGCAGTGAAAGATGGAAGCTTTAAAAGAATAATAAAGCAGATGGATGGGTCAGGTTGCTGAGGAGTCTGGAGGATTCCATCAGGTAGCAATGCACGGAGAAACAATAATGATGCGGGAAGGGAGAATATTGATTTGGCATGCTTCCAGTTAAGATGGAATTGCCCCCACCTCTTTCCATTACTATCACGCAGCATAGATTTTCTCAGCTCTTTGGACTTAGCTTCCAACTCTTGAACCTGCTCCAGCAAAGTTTTATGGTAGGTATGCTTGGCCCTGTATCACAGGAGAAAAAGACACAAAACAAACCAACACATCAGCTTTGATTGGTTGTAAAAGAATCAATTTTTCCATGCAGAGTGAGACAGAAAAGATTTTGCTTTGGCAGAGCTGGCCCAATGCATTGTGGGTCTTTTCCAAGGCTGTGGAGGATGTGGGACCCAAGACATAAATTTGATTTTATCCGATCTTAGTAAAAGAACAGTTTACCCACACCCCATCCTCCCATGTTGTATGTGCTGCTGGGCTAGCTGTGGCCTTTGGAAGATGCGGGCAAATCAAGAGAGTGCAGTAATATAGGAAACAAACACAGTAGTCCATCTTTGACAGTTATATCTGGTGCAGCACGCACAAAGAGACAGCAAAAGAATTCACTTTAATCGAAAACTCTTCCTGTTTAGAAAGTCTTTGAACAATCCACTACCCAACTGCTAGACAGGCCATGTTTTTGGGACCTATCATGGGCCTTCTCAACAGCTGGTCATTCAACTAAGGGAGAAGGAATTTGTTATATATTCATAGAACCAGAAAAAAAATCCATTCTGTCCTTTAAGTAATGGTCTCCAGCACACAGAAAATCTGATGAAAGACACTCTGATGACCTTGACCAGTAAGATCTTCTGGTGTTAAACCACTGCCTTCTAAAGATGGCTTTCTCGCTTTCCATAGCATGTCACTTTCAGTGAGACAGCCAGCCAGCCACACACACGTCTGCACCCAATAAGCCTTTGTTTCCACATAGAGCGAACACAGAATCTGCAATAAAACCTATGGGACAATTTATATTTGAAAACATTTGCATCTTCAGAATGACCGGCAGGCCCTAAGGCATGATTCCCTAGTTTATTTAACTGCAGATCCACCATCTTTCTCCTCTGAGCAGTTTCTTTTTATGTTGCTTAAAAGATAATCTCAAGTAAGCTGTGATTTAATAACTTGGATTTGTGTGTGTCCACATAATACTTTTAAAAACAAACTGTAACCAACATATATAGTAAGGAGATCATACATTTTCCTTCAGTGTTCCCTATTAGGCTTTAATTTACTGGGGCCAGGAAAAGAATGTAGACATTTTTAGACCTCATATCTAAAAATGAAAATTCAATTTTCTACAACTGTTTTTGTTTGTGATTCAGGTATGAAGATTGTTAATATAGGACAGAAACTGGAAGAGAAACAGAGATTATTGCAGCCAATATACACTTTTTATTTGTGTCAAGAGCCAACTGAAGCAAATGTTACATCTATACACCTTGCTAAATAGTCATTTAGTAACAAGAAGAACAAAAATAAGAATGAGCTTATATGAGTTTTGGGCCTGAGTGTCGGCTCTCTCCTTTACTTTTTTGCATGGCCATGAGAAGTTTCTGCTTTTCAATTAATCACAGCTTCCCGTGTCATCTGCACCGGGAACTGTGTTAAATGAAACAATCATTATTTCAAACAGGCCAGCTTCAGAATCCATGACTGAATGCTGGCTAGTTTTAAACTAACCTTAGTTAAAATCAAGTGCAATTCCTTGCTCTATAAAGAGTGGTCAAGGGGAAATTTAAGCTTCCAAGCTCCTCTTCACAGTGGCAATAGAGAAGGAAGCAGAAAAGAAGGGGGACATGACTGAGGCTTGCTGAGCCTCATTCCTCTTCATACACATAATATCAAATTATGGTTTAATGTTACATGTGAATGTAGTGTCTATTTACACCTCATAGCAAAAAATGTTTAGACATAATGATGTACTGTCATTAAGTAAATAGTTATTTCAGGAAAAAAAATTACCTGATCAGACTTCTGTGATATATCTTTCGAAGTGCAGTCACACTTATTAACTAACTAAGGTATTCCTTCAAATATTTTAAATTGTATGCTAAAGTACCCACTATTCAAATTCTGATGTTTTAGAAAAATGGAAATTATATTAGTTGCATGATTGCCAATACAGAAATCAAATAGAC
This sequence comes from Ctenosaura bakeri, assembly GCA_948474755.1. Lineage (NCBI taxonomy): Eukaryota > Metazoa > Chordata > Lepidosauria > Squamata > Iguanidae > Ctenosaura > Ctenosaura bakeri. Next base: position 598,708 of record CAOLHI010000147.1, read on the forward strand.
TACATAACTGGAAGCACCATTCTCTCTGCAAGAACAGGATAAGGAGCAAATTGTGGCATACACCATGAACTGCTAGTATCAAATATTAGTATAAAGTTAAAGAAGAACACTGAATCAAGCATCATGCTAAAATATAACCTGAAGAACATTCCTGTGTAATTTAAGATAATGTAAAAAATAGATTTGCACTATTAAGTCTAATTGATCAGGAGCCAAAAGAACTCTGGACTGAAGCTAAGACACGTTGTCAGGGAGGAATGCAAAAAGATGCTACAGCCATCCCTCCACATTTGCTAGGGTTAGGGGCACAGGTGTTCTGTGAAAGTGAAAAAATCGTGAATAACTCCAGGCCCTGCCAAATCACATTTATCACACAAAAAAAGTACAATCAGCATATTCAGCCCACCATGGATTCCTTTGAGGCATCAGGGCTCCTTCACAAGGCAGAATTGGGTGGCTGGTGGGTCTTATTGTCACCTCCACTGCTGCCCCACACCATTTTTAAAAGGGATTCACAAGTCTTGTTTGCAGTTTCTCAGTCTCGCAAGGCTTGCAGTCCCTATTAAAAATGGCATATGGAGGCAGCAGAGGTGACAGCAAATAATCCGTGAATAATCAAATCCGCAAAAGTGAAACCTGCAGATGTGGAGGGCTGATTGTATCTGCAACTAAAAAGAAAGAGAAACCTCAATGGATGGCAGACAAAATAATTCATGCAAGTTATGGGCAGATGAGAAGCAGCAATAAAACGCAACAGAAATAGGGTCCGAACTCCAAATGCTGCTGTTCAGTGACTTGTGCGCAGGGACAAAGAGAACTACTATAATAATAAATGCAGAGAAACAGAAGATGACAACAAAAAAGGAAGAACAAGAGACTTCTTCCGCAAGTTTTGAGAAATCAAAGGGAGATATAAAACAAGAGTGGGATTGCTTTATGATCAACATGGGAACACATTACATGATCAAGCAGAAATAAAAAGATGACAGAAACAATATAATGACATGTGTTATAGTTTTTCTGTAACAACTAATACTCAGTCATTACTTTAAAATGCTGCTGAGGGGGCATTTGCAGGTGATTGGGGTCCATCATATCTATTTACGGTTTTAAAAGTCTTGAAAAAGTAGCACATTATATAACACAGTCCAAAACATGTATCACTCCAAATCCAGAAAATGACTAGATTTTTAAAAGTAACAAAAATAATTTTTAAAATGTAGCAGTCCAAAATATCTTCAGATATGTGCATTATTATCTTCTGCTGGCTGGGAAGTTGCTCAGCTCTTGAAT